>CM055969.1:28745833-29970000 GCA_029531755.1 Holothuria leucospilota | reverse complement strand
GGATCAAGGCCAGGCTTCTTCAGAATTGGCTTGACATGTGCTTCCTTAAAAATGGAGCGTACATTTTCCAGTTAGAGCGTATAGGCTATGTGTTAGGGGTGCTGCTCTCTGTTCCGACGTCTCCATAATCCGACTACATGAGGGTCTGTGTAAGGATAAAGGTTAGGTTAGGGTAAGGTTACCTGAGAGTATTGCGGTACGTGTGTCGGGACATAGAAACGTCGACACAAAGAGGTGTACCCTGAGTTGAACTACTAGTCTGGAGGAGATTTGTAGGAGAGCTCTAAAAAGCTGCTACAAGTGATGCATTAGGCAGACAAGTCCTTTGGAGAAATTTTCAAATCACTTATCTAGCCCCAAACCACAATCAAAACAATAGTTCCCTGTAATCCCCTACTTTATCCCATCAGTGAGCTAGAAGATTGTTTGCTTTAGCTAGCAGAGTAATTGTTTATGTGTTAGGTGTGATGCCATTGTTTATCTTTGGGGAACTTGCTGCTGCAGGTGGTAATTGATCCTGTTTCAGGGAACCCGTCGAAATCCCTGAATAGGCGGGTATGTGGTTACCGGAGTCTTACATGAATTGTCGTCCTCATGGCTTATAATGTAACTTTTAATTTTAGATGATTAATTTTCATTTATTAAAAGTTCCCAACTATACAAACTTTCAAGGTAAGAAAAAAGGTTATTTCTTTTAAATTTAGTATTTTTGACATAATTTAGTATAACGATCTTTAATAATGCTACGAGCAAAAATGAACAGCTAATACAATTTAAAAGAGCTCGTATTTTGAAGAAAAACTAAGAATAATAATTCATTCGAAGAGTGTTTTCATGGTCGTAATAATGAAATTTCAACACTTACTTGACACATTAAACGGTTTGTTTTCGATATCTTTCGATTGCAGACTTTCAGTTCTAGTGGTAAATAAAAGAAAAGCTTCTCCCCTCTGTATTTGTAGAGTGCGATACGTAAATGTAACTTTAGAATCCTTCTTAATATTTCCGATATGTATAGTTTTACGACCAAAGTTCATTAATTTGAAAGGTCGCAATTTTTAAATTGATCTGCATTTTACGTTTATCCCCATAACGGTCCCTCAAAAAATATGTGAGTTCAGGCAGAACTTAGTCAGATATTTACAAGCCAATTGAGAATGGGTGGCGCTAGATGGAGATGGGGGTTCACGGCCGGGGTCGGGGAAGCTTGACGTCCTCGTCAGGGAAATTTAGGGAGCCTCTAAACATGCTAAATGTTCCCTACTATGGTAATTGTTAACTGAATGAAATTTAGTTTGTTCACTAGTGAATAAAATTCTTATGAGTTATGGTTGTAGAGCAATAGTGTAAACTTTTCAGCCTCTGCTAAGATGTTTTTGAATCACTAAGGGTAACTTTTCTGCTTGGGAGATGCTACACAATGCATTATGTTTTGGTGGTTTTCACGAAATTAGTTCTTTATTTTGGTGGCTTGAAAATTATCCTCCTTATTTTGGCCTATAAAGCTACAGGAAAAACGACATTTAGATTTCAAACGGAACAGCTTCTAATAAAAAATAGGTAATTTTCTAGGGAAGCTCAGGTGTTTCTCGGGTTAATTCCGCACAGCCCCTACCACAAAATATTCCATACACCGATAATCATTCAAAATTATAGAGAACTGAAGATTCCGTCTGTTAATTACACAGTATTCCGAAATTTGAACAGAGCCGTAAACCACTCACCATAGCATAGACCGATGTACCCAGTAGCTCTTTACATGTGATACAGGATACATGATGAAGAACCATTATGTCATGAACATTCTACATTTCTTGCATCATGTTTAAGGTGTGTGCAACACTTATGTGCCATAACAATATTACTAATCTTATAACTATTTAACGCTCAAACAGCTAATCAAATAAAATCTATTTCCGTTCTTTCTAGGAGAGTGAAGCCTTCTTAAGGCCAAGGGCCTAACGCAAACTTTGTAAGTGTGCTTCCCCAACATATATCACAACCTTGTTTTTTAGCACCTGCTTAAAAACAACATCCCAAACACAAATTCATAGAAGAAAGATCCTAGCAAGTTTCTTCAGTCTAGTAGAAATTTTCTTTTGCAAGTCAATTCAAAAATTCTCAAGCACCTCATGTTTATTACAAGAAGAAAGGAAGTAATTGCAAAATGAAAATTAAAACACTACAATAAAACCTATAGCAGATTTTAATTTTTTTCGTAATTTCATGGTCCACATCACATTGATGGTTGAAATATGTGCACTATGGGCAAAAATTCAAGTTTTTAGTGATCCATATGGCTATGCCAGCATCTGCATTAACCCTAGCCAAGTATTTATGAAATTTGCAATTCTGTACTGATGGTTCATATGGTTTTACTTAATACTAGATGTGATTAGGAATTTGGTGAGTCTTGATTTATTTCTTCACTGTTTCTTTTTAATCTTTTTTGAGTCAAAAAGCCAAAAAACGCATTCAGTGTACAACATAACGTTATCACTGATTGAAGTATTACTGTTGAATGATACCTGTTTAATGTATTAGCCGTAATAAACCTCATCCTAAAGCAATAGTATAGTCTACAGATGATTCAAAACCATTAAAAATACAGAGAAAATGTGGTCATTAATCAGATTAATCAGATTATTCTGCGTTTTAAAATACTGAAATCACCACGCTGGAAAACGAGAAATATAGATAGTAAGTAACCATGAGTCGATCAGTATCATGAGTTGATCACTGCATTCTAAACGCCAGTACAGCGTGAAGGTGCGATGTGACTGAAATGTAAGAATGACCTGCATTGCATTTTCTTCAAACAAAATAAAACATTATTATTTGCCTTGCTATTTTTGATGTCCAAAGCAAAAATGTTACTCATGGTCAAATTTTCAAGTCTCGGCATAAGTATGAACTAGAAATTTGCAAAAATTACAAAAAATGGTGACCAAAATGTCTTTGATGAAGCTCTGATTAAAAAATTTGATAGAAAAGACATTATTCTCGATGATTATTTGTATAATTGTTCTTAATTGTGTTAATTTCTAGCATTCTATTTGCTTGTTTTTTTGTAGCGATTGACTCAAGGTTTCTTCATTAGCATTGTTGCATGTACTGACACCTACATTTCAAAATTCATTTTCTACGGGTTACACAATATGAACAACACCAAAATACAGCACAATGAGGAAGACATATAACAAAATGTTACAGCAAAGTTTTATTGATTTTTGTAAATGTTTTTAATATTTTTATGGTCACAGTGTTCCTTAAGTGATCGACTCATGGTACGCCCAGTATACACTATATATATATATATATATATATATATATATATATATATATATTTATATATATATATATATATATATATATATATATATATAACGCTAATTCCCACCTTAAGGGGAAATTGTTATATCTGCTTGTACATAGGGCGAAAAAAAGATAATAAAATACAAAAGAAATAAATTCGCCTTAACGTCTAAAAATATAATTAACGTTTTTTCAATGGGCAGCCATCCGTTCGTGTTAACAGCTAGGTGTCCGTAAATTTGACAACTTTGAAGTAATGGCATCTAGTTTGTAAATCTAAGAGGGCGCCCTTGCAAGTTTACGTATTCCTATAGAAAAAGTGTGTGGAAACGTTAAGGCGAAACTTATATTTCACCCGAATTTTTTTTTCCCCTTAAGGTCGACTTTTCAACAACAAAATTCCCCCTAAGTGCCGAATTAGAGAAATATATATTTATATATATATATATATATATATATATATATATATATATATATATATATATATATATATATATATATATATAGTTGCTTGAGTTTTTACATTTATGATTCAGATGCTTTTGGCCACATGTGTAAGTGTAAAAGATATCTGTGGAAGTTTATGTAGAGGCAGAGTAACAGGACAAAATACAACAAATCTATGATTTCTTATTTGTTCTTTATCTTATAAACCCTTTTAACACGTAAGTTATTGCGCAAGATATGAATTCACACTATTAATGTGCACTGCAGTTGTGGGAGGAAGTAAATATCATTAAATAAAGTTATGGGTGATGAAAAAGTTTCTTGCTTTAGCACCTGCCTTAATGAATGATGATAAGTGTAAGTCAAATCAAGGTACCGGTTTTCACGAGACGTCAGGAAAATAACGTAAAGGGATAGGGGTTAATTTGTCAAGATCCTGAGTTTGTGTTGCATCCTTAATACTCTGTACTTAATACACTATTAAAAAGAGTTAATATACACTATTAAAATAGCTTTATCATGTCAGTAAAATGACCAAAGGCATGTTAACTCATTGGATTGGCCCAAATTAAAAAGAATGTTGTGCCTTATTGTCATAAAAGAGCTTTTATATGTATATTCATGCTTTTTCTTGTATGTCTTTCAGGAGAAGAGAAATTCATTATAATTTTCAATGGCAATGTCGCACGGGAATTGTGTTAATGTTGTGACACATATCCAAAAGGAAGCACGTCTGTTTTAGTTTTCATATTTAACGAACTTACACATCAATTGGACTTCACTTTGACTGGCAACCAGATCTGTCTTGTTCCACTGTTCTTGGAACAGAAGAGCTTTTGGAAAAACAACGAATAAGCAATTGGTTGGCAAATTGCCAATACAACTTTCGAAATAAAAGTATGGACAATGTAGGGTACATAACTGAAGTCGAGACGCTATGATGAAAAGATGCATACTGCACGGGTTTGTAAATGCAGCACTTTGGACAAGTGGATGTCATTAATAACCATTTAAACTAGTTACGAGAGACAGGATGCAGGTGAGTTCTGTAAGGTGCTGAACCACATAAAATAAAAAAAAATATTAATAAACATGAAAGCAGTAAATTGCCATTCTGCGTTTAAAGTGATTTCGATCTTCAATTTGGGACATATCTACCGCTTTCGATTGGAATATTTCAGTGTGTTCACCAGCTGAGATTTCAACTGATGCTTTTAATGTGACTTTGAGGCAACCCAGCTATAATTTGAGGCATACGTTGTGTGTTGCAGACTAGAGATATGTTCAAAGTACTGAATCTATCCCTTTCTGGATATCTGTAGAACTATGGCATCTAGGATTTAACAAAATTCATACGCCATTATTTTTGTACATAAAATAATTATATCTGAGTGTATCTTTCAATGGCCAGTGATCAGATGAGACAATGCTCTTTCAGTCCCGTGGCCACAAATGCTGATATAAGGGACAAAGGCATTTCAACTCGGGGTGAGCATTGACAAGAATCATTCTTAGATATAACCTAAATCGTTTGGTCGGTCAATTTGCCAAAAGTTTAGGGAAACAGTAGTCTACTGGAGAGATTGTGGTCCACAGTGCCACGGTGCTGCTGAATGACTAAGGGACTATGCACTTGTGGAAATGCTGTAGTATCTTTACATGTATGGTCCAACATTTCAAGAGGCCTTTACGTCTGGGCCAATCACATAGAGTGGTGAAAGATTATAGATAAAGAGGTCGTTATTTCATCAAAGTTCGGTATTATATGGATCATATGCCTCACAGCTAGCAAGGAAGAGTTTGGTCAGCATGTGGATGTAGTTTAGGTAAGCGTTTGTTTTGCAGCAGTCCTTAACGAAATGTACTGTTGACCTCTTTGCTACTGAAAGGATATTTATAAATGATTGCTTATCTGTAACATTTAAAGTTCAAGTCAGTACAACTTAAACATAAAATTGAATGCATTACACCTACTATTCCTGTGATTGTTTGATTTAAAATATTATTTACGTACCGTACTTATTGTACTTTTTTCCGTCTTTTTCCTTCTTCTTAAAAAGCAAAGCTTACAATGAAATTTTAAAAGTTTTGGAAAATGCATGAAACGTTATCATGATGCTGTCAACATTGCATAATATCTACGAATAAAAGCTCCCAATATGTTAGCTGTGCCCTACTTTTGGTTTAATGAATCTTACTTCTCTAATGGTTGTTTGAGAGTTTTGACCCTACTTTTATACTTTTTCATCAGAATCAATTTTAAAGACTGTAACTTCAAAAGACATAGAAGCAGCAGCGAAAATTTGTTTTCTAGTAATTCTGTTCTCGAAACGTAAATGTTTCAAAAGAATATTCCCTGTGTGTAATTGTCAAGTAAAAAGAGAAAATGTTTGTTTGCCCTCTAATTAGCTTAAAGTGCCACAGTAATGTGGGAGAATAATGTGCACTACTGGCGGTATACCAGGCTGCATGGTTGTACCCTGTAGATAAGGCAAACAAGGTGTATATATCTCCTTCTGCTGAACATTGTAATGTCAGAGTGTCAGCATATACTTCTCGCTTATTCATTTACGCCCGTCACATATAGTTGTCCTAGTAAGCCTCCTAAGGCTCTTTATCAGGAACGAAACTACCAGAGCAGTATCCTATTCCGAGCTAATTCCCATTCAAATACTCTCAGTATCGAGTCTGGTACCTAAACTCTCTCCCCACCCGAGTATGAGCCAATTCCAAATTAGGTGGCCACAATTCCAAGTCCAGTGGCCTCCAATTCCGAGTCTCGTGTCCCGAAAACGTGTACGGCCAGTCTCTTCTGCTTGAAAATTTAACACATCAAATACGTGGATTCGTTATGTTTAAATTTACAATCAATTCAGTTTTTAAGGTCCACTTTCATAGCCCGGCATGATTAATTATCATGTAATTATCTTTACTGTGGATACCTTTCTTTGGTTTAGTCCAGATACAGCTCTTTTCGGGGTCTGTTTCCTAGAATTCCCAGTCTGGGCCATCTCTGAGTCCATGCAGTGAAAATCGGACACAAGTCCAATTTCACTGAGTTTGAGTTCAGACTCGAGCGTTACAGTCCTGAAAAATACCTCGCCTTAGCCAAACTTTTCATACCTGATAACTAGACGACACAGGCATACAAAAAGGGGGTAGGGGTGACTCTGGAAATTTACTCCTTTCGTGCAAGCTATATGCTATCTTCGAGTGGCGTACTTAGGGGGACATTGGCCATGCCGTCGCAGGTGCCGATTTTTTGAATACACTAACCTAAAATACGTCAGTTGTTGAACACAACCTTTACCCCCTCCCCCCAAAAAAACATATGTAGCACCAGATTGCATTAGGACCCCTTAAATCTCTTCCCTATACCGTCGATCACAGAACAAACTGAATTCTCCTAACCCCCACCTCCACCTACTCCAGAGAGACAAATCCTAGCCACGCCACTGACTCTTCGGGCAAGCATGCAGTGAAATTTGGGGCAAAATACTGCATCCCACTCCGGAGTGTTGCAGTCCCTCCCTAGTTTATGCTAGACAAATAAGAAGATCACAAATGAGACACAAAACGACGTTTTGGTCATAGCCCAATGCCGAGAGTTGTCAGAAGAGTTTCAGCTGACCTGAAAATACCATTTAAGTAAACAAAACACCCATTACAAGACGATTGTCCCTTGAGCATTAAAACTTTTTACACTTATACTTTGAAAACATACCCAAACCATGCATCAACAGATGCAGTTTTGTGGTGCTTTTACAATGAGAGGGTAAAGAAAACTCACTGTAATTATGTCTTTCCTTAATTACACCTACATATATCAAGATGTCTCTACTCCTGCTAGATACATGTCGCTGATAACGTCACAAGTAAATCATAGGCGCTACTCTTTATCGTCACCGATATCGTGATAGTGGGACCTACACAGACGTGAACGATTGCCGAACCGATCTCAGATAGGATTCTGAATCGTTGTGTAACCTCAGCTTTATACATACTTAAAAAGAACAAGCTAAAGATTATGTATATTTAAAATTAATGGAAGTTTGAAAATTCATAAATTCAGTTCAAATAGCATTCTACTAACATCAATTTTTCTTCCTTTATACTAGGAGTTGCCACTCCACAACTCCCTGGTTTGCAGGTCTTCTAAATTACATGAGAAAGAAAAGAGAAATTGCATTTTTTCAAGCAATCATGAAAATTTTCGAACCATATCATCTTCTCTTGTCATTTATGCTGATGCTTATGAAGACTCTACTCTTTGAAAAACCAAATAAGGCTCTAATAAGGGAAGGTAGACCATATTTACCACAACTAATTTTCAACTGTAAGGTTTGCAAAAGTGTTTCCTCCTACTCAGAAACTGTTTGCATTTAGCAACTGACAGTTCATATTGTCCACAATCGTTTAGGACAGTGATGATGAAAATGAAGATTTATACATCACCATCGATGACTACGACGATGTTTTCAATGAGGACATCGAGAATAATGAGGCAAGTAGTTACGCCGTTATATATATATATATATATATATATATATATATATATATATATATATATATATATATATATATATATATATATATATAGGTCGATAAAGGTTATAAAAAGTGCTTAAAGTTTGCGGAAAATTCCACGACGTTTCGAGTATAGACTCTTCATCAGGTGGCAAAGAAATGCAACTGAATAACGAAGAAGTAGAAATAGAGAAGAAACACATTGATGAAAGGCACGAACAAACCTTTCGCACAGAACGAACACGGTGTAAAAAGCGAAAGAGGCTGAAAAAACTGTAAAAAGTAATGAAAAGGGAACAGGTTAAAAAAGGTCCATTCTAATGTTAAGACCGTGTGGGGAGAGGGTCCCGAGTTTCATGATAAGCCGGTTTTCGGCGGTCTGACGATCACGGTCAGAACCTCTGCACATTAAGGCTGCAGTAACGGCCAAGTCTTTAATTGAGCACGGTGATGGGGGATTGAAATGAGTGGCGACCGGATAACCTTGAAGGTTTTGTTTGATGGACCTGAGGTGTTCAGTTATTCGGTCAGCCAGGCGGCGTTTGGTTTCTCCCACATACAGGCAATTGCAACGTCCACAAACTAAAATGTAAACCAAGTTTGTGGAAGTGCAGGTGAAGTGTTGGTTCACACTAAATCTGTTGCCGTTAGAACCCAAAATATTGATAAGTGTGTTCTTGCCAACCACTGGGCATGTGTTGCACCTACTACGACCACAGGGAACTAAGTGCTTGGAAATGTTCTTTTCAACTCTGAAGGCCGTAATGGGGGGTTCAGGGAAAAGGTCACGGGTTGAAGGGTCTTTTCGAAGAGTCTCTATATTCCTGTAAATGGCACGAATGATGGGGCGTACCGATGGGTGATGGGAAATTACCAAAGGAATTCGTAGATTAGTAGACGTGTTAGACTTCTTACTCAAAGCCTCCGCTCTGTCGATTCCTTGGATTCTATGTAGAGCACCGGTAAGGATTTTGGTGGGATACTGACGCTTCTCAAAGAATGATAGTATACTTTTTGAAGCGGCTGAAAAATCAGAATCTTCTGAGCAAATCCTTCTGGCCCTTAAAAGTTGTGAGTACGGGATGGATTTGGTACAGGATTTGGGATGGTTGGATGGGTACAAAAGGTAGTTATGGGAATCGGTGGGTTTAAAATGTAGGTTTGACTTGATTTTACGGTCGCAAATTGACAATTGAAGGTCGAGGAAAAACACTGAAGTGTCAGAAATGCAATGTGTGAATTTCAAAAATGGACAGAAAGATCCTACAAATTGAATGAAAGATTCCAGATCTTGACGGGTCCCTGTTGCCACTCCCACAATATCGTCAATATACCTTTTGTAAAGGAAAGGGTGAGAACCGGTGTACTGCGAAAAAAGTTGTTCTTCAAAGTGGCCCATGGTTAGGCAAGCAACAGAAGGACCCATTTTGGTTCCCATGGCTACTCCTTTAACCTGACGGAAAAAGCGCCCATTAAACTGGAAACAGTTTTGGGTGAGAACAAGTTCCGTCAAGCGAAGGAAAGTAGTTGTAGGAATTTTGGGGTTCTCGTCGTTGGTCCAGGTAATGGCGGATAGCCGACAAGGCAGCATGGTGGGGGATGGATGTGTAGAGACTAGATACGTCCATGGTGAATAGTAGACGTTCACCGCAATTTTCGGGAAACTCAAAGTCTTGAATATGTCTCAAGAAATGAGGAGTGTCTTGAACAAAAGACGGTAACGCTGATACCAACGCCCAGTTTAATGGGCGCTTTTTCCGTCAGGTTAAAGGAGTAGCCATGGGAACCAAAATGGGTCCTTCTGTTGCTTGCCTAACCATGGGCCACTTTGAAGAACAACTTTTTTCGCAGTACACCGGTTCTCACCCTTTCCTTTACAAAAGGTATATTGACGATATTGTGGGAGTGGCAACAGGGACCCGTCAAGATCTGGAATCTTTCATTCAATTTGTAGGATCTTTCTGTCCATTTTTGAAATTCACACATTGCATTTCTGACACTTCAGTGTTTTTCCTCGACCTTCAATTGTCAATTTGCGACCGTAAAATCAAGTCAAACCTACATTTTAAACCCACCGATTCCCATAACTACCTTTTGTACCCATCCAACCATCCCAAATCCTGTACCAAACCCATCCCGTACTCACAACTAAGGGCAAGAAGGATTTGCTCAGAAGATTCTGATTTTTCAGCCGCTTCAAAAAGTATACTATCATTCTTTGAGAAGCGTCAGTATCCCACCAAAATCCTTACCGGTGCTCTACATAGAATCCAAGGAATCGACAGAGCGGAGGCTTTGAGTAAGAAGTCTAACACGTCTACTAATCTACGAATTCCTTTGGTAATTTCCCATCACCCATCGGTACGCCCCATCATTCGTGCCATTTACAGGAATATAGAGACTCTTCGAAAAGACCCTTCAACCCGTGACCTTTTCCCTGAACCCCCCATTACGGCCTTCAGAGTTGAAAAGAACATTTCCAAGCACTTAGTTCGGGCTTCCCACCCACAACAACCAACTGACAACACCCCAGGTACATATCCCTGTGGTCGTAGTAGGTGCAACACATGCCCAGTGGTTGGCAAGAACACACTTATCAATATTTTGGGTTCTAACGGCAACAGATTTAGTGTGAACCAACACTTCACCTGCACTTCCACAAACTTGGTTTACATTTTAGTTTGTGGACGTTGCAATTGCCTGTATGTGGGAGAAACCAAACGCCGCCTGGCTGACCGAATAACTGAACACCTCAGGTCCATCAAACAAAACCTTCAAGGTTATCCGGTCGCCACTCATTTCAATCCCCCATCACCGTGCTCAATTAAAGACTTGGCCGTTACTGCAGCCTTAATGTGCAGAGGTTCTGACCGTGATCGTCAGACCGCCGAAAACCGGCTTATCATGAAACTCGGGACCCTCTCCCCACACGGTCTTAACATTAGAATGGACCTTTTTTAACCTGTTCCCCTTTTCATTACTTTTTACCAGTTTTTTTCAGCCTTCTTTCGCTTTTTTACACCGTGTTCGTTCTGTGCGACCGGTTTGTTCGTGCCTTTCATCAATGTGTTTCTTCTCTATTTCTACTTCTTCGTTATTCAGTTGCATTTCTTTGCCACCTGATGAAGAGTCTATACTCGAAACGTCGTGGAATTTTCCGCAAACTTTAAGCACTTTTTACAACCTTTATCGACCTACATACTACTCTAGTGCTCCGCAGTATTTCGACCTTATATATATATATATATATATATATATATATATATATATATATATATATATATATATATATATATATATATATTTCAATATTTAAACTCCCTTCATAGTTTGAGCACTCTACCATTGACTGGTTTACTTTGTTAAGAATATATATATATATATATATATAGATAGATAGATATATATATATATATATATATAAATTTATATATAAAGATATAGATATAGAAGAAAGTAAGAATGACAGTCCAAACATCACTGTAAACACCATGCTATTTATGTGATTATATAGTGACACAGAGACCTTTAGCTTTCTCAATTTGTGCCACTGAAGTCTGGAAACCTTATCCTTTTCCCTCCTGATAAATAAGGATTTTCATTTAATTACACGATTTTAGAATATTTGATTAATTTAATATTCTACTTTATGGGGTTTTTAAGGATTTAATCGTTTCTCACTCATAGATTAAATAGACCTAGAAAAATACCAATGTTTTTAACTTAAAATGCAAACAAAAGACTGAAATGGGTAGAGGAAACGACTGTAAAGTAATAATACCAATTACTCTGCATGATCTTCTTTACTTCAGTCGTGTAATTTAGTGCTAAACTATAATTTCTTATTGCAAGTATGAAAATCTTAACTCCTTAGAAAGGTTTGGAGTCACCATGGCGTCCTGTTTTTGACATTGTTGGCTGGAGAGAAGTAGCAACCATTTGTCTCTGAAAATGTACAGCTGAAATTAAGCAGAGTATTGCTGGCGTTTATCGTCTCTACTCCTTTTCTTATTTCACAGCCAGTAGAAACCCCGATACCTTTACCTAGAGCTCTACCTCGAGTGAGTGTCTTTTCTTTCCTTACGATTTAATCTTGAGTCCCAAGCCTGGTCGAAAAGGGCATTCTTTTTTTCATTCTAGGTTTTCTCATTTGATTAAGCTATTTTAAGCTTTTATCTTTAAAACAAGTCTTGGAGCCACCCTATAGTTTGGCAAGAATCGAGTGTGTGGTCGCCAAAAACCATTACCGGTACCCCCAACGTACCCAAAATTCTACCTCCTGAGGTTTCTTTTGCCTATTTTTGAAGTCTTTATCTAAATTCGGAAATTGAAAACAAAAACGAAATATTATCCAGTGACTTTGAAATTATACAACCGCTAAGTTGCATCATGTAAATGCAGTATGGCCGACAGACAATTCCATGAAGCGTTACCAATCATATCTCCAGAGTGTTGGTCGTGTGATAATAAGTTTGCTTTTGTAAATATATACGTTTTTAGAGTTGGGAGAACCATGTATTTCCTTTATATGACGCCCCAAATCCGTTATGATGACGAGAAATCTCAAATGGCTGGCAAAATCCCCATATTGTTACCTCATGAGTTCGCCTTGGCGAAACTTCGGATTCTTACAAAATTTTCGGATTGAAAAACAAACAAGTACTTAAGCCAGTGGTTTGGGCATCTAAATAGCCCTTTACAAATCGTATTTGTAAACACAAATGAAAACTATTGTCACAGAACCAAGTTCCAATGCTACCGTAGGTAAAGTTATAGTGTCATTATGATACCGAAATCACTGCATCATGTTTGCTTTTAATTACAAATTTGGGGAATAAACATGAAACAGTTAGGACAAGACAGTTTCGCGGTCAGTTTGAATTTTGGTGGTCATGTTGTAGTATCTGCGCCCTGTAAATTAAATGCATGCAAAACCTAGAATATAAAAATTGCCGCTTTAACCTTGCTTAGACATATTTGCAATTATTGCATGTATGACTACTCGCAATTTTAAATGTAGTTCTATCTTAACCACATAGTGCAAGATAGTATATAGTGCGCTTCACGGCAATGTCATCGTCTCTGACGTTGGTTGAAGAGTTCGGGTAAAAGCTATATCTCTAGAAATAACACGCTTCCTCTCACAAGAATCGCGCATTCCCAAAGACAGATATCCTTAAGCCTGTTAATGACTTCCGTACGGTATGATACCTACTATCTCTCTGATTTCATGTCCTTAACTATAACAAGAAATATTTCGGAAGTGAAAAGTATTTCAATAGCCAAATTTAGTTGTTTAAAGGTAAGTAGTGCAGACCCATAAGGTACAGGGGCAAGATAGTTTCTAAGAGGCGAAATATCTTTTAGGGGGCGGAATATACCAAAATGAATTAAGGTAATATCCGATTTGTAGTGTGAGTACATTTTCATGATTAAGAGTACAAGTGGAGCGTGTCTGGTTGTGAATACGAGTACGAGTACACATTTTTTTTCATGTGTACAAGTACAAAATTTTGCATAAGCGTCAATTCGTAACTTCTAAATTTGTGAGCACGTGCACAAGGGCAAAACTATTCTGTGCAGCAACTGTCCGTACTCACTACATGTCTAGGCAATTGTAAGTTTTAGTTTTCTAGGGGACGAGTTTTTCCTACAGGGGAGCGGTCCCCAGCCCCCCCCCCCCCATTTGCTTCCGGCTTGAAGTATTGCATATGCTCTTGTGACTGAAACCTCCCCCTCATCTGTCATTTTACAGCTTAGCACCGTGGTTCCTGCTGATGCTCCCGATTTTGCAAGCGAAGACCTCGTACACGTGGAGTATGACAGGCTGAGTATTGTCTATCTTTAATAATAGACCTTATGCATTGACCTCATGCGACGTCATTTTGGAGTGAAAACAATGAAGCACATGGCACGCACGCAGTAAGCTTCACACGCGCCTGAAGTAGACATCCGCGCGTATCCGATTGGTTGACAAATCAGCCGTCTGCATTTGCTGGTGTACCTTGCAATGATACGCACTTGCTTTAAAACGAGCGAGCACCTTCTGCTCTGTGACATCATATGCGTAAGGTCTAGTATCATTAGTCATCTGGTATTATTGATTGTATGTTCTTTGATAACTACATGTGTTCTCTTACAGGAAAAAGTACAGAATGCTTTATATAAACTCTTTCATTTTCCACAAAAAAAAATTAAGTACGTTTATGATATTTCTATAGAAATCCACAGCTTATTTGAATAATTTTTAACAAATCGTGATCAAATTACTTTAAGAAAGTTTATAAGACCTCTGTAAAATCTCTTCAACTTTTCAAAAATTTCAACTTTCTATGAAACGTATAAAAAGTATAGCCTATTTTAAACATACCTGAGAATCTCTCGAATTCTATGTAAATTCTGTAGTGCAGGTGAATTATCAGACGTCGCGAATATTCTTGAAAAATTCACTTTGATTCCTCACAGAACCTTTAGAAAAAAGCTAAAGATTATTTACAAAATTTTATATACAATTTGAACACGCCTATAGATCTCTTATTTTTTTTTTTTTTATAAAAGCTCTATTTTTACATACAGTTTTGAACACGTCTATAGATCTCTCATTTTTTTTTTATAAAAGCTCCATAAAAGAATTTGAAATATCGTTGAATCCATGGCATGCCATGACGCTTGCAAAACAGCACTTAAAATTCAAAAAGTCTTAAACTTTTTCCATCAGTTATAGAATGATTAGTTCTTATCAACTTTTTTCAGAAGTTTTTAAAGCCCTTTGCTGTAAAAAAAAACTCATGCAGTCTTGGGCAGATTTGTCGCCAGAGTGAGTGTGGGAGGAATAGTTCCCTACCCCCTCCCCATAGATGAAATTGAAATTCGTCGGGGGACAAAGATATTACACTAATATTAACTTTATTGTCATAATAATAAAGATAAATGTAAACCCAATGTGGTCTACAGTTTGGGTTGTTTCTCACTTTTGTCGGGTAGCCACACAGGGCACAGTAAAGGTTACGGTAATCCCCGAATACAATACTACAGCAAAGTTTTCAAAACGACACCAAACATTTTAGGCGCCCTTCGCCCTGTAGCGTTTAGTTGTGTTTCAGTCAGGCGCGTAGCCAGGATTTTGTCATTTAGGGGGTTTGGATTGGCCGAAAGACTATCTAAGTGGAACGCCACCATCAGTTAGCGCGAAGCGTTCAGAAAATTTTGCAAAATCGCGACTACTCAGACAGTCCGAAACGGCATTTCCCAGGCTTGTAAGTACAATCTAAGCAGTTGTAATTTTTGGCTTTCGTTTGCAATAAAATTTTCATTTCAAGTCCAAAAATGAGCAAATTGCAAAATTGTATGGTCCGATATCATACTTTGGCATATTTTCGTTTACACTTTAATGCTGATCAGCTGGCCCTCGGAGGAGACGAGTCTTCCCGGGTGGCTTCTGATGCATTAGAAGCTTCCTAATCAGCAGGTTTTTCTGCTCTCTGTTCTTTCGTAAAGAAGGAACGGAGGGTAATCTTCTGTCGCTTTTTGTTACTCATGTTGCCAATACACGGACTGTGATATCTAACGCTAACGTTATATGCATATAAGCAGGGAGCTGCTATAAGCTACGCTGTACCCTGTACGCTGCCTACTGCTCATAAAGGATAGCCGACTGTGTATACAGTACTGCACACAAGTGCACGTGTAGTTCGTCTACTCTTGCTACATACTAAAGTGTGCGATGTTTTCCAATTTTGGATTATTGCCTGTGACAATACGGCAACCAACATTCCAACTCCATAACAGAGGCCACTAAACTGATATTGTTCACTCCGCGCACTGTCAAATTCGAACCAAGTGCATATAGGAGGATTAAAATGGACTAGAAAAATCGTGTCAGCATATTTTTCCCAAGATATTGGTGTTTTTTGTCATTATTTTTGTTTTCAAGCTTGGATCATGGGGGGTTTCAAGTCCCAGAACCCTCCCCTTGGTTACGCCAATGGTTTCAGTTATACTTTGGTTACGCTAAGTGGCCTAAAACACAGTTTGCAGTCTCATTAACACAGTTTTCTGTAAGTTTCGGAAGTTCCATTTCAACCTCACAGATGCTCTCTTGAAGTTATCAAACGGCAGCCTACATAATGACCCTTGAAACGTATTCTCGAAACAGACGGTTGGATACAATCCAACGCTCGTTATTCCAGGGTGTTGCCAGGTACGGGAATGGAGCCATGTCCTCTCCGTCAGGGAATTCTCAATTCCTGTTTCGTGAAAGACCCTTAGCAAGTACGATAATTATGCAATTCCCAACGGACAATTACGGCCTTGATCGCTTAATGCTACCCGTGATTGCTCTCAAGGACGGAAGATTTCTTCAATAGGAACACAAAGGTGTCAAAGTGCTTTGCTTTCTCGCAGTGTTATAACGAGTCATGACTCGAGTCACTAATTTTCAAAAGGGAAGTCAATCGAGCAATGCCTTACAAAAAACGTGTGTCAATTGGTTCCAAATCCTCAGGTTTTCTCACGTGTCTGCCATGGGTTTTCA
Source organism: Holothuria leucospilota (assembly GCA_029531755.1). Lineage (NCBI taxonomy): Eukaryota > Metazoa > Echinodermata > Holothuroidea > Aspidochirotida > Holothuriidae > Holothuria > Holothuria leucospilota. The sequence goes on along the minus strand of CM055969.1, from coordinate 29,953,178 downwards.
CAGGTTTTTGCAAGGAAACCTGTGTTTTCCCGTGAAATTGACACAAGGTTTGTCAGTTGCCACACTTTGCGACAGGTTAACCACAGGTTTGCCACAGGTTTGACACGCAAAACGCGTGGCAATTAAGAATAGTATTGACAAAGAATTCTGAGTCAAAACCTGTCGCTTAAAATTGAAAGCAAGAAAAGGTGTGTAAACCTGTGTCAAACCTGTGTCCAGAGGGTTCCAAAAACACAGGTTTGCCAAACAGGAACATGCGTGATTTCTTTTGTTTTTCACGTGTGATCACGCGTGGTAACTGACACAGGTTGACACACTATTTTTTGTAAGGGATTGCATCATAACGTTCCACACAGACATAATACTATTACTCGAGTCACTGACTCGACTCGAGTCACATTGAAAGCAGTTATGACTCGACTCGACTGCAAAATTGAGTGACTTGTTACAACACTGGCTTTCTGTAACGCTTCATTGTTTCAGTTTCTTTCATATGCTTCTTGTCCATTCTCACAACACTAGTATACGCTTTTACAGTACGGTAACTTCTTTGATTCTTTCCCCTTTAATATTCTAACACCTTATTCTTTTCGAACCATTTTATGTTTACTTTCTCAACCGACAATTGACAGAGTTACTGTTGGCGGGCATGTAATTTAAATTTTTGATTTTAGCTGTGGATTTGTATTTGTACCTCTGATAAAATTTTGACCTTGGGTTCAGGAAACGTGATCGGTTTCTAGATGTAATCGCACCCTATTGACCGCTTCGGCAGAAACTCCAAATTCTCTGATATCCTTTCGGCAAACAGTTGTTGTTTTAATTATGAAACGTAGCCCCACATATATTTTAGTCCATACCTTGATGTCATAGGCGATATGTCTAATGTGTGGTTCTGTTTACCTACAATGTAAGTGTATTTTATGTACATTGAAATTCAAAAAAATTACTGAGCGCCTTTATTATTGACTACCATGTTATTTAGTGCATTGCATAATGATTAAGAGCGCCTCTCGAGGACCGGGCCCAACACTACAGGTTTGTGTAAACCGTAGTTCATTTAAACTGCAAGAGGCACGAGTCGCTCTACCATCCAAACGGCATATATTTCCAAACTAGAATGCGAGGCATTCACACTCGCGAATGGAAGGACCAAAAACTCGAAGGGGAAAAATCCCCCAAAAGGCGCATAGAGAGACCGAACCTAAGACATTCTCTTTCGCAGGAGAGACGAGTGCTGTATCCTACTGGGCCACAACAGCTTCTAAACAATTTTGCCAGTGTATTAATATATAAACTCTGTAGAGCATCGTGCGTACTCATTAAGGTGAATCATTGTAGGAATGATAAGAAATGTAATGGAGTTTGCATTTGGAGGGTTATTTTTATTCTCTTTAATCATGGCAAGTGCTCACTCGGTAGTAGGCCTACTTCCCCCACTGGGGATCGTTTACCAGTTGCGCAGTTGCCCTTTGGTGGTCTTGAACGACACAGTGTGGAGGCTGGGGCAGCCTAATGGACGGCATGGATGTAGGCTAAGGCGGTATTGAGGCTTTACTGCTTCTGAAAAACATTCCTGTGTAGTAGCACAGAAAGCAGGATACACGAACCTGCTCTGTGCCGCCACACCGTATTTGAAGCAGTCACTTGAGCTCATCTCGCACTGCACGTCGTTCGTTCAGATCTCATTATGCATCATGGATTCATGGGTGCAAGCGTGTTTTCAAAATTCCCAAGATCATTTGCCTAAAAGTCCCAAGATTTCCCAAGGTTGACTGAAGCGTGCCCAAACTGTGTGCTTTGGAACTATGTAAACAGTGTTATGTGACAATCAAAGAAAAGAAATTTAATTCAAGTTTAAAGAGGGCCATGCACCTCCGCCTGCATGACAATTACCTATTAACTTATGATGAAATCAAGGAGGTTCTTCAAGGGCGAAATGTTTGAAATTGGCTTATATTTCCAAAATATTCTGCCTAAATTCCACGTTAAATTTTCCACATTCCCAAGTTTATCAAGTTAATCCGTAGATTCCCAATATCTTGGGGAAACTCTCAAGCGCTGCTATTACTGATATATGAATGTGGAATTATTGATACAGATGTATAACCTACTCCTTAGGAAACCCTAGCTTGGTACGAAATACTCTAAACCGAAACCGTATTTTGTGATTACTGTGGTTTAATTTTAGTAATTAACTTATATTTGTGTTCACTGGATCCTTTGAAACTAGCCCTTTGATACCATCGCTTAGTTCTCAATCTAAAATAGTACTGTTGGGGGAGAGTAAGCAATGTGATTAGGGGTGGCGCCAGGATTTGCCCGACGGGAGGGGCACAGACCCGAAGAATCGGACAGCTCCGATCCCGTCAAGAGGTTGGTGAGGGAGAATTTGAAGAAAAGCTGTTTACTCTACCATGTCATTGCGGGGCATATTTTGCATAAAATTTGTATCTTCTACAGGAAAATTGTTCCGCGCCGATTTAGTGTTTTTCCTGGACTCTAAGCTGTGAAAAAGCGCGCGAAGCACGCGAAATTATTTTGGGTGAACCTAAGAATCTGTGCTTATTTAAAGCTTACATAGGTCAATTGTCCTGGCATTCGGGCCCTATAGGAAACAACTTATATTTTACTTCCCTCTACGAGTCACTAGCCATACCGCAAGACAGATTCAAGCAGACAAGAAAACATTAGCTAAGTCTAGCGAAATGAGATGAAATTCCCGACATTTACATAATTCCATGTATTCTACTTATGAAGTTACTTGAAAAGATGGAAAGGGTTTGTAGCCTATTATATTTAGCTATAAGAAACGGAACTGAGGACCAGTGGATAAAACGTGCCGAAAATTTTGGGTTTTATCTCAGAAATGACCCTTTTTGGAAAGCCAAAATAAATAAATAAATTGACCATACGTGGTGACAGAATTTTCCCGACTGGGGGTCGGGTCATGCCAGCGACCCCAAGTTCCGTCAGTTCCTTTACCTAGGAGGTCGTGAGAAGTAAATATGAAGGTGCCTGACTATCCCATGGCATTTTAGGGCACTTTTTTGCGCAATATCACTTATTACTTCAAGAGCCGACTTTTTAGTAGGCTTACACTAAAAACATATGTAATTATTAAGAACAAGAAAGAAAAAATAAAAACTGTAGGGGTTGTAGACCGTATCGAGGTTACATACATTGTGTCGAAAGCATCTGGACTGCCCAATGGAATCTACGACCTCTCTACGTAACCTGTGTGCTCTGCCTACATGGTACTTGTAAGGGTGACAGGACCTATGCTATCTAGCTATGTGGAAAGGAACTATTGAAGAAAATGGAGTGACCCTACGGCGCGCGTAGCGCCCCGAAATTTGGGGTTCTTATTAGAGAAATTGTCCTCTTGAGAGCAAAGACTGGTAAACCATCGGGAAGACTAGTCGTTCACACCGGGCGGATGTACCGACAAGATCAGCAAATGTACCGACAAGATCAGCAAATGTACCGACAGACCATCCCAGGAAGCTAAGTGGAGGGAGGGCGACCGCCCCCGGGCCCTCTTCAGTTACGCTAGTGGCAAGAAGTACAGGATAGAACAAGACAGGAGAAATGTCACCATATGGGACTTAATGACTGTGGCAAGTCTAAAACACGACTCCTTTACTTCGCTATTCACTCGTAAAAACCAATCAACCATAATTTCATCCCCTTCAGCTGCACATCGCCAGATATCTTTCATGATGTGCCTGCCAACAGAGACCATCCCCTTAAACTAACGTTCTGTATGAAAAGGAAACCAAAATGGACTGTCAGCAAAACTTACTAAATCAGAGTAAACGTATTGCCCATTAACGGTAAACGTTAAAGTGGAGACCAAGAAAAATATCGGCAAGTTGTTTGCAGTAACTCGAAGGATCAATGTATAGAAAGCTATACGTTCTTAAACCCATCTGAGGTAATGGTGACTCAAATAACCGGGAAAACGTTTATTTACAGTGTAGTACCGTTACAAAAAATGTGTGGCATGCCACATGCGAACACACGTAATGACGTGTGGCAGAGCATATGAACATACATGATTAAAAAAGTGTGTTTATGCGTGGTGACACATGTGGTATTGGAACCAATCTGACACAACAGGACCACGCTTTTCCCTGCATTATTGTCACATATTGAAATCTGGTTCAAAGTGGGGAAACTGTTTGAAGTTGACACTTGTGGCAAATAAGGCAAAGTGTGGCAAACAATGCCAGTGAACGAAATCGAACTATTGAATTTATTTTACTCAGCACCACACTTCTCCACGCATCTCCACAATTTGCCTACTTTACCCCAGTTTGCCTCCCGCTACATGTGTCAAAGCGTGATTTTCCGTTTTCCACACATTGCTTTATGTTCGAACTGTGAAAATGCTGGTCAATGCATGGCACTTTGGAAAATTGTGTGTCAACTGTTTATTAATGACGCACATTGTCACGCAAAAATTCACAGAGATTTCACGCCTCTCCACACCCCACCATAGTTTTGCACAGTTTGACACAGTACTTCAAGTGTGGTAGTGGAACTTTTGCCACACAATTTGTTTCTAAGGGTATTAATAGTTCTTATGAGCATATATTTTTTTATTTTGCAAATAAACCTCATTACTCTCAATGAATAGTACTGCAGAACTTAGATTACTATTTCCATGTACTATAAATTTGTAACGACTCTACACATTTTTCTCCAAGATACATTTAATTAAACATTGACCTTCCCAATGATGATCACTTTATCTCCTTCTGAAGCTGAAAAGTTGCAACATTTAAGTTTTGCTTCCGTATTTCTGGCAAGTATACTCTTAAAATTATCCAAGGATATTTTACGTGCAATGCTCCATTAAATAAAACAATATTTAAAAAAACAACATGGTTGTGCCATCAAGGTCAGGAAATTACCAGTTATATCAAGCAACAACAGTTATTTATATTCGATCTATCCCATTCATCGGATACTGCAGTATCATATTGTCTAATGTGACACCTAGAAAAGATTGTATGATAGATAACAAGATTCTGGTGGTTAATGTGGGAAAACTCTCTAGACCTGGTTTTTATGGAGATCAGAAAACGTTCAACAAAAGCTATTCATAGGGTACTTAAAGCCAAAAATTCGTAAGGAGAAGAAATTCGTCTTCATTGTCCGCCCATATGTTAGCACAGCAGGTAGGTACATTATATGAATTGTGCCTTTTTATGATATTAGTATGAAATTAAGCACACAGTTAAAGCATGCTCTAAAAAGATTTTTGGCCACAGGACCACCTGAAGTCATTATGTGACAACAATGGTCCCCATTGAAATGTATTTTACCTGTTTTGTAACATTTCTTTGTAAAAGGACTTGTAGTCACAAAAATTTGGCATTTGGCAAGCAATTAAAGTTTCCTCACTATCAAGCCAAATACATATTTGTCTTTTGACGTCAATGACGGTCATCTTTCAAAATGTTCGCCACTGGTTATCGTATAACCTACATTTTGAACGCACAATAGTTAAAGGTCTCTGACTATACACTCTAAACACAATTTGGTCAAATTGACCAACGACTGGGTCAACTATGCACCGAACCAAATATGGTCAAATATATTGACTAAACTGTGGTCAAATTTGACCACTCATTGGTCAAACTTGACCACTTATTGGTCAAAGTTGACCATAGTTTAGTCAAACTATTTGACCATATTTGGTCCGGTGCATAGTTGACCCAGTCGTTGGTCGATTTGACCAAATTGTTTTTAGAGTGTAGGGCCATCACTTAATTGTCTTGTGACGATAATGCCCCATTTTTCAAAATAAACGCCATACGTTTTGTGTACAAAGTAATGCTTCCATCACGAACTCGAAAGGTGGCCGTTTGGCACATAATTAAGGGTCTCTAACGGTACTGCCGTTATTTTTATCTTGTGTGACATCATAATGGATGTCATTTTTCAAAATGGTGACCACTTGATGTTTTCTTACTTCCATATTGAAAAACGTTTTCGTTTAAAGTGTTGCTGTCGTCAGGAACTTAAATACTTGCCATTTGGCATATAAATAAAGGCCTTGTTTACTTAAGTGTCATCTTATATTTGTTCTATGACAACAATGATGGCCACGTTTGAAAATGGTCGCCCATTTACGCAGTATATTACTGGTATTGTAGGCTTTATTGGAGCATATTTAACATATCATCCAAATAGTTGGAAAAATAATGTGTTCAATGACAAAAATGACACTAATAGACCCTCGTTACAAAGGATTGTACAGAAGCGTTACATGTCTAGACTTATATACAGACAGGTTATATAGGAGGTAATTATTCAACCCCCAGCTGTTGAAAAACGAAGCTTTAATTCGTTCCAGGACATTGGGCTTTGCATGGATACTATTTTCAGAGTTGCTTTATATTCCGTAAATGAAAACAATATCCAATACTTTCAATTTAAATTTTTGCACAAAGTTCTCGGCACTAATTATTTATACTATAGGCTTAAGTTAAGAGAGAGTCCAGTTTGCTCTTTCTTTCATGAACATGAAGAAGCCATTGATCATCTCTTTAGGGAAATGTGATGTTACTTCAAACTTTATTTTAGGTGTGGAAAATAAATTTTGGAGAAATTAATTCAATTTTTCAAAGCAAGATATATTCTTTAGCTATAAATTTTTGTTAAGACACCCGTATAATTTCTTAATTCTCCACACTAAAGCGCAGGTCACACTAAAAGGATTTCGAATTGGATTACGGTCCGAGTTTTATGAGTTTTAGTTAAAAGAGCCAAAACTTAAACGAGGGAAAAATTCACCAACCTGTGTAAATATATGATTTGCATCAGAGGATTACGGAAAGGAAATGTAAACTAATTATTTCGTGACGTCAAATCGACAGACAGCGTTTATCGGATACGCGTGCAAAAATTGGATTGATTTTCGAACAAATTCCGCTCTGTTGAGCGGTATAAGTCATATAATGGTAGCAAAACAGTTTATCGTGAGACAAACTAGGATCATTTACCTATACAGCCTGGCCATCCTAAGAACAAAGTCTAATAAAAAACTATTGGTCCGATTTAGAAATATTCGGATCGGATTTCTGATTGAAATCGCTGCAGTGTGACTCGCCCTTAAGTTTTGTATTTTCAGAAAAAACTGAGTCTTGCTGTACCAAAGATATGTGAATTTTATCACAAATTTAAGTTAAAGTTGAAAATTACTCATATGAGTCTAAGAAATGCTCTTCATTCTCAGTTCAACAATTTCAAGATGCCTCTGTAATTGCCATGATCTGTTCAATTAGTATTTCTTTACATGTTTTTCATATTTGCTCGTATCCTTCACTTACAAGTTAATGATTGTAATGAACCTAGAAAAGGTAGTCTGTGATTAGGGTATTGATTTGTAAATACCGTTGAAGACAAAAAACGAGCTAACTTTAGGTGTCATACTCATTGTTTCCAAGGTCAATCTGTTAAAGTGAAAAGTCACATCAGAGGGATACAGGTCATAATTGTGACTTATAACTCTAAGTGTTTTTTTTAGAAGTAAATAATGCAACTTTCAATCTCATAATTTCGTGTTTTCTTGTACTTAGTCATAAAAATTAGTAATTTGGTTTATAACCTCATTATTATAATATTCAGAGTTACAAACATTTTATTAAAAGGAGAGAAGAAACTTTAGGTGCTAAAATCACATTATTACCTTTGAAAGTAAAATGTGGGACTGACAGATAAAAGTTTCACTTTTTAAGTCAGTACAATGATATTAAGAAATAGAAGAATGAGATGTAACATCAGAAGGATAAAACTAAAATGTAAGCAAAATGTGACTTTTGAAGTCAAAATATTGGAATGAAAGGGTAAAACTCAAATTACTGATATTAACACCATACGTATGATTTTTAAATGCAAAATAATGCTATCACAGTCGAAAGAATGAAGCAAAGCCAAATGTGTTGACTCTGAAGACAAACTGACACAATTAAACTGTACACTATTAAGATTAAAATCAAAACTGTGATTTTTGCAAAGTCAAAATAATTTAACCAAATGGAAACATAATGACATGAAATTGACATTATTGACAATTTTTGAGATTTGAGATTAATATCCAAAATATTGATAGGAAAGGTCAGCATTATGACTTATTAGGTTTAAAAGATACGATGAAAAGTAAAGTTTTGAGATTTGGAGTAAAAATATTTCGTACTTATAAACTTAAGTAAGTGCAATTAAAAGTAAAATATATGATATTAAAAGTCAAAACTGTAAATAATCACAGTCACAATAATGAGAAAAAAGACAAAACAATGACACTCAATTCAAAATATTGCGAACTATAGTAAAAAATCTGGAAGTCAAAATAGAAAGGTTCTGAGTCTCAGTAATGTCTCTCCCATGAATTTATCATAAATCTACTTTAACAACCCAACCCGAGCTCTGACTTTTAGAAACATTCCTCAAGGGACCGGTTTTTAGCCCCTGTCACAGCACGAGAACTCAATATTTCGAAAAGCTTTTTGAGTACCCTCATTGGTTTCCAAGGCTGGAGGACTCGAGTCCGGACTCGGACTCTAGTCCAATTTTTGTGGACTCGGACTTGGCTGGGACTCGGGCCTATCTGGACTCGGAATTGGCTCGGACTCGAACCTCTGAGGACTCGGACTTGAGGCCGAGTCCAGTCGAGTCCACCAGGATTAGGCCTAAATACTTTCACAATTTGCAAAAAGTGCATGTTGACTTTTTGCAAAATCAGGACAATTTATCTACAAAGCTTTACCAGAATAATTATACAGCTGCAAACTTGCACCAATGGCTCTTGCTGTGTACAGTACATGACCATGGATGTACATGTTGCACAACCAGTAGTATCTATATTACTCCAATCAAAGCTAATTAACAGATTAAATTACAACAACAGTGGTTAATTCAAGTTGCTGAATCTGAAAGTTTAAAAGGAGGATTACACGAATCTTCAATTACTAAGAAGATCTAAAGAATAGAACTAGTGCCTTGAACCTAGTTCCATTCATTATGGTATAACAGAAGGCCTGATGCTTATTGATTATTACACACCTTGCACACTGCAAACAATTTACAGGATTGTGCCTTGCCTAGCAGCACATTGTAAGTAAACTTGAATCTTCCAAAGCTTCCTATTCAAACCATGAAGTTATCATGGACTTTGTGAAGAGGGCAATTGTTGTTTCCAACATTATGCTCTCTGTGTGTTTACAAATTTTACAAAAGAAGAGAGAAATAATTAACCTTGTAGAAAGTCAGACAATGCTTATAGTAATGCTGCACAGGGACTTCTTGCTTTTATATTAAGTCATCCTGATCAGTAGGCTTGTATGTGAATAAACTGTCCACCTGCATTGGTCAATTGGTGGCTGCTGATTTGTCAAAGTTTACTGAAGAGAAATTATGTAGGATACAGATTGGCCATTCACTCATTTAGTCCCCCTTTGTGGGACCAACAGTCATTTACATGCGCTATAATATCATGTAGAGCTTAAATTTTAAGTTCATTTTATTCAGGGGACTAATTGTGCTATAGCCTATATTTGTTGATGGGAATGTATGGCTATGACGGGAGAGACTGGGTTGGGATGAAATGGGTGAGTAGGAATTGGTGATATTGTCCACATTACAAAGTTTGGTCACAATTTTTCTAAAGCCTCTTCGATTATCTAACCCTGTAGGAAGCCATGCTAGCTTTACAACAGTTTTATCCATAGGCAATAATATTTTTATAATTTAGTGTACACTGTACTGTGCATACCGATAAATGTTGTGGGGATCCTACTGTGTGCATGTGTTACAGTCCCAATGTTTGTACCTCTAAGTTTTGTACACGTGGTACTAGTTCTGCTAGAAAGTCCTCACAGTACATTAAGTTACACATTAGCTTATTACTACCTTACCTGGGGACCAACCTACAATGACAGCTTAAATTTACAATGTCGTTTTAGTTGTAAAAACTTCATCATGCTTACTACTCTTACTTGTGGAGCTCACATCCCTGCTTGGAAGACACAGTATGAGTAAGCAGCTTTATAGTCATTTTCTGGATAGATCTATCAAATAGTTACACCCCTAACGCTTTGTTGTTAGAAGTTGTAGGCTACAGTAAAAGCATGATTCTTGTAAGTAAACACCACTTACCATATGCAGTTGTAGGCTGCAGCATAGCCTTTGGTCTGTGACATGTAAATTGTACTAGCCAGTTCTTTGAATTACTAATGTAACTTTAGTACAGAATACTTCTCAGTGATCAGGCAGAAACTAACGTTAAGCTTATGTGCACTGTATGTATGCGATTGATTTGTTCAGGGTGCACTGCTCTGTGTCCAGTATATAAACTGCACGAAAACACCAGTCTAGTTTTGGGCACATGAACTTGAATTAGTCAGTTCTGTGGGGTACCGGTGGCTAACAACTAGCAAATAAGTAGACTAGGCCTATGTGCAACTCAGTGCTTGTGCATGTGTAATGTGCATTCGCTACGTACCACCGTCAAACTTTTATCATGGCTACCTGCACATGTGTTGCACTGTAGTACTAGTTGCTGTAGGTACAAGGCCCAGGTAGAGACATGAATTGCATAAACCATACAAAATGATCCTAGGCTTGTGTCTTATAAAACAGGGAGGGTTGAGCTTTTGAACAGACTAGCATGCTACTGCAGTGAGACCTGCACTTTAGGTTAAATTAGGAATCCATTCAAGTAGAGGCCCATGTGCCATTTTTCGAAACTTTGGCCCCCATGCAACATGTACAATAATGGTCCGCAGAAGATTGCTCTCTTTCTTTGACAAGTCCCCTCCCAAGCTTCTCTCCCAACATGGTGGTTAAAAATGTTGAGCAACACCCCAACCATGAGAAACTAAGAGCAGCTCCTGTGCCTATTGAAAATAGTGATATCAGACCATAAATAGCCATGCATGTATGTTGTTTGCTTGTATGACATCTTTGTATCCATGTTGTTACCGTACATCTTTCCTGATCCTCAAGTCTTGCCTGCCAGTGGGATCAGTGCAGTGTGCACAAAAGTGGTTCACGGAAGATAGTTTAGTCCCAAAATTTTATAGATCTAACAAGCTTTTTACTGAAGTCCTGATTAGTACATTTATTTTATGGTACAGTGAAAAACAGAACTAAAAGTGGCCTTTGGCTCAAAATACTTGAGGGCTGTTTATTGCTATAGCTGGTTGAACAATTAAGGAAAAAACTTGTAAATAGCCAAACTTTACTTTTTCTGTTAACTGTTGCAAGGCTGTTGCTTAGTTGTAAAATTAACAGTATTTGTTTTTAAAACCTCTGTAGGTGGTTTTTAACTAGTAATTTGGATTTCCATCATTCGAACTGTGAGTGTGCATTTCATCTTTCTCCAATGCAGAAGCTGCAGTGCACAGTTTCATGTGGTTTTTTTTTTATTTTGTATGTTTAGTTGTAGCCTGGCTGGCTATAGCCCCGAAACCCCACTTCCTCAACGCAGTCCCTGCCTCTCCCCATTGAGGACCTTGTCGTCCCCACGCAAGTTTTCAAGTTTGCAGGTAATAACGCTGATAGTCCACAGTTTCATTCTCAATAGACTGTGCTTTTGTGTGGAACAATTTTAGCCATACAGGTTTCAGCTAGTCATCTGTTGTGAACTCACTCCGCCCCCAGGGCAACCTTTGAACCCTATTGAAAGAGAGGTTCCAAGATGCAGCTGGACTCGGACTCGGCTCGGACTCGGAGCTTGTGGACTCGGACTCGGCCCGGACTCGAGGTGTTCTGGACCCGGACTTGGCTCGGACTCGGGCCCTTCTGGACTCGGACTCGGCTCGGACTCGAGATGTATGGACTCGACTCCAGCCCTGTTGGTTCCTGAAGCTGAATTTTGAGGCTCAGCTTACTTCCAAGACCTTAAAATAATTATGACTTGAATTTTCAAAAATGCATATTTTCAATGGTCAGACTTCTCCTTTAGTTTTGACGGCAGTTTCTTTGGCCATAAATCATTTCATATACAAATTTTCAGCCTTTTATCTGATTTCTGTCAAAATTTACATTCCTGCAAAGTCGCTATAGAGGGCACCGATCGACAGCTAACATGGTGAGAGTATGGTTATTGTAAAAGCTATGGGTAAGAACTTTTAAATGTGTTTATTATCATTTTATTGTGTGCTAAATTTAAAAATTGTTCGTCCAAATGTAAACAATATTTTGTGCACATTCACCATGTCAGCTTATAATAGGTAAAAGAGCTATCCAAGGCGACCATTTTGGATAATGTGATGACAAGTTCGGGCAGAGGCCTTCAAATAGGTGTATCACGTTTTACTCACATGATCAAAAGAACATTTTATTATTGCCTGAGGGCCTAATGTAGTAGGCCTACCAAATAAATGTACACTAACAAGCACTGGTGGTCATTTTGAAAAATGGACGCCATAATCGTCACAGGACAAATATAGGATGGCCTCAAAGTTAAAGGTCTTTAATTGTGTGCTAAATGCAAGGTTTTCAAGTTTAGGACGCCAACATTCGTATTTACACAGAAATGTTTCAGAATATAGGTAAAATGACACCTAATGACGACCATTTATTAAAATATGGCCATCATTGAAGTCATAGGACAAGTTCATGTTGGCGCTATAGTTAGGGGCCTTTAACTATGTGTCAAATGTCAAGTCTGTGTGACCAAAAAAGCTCCTTCTACGAAGAAATGTTACACAATACAGATACAATGTATACCAAGGGATGCTATTTTTAAATATGGCCGTCATTATTGTCACATGACGATTCTAGAAAGGCCCTATAGCCAAAAGTCTTTCTTAGGGCATGCTCTAACCGTGTGCCAAATTTAATACTTGCATCATAAAATTCACAACTTATGCACCTATGTCAGTCGATATCAGTTCCATTTGTCTATTATCAAACCATTGAGTTTTTATCTCATTTGCTTCTTAGAGATGAACACGGTTACAATACCATTTCAGAAGCACCAATAGAAAAACAGGTACTTTTTAAATCCATTATCAATATTTAACAAATATATTCCCTGTAAAAAGAGACGTCTTCATTTTTTAATACATTATGGCTTTAAAGAATTAGAAAACGAAGAACAGAATGGATAAGCACAGTAAATGACTGAACGAATATTAATACCTGATAAAATAATGACGTCAATTAAAGTACACTCCGCAAACACGTTTATATGTTTTATATATATGTTAATTTTTCTTTATTAAAAACAACTTGATGTTTACAGTACTCATGAAATAAACGCATAAACGTGTTTACGAGATGGCGTTCAAGTGGCGTCAATGTGTTATAGTTGGAGGTTTAGACGTTTAATTTGCTTATGGATTTGATTGTTTTTACGGTTGCATAAACGCCAAGACGCGTTTATTATCTGTTACAAAAAAGTGTTAATCAATTTTTACAGTGTTGTCATTTTTATCATAACATAGGGGTAGTACAGAAAGTAGAAATTTCAACCTTTTCGAGAAATGTCCTTAATTTTTGCCATGCTGATAAGAGCATTACAACACAGGGATCATTAGAATGGAGACAAAAATTATCACAAAATCTGTTTGAGCTTACGTTACCACATTAGATCAAACATTTAAATACTGAAGGGGTACAATACCTTTATCTTTTCAAGAGGTCAAGAACTATAAGCATTTTTCTTTTCTGAAATGTATTTTTACTTTTACCCGAAATGTTTTTAGAAGGCACTACGAAATGAGCAGGCAGAGGAGTTTGAAGAGCATTTCACTGAATGGTTCAGTCGGCTCATTCCTTACCGTGACGTAAGTTTCATATTTTGCTTAATACTTTCCCAACCGTGGAAGCCTCATTGTTATTGTAGTTTGCATCCTTTTACTGTTTTTTCTTAATCCTTTACTATTCCAGCTGTGCTAAATAAAGCTTCATTACAAAAGGGGTGTGGTTTCGACGTTCAGTTATATCGCTAAACAGATTTTAAAAAGTTGAGCCATTATTTACACCAAAAGTGCCTTTAATAAAAATTGTTCAATCTCAGTCTGTACAGTTGAAATTGCAATGATTTAGCTAATTAGTATTTACATAAAGGTCTGGCTGGTTTTTTTTAGGAGGCAACGGTTATAAAAATTGAAGTTTGTAAACAGCATTTCAAGACTCGTGTAACACTTCTGGTAGCGCATTGTCTGATATAAATGAGGACTCATTTTCGTCTGCATTAATGACTCATTTTCCTCCGCATGAACTGCTTTCCACAACAGATCAACATATTTTTCTATGATACTAAGACTCAAGATGAGCAAATGTTGTTGCCACTACAATGATGCGTTAGGGGACTTCTATGTTACTTTTGTGCGATGATGGGCAAAGGTTTGTAGAATATGCCCACGGTATTTGAAGCCAAACTTGAACTTGAACCGTATTTGAAATCGTATTTAAACTTTACCTTTTTATCTTGTTGGCACTATATAACACATTCGTGTTGGTGTGTCGTTAAATCTTATCTAACTAAACTAAACTAAACTGTGATGACATTCTAGGAACAACTCTTAAACCCCCGAAAATGTTACAATTATGCATGATGAGTCAGTTTCTCCTGAAATGATGATTAGGTCAATAAAGTCACCAGTTGGGTATGGTGCCATCTGTGTTATTAAATCCAACACGTACACAGTATTTTGCATGTACACAATTGAACAAGGGGACCATTGGCACTTTACCCTTTGGGACATAATTTGGACACTTACTTAAAAAGACATTTTCAAGCTATTTTTGTGATGCATTACCCCATTATTGATCAGTTAATTTTACAACGTCATTACTCCCGCACCTATTTCAAAGAGCCTAAATAATGGTGACTAATCTCTGTCATAAGTCAACTTTTGAATACTAACTTAACCCTTTTTTCTAGTTCAACGTTCTAAAATATTAAAAACGGCGACTCTTGTTGTTGTTTAAAGCTGGTGCAACCATTAGCATTTGGCAATGTAAATTGTTATTCATCCATGATTAGTACAAATCCTCAACTCCTATTGGTTCATTACGGTCAGGTGACCCCGCATTATCCTTGGATAACCGCACGGTACAAAATTACCAGCCGATCAGTACAATAATACTGTACTATACTGCACTAACATCACCTTCAGATATGGCTGGCTTGGCAAATAGAGCAGGATATATATATATATATATATATTTATATATATATATAGATATATATATCTGTGTATATATATATATATATATATATATATATATATATATATATATATATATATATATATATATATATAGCCTGCTCTATGGTTTGACACTGCTCACGTCAAGGCTTGCCAAGACACTTCCATTTCTGAAAAAGCTTACAGGACACCCTCAGAGGCAAAGGATCTGTACACGGTTATAGTTCATATTCAAATAACCTAGGCCTAAAAAAAGAACAAAACAAAAGGACAGCCGACGGCTATTAAAAATTGTAGACTGCTTCGACGTTTTGACCGATATCACGGAAATAAAAGATACTTGCTTCTCCGATCTCAGTTCCTACTTTTCAAACATTTCTTAACCTGCCACTGCAAATGGAAATGAAATGGGAACCTTATCATTTCCATCTCCATACATCTAATGTATAGGGAGATGAGATATTATGCTTCACTTACCATCCGGAATGTGAAGCTGTCTGGGAGTGCGCAGTTGTGTGTTTTTGTAAAACTTGGTGGATACGTACATGATTACGTTACCTTGCACTTTCGTATGTAATGACGTCATGCGTCAAAGGTGAAGGTCAATAACTAAAGATGGCTCTGGTCACTACCTGCTTGTCAAAATATCAACAGCCCCTTAAAACAATCGACATGTAGAGTATGGTGAGGATACTTTAAAAATAGTGATGAGGAAGTAAGTGACCATTTCAACTTGTGTTTCCCTTACTGATTACGTCATAGCTCAAAGGTCAAGGTCAAATAACTAATATGGTTTTGGTAATTATATGCATGTCAAACAAAGCGTTGGGAAAAGTCATGACCACAAGATGGGTGTAAAAATCTTCAAAGAAGCTTTGTGGCCGATTATATTGGAGACTAAAGGTCATTGTAAATCAAAGCTAAAACTGGTCTTAACATTTTAGTAGATAGATAAAAGATAGTTGTCAACCAAAATTTTGGGGACCGTAAAATCCGATCATATTCAACTAATTCGATGATTAGTAGGCCTGCGTAACCATGCAAGCTTGGGCGTGTTCATTGATGTTGTCACAGGTCAAAGATAGATCGGGGGCAAATAAAGGTTTGTTGTAGCCATAGTTTCAATTAGTTAGCCATCCATCCACGAAAGACAACTTTGGATACCACATTCGAGTCGAAACACCAACATTAACATAAGCATTTAACAATGTTACTAGGTTTTCAGTTTGCAAACGGGGTTTGCTCATGTATTTTGTAGATGTAAAGACCATCGTATTGTCAGTTTAAAAAATTATTTGCAAAAAGAATATTACCTTGTATAGTATATAACTCAACCTTGCAAGGACCTTTGTGTAGACCTTACTCTTAGAGGACAGTCTCAAAGGACACTTCGTTTGGAATTATGAAAATGCATTGTAAGGTGAAAATGACATCATCGAATACCATCTGTAGTCAAAGGTATAAAACAGTGAAACACAGGCGCTGTAATACAGATGATTTTGTTTTGGACAGGTCGTGATAAATGAAGATTTGAAAGGTATAATAGCAGAGTATGTTGATGATGATGTTTGGCATGAGCTGGGTCGTAGAATTGGAGTTTCCAAAAATAAGCGCAGAGAGATCGAAACTCAGAAGGGGACAATACATGAGAAGACGTATGAACTTTTAGGTATTTGGCATGAAAATTCTGGAAGTGAAGCTACGATCGGGGTGAGTGGTTTTTGAGTTAGTTATATTATACCAATATTTTCTTGTCACTACTGAAAAAAAGAAATATTTCTTTCTTTTTGAATTTGTTCTACTAATGATTTGCAGCCTCTCAGTTGCTTTGAATCGTTTTATGTTAGTTAACATATTTCAATCTCATCGAGCTTTTATTGTGTTTCTCATATAACTTTCATACAATTTTTTCTTTAAAGAGATATGCTGCTTTTAAAAAATATCGTGGCAGTAGTCTATATAACAAAGGATGCCAATAAAACGAAAAGTACAAGGAATACTTTTATCATTTTGTTTTTTAGTTTCTGGTTGATGCTCTTGTAAAGGTTGATCCAGAGGACCTTGGCCACATCTTGGAAAAAACTTTGATGAACTTGCAAGACGGAAATAATGAGTATGTTACTAACTCGGAAAATGATTGTGTTCTCTAAGAGTTGCGATAATTTCAAAGTTACTTCTTTCTACCTCTTTCTTTGTGATCTGTATTCAAGTCTCACCCTAGATCACACTATATGCACCCAAATGTTGGTATGTTGGTGTGTCGTAAATTGGCTCCCTGAGCCGTTCAAAATTCACCTGAAACTTTTACATAACATTTTGGCTCGTGCCTGAATCTGTCTGAAAATGCGTGCATTTCCTTTTCGTCTTCCTAACGGTCAGGTAACTTGTTTAAGAGATGGGGAAAAGCTCGTGTTTGTTTGCTCAGCAGTGTCAGTAAAACAGGTGTTTATTAAGGTAATTTCTGCCATCGATATGGTAACAAAATGACATGCATATTGGTATGGTTTTGTGGTCCTAGGAGACAATCAAATTAAACAGTACCGTTACACAATGTAGAAAACCACGACTATTCTAGAGACTAAATAAACTGTTTTGTTCGTAAACGAATGTTCGTAAATGAAAAGGACATTCGGTGTACTAGTCTCAGCATGTAGATATAGAATAGACTTATGGCCTGTCTTTACTGAGAGCCTGTTGTTGTCCAAACTATGGCTATAACGCAACCAAAGCGTTATTAATGACAGACAGATGTTACAATTGATGTCATTTACAATGTTATACATTACCTTGTATGTGTAAAGGTCAACCTTGTTAGAACTATTGTGTCCAAGAAAGAGCCACATTATGTTTGTATTTATGTATATGTATATATATATATATATATATATATATATGTGTGTGTGTGTGTGTCTATGAGTAAGCAGTGTTGTAACAAGTCAAGTCACTGACTCAAACTCGAGTCTACTCGAGTCGTATATTTGACTTGACTTGATATGACTTGATTTGACCTGACTTGACTTGACTTGGTCACCAGCCAAACTGACTTGTCTTGACTAGAGTACGGAACCCTTAATGACTTGACTCGAGTCACCACCCTATAGGACTTGACTTGACTCGGACTCGAGCATAAGATGACTCGAGTCCACTTGAAGACTCGAGTCAAGGAAAATGACTCCAGTCTCCTGCTGCGACTCGAGTCCTTTGACGCGACCCTAATATGTTTGTAAATGTACCCAATTCTGACTGTGCACGTGCATATTGCGAGGTAGACGCGGCCGCAATACACAGTGTCCGTATGTAATCAGTACCAGCAGTGCATGACTATAGTATAGTTGTCACTTGACAAACGGGCAGCGCCGGGCAGTTTGTCAAATCCGCACTCATTGCTGTGGAAGCATGTATTATCAGACTATACACACGTGATGCCAGGCATGGACCATTACGATCACCAATCTCAGTGGTTTCGATCGAAAAAGAACATGTTGCACAGACAGAGTTGCCATCTTGATGATTCTGGGTGTGGTTCGGGGACTTCCGTTGTACGAGATTTTTAATATGAATCTGTTCATTTTTTCCTCTCTATAATAGTTTTGTAGCCTCTTCGTACTAAGCAGTGCTCAATAATATTGCTTGTGCAACTCTGGTGGGACTGGTTTAGTCCTCAGTGAAGGCGCGTGTATAGCCGGTCGCCGATAGCTCCCTATACACGGTCCTTACCACGTCCCATTGAAAATCCGGGGTCCTGGTCGAGACTGATTTTTTTCTTATAGTTAAGCTAGGACCTAAAGTCCTTATTTACTGCCATAACTTTTCCTTTTCAAATCTTTAACTAACAGGCCAAGTGAAGTTGTTTTTGAAAACGTTAAAAAATAATAAAAAGATAACGAAGCGAGGCGAGACAAGAGAAACTATAAGAGAATTTTCAATAGCCTGTTATGATTAAACTTTGCAATGTTAAATGCAGGAAAACATTAATATCAAATACCATAATGCTATGAAGATTTTCCTCTGCGTGCTTCGCCCGCACCCACAGAGAAATCTGAGTAATACAATTGAAAATTTTGTCTGGCACCGTTAAATTTCTTTCAAAGCATGGGCGTCTCCTAGGCGCCACACTATTTTGACTTGAACCTCTGACATAAGAGTCACTGAAGGTACTGTACGTCTTTCAATGCACCCTGGTCCTGCAAAGAAAAAATCCCAAACTCTAACCATGTATAGGGAACCACAATTCTCGATAAATTTTCGGAGTGCTCCTTATGAGCCTGATATAAATTGATGTGTCATTAGTACTGCTGTACGGCTGTGCGTAGGAAAACTTTGGTGGAATTGCCTCGTCATTATTTCTTGAAGGATAGCTTGAGTAAATTACTTTTTCCAAAACCCTCGCTACACCTCTCGCTGTCCTCTTTCTCGACCAACTTCTACCATCCTCAGCAAATTGACTGACGGTTACCATCGTAAATTTACAATTTTCATAAGATACGTATTTCATAAGCATATCAAATTATACGTGAGGAAGCAAAATTTGTTCAAGAAATTGTCCAGAATTACCGCAAAAGCCTTCAACTTTAAAAAAAAACTCGGGGAGGACCCTCAGTCTCTAGCCTTCGGCGCTCGCAGTTAAAGGTTTCCTTCGCCGGCCACAACTTCCCAAGATGCAGCCTCCAATGAAAATTACTTCCCTGTATGGTATTTAACTCACTGTCGATGGCCTTGCCATGTCCATGTAAAAACTACACGTAAAACATTTCATTGATTTTTTAAAACATCATAATTATACTCCATAACCTGATAACCTTCAAAATCGACACTACCTTATTTTTCAAACTAATAAAAAAAAAAAAAGTCTAGGGGCATTGTCCCAGACCATCGACAAAAATGAAACATGAAAGAAAGAACCATAGAGCAGGATATAGGTAGGATTTTTTATGTAATGAACAACACTGCATTTAAAACTAAAAAAACAATAGGCTGCAATTAAACGTCTCAATGTGTTTTCTTAATTCGGCGCGCTTCACGCGCACCCGTTTTAAATATTTTTCCGGGATTCCAGGCCACTTCCTGTAGAACATCTCGCTTTTCATAGCTCCGTTCAAACTCTTCCATTATC
This sequence comes from Holothuria leucospilota, assembly GCA_029531755.1. Classification (NCBI taxonomy): domain Eukaryota; kingdom Metazoa; phylum Echinodermata; class Holothuroidea; order Aspidochirotida; family Holothuriidae; genus Holothuria; species Holothuria leucospilota. The sequence continues at coordinate 29,932,889 of CM055969.1, read as the reverse complement.
ATTGAAATCCTTGAATTCCCTATAGCCTTACGCAGCGGAGGGGAAGTTTCCCTCCACCCATTCATGATAAAATGTTTATCACCATCGATCTCTGTAAATTTACCGACTTTTTGAAGATTTTAAGGATGCAATTTGTAAGGCTTGAGAGAGTGTCATTTCCGGTACCGTAATACGGGACAGACGCTTAGCGAAGGTGGGTATGCAAGAGCCGTCTCCTTGAGGATATTTTTCTTAGCTTTTTTATTACTCATTCTCTAAAAAGTCTAAAAAATGCGATATTTCCAGCACACCTACGCTGAGTTCTAGATCTCATATTTATAAAATTATTGTTCCACGGTCCCAGCCTTTGGCGCCGCTTGGCAGTCCACATGACAGGGGTTTGCTCCATCCACTCCCATATATCAAATCCAGCCCCTGGTCACTGTGGCCATTTTTATTCGTATTTGACTTAGAGTTTATTTTTGACAGGTGCACAGTGCTACTGCTAGGTCCTTCACCTCCTCGTTCGATAAAAGTGTATGCTAAGCCATGGCTTCGCCATCTGTGAATCCTGGGGCGACATCTAACGTTACTTAGGCCTACTTAGCAAAGTGAAAATGAGTTTACATCTGCCACGGCCAGCAGATGTACATTAACATTGCTTGCTTGAGTAGTTTTAGCATTCGTATGTTGGGCGCAAGCTACGTGTGGTACCTTGGTATGTGCAGCGTACTCCTGGCAAATTGCCTGTAAAGTTATGTGAAAACAATGTACCTGTGGCACACCATAGAGGAAGATTGCAGTCAGTGACAGGTACACTTCAGAAGAGGCAGAAAGGAACCAGTTGTCTCCAGGTCTCACCAAAGAAGAAATACCAGTTTTAAATGTGCTATGATTATGTGATAGTGTGACTTGCGCTGACTTGTAGACACCAGCAACTGACTCGAGTTGACTCCACCAAAATGCCTGACTTGACTTGACTTAACGTGAAAATGTGCTTGACTTGACTTGAAAATGTGCTTGACTTGACTTGAAAATGTGCTTGACTTGACTTGACTTGAAAATGTGACGAATGGCTTGACTTGACCTGTGACTCGACCATCGTTGACTTGACTTAACTTGTGACTCGACCTAAGGGTGACTCTTTACAACACTGTAAGTAGGTCGAAAGTTGTATAAACTGTTTCGATCATGAATTGTAATAAATCACAAGAACTGGCGAAGCCTTTTAGAACAAGGAAAAAACAGAAGAAATAAATCAGAGAAAAAAATCAAGCCACGAGTGGGACTTAAACCCAGCGACTGTCGTTCACGAGACGACTGCCCTAAGCACTAAGCTATCAAGGCTTTGTTTGGTCAAGCGTGGCAAATTAGGTACAAATACCGGCCCATCTCAATTTCCTCTCCTGTTAGAGAGAGGGAGAGCTGTTGTCAGCTTGCTTGGTTTTCTTGCGTGGGATGTGATGTCGGCTTTGTGAGAGTGTTCTGATCTCTTGTGTAGGAGGTTGGGAGACCTGGCGTTACCAATTGCTAGATTTTCGGCTTGACAAAAGTTCGAAAGCAAGAAGTGTTACTATGGGTGTTTGAACGTACCAGTATGCACGGACGTTTGTAGAAATCACGGCCGCTCCGCTTGAGATACCAGACAAGTTTGGAGAGCTCTGTTTCTTTTTTCGCGACGTGCTAGGTTAAACGATTTCTTGAGGTTGTTATACCTCTTCTTGAGGGGGCTGCCGTTCATGCCTATGTATGTGTGTGTTACATTATTGCTATAGTCACTTCGGCTTTGTTAACGGTGGTTGGTGTTAGTAGGCGTTTCCCTTCAAGGGAACAAGAATAGTTGACCCTGCAATAACCGCCATGATTTTGGACTGGAAGAGCTTTCTTAGAGAGCACCTTGTAGTTATGACCCTCTGTGGCGGATTTCATATTCTTCATGCAAATGTAGTTGACTTTCACGGTGTTTTGGTTGAAGATTTTGTGCACTTTATGACCCCGGGGAATCGTTTGGCTAGCAGCTTGAGGAAGGTTCTACCAACGTTCCATTTGTCTGTTTTACTGTACGGGAGGTTGGAACACTTAACGATCCCATGTCTTTGTCTCTTCGATCGTCTTGGGGCTGGTGGGCTTTCACCTGGGTACTCTTATTTGTGGTGATAACAGCTATAATCCAGTGCCTATTGGTTGGCTGGTGCTGCAGCGTCAGAGGCTGCTTGGTTGCAAGAAAACTCGACCACACGTTTATTTACTGCCAAGGGAAAATGTTTAAGTATCTTGGGTGGGTGATTTGATTGGGTGTGAATAAACAGGATATGTAGACTGATCGGCCCTTGCATTGTGAACAGCCTTAGCAGCACTTTCTACACCTCCTACAGAAAACCTAAAGACAAACCCTGTTTATTCACACCCCGTCAAATTACCGTTTACAAGGCCAAAGTTACTAGCAATAGAGTAATCTACAAATGCACGGGCATGTCCGGTAGCCCCTTCGAGGAGAAATATAACAATAACAAGAAATCGTTTAACCTAGTACCTAGCACATCACATCAGCAGGTCAAAGAAAACGACCAAGACATTGTGCTGATAAAAAACAACTTTCAATTTTCTTTACGTTACAGGTATGAAAACTCACGTTACACCTTACAAGAGAACACAACACAACAGGTGAGACATAAGATGTTTAAAGTTACGAACAAGGGAACAACAGGTTACAGTAAAAAAATGTTTCTAGAGATTTGAATTAATGTAATTTGCTTACGTCAAAAAGTTCTTGAAGCGCCTTTCTTTACTTGTAAAAGCAACAAAGATTTCTTCTGCAAGTACAATAATCCCTTTGGACGGCAGCGGATCTTCTATGAAACTAATGAAGTTTAGGAAAAAGGGACGGCTATTCTCGGAGAGCCCCCGAGGCAGCTTTTCGTTTTCTTTATTGCTTCTGGGGGTCTTGCCAATGGACTCTTTTAGCGGTCCTAGAACAAGCCTGCGTCTTCCAGGAGACTACCGTGCTCTTACGTCATTCCCATTGAAAAACAAATACCCACACCTCGTTGCTGGTGGTTAGTTGCGGATTGTTTTGTCCCCTTTTCAAGAGTCCCACCACATAAGCCCGTCTCTTGGCCATTTGGGCATAGATGTCCTCGCAAGTGTAGCAAGGCACCTCGGATCTTGCTGGATGTTGCTCAGGCTATGGTCGAGGAGTTGTGAAAAGCTTGTCGTTAAGACTTCAATCTTCAGAGCCCCTAATAATAGCGCTTCGGCCCTGTACTTGTACCTGTCTGTAAGACGAAATTTACCTTCATAGGGTAGTAATTGTAAAAAGATAAATTTGCATATCTTTTTCTCTATTTCATGAACATTGTACTGGGCATGTTTCCTTCTGACATAGACCTCGCAAAAACGTCTGTCGACCTATAAACAAATGATAGTACACAGAATAGTACTAATGGATGTGTTCACTGATACATGCACCTTACACAAACATGCATTTATATTCTGCACTGGATAGCTGAGTAGACTGAGAGATCAAGCGATGATGATTGAAAGTATATATGATAAATTATAAAATCAAAACCTTGGCTGAGGTGATTGATCAAGACTCAACAGGCAACCGAGTTGTTCAATGAGGAAAATACCACACGGACTATGACGTATTAACTTCCTCATGTTATGAAAAGATCAGATTGAAAAGATATCAGTACTGACCCAAAGAACAAGTGGAGTGTGTTCATCGCATTCTTAAGTATGGCACTGTGACCGTTGGTTACATTCCTGAACCACTTTTACGCTGCATCAAGTTCCTAAGGACTGTTAGTAGATTCTGGATTACCCATCCTAGTATTTGCATAGCCTGGATTAGTGAGGGCAAGGGAAGTTGGGAACAGGGAACTACTATAAAGGCATGATACCAAGAGGTTCGCCTAAACAAGAGGATATTATTGTAAGTACATCTCGAGTCCTACCAATCTACACAGCCTTTAGATTGTGTAATGTATATGTGTTGTAATGTAAGTGGTGGACTAGAAGAAAGGGAAATAAGAAATCGTCGTATGGCTCAAATTAAAGGGCAGTAGGAAGGCGAAGCTCTCTTTCAGAGGGAGTGGGTATGAAAACTCAGGTCCCAGTGGGGACCAGGGGCCGTTTCCCGGTGGACCAGTCAGCTAATCCCCAGAGGTATAGTTGAGTATTTTCAAAACTGCAGACAAATTGCTTTATAAGTCTCAGCTACATATTGGAGGGCACTAGTACAGTTTCTTACATGTAAACTATGATGACCTCCAGTCGTCTTCATGACCGCTAGGAAAAGAATTGATTCTTGCCTTCTTATCAATCGAGTCAAAACAAGGCAATGAGCGGTATTCACGCAGTTGTTGTTTCTTTTCTTAGAATTACTCAGTTGTCCATAGACCTAACCTCAATTACGATTGAGAGCTTATGGCGTTGCTTTCTTTGTAGTGGGCTCTCCATAGCCTACGTACCACAGCGATTGCACCCGTGCATGCATCCCACAAACAAATAATTTGCAAGTACAGTATATTGTGCGGTACTCAATACTACGTTCGTATCTCAATGGTTTTACACGTCCACCGAAATTCTCGCAAAATCTGTGTCATGAAGAATCATTCGCAGTAAGTTGATGACAGTTATTCATTAGCTAAATATCTACAATTTATCATTCTTCCATAACCATCTTACAATACATTGCCTGCCTATAAACAAGCCGACAATTACGTAACTACCATTTGTTATTTATTATAGAAATACAACGCTGTTGTTATAGGTTAACGTAATGTACAATCCTTAACATCCAGTAGCATACTAAGGTATATGACCGTTTCCTTGAAATGGTTTCCACGTGGGTGAGTTTTACAAATACTACATCTAGGGAAAAGGTGTGAAACAATATCTCCCTCTAAGTCAGGGTATGAGATTTATTTAGAAAAAAATTAATCTCTTAAGTTATGAAATATGTCCTAGCAAACGAGGAAAGAAATAGTACGAGTCTAGGCTGTGTGTACACATAGATCGGTTTCAATCGTGATGTAAAATAATTTTATTGATATTCACTCTACCTCATAGCAAACACCTTCGTCCAGGAACCAAGTAATGTTATGATGATGTGCGATGTTGACTAGATGAGAGGTCTTAAGGTTTCATAAAAATGGCATTATATCAGTTTCATGACCATACAAAGAGCCTATCTATATTATTATAGTATTTATATAGATGTAGGCTTGATATTTATTATAGAAATACAACGCTGTTGTTATAGGTTAACGTAATGTACAATCCTTAACATCCAGTAGCATACTAAGGTATATGACCGTTTCCTTGAAATGGTTTCCACCTGGGTGAGTTTTACAAATACTACATCTCGGAAAAAGGGTGTGAAACAATATCTCCCTCTAAGTCAGGGTATGAGATTTATTTAGAAAAAAAATAATCTCTTTAATTATGAAATATGTTCTAGCAAACGAGGAAAGAAAAGGTACGAGTCTAGGCTGTTGGTACACACAGATCCGTTTCAATCGTGATGTAAAATAATTTTATTGATATTCACTCTACCTCATAGCAAACACCTTCGTCCAGTAACCAAGTAATGTTATGATGATGTGCAATGTTGACAAGATGAGAGGTCTTAAGGTTTCATAAAGATGGCATTATATCAGTTTCATGACCATACAAAGAGCCTATCTATATTATTATAGTATTTATATAGATGTAGGCTTGAAAAGGAAATAATTCAGAGAAGTTTATCTAAAATTATAAGGATAAGGGACAGCTTTTGTCAAATGTGGCTGAAAGGAGGAACAGATAACAATCCTGATATACATACCAGTTTAGTAAAAAATTACCACGTGTGAAATCGGTAAGTAGGTTTCATAGCACATCTAGGGGATTTTTCCTTATTCACTTATCACGTTCTCCTTGAAGCACAAGCAAAAAGTATAAAAAACAGCAAAAAAGTAGTGCTACATTGCATTTTTGTATTTCGTTAACCATGACTGCTTACGTTTAATTTATTTTTTACAGATCCATAAAGAACATGAAATAGGAGAACTGTTAGATAAGCTTTCCCCCTTTCGTAATGTAAGTTTTCTTCTCGCGGTCTCTTTAGCATCTTACTTATTAATAAATAACATCAACGGTTACTAGAGCAATATCATCAAATTTAATTTTTTGCTCAGTTACTACTACGTCAAAAGCTCTACCCAGATTTCGTTGTGGTATTTAGGAAGGACACAGTGATAATGCAAAGTAAAATTACAGTAGAAAGAAGTGTGATCAAGAAGCTGATCATAACGCGAGTCTCCCCAAGGATACATAACCTGGGGAAATCACAAAGGACCGTTCATGATTCCATCTAAACGGAGTGCCCAGTGGTAATTACCTAGGATAGTTGACACCACGTAGGAGTGGTCCAACGGCAAGGTATCAAAATCTTTGGCAAAGCTTTGAACTTACATATTTTAGAAATTCACATTATTTAGTAAATTTTTCCTATCTTTGGGTGTGTCATAAGGCATGTGGTTATCGTCTGAAAAGAGGTGTGACACCTCCACGGTTTGAGAATTTATATATTTTTGGCCAAGCTTTGAACTGGTTATATATTTGGACATCGTCATTTCGAAATGAATATTCCCCATGGGAGCTGAGGGCTTGAAGCGAAGCCAGAGGTATCGTCTTAGGCTTCTCCCCTTTGAAAAATTTTATTCATGTTAGATGGTTATTAAGATGCCAAATGGTGCTATCTTTAGTATAGTTTTGAACTGACTGTAAGTTTAGAAATTCTTACTATCATCTCATCTCCCTACATTAAATTTAAACGGAGATTAACTATTGTACTTCAAATAATAACTTCAGAAATGTCAAGCTGTGTATGAGTGTGTGTGAGGGGGATGGGAGGGGTGCAAAAAGTGGCGTACTCCTAGAAAACTTTAAGTCCGATCAAATTCAAAGTTGGAGGGTAGGCAAAATGTTAAAACATATGCATGAAGTTATGATTATATAGGTCAAAAGTCAAAGGTCAAGTTCCCTAAAATCGGGTTATTTACCATTATTTCCGTTATCGGTATGTTAGTAATAATAAACTCCCATCAAAATTAAGGGCTATAGAAATATTTCAAAAAAGTGTTTCTTGGTTGATAAGGGGTAAAGGTTGAAGGTCAAATTGTAAGTCAAATTAACCTGAATGTTGCAAAAAGATGTGTCATAGACTCCTTATCCGTACGTCCGATCGAAATCCAACTTGGTGTGTCCTTACCTGACTATGTAAACATGCTCATGCGTATTTGATGACATTATCGGTCAAAGGTCAGAGGTTAAAAGTACGTTAGATTTGCTTAAAATGATATCTTGGCACCATTTGCCTATTAGTATGAGAGAAAAACTGATAAAGCCTTAAGACATGCCATGACATGGGGTCAAAGGCCGCAATGTCGGTCAAATGTCAACTTTGCCAATTTGTATTGCAAAAGTGTGTAGCAAACACTTCCTAAACTGTAGGTCCTATTAAATTTCAGCTTGGTGGAGAGGTACTTCACTATGACAGCTCGTGCTTGCCTAATTCATAACGTCACTGGCAAATTTGCTAAAAATTTGTTTATGCAATTTTTGGACTAGCAGTAAGTTGGAAAAAGAAATAAAACCATATGATATGTTGGGATTGATGAGACAATTTTTAATAGCCCGTCTCGTACGGACGTGGGTAAAAGTTTAAAACTTAGGCCAAATTTCAAATTGGCCTGAATTTTGCGAAAACGTTTATCCCAATCTCATCCGAAACCGTATGTCGGATCACGTTCCAACTTGATGAATAGGTATACCTGACGGTAAAAACTTGTAAATTCGTTTTTATGACGTCAAAGGTAAGAAGTGGAAGGTGAAAGGTCAGATTCGGTAGAAGTTTTTTTTTTTTGGTCTTTGCCGATAAGTAGGTCAGGAAAAGTCATTAAATCACATGATATGTTAGGACCTATAAGGCAATATCATAATAGAAATTTTTGCTTGATCAGGGCTGAGTCAAAAGTTAAAAAGTAGATCAAAAGTCAAAATTGGCCTAAACTTCTCCTAAATCGTTAGTCAAATTAAGTTCAAACTTGGTGGGTAGGTACTTTAGGTCTACCATGGTACCTTGTACATTCTTAATTGATAAACTCATAGGTCAAAGATCAGAGGTAAGATTAGCTAAAAGTTAGTTTTTTGCCATTACTTGGCGATTTTTATGTGAGAAAGATATTAAACCCTACCACATATTGACTACGATGAAAACGTTTTAGATTAGTGCTTTTGTTGTAGGCTAAAATGGGAGGTCAAAATTCAAAGTCTAGGTGAAAGGTCAAATTTGCCAAAAATTGCTAAAAAGTGTGTCGTCCGGCTAAACCATATACTATCAATTCAAAGTAGTGGATAGGAATCTGACCGTAAAGGCTTTTTAAAAACATGCATAGACACTGCTTGAAAAACAGTGCTGAAGGGATGATTTTAGGGGTTACATAAGACCTTGGAAGGGCAATATTACTAAAATTAAGCTATAGGAAGTAGGTCTTACTAAGCCAAGTGCCAGTGGTGAAGCGCAAAAAAGTCGAAAACATTTAAGTAATCCAGAGTCTCATACAACCCATTACTTAGATACTGTTGTCACTACTCAAGATTAGCTTAGCTGTATATATTTTAAATAAAATCTTTAAATAAGGGGAGCATGTAGGAAAAGAGGAACCTTTAGGTGACGGTAAAGCCCTCAACACCCCCTCCCCTTAGAACCGCTACTAATTAACATTTTTTAAGGCGTATATTGGGGAGTGAAGCAAAAAATACGTTTGGGTCTTTTCATGTGAAATTTTGGTATCCCAAATGGTCTATAGCGGCGATGTCAATACGTTTTCAAACTAGAAAACCAAAAGGCTTATTGATTCCTTGCCATGTGAATATAACTTTAGTACTGTGGTTGGAAATTGACAGTTTCAATGTGAATTTACTGTGCTTAAGTTATAACTTCATCCAGGAAAGATCAGACAGATTGATTCATGTTAAGAGCATGTGTTATACTTGACAAATCATGTTCAGGATATTTTTACGAAATATGAGGTCCCTCACTATTACTTTTTTTTTTGAGATATCATGGTTAAGTTACAAGCAATTTTCAAGGTACATTGCATTTAACCTGGGGTAGTCCCAAATGAACTTTAAACTCCTTCAGAATTAATAACCTTCTTCTTAACTACGGAGCACTAACATACCAAGTATGAAATTCATAACGGTTTCCCTTCTTGACCTATCATGTTTACAAGGTTAATAGTTTTACCCCTGACTACCCCAAATTAACTTTGACATCAACCAAAAATAATAGAAACATCTACAAAATATGGGCCATCCACATCATAAGGTTAAGATCCCATTCTTAAGATATCATGTTTACAAGGTTCTGACCTTTTGATCCCTCATGACCCCAAATGGCCTTTATCCTCCACTACAAACATGAGGGATTATTTATTCAATATGAAGTATCCATACAAGTATCAAAAATCCTGAACGCTTACCTACCTTGATATACCATGTTTAATGAGCAGTTTTCCAGAGTTTTACTGTTTGACCTCTCTGACCCGAAATGACCTTTGACCTCCACCAAAAATATGAGAAGCGTATTATAAGAAGTTTAATCCTATACCAGGGTAAGCGTGGATGACCACTGGCGAGATTCGCCTTCTCTTTCCAAACTAGTGCTGAGAGGTTAACGAGGCAGGCGTGCACTAATCGCTCCCAGTTCTGTTCTCGGGACCACCATTTAATATCCCCATCCAACGGACTTGGGTGTATCTCCAGTCTTTAGTCACTTTCCCGAAGGCTGGTAGGAGTGGGGGTCCCTTGCTCTGTACCACTGTTTGACAGCTGAACCGAGAAAAGCTCACAACTTCCTGAACAGGACAACTACCTGAAACGGACAATCAGTTACCCATTTATACTTCACCAATTTAGATCCGCGCAGTATTCGCTCAGTATCCGCTCAGTATCACAGCTATACTGAAAAAGTAAATTTTAGTCCCCAGAACAATTCCTAGTGGTTCTACCGGAATATGATCCGGGGACCTCTAGTATGCAAGGCATTACACTCAACCATCAATCCAACGCCATCCCCGAGAAGCATCTACAAGATATGTACCATCATCATGACAAGCATGAAACCGCTCACAGTTACCCTTCTTGAGTTACAAGGTTTTAACCTTTTAACGTCTAATGACCCTAAATGACCTTTGAACTTCACCAAAAATTTTTGCGATCATTTACAGAATATGGGCTATCCACTTGCCAAATTAAGTTCCCTTACAGTTAGCCTTCTAGAGATATTGTGTTTCTAAGGTTTTGACCGTTTGACCTCTTGTGACCCAAAATTACCATTGAACCCCACTGAAAACAGTACGAATCAGTTATTCTGTAAGTGCCATCAACATGGTAAATATGAAATACTAAGAGATTCCTTTCTTGAGATTTCGCGTTTACAAGGTTAAAACCTTTTGACCTCTCGCGACCCCAAATGACCTTTAACCTCCAGCAAAAACAATAGGATTATTTACTGAATATGGACCATCCACATGCCAAGTATGAGACCCCTCACACCCACCTTTTTGAGATATCTTGTTTACACGGTTAAGACCTTTTGATCTCCTGTAACCCCAAATGACCTTTAACCTAAATGAAAACAATAGGATCATCTATTTAATATGGGACATCTACATGCCAGGTATCAGAACCCTCATAGGTACATTAAGATACCGTGTTTACGAGCAATTTTGAGGTTTGGACCTTCTGACCTTATGTAAACCCCACATGACCTTTGACCTCTATTCAAAAATAACAGGGATCTTCTACTTACTATGGGTCATCCACTTCCTAAGTATGAGATCCCTCTCAGTCACTCTTTTTGAGAAATCGTGTTTACAAGCAAGTGTCACATACACACACGCCAGGTAAATCTTCACACACTTATGAAGGACCTCATGGTTATCTCCATTGTGTTTGCTTTCCTAACCTAACTTTAGCAATAAACTCTCTATTGTCAAACTCACAAGGACTTGACAAATCTATTGAATTCCCTTCAGAAGACCTAGAAATCCTTTGTCTTATAGGTCCTCAGTCTGACAGTCAAACAAACCTACACGCACATACACACGCACGACATCACCATCACATAGGCTCGATTCCTTTTGCTTTCGGCAAGGAATCAAAGTTACACAATCACGATACCATCTGGTCCTTAATTTTAAGCGAAAAAATACAAAAAGAGTTTTGTTTGGTCAATTTGTTAACCCTGTGGTAGCATTTAAAACTGTCAGAGAATGGTGTTTGCAAGGTATCAAAGAATTGAAAGGCATTGAGTAGTGCTGCAGTTTGTTAAGTATCGAATAACGCCATACTACATAGCCGAGAAAATAAATATCTTTATCAAGCATAAAGAAAACATTTAGTAAAATGTTATTTCCCTACTATACTATACTTTGACAGGTTGTTATCAATGACGAACTGAGAGCAGCCGTTGCAGAATGTGTGGAAGATGACGTTTTCCATGATCTAGGTGAAAAAATGAAGATTCCCAGGATCAAACTCAGAGATATAGAACGTCAAAAGGGCACAATATCTGAGAAAACGTATCACCTTTTAGGCATATGGCATGAAAAATTTGACAGCGACGCAAATGTTGGAGTGAGTAAGCCTTAGATATAGTTTATGACATTGTCAACGGGATAAATTGCATATGATTGAAAAGTAAAAACATTCTTGGCACTGATTATGTGCTGATTTGTCGTTATTTTACTGGAACCTCCAATCATCTTGTTTTTTAAATGCATTCACTCCAGACACAATGACACTATTCCTTATAAGCCAGCATGTTATTTTTACTTTAACATGAAAACTGAGAATATCTAGTTTGCAGCAACCTCACTTTATATGAAATACTTATTTTGTCTTTAAGTTTCTGCTCGACGCACTTGTCAAAGTTAATCCAGTGGATCTCAAACTCATTTTGGAAGATGTCCTAAGGAAGTTATCCTTTTCCGATGCCAGGTATGATTGTAAAATAAACGTTGTCTGCACCCGTCATGGATTGAAAGACTCACAAATCGACTTTGAAATAGAAAATTGTATTACATATCGTGGGGCTGAAAATTTCACTCAACTTTGTAATGGGTCTTTTTCCCTTATCGGTCAGCATACTAGCTAATTAGTAAAATGATTGCCCTTGATACCTTCGGTTCTCCCACCCATGTGAGTAACAGCAACATCCTGGCCGACGAAAATGTAATACATGCTTTGTAGACGGTCACCTGCTAGTCAAAGATAGTTTAATGATTAGGAACCGTAAAGAAGTAAAGTGTTTGCTCTTCTGCCTTTCATTCTTGATATTTGTGAGCTTCTGTCATAACAATGAAATGGGCCGTAAGCAATTTCGTGGACTTTTTCATGCTCCGGCACTGGTAGGTGCGCAATGATATATATACGTTAGCTACAAAAGAGTTATTGTCCTTTATTACTGTGAAGTGGGCCTATTACTGTGAAGTGAACAAAGGCCCAGGGTAAGGGAAAGGGTTCCTTATAAAAAATTTCCAGGATAAAATCATCAAATTTATTGGTAAATACAAGAAATTAGCAGTCATTTCAAATATCAAGAATACTGTAGATCTCTGAGGGGATCAAAAACAGAGACATATTTTTAACTTCGTCTTATCACGGAGCTGTGAACAGCTCTCTGGTCTTATCAAGAAGTAGGTTGGCTACGAGCCTTCCAATAGACATCAAACGCCCGGTGGTATAGATGGTTCAGACGCCAAGGATTATTTTCTAATACTAATTGTGCATCAATGTCTATAACAGTAAGCTACTAGTTTCCTGGATTGTCACTCATCGCTCCGTGAGGAGGATGAGATACTGTAGTTACTTTGCCTTTTGGGCTATATACGGCAATATCAGCTAAAATAGCAACCGTTGCCATGGTAACACTTAATTTTCCCAAGTTACTAGTCTAAGGGACTAACCCATAGACCTTTTTCCATATAGCAGTCACAAAGGATTGTGGGATACACTTTTGAAGTGGGGCGTTTTTCTCAATGGCATTCTACTGTGGCCAAAAACGACGCACACCAAAATCCAATCCCACAATCCTTTGTAATTTCTATTTGGAAAAGGGTCTATGGTGGGGTACTCAATGGTGACCAAAAGTCCATAACTGAAAGAGGGGTCAAATGTGTCCGTGTGCACTCACCAACGCGGCCTAAACGGGACACGGGGCGGCCGGCGGGAGCTCCGCTCTCGCACGTCTTTCCTAGCTCACGCGCGGCTCGAAACTGGCGTAGCTGCCCGAAAATTCGGTCAGTCCTTTCCCTACCGGTACATTTCCCGTGTCCCGGTAAGGAAGCGAGTGTGGGTATGGGTGCACCCGGGCTGTGTGAGCGATCCTGTGGCTATGGGTGCACTCGGCAACATGTCCTTAACAGGACACGGTACAGCCGGCGAGAGCTCCGCTCTCGCACGTCTTTCCTAGCTCACGCGGAGCTCGAAACTGGCGTAGCTGCCCGAAAATTCCGTCGCTGCAATGAGAAGTCTCGCGCGGCTGCACGTGCCTGCCTTGGCAAGCAGCCCGCCCTCCAGACACGTACGTCTGCTGGGTTAGTTGGAGGTCAGCCAGGCTAATGGGGAAATCCCGCGAATTCCTTACCGGGACATTTCCCGCTTACCGCTAAGGAAGCGAGGGTGAGTATGGGTGTACTGATCAGTGTGACCGCGTTTGAGGCATTTGAGGCGTCGCACGCGTATGAAGTTTCCCTTCATGTGCCCTTTTGTTGTTGTGCAAAAAGGACGCCTTCAGTGCGCTATACAGAAAATATGTGCATATAATACGATGTGTATGCTTGCACGTGTTAGCATGCGCATTATTGGAATGGACAGTCAGTACCAAAAATATTACAAGCCTAGATTCCAAACTTAAAATGGCGTGTTGACTCCCCATGGAGCCCAAAATATCGGGGCGGAAGTGATCACTGTTCAGCCGTTTTAAAAAGAATACAGGGAAATGAAAGTCTTACAAATTATTAATACTTGTTATTTCGGAACATTGTAATGTAAGAAGTATCACTCCTCAACACTTAATTCTACACTTATTCTCCTACATTCATTAGTCAGTTCCTATGGTATCTGTAAGTAACGCACTTTTATATGGGCGTTTAATGCTCTCATAATGGGAAATCAAACAGCGCGTTTGCTTCCCAAGAGCGCAGAAGTGTGCGTCAAGTATTTCGGATAATACACAGAGAAATGTATTCTGCGCGTATAGAACGCGTTGTGAAAAGACACGCACGCTAACCTGTTTTAACAATGAAATTTTCTGTAACGTACGCGTTCTTATTTCCCTACACAGATCGCCGAAAAGAACGGCTCGCATGTCAAATTCACACTTCGATATTTGCGTCTCCACGAGGAGTCACTGAGCTTTATAGTGTAGGTATAGGAGTTTGGAATCTATGCTTATAATATCTTTGGTCAGTACTAGTAACTAGCGCGTCTACACTGTGTGCTGTTCATTTACGTTGCTATCATCAATGTTAAATCATTGCGTACCGAGACGCTATTCACACACCCTACCCTATAAAGAGTACGCTGGACCACTTCTAAAGGTCGCATTGTTTCTTACGCGCTTGCCACGGGGAAGAGATTTGTGTATTCGTTTTTTTTTATACATTTCAAGCTTTCTGTCAGTGCAGTGTTTTTTCTTGGAACTGAAACCACAATTTGACCGTTGGCCTCTGACCTTTAAATTTGACCTCTACCTTTGACCTTTTCTTTGAGGTTTGCGAGACACTAGTTCCCATTCCGGGTATCTTCCCACAAAGTTTGAAAAAATATAGGTTAAGCCAACTGTAGCGATTTTTGAAACAAAATTTGTACATCTGACCCTCTGTCATGTGACCTTTGTCCTCAGTTGCTATGGCAACCACATATTTTGGTAGACTTGTCACCCCTATCATACGTGTAAAGTTTCAGGTACGTGCAAGGGTTCCTCTTGTAATTATAGCCAAAACAACAATTTTGGACACTTTGACCATTGACCTCTGACCTTTACTTCCGGGTGGGAGACTGTATTTCCCACTCTTGGGTACCTTCCTACCAATTTTGAAGAGAATCGGTCCAGCCATTTTGTAGCAGCTTTCGAAATAAGAAGATGTAAATTTGATCTTCTGTCGCATGACCTTTGACCTTGGTTGCCATGGCCACCATATATTTTGTTAGTAGTAGATACGTTTATTGTGTGTGTGAAGTTTCAGGTAAGTGGGATGTTTCCTTTTTTAATTATACTTAAAATACTAAAAATTGTGATTTTTCACCAAATTTGACCTGACCTCTGACCTTTGACCTTTACTTCCGAGAGTCTGCGAGACACAAGTCTCCACCCTGGGGATTTCTTCCCACTAAGTTTGAAAAGAGTCGGTCTGGCCCACTAGGAGGAGTTCATGTCACACTTTTTTGGCTTAAGATATGTAAAAATAGGTATTTTCCCTTCCATCACCTAACCTTTGACCTTGGTTGCCATGGCAACCACATATTTAGTAGTACTAAATATGTTTATTATGTGTGTGAAGTTTTAATGCCAATGGGGTGTTTCCTCTTGGAGTTATTGTAAAAAAGTGATTTTCAAATAATTTGAAGTTTGACCTCTGACCTTTGATCTTTACTTCCGGAAGTCATTGTAGCCCTGGGGTTCTATCTAGGACACCTTCCCACCAAGTTTGAAGAAAATCGGCTTCACTGTTTGAGAGATATTAGGAAAACAATGGGCGCACTTACCCACACACACACACACACACACACACACACACACCCATAGCCACAGGATCGCTCACACAGCCCGGGTGCACCCATACTCACCCTCGCTTCCTTAGCGGTACGCGGGAAATGTCCCGGTAAGGAATTCGAGGGATTTCCCCATTAGCCGGGCTGACCTCCAACTAACCCAGCAGACGTACGTGTCTGGAGGACGGGCTGCTTGCCAAGGCAGGCACGTGCAGCCGCGCGAGACTTCTCATTGCAGCGACGGAATTTTCGGGCAGCTACGCCAGTTTCGAGCTCCGCGTGAGCTAGGAAAGACGTGCGAGAGCGGAGCTCTCGCCGGCTGTACCGTGTCCTGTTAAGGACATGCTGCTGAGTGCACCCATAGCCACAGGATCGCTCACACAGCCCGGGTGCACCCATAGCCACAGGATCGCTCACACAGCCCGGGTGCATGATAATCTTACACATAGATCAGTGCTCCATCCGAGATCGGCACCTTATGTGTTAGCTTTTCAAAGATATGTATAGACCTTATGCAAATGATGTCACAAAGGAGAAAGTACTCCCTCGTTTGGAGGAAAGTGGAGGAAAAGCGTGTATCATTGCAAGTTACACCAATAAATACAGACAGCTGATTTGTAAACCAATCGTATACGCGCGTAAGTCTACTACACGTGCGGCGAAATTTACGCCGTGAGTGCACGTGTGAGACGTGTGCTTCATTGTTTTCACCCAAAATGACGTCAGTGTGATGTCAATGCATTAAGGTCTATTATAAGCATAGATGCCAAAGTCCTTTACCTACACTGTTACGGAGATTGAATCGTCATGGAGACGCAAATATCGAAGTGGAAGTATGGATTTGACGTACGCGATTTTTCATTCGGTGATGTGCGTATAACAAAAGGTACGTACAGGAAATTTCATTCCTAAAATAGCGTGGCTTGCGTGAAAGCTTATTGGAAAGAGATAAAATAATTAGCTCGGCGATGGAAATAGCCTCGGGCGTTAGAAAGTGACATATAATCCTACCTCACGAAAGTCCAATTTTGTGGGGTCGGAAATCTAACATTTTTAACGGGTTCAATACGGCATGTTACCTGAAGATTCAATAAAAACTGATCAATAAATAAGCCCATGAACTGAGCTTCAGACGTGCCATTGTGCGTACATTTTCAAGTGCACTTAATGCAATGCAAAATGCCACAAGGAAGACATAAAGTTCTTTTCAAAGTGAAATCTATTCAAGAATGATACTCCTCAAATTTACAATGTTTCGAAATAACAAGTGTTCATACTTTTGTAAGACGTCTGTCGGTTTGTTTTCAAAACAACTAAACAGAGCATGATCAGCACTTCCGACCCGATATTTTGGCTCCATGAGGAGTCAACGCGCCATTTTAAGTTTGGAATCTATGTTTATAACATCTTTCTATCTTTCCATTTAGCGTACACCCTATTTACAATAAGCGCTATTATGAAGTCTGTAGCCCAATGGAGTTTTAGATTCGTATTCTTGGGGTTGGATTTACTTGTAAACCCAAAGGTGATAATAAGTAAGGGTAGTTATCGTTTTTTGTCACACATTAGTGTTAAGTACTACATTTGCGTCAGATACTATGATGTGAAGCCTTTTCATTAAGTTGCTTAGGCAATCCATGAACTACACGCAGTCCAATGACGTACATGCGAGCTAATGCGTGATTGTGCGAATTAAAGCATTAGAGACCGAAGAGGCGTTAAAGGCACGCTACAGGTGTAGGGCGCGTTACCATGTCCACATTGCTCAGTGTTGTATTATTTCCGAAGGTGACCTACGTAACATGACCTCCAAGACGGCTTCAATTTCGTAGTATATTCCACGCATAGAGCAGGATATATATTGCTCTGTGATTCCACATTGATGTGCGTCCTCCAGTTATACGGCTCAGTAGAGTGCATGTGCTAGCGATGAGCTAAGCAACTCCGTGGATTGCCCTCTTGTTACATATTTAGCTACGATTTTCCCCATTATGTAAGACCGTATCATCATCATCGTCATCGTCATCATCATCGTCATCGTCATCCTCATCGTCATCGTCATTGTCGTAGTCGTCGTGGTCATCATCGTCATCATCGTCATCATAATTACAGTTTGAATATGCCTGACTGTATATTACAGTTCCTTTTCAAAGATTGTAGTAACGTCATTATCGCTCTGTGGGCGAAAGCTACTTCTTTCATTAAGAAGTATTCTTCGACAAAGAGATTAAGTTTGTGTATCCCAGCTTTAGACACAGGTTGAAAGAGAGCAGCGACTTAATTCGAATTGAACTCATATGAAACGCATCACATTCTTCAGTTTACGTTAAACATATATACTATACCTTAAACATACTGTTCTTGAAATATTGATACATTGTGAATCATGGAGATATCTTAGTACAAAACAAGGAAATTTGCATGTACATTCTTCAATGCATCTTTTAATCGGCGTTAAATCTATGGTAAGGATCAAACATTAAACAAATATTATTCGACTTTGCAGAGAACAGAGGCAATTAGAAGAAATTCCAGACAAAGAGAGCGCAGTATCCAAGGTAAATAATGTATTTTGTTGAAACTGAGTTATTATGTTGTAAAAGCAGTGGCTAAATATAACTTTGGAAAATTATGCCTAGAGAATAGATATGCTAGCTGCTACAAATTTACAATCTCCTAAAAGTTATAGATACGTCATCATTTGTTAGCACTGATCACTGTAGGGCAAAATACCAAGCAACGACCACACTAGGTGAAATTTTTCAGTGAAGGTATGTAAAGATCCAAAAGACATCTATTTTACCTAACAGTGGTATAGTAAGATCTCTTAATGTAAAATCTGTTGGAATTATTTGAATAATCTACACCGTTTACAAGACATACCACTTCAAAGTTTTCCGATTTCTAAGTTTTCTAAAAAGCTACCCATAACTTATATTGCGGGGTGTTGCACAGTGTCTGTCTTTCTTCTGTTAATCCTATGTAAATCATCAGTTAGTTTTATACCAGCGGGCTTTTAATTGGGTGTATTATGTGTTCATTTTCCAATAACTTAAAGTCATCCTCTACTTTAAAAAAACAAAACTCCAGGACATACCAACATTCCAACTATCCTTGAATTGTAGTTTAAACAAACAAAGCACAACATTAAAATTTATCTTCCGAGTCCCTCTTTTTGTCACGAATTTGCATTTGTTGGTCATGTTCAGTCGCGGTGTAGTGCAAAAGCAGCACTTTCCTATTAAAATGGTCAATATGTGACGACTTAATCGTAATAGTGGCTATTAATGCTTTTTACATTGATAAAGCAAGTGTGACTTAACATATTCACAAAACTTAAAGTCTCGGCCTACGATGATCATGGGAGACATCAGTTGGGGACATTCCCCACGTTTGAGATTTGGGTATGTTATATCGCTCCACCTTTTCCCAGTGTTGTAACAAGTCAAGTCACTGACTCGGACTCGAGTCGACTCCAGTCGCATATTTGACTTGACTTGGTCATCAGCCAAAATGACTTGACTCGAGTCTGGAACCCTAAATGACTTGACTTGACTCTTGAGTCACCACCCAAAATAACTTGACGCGGACTCGAGCGTAGCATGACTCGAGTACAATTGAAGACTCAAGTCAGGGAAAATGACTGGAGTCTCCTGCTGCGACTCTGATATTTGTAAACGTGCACAATTCTGGACTGTGCATGTGCATATCGCGAGGAAGACGCGGCCGAAACACACAGCGCCCGTGTGAAATCAATACAGGCACTGCATGCCGATAGTATAGTGGTCAATTGACAACAGACGGGCCGCGCTGGGCAGTTTGACAAATCCGCACTCATTGCTGCGGAAGCATGTCATATCAGACTATGTACACAGTATGCTAGGCATGGACCATTACGATCACCGATCTCAGTGTTTTCGATCGAAAGCAACACGTTGCAAAACAGGGTTGCCATCTGGATGATTCTTGGTCCGATTCAGGGACTTTCGTTGTACGAGATTTTTATCCCTGTGTGAATATTAAAAAAAATATTAAAGTATGGGTCCGTTCATTTTTTCTCTCTATAATAATTTTGTTGCCTCTGCGTAAAGAAGTATTCAAATAATATTTCTTGTGCAAATCTGATGGAACTGGTTTATTCCTCAGTAAAGGCACGTTTATAGACGGTTGCCGATAGCTCCCTCTCTACACGGTCTAAGCTTACAACAACATAATGAAAATCCGGGTTCTCCCACCCGCACAGTGCTGGGCGAAATTGATTCTCTTCTTATAGCAAGGCTATGACCTAAAGCAGGGCCGTGTTTAGACATGACGAGCCCAGCGGGCAACCTTCAGTAGTGGAGGCCCACAGCACCCCAGTGATCGCCGTCCTGGGGGAGGGGATGTTCCCCTCCCCTTTGTAGTTTTTTTTTTAATAATTAAGGGTGCTTAGATGCAAAATGGTGCAGTATTTTGTGATTTTTGAAGTAAATTTATGTTGAAGAATTTTCATTACGGTATGTAAGCCTGTTTGCCTGCCCAATGTTCAGTACAAGTTGAACAGGTTGCAACCACCCCTGCGGAAGGCAAATTAACAGGTTGCTACCACATCTCAGCTGAAATAGGTGGCGAGTATTTTCGCCGACCCCGGACCTAAACTTGTTTTAGCTAGACGGCATGGACTAACTTGATGCATGACGAACATGTTAACCAAAGTGCAAACTAACTGACTAAAACTGGCCAGATTAAATAATCATGAGGTATTGGTCTCGTTAAAACTAGTCTACTAGAAACCTCTTTCACCTTCTCTATTACACCAATTGCCTCAAGGCTGGATGTTGCCATTGTCCAGATCATGACATGTGATACAGCTTCTTTAAAAGAGATAATTAATTGGCTCGGCGATGGAGATAGACGGGGGTTAGAAAGTGACATATAATCCTACCCCACAAAAGTCCAGTTTTGTTGGGTCGGTAATCTTACATTTTTAACGGGTTCAATACGGCATGAATATTAGCCTGAGCTAAATTCCAACTGTCCCGACGAGTACGGGTGAATAATACGATAACGCGGGCGTGTGTGGAGGGGTGGAGAGGAGGGTTGTTTTATCATTGCATATTAAAAAGAATTAATTAACAATACTCACTTCGTCTGAAACCTAGCCGAAAGTGATGACAGGCGCAGTGTCAGGATGTACTGTAACGTCTCAAAACCAACCACTAACCTAGTTCTAAAGAAATAGACGTTGAGATTAAATGACTTTAGATATTAGGCCAATCATGTTTGTCTGCCGACGTTGCAGGAAAACGACCACTTAGCTGTTTCTACCATTCACAAAGAGATACAATTACAATTGAATATAGCTCGCGTATGTAGATGACGTAAAACGCGAGCAATGTGATTTTGCTTGATGATATGTGTCAGCCTACATTTTCTTTTTTTTTTATTTTTTATTCTCTTTATATTTTTTCATGAAATATGTGGAAGCCCCTTGTTATGGAGACCCATGGGCAACTGCCCATGTTGCCAATTCTTAAATTCAGCCCTGACCAACAGTCCTTACTTACTGCCATAACTTTTCCTTTCCAAATCTTGCACTAATATTGCAATTGTTTTTGATCACGTAAGACATATGGAAAGCTCCGAAAATTTGAAATAAAAACATCTACTAATTGCCACTTCGTAAAATTTACTGTACAGGGCCGTAGACTCCGAGGGGCAGGGGGAAGTTCCCCCTTCCTGAGAATACCAAATCGTACATGAAAGTTGGCCTACTTCAAAAAAAAAAAAAAAAACACTGAAATGCTGAAAATTTCACTCTCCAAGTTATGATTTCAAGGCTCAAGAAACCTTGGAAATCGCAAATAAGTGTTCCCTTTTGCCAAAAATTTCCCCAGCCGTGGACGCCGTGGACGCGTTCTTATGCGGGTTCCTCTTCCTAACGAATGAACCATCTTCGTCTTACAAGATATACGGTTTGAATACACCAGCATAAACTCTGGCTAAAGACAAAATAAGCCATGATTACCGCTTAATCATTGGCTTAAGTCAATGAGCTGGTAAAGAAACTTTTAAATCGCATACTAGTAAGAAGTCGCTCCAAAATTATTTTGAAACAACAGCTAAATCTGACAGTTATTCTCTTCGTCACTTCAAATATCTTTCATGATATGTTAGAACATAAATATTGCATATTCAGGGTAAACCAAGGAGTTACTATTTACTTGAATGACATATTGTAACATGATCCTTAAAAACCATTCATGAAAAAGGATAATCGGGTACACTAATTCAGATTGGGCTGAATGCATTTTCCCTTTAAACAAAATCTAATATTTCTTCTTCTTGAAATCTAAATTTGTTTCTTAAGCATGAAAACTAAAAGTAAAGAACGTTTAGATGCTAGTTAACGGTCTAAAATGTGTCATTTCTCCCCATCTGGGAGACATTTCAACTGAACATTTTCTTGCAAGGCCTATGCTGCGGCTACGTGCCAATCGATGGTGGCTCCCCCAGTGCGGGCTCCCCAGTGGCGCACTTAGAGCGCTAAGGAGAAGCTCGCACCGGGTACCAAGCTATTAACGGTCCTAAAACAAGCCTGCGTCTTCCAGGAGACTGCAGTGCTCTAACGTCGATCCCATTGAAAAAAATTCCCACACCTCGTTTCTGGTGGAAAGCTGAGGTGTATTTCGTCCCCTTTTCAAGAGCTCCACCACATTAACCCGTCTCTTGGCCATTTGGGCTTAGATGTCCTTGCAAGAGTAGCATGTCACCTCGGATCTTGTTGGATGTTGCTCAGGCTAATGTCAATGAGTTGTGAAGAGCTTGTTGTTAAGAGTTCAAGCTTCAGAGTCCCTAACAATAGATCTCCGGCCAGCATAATTTTTTTCCCAGGACCAACGTGGGCCAATAGAGTTTTCAAAAAATTTTAAATTTGTTTCAAAATAAAGGTTAGGGTTAAAATTAAGGTTAGGGTTACGTGGATTGAGGTTATTTGGCCCGTTCTTTCATAATACGGTGTCATAATTACAAAAAAGGGTCGAAAGCTGTCATTTTGGAATTAGAGGTGTGGCCTATTTCCAAGAAGCCGATTGGTCCATTGGCCAGATTTGGTCTGACTCGTCCTGGAAAAAAAAAACTACGCCTCCAGCCATGCACTTATACCTGTCTGTCAGATGAAATTTACATCCATAGGATGGTAATTGCAGAAAGATAAATTTGTAGTTCATAAACATTGTACTGGGCATGTTTCCTTCAGACCAAGATTTCGCAAAAACTTTTGTCGACCTATAAACAAAAAGCAGAGTAGATTCAGGGTTGCCCATCCTAGTTGTTGCATAGCCTGGGTTAGTGAGAGCAAGTGAAGTTTGAAACAGGGAGCAATCATAAGGCCATGATACCAAGAGGTAAGTCTAAATAAGGGAATATTGTTGTAAGTACATCTCGAGTCCTGCCAATCGACACAGCCTTTAGATTATGTAATGTACCTGTGTTGTAATGTTGTAACTGGGGGACTGGAAGAGAAGAAAGGAACAAAGAAATCGCCGTATGGCTCAAATTAAACGGCAGTAGGAGGGCGAAGTGCTCCTTTAGAGGGAGTGGGTCTAAAACTCGAGTCCCGATGGGGACCAGGAGTCGTTTCCCGGTAGGCCGGGCAGCTAATACCCAGAGGTACAGTTTAAGTATTTTCAAAATTGCAGACAAATTGCGTTATAAGTCTGAGCTACATATTGGAGGGCATTACTGGATTTATCAGGATGGCGACAAAGTGGGTGAGGAAGATATGGAGGATCCCCTCTCTCTCCTCTCTCCCGGTAGCGCCACCATTACAATTTCTTACAGTTACAGTTTCTTACATACAAACTATGATGACCTCTAGTAACAGATTGATGCTAGTCTTCAGGACGGCGAGGAAAAGAATTGATTCTTTCCTTCTTATTAATCGAGTCAAAACAAGGCAGTGAGCGGCATTCACGCAGTTTCTTTTCTTATAATTACTCAGTTGTCCCTAGACCCTAACCTCAACTACGATTAGGAGTTAATGGCGTTGCTTTCTGTGTTGTGGAATCTCCATAGGCTACGTACAATAGTGATTGCACCCATGCATGCACCCCGCTAACATATATTTGCATGTACTGTATGTTGTAAAGTACTCAATACTACGTTAGAATCAATTTTCGCTACGTCTGTGACATGAAGAATCATGGGCAGTAAGTTTATGACAGTTATTCATGAGCTAAATATGCACAATTTATCATTCTTCCATAACCATCTTACAGTACATTGCCTGCCTATAAACAAGCCGACAGACACGTAACTAGCATTTGTTATTTATTATAGAAATACATCGCTGTTGTTATAGGTTAACGTAATGCACAATCCTTAACATCCAGTACCGTAGCATATACTAAGGTATATGACCGTTGCGTTAAAATGGTGTCCACCTGGATGAGTTTTACAAATACTACATCTCGGCAAAAAGGTGTGAAATATTATCTCCCGTTAAGTCAGGGTAAGATATTTACCTAGGAAAAATTAATCTCTTTATTAATGAAATATATTCTAGCAAACGAGGAACGAAAAGGATGAGACAATTTGCACACACAGATCCGTTTCAATCGTGATGTAAATTAATTTTATTGAATATTCACTCTACCTCATAGCAAACACCTTCGTCCAGGAGCCAAGTAATGTTATGATGACGTGCGATGTTGAATAGATGACAGGTCTTAAGGTTTCATACAGGAGGCATTATATAAGGTCCAGACAAGGTGCTGAAGGGGGCGAATAGCTTCTAGGGGGGGGGGGCGAAAAATTTTCCAGAAGGGGCGAAACATACTTAAATGCATTACGGCAATAGTAATTTTTGATCTTCTGGGGGGCGAAAAATTTTTCAAGGGGGCTTCGCCCCCCTTGTCCCCCCCTTTGACTACGGGCCTGAAAGAGCCTATCTAAAAGTATTTAATATATAGGTGTCGGCTTGACAAGGAAATAAATCAGAGATACTTAGCTAAACTTATAACGATCAAGGACAGCTTTTGTCAAATGGGGTTGAAAGGAGGAACAAATAACTATCCCGATATACATACCAGTTTAGGAAAAATGACCACGGTAAGTATATTTCATAGCACAGCTAGGGGGTTTTTCCTTATTCAATAATCACATTCTCTTTGAAGGACAAGCAAAAACTGAAGGAAACAGCAAAACAGTAGTGCTGCTTTGCATTTTTGTACTTCGTTAACCATACCCGCTTACGTTTAAATATTTTTTTACAGACCAAAAAAGAACATGGAGTCGGACAACTGTTAGATAATCTCTTCCCCTTTCGTGAGGTATGTTTTCTTCTCGTTATTTCTTTAACATCTCACTTAAATCTATCAAAGGTCATTCTAGAACAATATTTTCCAAAATAATGTTTTGCTCAGTTGTTACTTCGTCAAAAGCTCTACCCAGATTTCGTTGAGGTATATAGAAAGGGCACAGTGATAATGCAAAGTAAATTACAGTAGAACGAAGTCTGATCAAGAAGCTGATCATAATGCGAGTCTCTCCCAGGATACGTAACCTGGGAGAAGCCACTAAGGACCGTCGGCTAATTGTACCATCTAAACGAAGCACCCAGTGGTTACTACCTAGGATAGTTGAAATCTCGTCGGAGTGGTCCAACGGCAAGGTATCAAAATCTTTAGTAAAGCTTTGTACATACATATTTTAGAAATGCACATGATATAGTAAATTTGTCCTATTTTGGGGTGTGTGTAAGGCATGTGGTTATCGTCTGAAAGAAGGCGTGACATCTCCATTCTTTGAGAATTTATAAAGGATGGCTAAGATGCAAATGGTGTTTATTTTTGGTA
Organism: Holothuria leucospilota; assembly: GCA_029531755.1. Taxonomy (NCBI): domain Eukaryota; kingdom Metazoa; phylum Echinodermata; class Holothuroidea; order Aspidochirotida; family Holothuriidae; genus Holothuria; species Holothuria leucospilota. The sequence goes on along the minus strand of CM055969.1, from coordinate 29,907,240 downwards.
AGGCCTTGAACTGGATATATATTCGGAAATTGTCTTTTTGAAATGAATAGGTCTATTCCCATGTGGGCTGAGCGCTTGAAGCAAAGCAAGAGGTATCGTCTTGGGGTTATCCCCTTTGAGAAATTTTATTCATGTATGGTGGTTTATGATGCCAAATGGTGCTATCTTTAGCATAGTTTTAAACTGATTATAAGTTTAGAAATTGTTATTATCATCTCATCTCCCTACATTAAATGTAGAAAGAGAATAATTATTGTGCGTCAACTAATAACATCAGAAATGTGAAGCTGTGCGTGAGTGTGTGCGCGTGGAAGGAGGGAGGGGTGCAAAAAAGTAAGTGGTGTACTCCTAGAAGAGCGAAAGTCCGATCTAATTCAAAGTTGGTGGGGCTAAAGGTAAAATGTTTAAACATGTGCATGAATTGATGATTTTATAGGTAAAAGGTCAAAGGCCAAATTCTCTAAAAATTGGGGTTTTACCATTATTTGCGCATCGGTATGTTAGTAATAATAAGATCCCATCACAATTAAGGGCTAATAAAAAGATTTCAAAAAGAGCTTATGGTTGATAAGGGTAAAGGGTGGAAGGTCAAAATGTAAGTCAAATTAACCTAAATGTTGCAAAAAAGATGTGTCATTGACTCCTATTTTCGTACTTGGTGTGTCCTTACCTGACTATGCAAACATGCTCATGCGTATTTCATGACATTATCCGTCAAAGGTCAGAGGTCAAAAGTTAGGTTTGCTAAAAATGATATTTTGTCATCATTTGCGTATTAAACATAACATAACATAACAGGTTAAAGGGCAAAGGAGGGCTGAGGTCCCATAAGGAGTCCATTAACCCTTCACTGAAAACAAATAACCAAGCAACACCAAACGAGCCCAGTACAATGAGATTGTACCACAGTCATGGAAGAACTTGTCAATGTTACTCTTAAGGCAGTGCACTGATGTGGATTAGTCTGAGAGAAAAAGTGATAAAGCCTTAAGATATGCTTAGACTAATGAGTTTTTAAAATAGTGTGTTTTAGTTGCTAAAGGTGGGTCAAAGGTCACAATGTAGGTCAAATGTCAACTTTGCCTATTTTGTGTTGCAAAAAGTGTGTAGCAAACACCGCCTAAACTGTAGGTCCTGTTAATTTTTAACTTGGTGGAGAGTTACTCTACTAAAACAGCTCGTGCATGCCTATTTCATAACGTCATTGGCCAAAGGTCAGAGGTCAAGGGTCAAATTTTTTTTAAAATTGGCTGCTGTCATTATTTTTCATTAGTTAGAAAAGGAAATAAAACCATACGATATGTTGGGATTGGTGAGACAATTTTTGACAGCCCTTTTCCTACGGACGTGAATAAAAGTTCAAGACCTAGGCCAAAGCTCTAATTGGCCTGAATTTTGCGAAAACGTTTATCGCGATGTCATCCGAAACCGTACGTCGTATCAAGTTCCAACTTGATGGATAGGTATACCTGACTGTGAACACTTAAAAATGTGTTATTCATGACGTCAGGGGTAGAAAGTGGGAAGTCAAAGGTCAGATTCGGTAAAATTTGGTTTTTGTCTATGTTTGCCTATCCACAAGTCAAAAAAAAGCTATTAAACTACACGATATGTTAGGATCTGTAAGGCAATTTCATAATAGTAATTTTTGCTTGATAAGGGCTGAGTCAAAAGTAAAAAAGTAGATCAAAGGTCAAACTGGCCAAAACTTTGTAAAAAAAATGTGTCGCGAACTCCGCCTAAATTGTAAGTCAAATCAAGCTCAAATTTGGTGGGTAGGTACCATCCCATGGTACCTTGCACATTCGTGATTGATAAACTCATAGGTCAAAGATCAGAGGTAAGATCAGCTAAAAGTTAGTTTTTTGCCATTACGTGGTGACTTTCATGTAAGAAAAGAACATTTAATCCTTTGATATATTGACGACGATGATGAAAAAAATTAGATTTGTGCCTTTGTGGTAGGCTAAGGTGCGAGGTCAAAATTCAGAATCTACATCAAAGGTCAAAAGACCAAAAGTTTGCTAGAAAGTGTGCCGTCATCCGTTTAAGCTATATATTATCAATTCAAAGTAGTGGATAGGTATCTGACCGTGAAAAGTATTACATGCGTAATTGTTGACGCCTTAACTTAAAACTCAAGAGGTCAAACTTTGTCAAATGGCCAAATTGGCGTTCACCCGTTATTTGAATATCATGAGGTTAGGAACGGCCCCAAAGCGACTTGATGTGTAAAGAGTAAGGAGACATTTCTAAATCGTGCATTCTAGTTGCGAAACGTTTTAATGACCTAAAAGTGGTCTTGTCATTACTGGCTCATTACTTCGTTGGGAAATTTCATTAACCACAAAATATTTTTAGAGAATATGGGGAGATGAGATTTTCAACTCTGTGGGTTGCGTTCCCTTCTTGTTGGGTGAGTTTTTGTATGTCATGTTGATGAATTTTTGTCTGTCAAGGCGCCTCTCCAGTGCTTCTTGGTGCGGACGTTCCCACCCCCCTCTCCCTCCCCTAGTATGTCACTTGAAGGCCTATGGTTTTGTTTGTCAAATATGCTTCCTAAATTGCCCAAAACGGAACTTTTTCAAGCCGTACAATTTGCATGTAAACATTCTATATTTTGGGATTTCAAGCCAAGAGGAAAACTTTTAAACAAACTAATTCATCTTTTGCGTGTATCAACGATAAGTATAGGCTTTTTATAAAACCATGCATAGACACTGCTTGAGGAACAGTAATAAAGAGACGATTGTAGACGTTAAATAAGGCCTTGGAAGGGTAACATTACTAAAGTTACGCTACAGGGAGTAGTTCTGATTAAACCAAGTGCCAATGGTGAAGCGCAAAAAATAATCGAAGACACCTAAGTTATCCAGAATATCATACAACACATTACTTAGATACTGTTTTTACTACTTAAGATTAGCTTAGCTGTACATATTTCGAATAAAATCTTAATTTAAATAAGGGGAGCGGAAAAGAGGATCCTTTAGGTGACAGTAAAGCTCTCAACACCGCCGCCCCTAAGAGACGCTACTGATTAACAATTTTAAGAAGTATATTGCAGAGCGAAGCAAAACATACGTTTGAGTATTTTCATGTGCAATTTTGGTATCCCAATGATCTGAAGGGGCGAGAGTGTCAATACATTCTAAAACTAGAACTGCATTTGCTTGCAAATACGCAGAATTGTAGTGCATGTTAGACAAGTCCTTGCTGTTTGGAGTAGGCCAGATTTAATGTGTGTTTGATACGGCGTTTATTTAATCAAATATTTTTCACTACCTTCAGAAAGGTTTGCAAAAATCTTTGCATACATAGTACATTCAAGACATAAGAAACGACTGGCACAAGGCTAACAAGGTGATTTTATTGCGCAATCGTGTTTTTCTAACGAACTTCCGAGCGGCTCAGACGTTGCAGAATATCATCTTATTTTCAAGCTAGGTAGTGTTATTTTGTGATGTTTTTGTATTATCTTGCTAGTTTTGTGAAAAGGTAGAACACATTGTAAGGATTTCTGATATGATTCCGGATTTGAAGTAAATATCTTGAATTTGGGGGTTTTCGTCCTATACCTGTAACACTACTATTGAGAGGAATTTCGGTTGTGCCCTATACTGTGGCACATTGAAGGTGACGCATACAGTATACCCGGTATACTTTGCACATTGAAGGTGACGCCGCCCGTACATATCCAGTTCCCATTACATTAAACTTTACGATAAATTCATCCGCTGATTACTTCGTTTGCGAATTTCAAGTTAGTAGGCAAGTTGTGTTAATGAGAAAGCAAGCGCAAATTCAACTGAATTTTTTCTAGAATAAAGACTCGACATTTCATCAATCAGTAACATTTCACTCTACATTACAAGCTGTTTCTGTTTATGAACGAGTCCAAGCTTTGTCGGGACTAATTTAGAATGTGTGCAAGAAAGCGGTAAAAAATCATGGACAAGCTTAACATTAGCTGCCTGCACATTGATAGTACCGATAGTAAAAACGGACCGAAACCGTGTGGAACTTCCAGTTTCAACGTTCAGTCATGTAGGTACCCCTAGCTTGTCGTGCAACGCCAAGATTGTAGCGCGCACGCGCACTACAATAACTACAAAGCCAAAAGGTTTACTGATTCCATGCCATGTGGATATAGTTTTAGTACTGTGGTTGGAAATTGACAGCTTCATTGTGAATTTACTGTGCTTACTTACTCCATCCAGGAAAGATCAGACAGATTGATTCATGCATGTTAAGATGGTTACATATCAGTCCTTCGATTTAAATTTTCGGTATTAAATGCCAGATATAAGATCCAAGCATGTTTTGTACTTGACAAATCATGTTCAGGAGGTTTTCACCAAATATGAGGTCCCTCACTATTACTCATTTTGGGATATCATGGTTACAAGCAATTTTCAAGGTACATTGCATTTGACCTAGGGTAGCCCCAAAAGACCATTAACCTCCTTCAAAATTAATAGCCTTCTTTCTTACTATGGAACACTAACATACCAAGTAACGGTCTCCCTTCCTGACATATAATGTTAACAAGGCTAACAGTTTGACCTATGGCTACCCTAAATGACCTTTGACATCCACCAAAAATGATAGAAACATGATAGTTAAAGATCCCTTTCTTGAGATATCATGTTTACAAGGTTTTGACCTTTTGACCTCTCATGACCCAAAATGGCGTTTAGCCTCCACCACAAACATGAGGGATCATATATTTAATATGAAGTATCCATACTTCATGTATAAGATCCTAAACGCTTACCTACCTTGAGATACCGTGTTTAATGAGCAGTTTGCCAGAGTTTTACTATTTGAACTTTGACCCCAAATGACCTTTGACCTCTACCAAAAAATATGAGAAGCATCTACTTTATATGAACCATTGACTTGACAAGTGTGAGATCCCTCAAATTCATCTTCTTGAGATATTATGTTTATAACTTTTTAACCTTTTGACCTCTCCTGTCCCCAGTGACCGTGACCTTTGAGCTCCACTAAAATTATTAGCAGTTTAACGTGTGTCGATCAAGAAGCCAATTGGCTCATCTTGGACTCTATACCAGGGTGATCGTGGATGACCGCTGGCGAGATTCTCCTTCCCTTCCCGACTGGTGCTGAAAAGTTAACGAGGCAGGCGTGTATTAATCGCCCCCGTTCTGCTCCCAGGACCACCATTTAACGTCCCTATCTGAGGGACGTGGGTGTGTCCCCAGTCTTTAGCCACTTTCCCAAAGGTTTGGGAGGTGGAGGCTTTTTGCTCTGCACCACTGGTCGACAGATGAACCCAGCAAAGTTCAAAACTTCCTGAATTGGACAACTCCCTTATCCCTGAAACGGATAATCAGATACGCAATTAAAATTCATCAGTTTAAACCCGCTTAGCATCACTGTAAACAGCTATGCTGAAAAAGTAAATTTTAGTCCGAGAAAATTTCCAAGTGGTTCTACCGGAATTTGATCCGGGGACCTTTAGTATGCGAGGCAGTACACTCAATCCTCAAGCCAACTGGATCTTCGAGAAGCATCTACAATATATTAACCATCCTCATGACAAGTATGAAATCCCTCACAGTTACCCTTCTTGAGATACCGTGTTTACAAGGTTTCAACCTTTTAACCTCTAATGACCCTAACTGACCTTTGAACTCCACCAAAAATTGTAGGGATCATTTAAGGAATATGGGCTATCCACTTGTCAAGTGTGAGATTCCTTACAGTTACCCTTCTAGAAATATTGTGTTTCTAACGTTTTGACCTTTTGATCTCTTGTGACCCCAAATGACCGTTGAACCCTTCTGAAAACAATAAGAATCGGTTATTCTATAAGAGCCATCAACGTGGTAAAAATACGATCCTAATAGTTACCTTTACAAGGTTAAAACTTTTTGACCTCTCGTGACCCCAAATAACCTTTGACCTCTACCAAAAACAGTAGGGATTATTTACTGAATATGGACCATCCTCGTGCCAAGATCCCTCACACCATCTCTTTTTGAGATATCATGTTTACACAGTTAAGACCTTTTGACTTCTGAAAACCCCCATAGGACCTTTAAACTCCACTAAAAACAATAGGGATCATCTACTTAATATGGGACATTTACATGCCAAGTATGAGATCCCTCGTAGGTACCCATCTTGAGATACCGTGTTTACGAGCAATTTTCGAGGTTTTGACCTTTTGTGAACCCCAAGTGACCTTTGACCTCTAATAAAAATAATAGGGATCATATACTTACTATGGGTCATCCACTTACTAAGTATAACATCCCTCACAATTACTCTTCATGGGAAATCGTGTTTACAATAAAAGTGTCACATGCACACACGCCAGGTTATCTTCACACACTTATCAAGGACCTCATGGTTATCTCCATTTGTATGCTTCCTGAACACTAACTTCAAAAATAGACTGTCTATTGTCAAGCTTACGAGGACTTGAGAAATCTATTGAATTCCTTTCAGATGACTAAGGAATCCTTTGTTTTATAGGTCCTCAGTCTGACAGTCAAACAAACTTACACGCACATACACACACACGACATCACCATCTCATAGATTCGTTTAGCTTTCGGCAAGAAATCAAAATTACACAGTCACGATAAGAGTATGCATTTTCTCTTGTATCACTAACCTTGGTTGATGTGGACCCTACATTGAATTTGATGTACACACCCTATGATGAGGAGACCATCTTGTCTTCAATTTTAAACAATACAATACAAAAAGGGGTTTTTTTTTGGTCAATTTGTTAACCCTGTGGTAAAATTTTATATTGTCAGAGGATGATTCATGCAAGGCATCAAAGAATTGCAAGGCATTGAGTAGTGTTGCAGTTTGTTAAGTATCGAATAACGCCATATAAGCGAGAAAATAAATATCTTTACCACGCATAAAGAAAACATTTAGTAAAATTTTATTCACCTCCTTTACTATACTTTGACAGGTTGTTATCAATGACGAATTGAGAGCAGCCGTTGCAGAATGTGTGGAAGATGAAGTTTTCCATAATCTAGGTGAACAAATGAAGATTCCCAGGATCAAACTCAGAGATATAGAACGTCAAAAGGGCACAATATCTGAGAAAACGTTTCAACTTTTAGGCATATGGCATGAAAAATTTGACAGCGACGCAAATGTGGGAGTGAGTATGCCTGAGATATAGTTTATTATAATGTCAACGGGATATATTACAAATGACTGAGAAGTAAAAACATTCTTGGCACTATTTATATGCTGATTTATTATTGTACTGGACCCTTGCTTTTTAAATGCATTCACTCCAGACACAATGACAGTATTCCTCATAAGTCAGCATGTTAATTTTACTTTAACATGAAAACTAAGAATATCAAGTTTTCAGCTCACTTTTTATAATTTTATAAAATACTTATTTTGTCTTTAAGTTTCTGCTCGACGCACTTGTCGAAGTTAATCCAGTGGATCTCAGACTCATTTTGGAAGATGTCCTAAGGAAGTTATCATTTTCCGATGCCAGGTATGATTGTAAAATTAACGCTGTTTGCACTCGTCATGGATTGAAAGACTCACAAATCGACTTTGAAATAGAAAATTGTATTACATATCGTGGGGCTGAAAATTCCACTCAACTTTGTCTCTGTTCTTAATCGGTCAGCATACTAGCTAGGTAGTAAATTGATTGCCCTTGATACCTTAGGTTCTCCCACCCATGTGAGTTACAGCAACATCCTGGCCGACGAAAATGTAGTACATGCTTTGTAGACGGTCACCTGCTAGTCAAAGATAGTTTAATGCTTAAGAACAGTCAGAAAATTTCAAGTGAAGTGTTTGCTCATCTTTCTTTAATTCTTGATATTTGTAAACTTCTGTCATACCGATGAAATGGACCGTAAGCAATTTCGTGGACTTTTTTATGCTCCGGCTCTGGTGGGTGCAAAACGATATACATCCTTAAGCTACAAAAGAGTTAATGTCCTATATTTCCGTGGAGTGAACAAAGGCCCCGGGTAAGGTAAAGGGTACCTAATAAAAATCAACAAATAAAATCGTAAAAGCAAGAAAATAGCAAGATCATTTCAAATATCAAGAAAACTGTAGATCCCTTAGGGAATAAAAAACGGAGACAAATATTTTTAACTTCGTCTTATCACGGAGCTGTAAACAGCTCTCTGGTCTTATCAAGAAGTTGGTTGGCTATGAGGCTTCCAATAGACATCAAACGCCTGGTGGTATAGAAGGTTCAGACTTCAAGAATTATTTTCTCATGCTAATTGAGCATCAATTTCTATACAAGTGAACATAAAACACTACTAGTCATTGATTTTTTAAATATTTAGCTACGATTTTCCTCATTTTGTATGACTTGACTTGACTCGAGTCACCATCTAAAATGACTTGACTCGGACTCGAGCATAGCATGACTCGAGTCCAACTAAAGACTGAGTCAGGGTAAATGACTTGGGTCTCCTGCTGCGACTCGAGTCCTTTGACGCGTTTCTGATGTTTGTAAACGTACCATTTCTGGACTGTGCACGCGAGGTAGACGAAGATACAAAACACAGCGCCGGTGTGTCAGTACCAGCACTGCATGCCTATAGTAAAGTTGTCACTTGACAACAAACGGGCCGCGAGAGGCAGTTCGGCAAATCCGCACTCATTGCTGCGGAAGCATGTATTATCAGTACCAACGTACCATTTCTGGACTGTACATACCGCGAGGTAGACGAAGATACAAAACACAGCCCCGGTGTGACAGTACCAGCACTGCATGCCTATAGTAAAGTTGTCACGTGACAACAAACGGGCTGCAAGAGGCAGTTCGGCAAATCCGCACTCATTGCTGCGGAAGCATGTATTATCAGACTATGTACAAATCATGCCATGCATGGACCATTACGATCACCGATCTCAGTGGTTTCGATCGAAAAACAACGTTGCACAGACAGGGTTGCCATCTGGATGATTCTTGCTCTGATTCAGGGACTTTCGTTATTTGAATATTTCAAAAGAAATTAAAATATGAGACTTCATTTTTCTCTCTATTATAATTTTGTTGTCTCTACATAAAGACGTATTCAAATAATATTGCTTGGGCAACTCTGATGCTACTGGTTTAGGCTACAGTAAGGAGACGTGTATAGCCAGTCGCCGATCGGAACTGATTTCCTTCTTATAGCAAAGCTAGAACCCTCACTTCTTATTTACTGTCATAACTTTTCCTTTCCAAATCTTAAACTAATATTGCAGTTGCTTTTGATCACTTTAAACCTCTGAAAAGTTCCGAAAATTTGAAAATTTGAAATGAATCATTAACGATTCCAAGGGGCGCAAGGGGGCACTTCCCCCTTGACCCCATTTTTTCCAGAGATTAAAAAAAAATAAAAGTAATAAAAAAAAATAGCGAAAGAAAGCGAGACAACAGAAACTATGAGAGACTTTTTAATAGCCTATTATGATTAAATTTTGCAATGTTAAATGAAGGAAAACATTAATATCAAATACCATAAAAATGCTAGCAAGATATTTCTCTGCGCACTTCCCGCGCACCTCCAGAGAAAACTGATTAATACAATTGAGTATTTTGTCTGGCACCGTAAAATTGCTTTCAGACCATGGGCGTCTCCTACGCGCCACTCTGTTGTGACTTGACGCTCTGAAAGAAGAGTCCCTGAAAGTTCCTTACGTCATTAAATGAACCCTGGTCCTTGCAAACAAAATCCCAAACTATCCATTTATAGGGCATTGCAATTCTCGATAAATTTTTCGGCGTGCTTCGCACTGAGCCTGATACCCTTCAAAATTGCAAGTAAATTTATGTGAAAACAATGTACCTGTGGCACACCATAGAAAAAAGATTGCAGTCAGTGACAGGTACACTTCAGAAGAGGCAGAAGGGAACCAGTTGTCTCCATATCTCACCAAAGAAGAGATGCCAGACTCGACCACCGTTGACTTGACGTGACTTGTGACTCGACCTAAGGGTAAAACGTTACAACACTGGAAACAGGTTAAAAGAGAGAAGCGACTTAATTCCAGTTTAACTCATATGAAACGCATCACATTCTTCAGTTTACCTTAAACAAACTGTTCTTGAAATATTGACACATTGCGAATCATGGAGATATATTAGTACAGGACAAGAAAATTTGCATGTCCATTCTTCAATGCATCTTTTAATTGGCGTTCAATCTATGGTAAGGATCAAACATTTAATAAATATAATTCGACTTTGCAGAGAACGGGGTCAGTCAGAAGAAATTTCAGACAAAGAGAGCACAGTATCAAAGGAAAATAAGGTATTTAGTTGAAACTGATTTTGTAAAGCAGGGTCTTAATATATCTTTCGAAAATTATGCCTTTTAAAATAGATATGCTGGCTGCTAAAAGTTTTCAACCTCCTCAAAATTATAGATACGTCAACATTTGCTAGTCCTGGCCAGTGTAGAACAAAACACGAAAACACGACCACACTAAGTGCAATATTCCATGAAAAGTATGTAAACATTCAAAAGACATCTGTTTAACCCATATATTAAGATCTCGTAATGTAAAATCTGTTGGAATTATTTGAATATCCTACACCGTTCTCAAGACATACGTCTTCAAAGTTTGCCTATTTCTAAGATTTCTAAAAAGCTATGTAAAACTTATATTGCGGGAACCTGCACAGTGTCTGTCTTTCTTTAAACAATTTTTTTTTGCATTCAATGCTAAGGTGAAGGAAAAAAATCGAAGCTTTTGGTTCACTGAATAGTTTCCTTTTCGTCTCATTTTACAGAAACCATATCACGAGAGGGTACAACGCTACATGAACAGCCTGCGTAGTAAGCCTGATGTAAGTGCAAGGTTCACTACCTAATCAATTGGCAGCTTATGAGCACATGTGGTAGATGTGTTTGTAGTTACTTTGCTAGAAAAAGCACATGTAAATTTCCTCTACACCTGTGTAACAGGCGATTTCATACAAATGCAATGCACACACACACACAAAAACATTTGAGGTGACGGATCTTGCATTGTCCTTAAGTAACTAAAATTAATCAACGTCATATTGCACTTTTGCATATCCTTTTATGAGTGCTATGTCATCCAAGTGCTTTATTTACCATTATATCTTGTAAACGTTAAATGATAATGATTTATGTAAGTGTAGAGAATGCTATTTCGTACGGAGCCGGCAAAGTAGGTTCCTTGATCCAATTTTAACATTGTCACAATGTTATTGATGAAGCATTAGAAAGTTTTAACGAAAGATCGAACGAGACATCGGCTCCCATACTGTATCACGGCTCACGTGAAGATCGCAGTTGAACTTTGTTTGATTCAAATTGAATCCAAGTGACACATTTCAGTCAACATTATTCATAAGTTCCTCTTCGTTCTCGACAGGTTGAAATCAACAATGAAGTTAGACATATCGTTTCACAATATATCGACTCGGACGTGTGGCATAAACTCGGTCGAATTCTTGAAATTTCAAAAAATATGCGTGAAAAGATAGAGGCAAATAGGGAGGACATCTGTATGAAAGTGTATGACCTTTTAGGTCAGTGGCATCAAACGCAGGGAAGTGACGCCACCATCCATGTAAGTTTAAATCAGCTTTGCCAATTGTTAATTATAATTTATGACAATAGCTGAAGTGTGCACACTCATTTATTACCAGAAAAATTGACGTGATACATTTTGCAGCCCTCGTTTTAAACCATCAGAGGTAAATGTGTACGCCCTATCAAATAACTTCTTGTCAATGTTGAATTTAATTATCTTTCAATCTTCCAATTAAAAGTTACCATGCAAAAGTCTGCATCCTAAAAACTGATATTATTTGGACACACACAAATTGGGCAAAGGCTGCAACAACTGCTTGGCTTCATATATCCAAATATACAGAACAATAACTTTTACAAATGCTCATCGTGCATTGAAAGATTTGGGCAGGTGAATCAGATGTTGGCTTTATTATCTCATCTCTATACAAGTACTGTAAAGGAAGATGAGATATTGTACTTCACTTAAAATCAAAAATGTAAAGCTCTTTGTTAGTTGTTGGTGTGTGTGTAAACCAAAGTATGCCTTGGAAAGAGTACATCAGCCTTGGTGGGTAGGTAAATGACCATTAAAAGTTGTTCTTGTGTCACTGATGACGTCTTACTCGAATGGTCATAGGTCAAAGGTCAGACTAGCCATTATTTGTTTGTCAAAATGTTATGAAAAGTCATAAAACCACATAATATGTAGAAAATAATGAGATAAATTTCAAAATAGTGCTATCTGTTGATAAGGACCTACTTGCCTAAATTACAATTTTGCTTTAAAGGTATGTCGCAAACTCCTCTAAACCCTAAGTCCGAACAAGTTGAAACTTGATAGGTAGGTGCCTAACTATAACAACTTATGTCCAGTCATTTATGAAGCCACAAGGCAACTTTTAGACGTAAAGGGTAATATTAGCTCCATTATCGCAAAAGCTTAGCGCTGGATAGTTATGACGGTAACAATTTCATGCGATACAATGAAAACGTATAAAGACAACAAAAATGACACAAACTACTTTCAGAAAAAAAAAAACTTTCAGAGGCTTTCTGTGCAACTTCCATATTAATGTAAAATTCACCGAGGATGCAAGTAACTAGGGGTGGGCACTGCTGTGTTATTCTTTGTAACCTGACTAGGAAAGAATCTTCGGGTGGCGATGTGGTTTGTAACATGATTTACTTCAGTTTAGCACGGAAAAGGTGAAGTTTGGAAACAAGGTTTATAGCGGGATCAATTTAGCATGAAAGTTTAATACAACGTCATTAAACCACGTGATAAGTAGAAAAAGAAGAAAAAATCTACGAAGTAGACCCCTGTTGCTAGGGGTCAAGGGCAAAAGTCAGATATAGGTTCAAGGTCAAATTTGTCTGAGATTTGTCAAAAACTGCCAGCAACTCCTAAAAAAACAGTTTGTTTGATCCAGATATAGCGTGGTAGGTAGGTAACTGGCCATAAAAATTACGTATGCTTCAATGATGACGTCATAGGTATGAGATCGTAGGTCAAATAAGTTTTAACTTGGTTTTTGCTATCATATAATACCTGTAAAAATGTTATACAACATCAATGAGCCACATGATATGTTGAAAACAATAAGAAAAATTCAGACCTATTTTGTTCTTTACGGACAAAATCAGATGTCAAATTTCAGTCAAAGGGATAATTTGCTAACATATCGTGGAAAAGTGTGTCTCCAGAGTAAGCGACACACTTTTTATTAGGCCTAAACCTTAACACTTATGACACCTGATCATTTTCACCAGTTTCATCAACTTCATCAGAAGAAACGGTCCTTAAAACTTGCAATATGTGAAGAATGACGACACGAATTTATATTGCCGCTTTTGGCCGTTGCTCAAAGGCAAGCTGTAGGTTAAAATTCAGTTGGCCAAATTTTTGCGAAGAAGTGTGAAGCGAACTCATAAAATATAAGTCTACTTAAGTTAAAATTTAATGGTTAGGTACCTGACCGCAGAAGCTTGTGCATGCATCGTTGATGACGTCATATGTATAGGATCAGTGGTCAGTAGTCAAATTAGTTACAACATGGCTTTTAGACACTACTTGCGTATCAGTATGTTGAAAATGGTCGTTAAATCACATGTTATGTTAAGAATGATGTAGAAAAGGTTTTTTTCTAAATAGTGCTTTTTCGGTTGATAGGAGCGCAAATGAAAGTTCACATACAGGTCAAAGGTCAAACTGGCTTAGATTTTGTGAAAAATTGTCGCAAACTCCTGCTAAACCGTAGGTAAGATCTAGCCCAAATTTGGTCGGATAGGTACCTGAGTATAAAAACTTGTGCATGCGTTATTGATGTTCTCATGTGTCAAAGATAGAGGAAAACGGTCATATTAAGTATAAAATCGTTGTAAGTTTTATTTTTTTGCATATCAGTGTGTTGGAAATGACCATGAAACCACAAATATGTTGAGAATGATGACCAAAACTTCGATACAGTGTCTGCTGCTAAGGGTCCGGGTGAAAGGTCAAATTGGTCCAAACTTTGCAAAGAGAGTATCACGAATACCTCCTTATGTGACGTCCTTTCAAGATAAGGGAGATGAGATTTGCTACCCCATGAGTTGCCTACTCTTTTTTTCTATTGAAAACACTGAGAGATAACTGAATGATGATTTGTCAGTTCAAGAGTCTATCCATGGTAGCATTCGTGTAGTTGGTCCAGTCCGTCTGAGCGGTGGCTTAGTGAGCATAATCAGCTCCCGACACATACTTAACTCATTAGTCCTCCCTACATGGAGTAACAACTTGTGCTAAAGGAAATAGTATAAAAAATATGATAGACCAATTAGGTTCCGTGTATCTTTTAGGTAAAGGGGCATGGCCTCCTTTCTCCTTCACTACACCACTGGGTGCAATTTTCATGTTCGCAAACAATATGGTTTAAACTTCATTGTGAATTGTGATAAACTGAATAATTTAAATTATGCATACGTAATCAGATGTAACTTATTGCTCTTTCCTTGTTTCCCAGTTGCCCACTGAGCGACCAACAGTTTGCGAGCTCTTGCGATTCCTTGCGATCTCCTGCAACCAAGAGAGCCGTCTAGTGGAGAGCCTTTGCTCGCAACTTGTCGTACGCGCTCGCAAGAGTTCTTAGCTTGCAAGCGATAATCGCAAGCCCAAAATCGACCTTCGCAAGTAGTCGTTTGTCGATATCATAGTGTGAGAAGGTGATCGCAAAGATTTGCAAGAGGTCTCAGGGTATTCCAACCCCAAAAAATGTAGTAAGTGTGTGAATAACAAGGGTAAAGAATACAAGTAACTGCACACGGGCCGTGGCCACGGTTGGTCGGGTAGGAGCATTTGGGTAAAGCAAAATTCACATAGGTAACAGTCATGGTTTAGAGAATCATCTCGTTGTGAAATATTTTCTTGACATTAACCAACATTTTTGTCACTGAAATTAAACTAATTTCATTTTCGTGAAAAATTTACAAGAGTTCAATGAATGTGTAGATCTGGGCGTTGTATGTTTTACTTTATTATGAAATAAGCTGGGTTTGGCCTTTCATTTACATGAAAGGTGAATCAATTTGACTGAAAATAACTACATTAAATGTGTCAGTCTCAGGGGTTTATAGGTTTGAATGTACGAGCAAAGCTTCTGTAAGAGTGAAAGAAATGTTCAAAAATGTTTCAGACATCCGGAAAATTCCTCTATGGTGAGTCTTTTTGTTAACATGCCTAGTTATCAGGCTGCCTAAATTGCAGGAGCAGAGGTGGTGCCTGGGTAGTCCGAGAGGGAACCTTGTACAGGTTCTTCGACTGGGTAGGAAGTTTTGGAAATGTTTCACCGTAATCTGAAATGAAAGGTTTATCTTCAGAGGCAAGCTCCTTTATGATCTCAACACAGGCTAATGCTCGATTTTTTAACGTCGGAAGAGTCATGGACATAGAAAGAGCTTCAAGGGCTTGCACCTAGCTCTCTGCCTGTCTCATCTGCTTAAGTATAAATCCGATAGCAGGTGACACTAAAACACGGCAATGGGTACTTTGCAGTCGACTCTGACGTCAATGAATTTCATCTATTTTGCTCCTCGTACCGACAGCATGTACGTTTGTACAATATAAAAACTGTGCAAAACTTTGTATGATCGCAACCAATATGCTCGCAGAAAGTTACATAGTATGAGCGCAATTAGGTAACAACCGGTCGCAAGCGCAGTTGATCGCGAGAGCTCGCAAAAAGAGGGATATCGTAGATCACAAGGAATAGCAAGAGCTTGCAAGCCGTTAGTCTCCTAGCTGGAAACGGGCTTAATAGTGGTGTAAATCGTGCATCATTATGTGGATCGTTGTGCAATCTACATGTAGTACTCTTGAGTACTAATTTGTTTCCCTTTCAGGCCCTTCTCAATGCTCTTGAAGAGGTTAATCCAGAGGATCTCCATCTCATTCTGAGAGATCTATCTAAGGCATTGGACCGGACAGATTAAAAGATGTGGTAGCACACACCTTATAGCCATCCACGACTGAACCAAAACCCCGATGTATTGACAAACACTTGTCCGGACTCGATTTGACATTTACAGTTTTGCTGTTTCAACTCCATTGATCTATCATTTCACTTTACAATTTCCAGTCTTCTCTCTTTGTGTCATATAAACGTCAAATTGTTTACCCCCTTGTCTTTCTTGAATCAATCAGTTAATAGTAAGAAAGATGATCTAGATTAGGTTGGATTAGATAAGATTAGATTAGGTTAGATTAGGACTTTTCAGTTTCACTTCAAATTAAGGTGCTTCCTTAGAAACGCGTTAGACTGGATCTTCACAACGGTGTCTGCAAACAGTACATTATATTTACGAGGCAAAATTTTCCGTGCTAAGTCATGATTTGCCGTCATAGAATGTGGTGTTGCATTTTTTACTGTAAACATACCATGCTTACAAGAACCTTGCTTGCAAGCTTGGAATCATTCTTCATCTGAAGCTAACCAATCAGCATACAGAGTATAGTTAAACTTTTCGCCTAAGGTTTTGACCGTTTGGCACTGTAAAATGTATTTGGTGGTGTATTTGTTTACACCATTGAAGCCTTTTTAACAGCAAATTACCATTATCATCTGAATATTTCTGTGATTCTTAAGAACTCTCTGAATCCAAAAATGGACAGAAAATATCATCTCTTTTGTTTATTTTTCCACATTGAGCTCACCCACCACCCTCCCCCAGTCTTTGCAAAGACTAAGTGCTACTAACCCACGCTTCTAGCACACTTATTCCAATTGGTATAACTGCATTTCCTCCTTTTGGGTAAACTACGTGAGATTTTGAAATCTCCGTTTTCAGTAGCTCATACAGCTGGCACTTAATCCACATTCTCTGTAATAAAAGCTGAAAATATCTGAAGTATCCGTGATGCAATTGGATAAAATATAGTCGTTATTGTTAGAAGTTTAAAATATTTCTTAATAGGCAGATATTCATGTTTACCTGATTTTGATTTTTAGTTTAAAAATACATTTTTTCCCTTTGCAACTTTTGTAAGGTAGACGTTTATAAACGAAGTTGGAAATCTGTTCATATCTACGTAAATTGGTTTACTTACCCAGAATTCTCGAAAGTGTGGGTTCAGAGTTCGTGTTATTATCTGTTAGTCACTAAAGTAGTTGTAAAAGTAGTTTATTGTCTGTCCTTGATCAAGTTGTGCTATAGAGGGAAGTAATTCAAGTTTCCGCTCTCATGATTTGGAGAAGCATGTTGGCAAATCTCTTTACAACAGTTTGCCACTTACTTCGTGGATTAGAAGAAATAATCTAATAATTTTTAAACAAATATTATTCAACATTCGCAGGATGAAGAAATGTGCATTTTAAGTGATGTACGAAGACTAGTATAAACCGAGACAAAACAGGAATGAATAAAGTGTATCTGGAATTTTGCCGATTTTTATAGCATTTCTATTTAATATACTGAAATAGTCTTCCTTTGAGTGAACTTTTGTGTTCTTTAAATGAACAAGCAGACCTGGTGCAGACATTTACCTATGAGGCCATTTGTTTTGGGGCACAATTTTTTGCTGGAATTTCTGAGCCTTTTTAGATGAATTTTTCCCGGAGTTCTACATATTCTGCCACAAGTTTGGGGATGTTTAAATTTTTCTGGGTACAGTGTTCCCTCTGTTTTCCCTCTCTTACGTCTATGAATGTAGGTTATAGAGAGATCGTCGCTAAAAGAGTAGTCGTAGGACTTTAAGCTACAGATGACCTACGTTGTTATTTCACCGAGAATATATTACTACTTTGCATTTTATTAATACATTAACATATTTGAATTCAAAGTTGGGTTTGCGAGATGAAAGTGACTCATAATATTTTAAAATGACAAGCACACTTTAAGGTAAAAGTTTGCGAAAATATATGAAACCCAAATGTTCTAATTGTTCCTCGGAAACATTGAAGTAAATAACAAATCTTATTTGGAGTGCATAATTACTTTGGAATGGTTGATGGTATGACCTTCAATGATAATGTGCCATAAACGACTTTTACTGTAGATCATATTGCCCTTTATTGTTATAGTGGTGACAAGTACAAACATGTAACCTACAACTGAAGCGGCTACGATTGGCCAATTATGAAATCATGGTAGGGCCAATTATTACATAAAATGGCTTTACATTAATGACTTTTGAGAAGACGAGAAATTTTTAACATTCAGTCGAAAGTATGTGTTAGGATTGCTATAGTTTGTTCTGTAAGATAATATGAGAATGTTTTACGTAAGGGGTGATTTTATTTTGTTGAATGACAAATGAACAAAAAAAGAAACATTTGAAGCTATGATGCCAAGGGTCCGATAGTGTTGTGTTTGCACAGGGTGTGAGTGTCTTTAGTCGAAGTAATACAGTAGTGAGAGGTAAACAGTCAATAAGTGTCTTACATATCCTCTCTTTATTCAGAAAATTTGTCGTCTCGGTATTCACTCGTCCACTTACTAATAGCAATCTCCCCCTACAACCAACGTATAATCCATTCGTTGCACTTCTAGACACCCGCTTCACTCATCATACATCAATCCATTAAACCTTTCCAGCTTAGGGTCAAAAGCTGATTGCTTAATAGTTACCACGTGTACGAAGAAAATGCCTTCTCAGTAACTAATCTTACTGAGGATTTTGATATACTCTAATAGAAATACCTCTAATTGGTTGTAATAAAATTTGTTACGCGAATCTTCTTTGGTTAATTAAAACTTTCACTTTTAGTTACACCTGAACTCTGAAAATGATTCAAAACCTTTGGTTTCCTCCCCAACTAAGTGAAATTTGTCTAAAAAGAAAGGAAATAACTATCCTAATATCACCTGTTTACATTTATTTCATCTAAAGACAACTTTCAAATACTCCAATAAACATGCCAGATGTTTCATTTCAAGATGTAGAATATTCTTCCCTCATAATTGTTAATAACATTATCGTTCATACACCCTGTAGCTTAGCAGTAAATGACATTTGAGCCCTAGGCAATCTGAATAAAAGTTTTCCTTTTGTTGGACAATTACATAATAGGACTTTAGAGAAAGATCCATGGCTATTTCAATCTAACGTCTTTTTTCGATCTTGTGAATGTAACTACTTTAACGAGCACAATATTTACTGGTCTGCAAGTACAAAAGCATTTTAATGGAGGGATCTAAAATATTCCTTGCTGTATCATTGATACATGCCTGTATTTTTTAATTCCTTCACTAAGTTACAAATGGATTTTCTCAGAAAATTCTGTATAAATTTTCCTCTCAACTGAATTCTACGACCTGTTACAATGTTTGTAATAATATTTTTGACTGTTGCTATGCTTCAAGATTCAACTTTAAGTAACAGGTCTGATTTTCACCAGCTTCAGACATCGTAGCAAATAAAACAACAGAACTTGTAAGTTTCCTGCTTGAAATGTACCACACCGGATAGTCATTTCATTATCTGCTGACGATTCAATAATTTTATTGAGCTGTTAAGTTAATCTCTACTAACCACTAACTAGAAATGTTACAGTCAAACCATTGTTATCTGACAGACGACTCATATAATCCTCTATATCAGGAGTAGGGAACCTTTTCCCCTGACGTTTTGATATTCATATTCCACTCGCGGGTCGCAGATAGTGAGGGCGCAACAAGTTTTCTCCA
Organism: Holothuria leucospilota; assembly: GCA_029531755.1. Taxonomy (NCBI): domain Eukaryota; kingdom Metazoa; phylum Echinodermata; class Holothuroidea; order Aspidochirotida; family Holothuriidae; genus Holothuria; species Holothuria leucospilota. The sequence continues at coordinate 29,887,552 of CM055969.1, read as the reverse complement.
ATAGGACGCAGACCAAGGGGCCCCAAGCATGCCCTGTTGGGGTCTAGGCGAAAAGTCCAGGTAAGGAACTAGGGCAAAATCCCTGGAAGCTCTGGAGTTTGTACAAATTTGTAGGCAACAGAATGTTCATCTACTATCTTTAATTGACTTTAAATGTGCAAGACTACACAGACCAGAAGTATCACAATATGACCATTGTTTTGTCTATTTATGTATGAAGTAATGATGAATGAGCACAAACGAAAAGTATGCGCAAAACGCGCCGAAAAATTCGCGTATTTGGAAACGAATTTAATTTTTTCTACACTTTACTTTGCAAAATGTACCACATTTTAAGGTTTAATTCACTCTTCGGATAGACAATTTTACCAACCCCCCCCCCCAAATCTACCGGAATAAATACAGTACCCATTGAGCTTCGTACTGTAAGAGACAGACCTATACATTTGATAGTGCAATTCTGTTCAATCCTATGTAGTCTCCTACGTTAAGCTTCCGTTACCACGGTGCCAGAAGTACAAACATTCTGCACCTGTTTTATGTTTAACGAAACATTGGGCACGTTACATTGTGCATACTAGGGTTTTAGTAATATGTTGTAGTGTTTGGCAGCTGTTTTATGTGAATGATCCAGAAAGTGATATAAGCAGGATAAACGATGGGCACCTTAGGCTAAAAGATCATTATCGATTACTTTTCAAGTAATTCTGACAAAGTTGTCTCTCGGCCGCGTACCGCCCGAGGGCCGGAGATTCCCCACCCCTACTCTTTATCAATTGACTCTGTTTGTATTATACACATAACTTTTTTCGAGTAAAGGTATTACCTACGCGTACACAAGAACAACATGCCAGACCCCCCTCCCCGCCTCCACTGCTTCCCAGCTCCCAGCCTCTCTCTCCCCATTTCGACACCTATGTTTTGCAGTGTTTATCTCCCCCAAGCAATGAAACCTGTCTGGATACACTTTAGTCCTTCCTAAGCTGCACCAGCCAGGTATTAATGCTATGTCTCTGGTGTCATCATAATTGAAATGTAGTAAACATTAAGGGGAAAATGAACCATCTCCTTTTTCTTAGGAGCCCTGCACCTGTGTCCTCATCCTAAATGAATTGATTAAATCATTTCAGTTTGCATTCGTGTCCATGATTTCAACTGGCCCAATTAGAACGAAAACATAAATTGTCCTGTAAAATCCAGTCTATGTTCAAATTATTAAAGAAAGTCATGTTCAAAATCGGCGTCCAATTAGACTGGTCAGTTGGAAAAAAATAGTCTAACTAATTGTCCCATTAAAATCCATTTCAGATCTACTTCATGTAAAGAAAGTCCTGTTACATTTCTTAGTCCAATTAATTGTTCTATCAGCGTCCAGGTGGAAATATCAGACCCATTGAAAACTCTAGTTTAGTCCAGTTAAAAGGTTAAAAGTCCCACCCTGTCCTGTTGAGAGTCTCAGTTGAAAAATTAAGTCCCATTAGAATATCTTGTTCTCTCCAGTTTAAATGAGATAAGTTTGTGGCCTGCAGGTGTCTAGTTGAGGCCAATTAAACCCTATTGGGTCTGACTGACAATATATCTATACATATGTATATATATATATATATATACATATATATTCATATATCATGTATACATATATATATATATATATATATATATATATATATATATATATATATATATATATATATATATATATATATATATATATATATATATATATATATATGTATACATGTATCATTGTCTTTAAGGTAATTTATAAAAAATTGTTTTAACTAAAAACTTTAACTTTCTTTTATTGTCTTCAAGGTTGAGGGTGAGTTGTCCTGGTGATCTGAGTGCACTGCCTTGCATACTTAGGGTCCACGGATGAGATCCTGGTGGGTATTTGGTTGTCTGACAAGGGAAGTTTTCCCATTCAGCAAGTCGTCCGCTCTGCTTGGTTCAGCTGTCAATCAGTGGGGCAAGGCAAAGAACCTCCACCCTCCGAGCCTTTGGAAAGTGGCTTAAGGCTGGGGTTACACTCACGTCCGTCAGATGAGGACGTTAAATTATGATCCAAGGGGCAGGATTGGGAGTGATCAGTACACGCGTGCAGGGGCGGTGATCCGTTAAAAATTACTGGGGGGACACTTACTTGAGTGAACACTTTGCGGCTTCGGCAGGGGTACAGGGTACCATCAAAGGCATACCCGTAGCCATGCAGGAAGTTTAATATTGGTGCACCGGCACCTCATAGGGGCACCGAAGAAGATTGTTTGTAGTAAGATGGTGCCACCATGTGATAACATTTTGAGTGCACCGAAGGATATATCTCAAGCCTACCACATAAAGTTTTAACTTACCTGTGGTATGTGTGCACATGCGCGAGGCGCGCGAAAATTTCGCTTTTCTGGTTGGAATTTTCTCCTGCTTTTGCAATACTGCAGAGACGTGGAACTGGAAAGTCTCCAGAAGTGAAGGGAACAAAGCTACGATTACGATGGTGATTCTTCAGCCCCACAAACGCAGGTGAAGAGTACTTTGCAAACGGCGAGGTGACCGGGAACTGCCTTTAGGCAGGCTTGATGTGATCCAGTATGATTTTGTTAGCATCCAAAGGAAAATTCCTCGAATGTCCGAGGAAGTAACAAAATGGGAACGCTAGCACGGGGCTTTGAGCAGGACTATGAATGACAGTGAGAGCACATCAAGCTATTCACAGCTCACAGGTCAGATGATAATTGCAGTATTTTTGATTGAAATTTTGCATGAAGATAAGAAGTAAATTTTGAATAAAATTGTGCTATGAGTAATTTTAGTTTATAGACGTCACTTTACGCATGTTACTCAAGGTACTAGGTCGGTTTCTACATGGAGACCCCTTGCTGCCCGGCATATAACTTCTAGCCTTCACCTAGCTTTGGCTAGAGTGGTTCACTGGGAATATTTTGAGCCAATAATGTTTATAGGTTATACAACTCGTGAGAATTAGACCCGAGGAGAGCCGAAATTTTGCAGGAAAATTATTTGCCATGCATGGTAAAACCTGCTGGCAGACTCAGCTGGCAAAGGTGAAAGGGAATGTCCAGCGTGGGGAGCAAGCTACAATAAGGAGTCCAGCTACCTGGAGCCCTGCCAGAAGCGACTGGTGCCAAAAGGACGCCAAACGAAAACGCTTGGGCGAAAAATTTGGGATTCCGTTGAAAAATTAAAAATATTTAGTTCTTGCCAAGAAAATTTAGAAAATTTGAGTTTTTCTGGAAGAATCTTCCTCTCCTCGTCCCAGAAAGCTCCAATTCTCCTTAATAAGTTACTCCTAGCCATGGGCGTCCGCAGAAAAAAATTCAAGGGGGGGGGGGGGCAAAATTTTTAGGCGGCCCAACTTTTCTCATGGGAAATATTTTACTCCCAGAAAAGAGTTTAGATGCTACTTTTTCACACAGTGTTGACAAAGGCGTAGCCAGGAATTTGTCAAGGGTGGCAAAGCCCATAGACACACTCTCAGCGCTCCACGCCACCATGAGCTGGCGCGGAGCGCAAGAAAATTTTGGCCCAAAATGCTTCCAGGATCGCTGGAAATGGCACTTCCAAGGCCTATTTACCGCATATAAAAAGGGGAAACAAAAGCAATATCGTAAATATAAACTTTAAAAAACACCAAATATATTCTCGGGGGGGGGGGGTGGGGCTGCTGGGGCCTGAGTGTTGATATTTTTATTCAATTCCTGTTTTGAGAGTAGAAATTCACACTGATTGAACTGTTAAGAAATATTGATGTTATATTTTTTTCGTTTTCTTCTTTATTTTTTCTTCGTTTTTCAATTTTTTGATTTTCCAGGGTGGGGGCAAGTGCTCCCTTGCCCCCCTCCGGACGCCCATGCTCCTAGCCAACTCCAATCCGTCTTACCTCCTCCGTTCTTGTGCAGAAACGAACCTATAGTACATTGCCTAAGGTCATATCCTGGTGTGCATACGAAGCCGTAATATCACATGTAATCAGAACACCCTCTGTGCTACGGGCCTGTTCATAGGTCCCCTGTCGGGGTCCAGGGGCTATGCCCCTGGAAGACATGCAATTTGGTGCATTCTAGAAGACACAAATCACATATTTCTGATCAAAAGTTTTTCCCATCTGCCATAAATACTGTAGGCTAATATCGCAATTATTCATATCGAAAATGTGTGTGACAACATTAAGGTTTTTCTGCGTACCTCTAAATATTGGGGGGGGGGATTTGATATGATGTCCCCCATTAAAAATATTGGGGGACATGTCCCCCTGTCTCCCCCCCCCACCCCCACCACCCGTGATCGCCGTCCATGCACGTGTGCCTCGTTAACGTCTGAACACTAGTCGAAAAGAGAAGGCGAATCTCGCTGGTGCTCATCACCTTGGGAAAGGGTTAGCCAAATGAGCCAAATGGTTTCCTGCCCCTCAAACGTTTAACTTAAACTGTTTGTCTGTTTGAAAACCTTTCACAAGTAAATATTGCATTTGATCTCTTCAAACCACTATCAATATTTCATTTGTAAAACTTGAAATGCTGGTGACTGACTCTAGGAGTGAATGACATTACTTGTGGTGTAATTGTGATACTTTTCATTGCTATTAGAAACGACTTGTCTTCTTTACTTTGTCGGAGCATAAGCAGGAACATTAACTTGGGGTTTGAAGCCGAATGACCAACATGCAAGAAAGTCCATTTTGTACTGCACAGATCACAACTTGCAGAAGCTTTAGAGTAAAAACTTGCGATGGCACTTGGAAGCCATCATGGTATACTGAGCAGTGGTACTTGGGAATCAAAGAAAAGTTCCAACAGTCGTTTCAATGGCATTTTGTTCTACTCAAACGGAAACCCACTGTTAAAGTGTTTTATTTCAAAGTAACTTCTCTGAGAAAAAATATCTTTAGTAAACTTCAGTCTGCCACAAAACAAGTTTTCAAATTCAGTGGAGGGGCAAAGATTTGCATTTTCCAATAAAAAGAGACTTATTAAGGTTGATTCCAGCCTGTAAAGAAAAGTTATCACACAGGCTTTTCTTTTGAATTTTGGCTTGTTTCCTACTAGGGTTTGTCAGGTTTTAAAAAAGTAGCCTTGATCCGTGTAAGGATTGAAGGCTATTCCAACACTGGTCAGTTTAATGCCTAAGCTTTAATGCCTAATGCATGATCTCCACAAATATGTAAGTCAGTCTCAAAACTTTGTTATAAAAGGGTATATTTTTCAACGACTAAAACTTATATCAGCTGAGTTTTTAAGTTTTGGGGTAGACTCTATGTTACAGATCAAAGGTATAAGTGGTCTGAGTATGGCTTAATGTTATTGATATCCAAAAACGTGTACAAGACGGGGTCGAAATAAGATATTGGCTTCCAGCCTATCCAGGCCATATTACTCAAGCTTTTGTTTCAGACCTGGGGCAATTTTCAGGAGCCTACAGGCCAGTTTTGTAACAAGTCAAGTCACTGACTCGGACTTGAGTCGACTCGAGTTGCATATTTGACTTGACTTGACTTCGTCATCAGCCAAAGTGACTTGACTTGACTCGAGTCTGGAACCCTAAATGACTTGACTTGACTTGTGTCACCACCTAAATGACTTGACTCGAATTCGAGCCTAGCATGACTCGAGTCCAATCGAAGACTCGTTTCACGGAAAATGACTCGAGTATCCTGCTGCGACTCGAGTCCTTTGATGTGACTCTGACGTTGCATACGCAATTCTGGATTGTGCACAACCATATCGCGAGGTAGACGCAGTCGCAACACACAGCGCCCGTATGTAGTCAATACCAGCACTGCATGCAAATAGTATATAGTAGTCACTTGACAACAAACGGACCGTGCGGGGCAGTTCGAAAAACTGCTGCGGAAGTATGTCATATCCGCCTTTGTGCATAGCATGCATGTCAGGCATGGACCATTCCGATCACCGATCTCAGTGGTTTCGATCGAGAAGCAACATGTTGCACAAACAAGGTTGCCATCTGGATGATTCTTGTATGGTCTGATTCGACCTGAGGGACTTTCGTTGTACGAGGCGACTTTTATCCCTGTTTGAATACTTCAAATGAAATTATTAAAATAATGAGTCTGTTCATTTTTTCACTCTATAATAACTTTGTTACTTCTGCATTGAGAAGTATTCAAATTTTATTTCTTGTGCAACTCTGATGGGAATGGTTTAGTCCTCAGTAAAGGCACGTGTATACAGTGGCTTCGCCAGACATTTCGAAGTGGGGGCACGGGGGCCAAGCGGTCCGCCAGAAAGGCACAACAAAATGAAGGACTGGGCGTCACTGTAGGCATCTTAGTGACGCGCAGCACTCCTCTGTAGGCGTTAGGTCCAAGAGGCTTACTGTAGGGCCCCTAATGGGACCATTAGCACAAAGTATTTGACTATCTCCAAAATGTCATTACAGCGCAATCAAACAGGCCACAAAAATAGAAATCACACTGTGACCATTGTGTTAGCCTTACCAGCACTAACGGTTTAATGATGGGGCGTGAATGGGACAGCGGATCATTTTAATGTTTGCACTGCGCTTAAAAATAAATCCACTCATTGTCCAATAGGAATAAATGTTGAGAAAACTACCTTGCATGTATGCCACTGAGGGGAAGCCCTCAAATTGGAGCAACCAAGGTACATCTAACGGCTGCAGATCCGGGACTAGCGGGAAAAATGTGGACAAGAAGTTTATTTCAATGCAGTTCAGTGGGCTTTGGGTGCCTCAAAATTATAATTATGACCAATATATATATATATATATATATATATATATATATATATATATATATATATATATATATATATATATATATATATAATGACAAAGCGCGGCCAACTAGATAGGCCCCAACAGTTCAGTGGTCAGAGCATCCGCCTTGTATGCGGGAGGTCCCTGGTTCGAATCCTGCTTGATGCTAAGTTTTCCATTCACATTTAAATATCCTCTTTCAATATAAGGCAAATACCTATGTTAGAGGATTAATGGCCTAAGGTCTTCATGCGACTGTTCAATACAGCGTTGATTCACTCATTCATATAAAGTCGCTACGTCACTCTACCTACTCAATAGGGAGCTTCAGATTGCACGACGCAGGCGTCGGCTACGACGTAATGACGTCACTCTTGCCTTCTACGCATGCACCGAAGTGAACTTCACGCTGTCGGTGGAATTCTACACAGGTAGTCGCGTTTGGCGTTGTAGTGAGAACGGCAACGCAAGATAAGATATGACGTCATATTTCATAACTAGGACATGACGACGAACAACACAGCTCATCAATTTTGTAAGATGTCCGTGCTTTAGTATGACTTTCTGGCGAAGGTTGATGTTGTATTGTACAAATATTATTCCTACTACCTGGGAAACGGCGTTTTCTTACTTCACAATGTGAAAATATAAGGCTAGTGTGATTAGATAATTCAATTTTGCCAGTTGTTAACAACTGGCCCTTACTCGAAACCCAGATATGGGCCAGATATGAGTTTTCATATATGGGCCAGATATGGATTTCATATCTGGCCCATATCTGCTGCAGATATGGGATTTATATCTGGGCCAGATAAAACATTGGGCAGATATAACCCAGATCTACGCCAGGACCAGATCTAAGCCATATATGGCCAGATAAAGTTTTAGATGGATCAAGTCTTTATTTGGGACAGATAAAATTTTATCTGGACCAGATATGGTCCTTATATGAGCAGAATATATTTCCATATATGGCCCATATCTGCACCAGATATGGAATTTATATCAGATCAGATAAAAAGTTGGGCAGATATAACACAGATCTAAACCATATATGGCCAGATAAAGTTCTATCTGGATCAAGTCTTTATATGGCACAGATAAAATTGTATCCGGACCATATCTGCTTTAGTTATGAATCATAGTTAGGACTTATAGTCCACACTCCTCATGGAGACACTGAACACCTTTTTTTTCCAAAAGTCCCCTGACTCTCTGGCGAAGAGCCAGGGGCGAAAACCAAACAATACTCCCGAAGGAGTTCTGCTCCCCGAAGGAGTAACAACGTCCCCAAGGGACAAACTTTGACTTAACTGACACCACCCGACAGTGTTCCCATTCTAGACTGGCTGAATAGAACAGGTCCCACCTAGGAGCTCCGCCGTCGTGATCACGGATACTCCTGCGCCAGGTAAGTTTTTTTTCCAAAAGTCCCCTGACTCTCTGGCGAAGAGCCAGGGGCGAAAACCAAACAATACTCTCGAAGGAGTTCTGCTCCCCGAAGGAGTAACAACGTCCCCAAGGGACAAACTTTGACTTAACTGACACCACCCGACAGTGGTGCTTTTTAAGTGCATAGAAACGGACACTATCAAACAGGAAGAACCAAATCCGGACCGGCAAGAACACAACCATGAACTACCTACACTAAGCTAGCAAACAAAATTTCTGTGGCCAACATATACGACACCCCGAACCTGCCCACCACACAAGACTATTTACAAACAGGAAAACAACACACGCCAGAAGGCAGCAACACACACCCGAAGGCAACAACAAACGTCCGAAAGCAACAACGCCCGAAGGCAACACAACACGCCCGAAGGCAAGACCACGCCCGAAGACAACAACACGCCCAAAGGCAACTTCACGCCCGAAGGCAATAACACGCCCGAAGGCAACCCCCCGCCCGAAGGCAACAACACGCCCGAAGGCAACAAAACGTGAAAAGCACAGGGCAAATACAGGTGCACCTTGCCCAAGGGTCACCCGGAGGCAGTTGTGGCAAAAGGGTAACCTCATTATCCCCACGCTTAAACAAGCTCCACAACCGGATGCAGTTTAAAGTCCTACAGTGGTATCAGAAAATGTTTAAGAGCTCCACGAAGAATTTAATGTAAGTATTGGGTTGAATTGACTTAAGTACATAAATTCAACTTATTTCATAACAGTGAACAGAAAAATGCCTTGAAATTTCCTACTTTATGTAATCACAGTGATATGGGCTTCTTATTTTAAACTTTATTAAGTATATGACTCTAAATTTTGTTTACTGCGTAGTGCATATTTTACTTTCAACTTCCTAAATCATGAAAAATGTAGGTTTAGACACAAGCTCCGCCAAAATATGCAAATCATTTGCATAAGTTCACTTAGTATAATGCGGTATTAACAAAACTGTAGCCACTAAATAACTGCAATGTCTGGGAAGGTGATGCTGGATCCAAAACATGTCTTAATTTGTAACAGGCATAATCCAAGAATCAAATCAAATAAAAAATAAAACAAACTAACAAAATGCTCATTTGCATATCTAGCATATCAAGTTATATCTGGCTTGATATGGCCATATAAAACTTTATTTGCACATCTGGCATGGATTCTTATCATGATATATCTGGCTTGATATGACCATATAAAACTTTATTTGCATATTTGAAATTGCATTGTATCAATTTATATCTGGCTTGATATGGCCATATAAAACTTTATTTACATATCTGGAAAGGCATTTTATCAAATTATATCTGGCTTGATATGGCCATATAAACTTTATTTACATATCTGGACAGACATTTCATCAATTTATATTTGGCTTGATATGGCCATATAAAACTTTATTTGCATATCTGGGCTGGCATTTCATCAAATTATATCTGGCTTGATATGGCCATATAAAACTTCATTTGCATATCTGGAAAGGCATTTCATCAAGTTATATCCGGATTGATATGGCCATATAAAACTTTATTTGCACATCTGGACTGGCATTGAATCAAGTTATATCTGGCTTGATATGGCCATATAAAACTTTATTTACATATCTGGACAGACATTTCATCAATTTGTATCTGGCTCGATATGGCCATATAAAACTTTATTTGCATATCTGGACTCATTTCATCAAGTTATATCTGGCTTGATATGGCCATATAAAACTGTATTTACATATCCGGACTGGCATTTCATCAAGTTATATCCGGCTTGATATGGCCATATAAAACTTTATTTGCATATCTGGAATTGCATTGTATCAAGTTATATCTGGCTTGATATGGCCAAATAAAACTTGATATAATGTATCAAGGCATCTGCATCCGGCTGTACATCTGACTTGATATGGCCATATAAAGGCTGTATTTAACCAGATATATCCAGATATCAATCCATATCTGGATTTTGAGTAATGTTTTGGAAGTAAGAGATGTGTCCATACCGGTGTGTTCCGAACCGTTTACATTTAACGGAAGGGTATTAGCCTCATCGGTTATTTTTGTAAAGTTGTAGGCTATACCTACCTTTAGCAGTTTAGAGCTAGGCCTAGAACATTAGCTGTAGGCCTATAGATTTGAATCATCTAAACACATGACATTTCCACTGGTTGGTAGCAGGGCTAGCATTATTTGGTAGGACTTTCATACTGAAAAATTTTCATTGTGCCATGAAAAACGGTTATTCGGCCATGAAAAATCCATTCCTTATGATGTAGGAAGAGATGATTTTGAATTTGACCCAATTTGGGAGAAAAGGTTGGCATAGCCTAAATATGATTTCAATCTGGCAGCCCTGCCTTTGTTGTGAAGTAGTTGATGAGAGTTGGTTTCAAGCACAGGCGTTTGAGTTTGTATATATACATATATATATATATATATATATATATATTAACGTTCATGTAGCCTATATATACAATGCTCCGAACGCCTGTGGATTCAAGTAGGCCTAACTAACTTTAAAACAGTCGACAGTGTATCTAGGCCTAGTATACTATAAGTATGATATATACTACTTGGGCTACAATAAAGTGTATGCCATAGATTGTAACGTTAGCTACCTATACCAAGGCATTAGTGGTTGGACTTCTGGGAAATTGAAGGTATAGGCTGCTCGAGGCAGACAGGTATTACGGTAATTATTAAATACCGTCCTAGCTTTAATAACTCAGCCAACATGCCCAGCTAGGCCCCAGCTGGGTTTTAGATGGGAAAGCTGGGCTTAGGTGGGCTGAGGGGTGTAATTGGGACATTGGTGTTTTGAACAGGCCAGACTTGCTAATAGCACCATGGGAATGTGGAAAAACACTTTTTCGTTATTTCTGTAATCTTTTGTCCGAAATTGTTTTCATTTTTTCCGGGTTTTAGCTGGGTTTTTACTAGGCTTACCCATATTTTGGAGCCCGGCAATAGCCCAGTTGGTGCCCATCTGGGCACGTTTGGAATTAAATGGCCCACAATTGAATTTTTTTACTGTTTCAGACAATAAACTTAACGTTAAAAGTTTTCCTGAAAATAAAATAGCAAGAAAAAGTAATCCAAGTTTTGTAATTGGGCTAGAGCTGGGATACTGAAGGGTTTCCCAAACCAGAGGTTTCCAAACAGGAACCGGTTGAGGCTCAGCTAAAGAAACACATTCATGTATAAATGATATTTTACTCTTCTCAAATTCCTATTGTTAACTTTTTGTAGCATTGGGGCTTTTAGGGTAAAGGTAGTCATGTGTATTTGAAATTAAGTTCATCTTCGAAGTTTATTTTGTTTTAATGGGCTCTAGCGTGGCTAAAGCTGGGCTAGCCCAATATTATGGCCCAAATGGGGCCCAGATGGGCCCAATTAGGAAACGTTTCAAAATATAAATTAGTTGAGGTGATTAACTCTTTTTGCTTCAGAAAATGTATGTCCTACGTATTCTGTCATAAATCTTTTTTTTTTTTATTTGACTAAACATGTGGGAATTTTTGGCGAAGACAATTTGAGAAAAGTATATGTTTAAAATGAAATTATATTGGAACACCAGGTTTATATACGTTTCATCTTAACGGAGCATTCCGAATTTTTTCGAAGGAAATTTGTGTTTACCACTTAATGCAGGTCTAATTGAAACAAAGTGAAGCTGGCAATGGTGAATTCTTGCAGAAGATCATGTTTCTCAATTGTACAATACAACATAAAGAAGGAGAAATTGAAACATCATGAAGAAAATTGCATTCTTAATCGTTAATAATAACAAACAAGTGTCACTGAATATATGTAATAGCCAAACCAAATTATTTACTTAAATATGAACTTTCCAATAAAATCCTACTACCTTTAAAAGTGGCTGGCATTTGCAGTGCCGGTGGCTTTTAAGGCTTGTAGAAGGAAAGTTACCTCAAATTTTCCATTGCTAACCCAGTTGGACCCCCAAGTGGGACCAACCTGGGAACACCTGACAAACACGGATTTGCCCCAAAATAACCCAGCATATAGCCCAGCAGGGGTCCGACTCCAGCCCAGATGAGCTAGCCCAGTTAGGGCCCAACTGGAAACACCTGGCAATTACGGATTTGCCCCAGCATAAGCCCAGCAGGGGCCCAGATGGGGCCCGACTCCAGCCCAGATGGGCTAGCCTAGTTGAGGCCCAACTGGGAACACCTGACAAACACAGATTGGCCCCAGCTGGTACCCAGCATGTAGCCCAGCAGGGACCCAGTTCGGGCCCACCTGGGAATGTTGGCTGGGAACCAGATGTCCTCTGTCACATGGAACTTAAGTATGCCCTGATCTGTAATTATGTAGCCTAGCCATTAGTGTGTGCAACTTAGAAGCTAGGCTATATACTCAGGCCAATTAAGACCTAATTTTAGACCTAATTGGGCTTAACGTTAGTGCTGCATCAGCAGAACAAGGGTGCCTTCAGCATGTACGTGTAGCCTTCAAACTTCACATAAGAAATTGACCAAGCCTAGCCCTTGAGCAGGGCTGCACGCAGGCCCGTAGCTAGGGTCATATGTTTGGGGAGTGAAGGTCCCAAATTCCGACTGGATGGAAGGTTTTTTTTTCAACTGAATGGTGGCGCATAAATTTCAACATTTTTTTTTTTTTTTGCGCACTGCGTTTTATATACAGTAGTGGAAATCGTTCCTTTGTCACTACATAAACGTGCCGTCCTGTGGGGAGGGTGTAAGGGGAGGGGGACGGTTGTAAATTTAGGTTGCTTAGATGCAAAATGGTGCTATCTTTGGGATACTTTTGGAACTAATCACATATAGCTGGAAAACGTTCATAATTTAGTGAAGTCTAGGATTTGGTTAGGTGAAAGCAGAGAGTATATTGTCTAAGAGAAGAATACGTTGTCAACAACCCTCCTAAAGCCCCCTTTTGACTACTTTACTGCCTTCTGTTCGAGCATCTAAGGCTGGCATATACCTGTATAGGGCCTCCTGGAAGCTCTGGATCAATAATGTAAAATGGGGGCAATGACATAATGCTTATCACCTGACATCAAAATAATAATATGCATTCTAAAAAACGTGTTTAGAAATTACACACAATTTTTGCCCCCACTTTGGAAACATGTTTAATTCCTAAACATAATGTGTTTAATTCCTAAACATTATGTGTTTAATTCCTAAACATTATGTGTTTAATTCCTAAACGTGTTTAGAGTGTAAACGTGTTTCCAAAGTGGGGGAAAAGTGTTTGGAAAAGTGTTTAATTCCTAAACTCTGTTTTTACAGTGTAGAGTATGACGCAAAGCACTTTACATCTATCGTATTTTTACTAATTTTGAGCAAAAATCCAGACGAACAGCTTCCAGCAATGGGGAATGGGCGGGAGGGAGAGTATAGGTGCAGAGGGGTGATATTATACCTCCCAGACAGGTATAGCAAAAGAGGTGTAGGACTAAAATGCGCGTTCCAGAGTTTACACCTAGTTTATGCTATAAAAGTTCACTGGTACGTTTGTGCTTATAATGTTCATAAGTGATACAACGTGGATTGTGAGGATTGCGCATGAAGCACGCCGAAATTTGGGGGTATGCTTCAATGCAAAAATGAAAAACCTGCATGCAGGCTCTGCTAGGGGTGGTGCTTTGATTTGCCGACATGGGGGCAAAGCGCCCTGACTGGGAGCCTGCTACTCTAAGTCCCGACAGATGCAACGGGTTGCCGAACTCGAAATTTAAGGCGCGCGAAGCGCGCCGAAAAATTTGGAGTTATATTGAAAAAAGATATTTCACGCTTTTGTTTCATTAAGGAAAGGTGAAAAAGTTGGGTTTTTATTGAAGAATCTGGGCAAAACCATGAAATTTGTTGGGGCGACGGCATGGTCGTCGTCGGGGATTATTACATTCTTTATCTTACCCATTAAGGCTCCCTCCGACGAAACTGAAAAATCTTTTTCTTACAAAATATGTTTGCCACAACGGCGAGACTGAAGAAAGAATCTTCCAAAAGTTAGGAAAAAGAGGAAAAAACTTTGCAACGATGCATTTTCGTATTTCTCTAGAATCACGCCTACACGGAAGAACAATATTTTTGGAAACATTGAATAAATCCAATATGTTTGAAACGGGAGGGGGGGGGGGGTTACCACTAGATAGAACTATAGATAAAAGCGCGCCTAGAGTGGGAAAATATTTTGAAGTTATAGAAAGAATCGTTATAGAACTTACCGGCTACCGGCCAGATGAAATAGACATTTGGAATATTTTCTGAGTATATCTATGTCTTCACCAATATTTGTCTGTATAAAATTTTGCACAAATTTTTTAGGGGGGGGGCTTGGAAAAGTTTGGGGGCTAAAGCCTCATAGCCCCCGTAGAACTGTACCTGGTATAACTACCTTAATTACCATGAGATTGATTGTAAACCGTGACGAATGTGCGCAAAGCGCACCGAAATTTTGATAAATAATATTTCCATGACAAATCCTGCATTCAGAATCTGCATCGAGATACTTTCAATTGCCCAACAAACCAACATGCCACTCAAAAAGCCAGTCTTTTACCTGGTAATTTGTAAACAGCTTTCAACTTCTGCTGTTGTGCTTCTCCGACAGTTGCCATTGGAAGGTATTGATAAAAAGGACAACACTGAGGTAAGGTTTGAAGCGCGCGGAGCGCGCGAAAATTTTGATGGTTCGAGAAGAATTTGCTAAAAAAGGACAGTTTTGATTCGATTTTACGTGAGGAAAATAACGTTTGGTATTATTCTCACTTGATCTAGTTGCAAAATATATACAAAGCTGGCATAGGCTCAGTCGGAAAAATGAACTAGACTGAGATGTCAGAAATTCCAACTGGAATTTCAGATTTTCCGACTGTCGTCGCTCTGACGAACTTTGGGGGGGGGGAGGGGGGCTCACCCCACACCCCCGGTCGCGACGGCCCTGGCTGTACGTGCAGTACGTTACATGGCCTAGGCACATCCCACATTGGAGTGGAATGTACCTAGGCCATTAACGTAATGCACAGCCCTGTTCAAAGTCTAGCCGAGCCTAGCTTATTACCACAGCGTGGTATGATCACTGTGCATATAGTTCTGTGACTGCATATCACATGATGGCCGTAAGTTAAACTGGGTTCTTCCATACGCCAGACTGGACAGCTGTTACGATCCCCAGAGGGAAATTGTTTTTATGTGTAAGCTGCAGGTCTTTAGCTAGACAAGGTACTGAAGAGGCCCAGGGTGCAAGATAGTGCTGGCTTTAACATGGGATAGGGGCAAATTACTTTTCAGGGAGCGAAAAATATACTTAATACATTATGGCAATGGTAGTCGTGGATCTTCTAGGGGACAAAATTTGTCCACCCTCCCCCCTATTAGCATGGGCTGGGTAAGCCTGATGATAGTAAGTTCACACGCTGTCTTGCATGCTCTGTATGTCATGTAAATGCTAACTGCAAGTTGTGGTAGTGTGTGAAAAACATTTGTGCCACTGAAAACTATAGGTTATGGCCTATCAGTACAAAATTGGGATTCATTATTATTGAATCAATATGACTGATGAAGGACAAATGATAAACATTCTCAGTTTTTTTCAAGGGGGGGGGGGGTAGGGGAGGGGAATTATCAGTGGCATAAAAATTTCAAAACTGTGGTGACCCTGGTGGGACAAAAAATCTTGTTTGTTTGTAGTCAATTGTGCCTCTAGCATGACAATTAGAGCCTAGTTCATCACTTGGCTGGGTGGATATGATCTGTTTTTGCAGACTGTATGACATTTACAGTAGAAATTTCATTGCAAGATGTGAAGACAGAACTTGACTATCAGGCGCGCATCCAGACATTTCGAAAAGGGGGGGGGGGCTGAAAGCCCCCTTGAATATTCTCCTAGATTAACATTATGCTTATTTTCGCGTATTTGTTATTGTTGATGTGGCGAAAAAGGGGGGGGGGCTGAGCCCAGGAAAGCCCCCCCCCCTTGGATCCGCGCCTGACTATAGCACTTGTACTGTGTGTGTGGAAGAGAGCAGATATTTATCAGGGGGCATGGTATTTTTCTGGAGAGGCTAGATGAAGAAAAAAGGCTTGTAATCAAAATGTTTGTTGTGCTCTCTTCAGTGGCAGTGTAGTAAATCAGATTTTCAAACACTGTTTTTAATATTTGATGCTTCATACATAAAAATATCATCTGTAATTTCCCACTGCGCTTCACTTTATATGACTTTTAAAGTGTATTTAAATGAAACCAGTTTTTTTTTGGTGAGTGTTGTCTGCTGTAGGGGCGACCAAGCTCCTCGACGGAGCTTCCGAGTTGCCGAAAGTGAGGATGGCAAACGCGAACGTTTGGCGCGCCAAGCGCGCCGAAAAATTTGGGGTTACTATTGAAGTAAGAATGAAAAATAGTGGTCTTTAATCGGCAATGTGTCCTACTCAGGGCAAAATCAAGAAGTTTGTTGCTGCGGCTGGTAGTCGTCGGGGGATTACATACTTTATCGTACCGTACCCATTAAGGCTCCCCGATGAAAATGGAGTTTCCCCGACCATAGCCCCTGTTCCTCCCCCACCCGGCCAGTGGCGTCACCAGACTTTTCATTTTGGGGGGGCACAACAGTTCGATGAGGGAGCACCACACTATAGCGGCATATGCAGTATGTTGTGTGAACGCCGGCCTGGGGGAGGGGTCTAAGGGGTGTCCCCCTCCCCTTTGAAAATTTTTGAAAAATTAGGTGTCCTTAGATGCAATCTGGTGCCACATACGCTACCTTTTTGAAGTAAAATTTGTGTCAAAAAATAACGAATTTTTAGGAACTAAAAAAAAATTATGCATGGATTGAGAATTTTCATGAAAGTGAAAAAATCGTGCATGTGTATTGCCGAATCAACGATCAAATATTCGTTCGGTTGTGGACTTTTCAATTAACGTGAAATTCTCATGATCCACAAACTGAGTGATTCGAGTCTTACGGGATTAAAGTGATCATAGGATTTTGTATCATATATTTCTCTTTTAAAATTTATTGGAATTATTTTTTTCGAAGAAGAAAATACGGAGAAGTCTCCTTGAAATTGCTGGCACTGAGCTTGCATTACAATTCGCAACGCAAGTGGCAGGCAAGTTCCATGGTACTGAACGTACCAAACAACACCATTCACTGTTTTGGTTACGGAGTCCGCGAGGCAGACATTTCCGCTACACTTTATCAAGGCGTATACTCACACCTATTGAGGCGGCGAGGATTATGGGTAGATTACCAAGACCGATGCTCAGCCTCCGACACAGAGAATACTGTCTGCTTTATGAGATGGGGCCATTTTGTTATTCGAAAAAGTACAAATTGCTGCCTTTTCTTGTCCTAAGAAGAATCAAATCATATGAAACATGGTAGTCAAATATTCTAACTACAGAACTTACAGAAAACCTATATTTTTTTCAAAATCTCAAATCTCAGTTGGGGGGCACACGGGGGGCACAAGGTTTTCCAGAGGGGGCACGTGCCCCCTGCCCCCCCCTGGTGTCGCCACTGCACCTGGCGCCATCCATCTATAATTCTGGGTCTAGCATGCGTGAGTCACCGCGTGTGTCGGTTTGCGGTATAGAAGAAACATCTGGCATTCCAAACTAAGTAGATTGCTGACGAAAACCGCTCTTTGAAACGCATGAAGTCACAACAGTTCTGTACTTATCCTTCGTTAGGTGACCAGTATGAGAGGAAGCTCTTGATCAGTTATTCTAAACCACGGTCGGATAGAGTGGGTCTGCTGAGTTCGAGGGCCGCATTCCCAAAAGTCGAAAAAAAGCTTTGATTGAATTATATTTCACCTTACAGAGCTATGGAAAGAGCGAGTTCATACAAAACGTCGCAAACCATTGTTAGTACAGAAATATAACTGAAGAAATTTTTATTTCAACAACCATCAACAAACGTTCAGCACAATACATTTTTCAATTGCACAGCCACCTCGATCAGGTCACAATAAAAATTCCGGAACTTAACTTTGCTTCAAGCTTTGTCACTACAAATACAACCACTCCGCAATGCGCCACTACATATATACATGCCACCGTGTACATAACATGATTGTTAACAACAAGGCACACAAATTAGTTTTGGCTAGATATGACTGAACAAGGAATATAACGCAAAACCTGTTACGTAGGCAACCGAGTCCCCTCAAGAAATCAGACTTGGGAGGAGTTAAGTAGTCACCATATATTACATAATTTAATTTCCTACTTTTGCTACGTTTTTGTTCTAGTCGAATATGATTTTTTCTGAAAACCTAAAATCAATTCAGGGGCCGCACCGACAGTGTCCGGGGGCCGCATGCGGCCCTAAGGGTCGCGTTTGAGAACCACTGTTATAAAGTAATGAGACCATATGGGTCCACTTTGCTTCTTTACAAGAGATATGTAGAGTAATCTTCAAAGGTCATCCAAGTGGAGTAACTTTAAAAGAAGGTAAAGGCAGGTAAATTGAGGAGTGCAGATAAAGCATATATATGCAATTTGGGGGAGTGCGGAAATAAACCCAGTCATGGAACTCTACCCCTGGGGATATTGAAGTACTCATCCCATGACCTTGTATTTTATTCCCTTAAGGGAGAAGGCAGTCACCACAAGTTTATTTTCAAAAATTTGCTCAATCCTGCAGATCTCCTTTTATTTCTCTCACAAGTATTTTCCATACTGTTCCTGTAAAAACTCTTTGAATATTGAAGGAAAACAAAGGAGTTACTTTGCATAAATTTAAGAAATAAGTAACAAAAATGTGACATGATTGGTAGAAGCCATCCCTGAACGAGTGTGACGGAGTACACAACTTCAAATTAGGGGACTGCATTTTCCCTTTAAGTTGGATCAACCTTGTAGCCACACAAGGTATGAAAGAATGAGACATATTTTTCATAGAGGCAAGATATTTGAAGGTATGGAAAGTTGTTCTCAAAAATTTTTAGGGGGCAAAAAGGGGATGGGAGCATCTTCCCCTCCATGGCTACAGTACCTACCCCCTAATTTACTATGTGCACGTCTAGTGTAAATGCTTGTAAATAGCATTGGTTTAACTGAACATACATGTTGTACTGTTTTGAAGGGAAAAAAAAGAAAAGTTAATATAGAATGAAAACCTTGGAGATGAACTCGTTAAACGCAGACTGTTATTTTTCTGCTTCTAGTCATTTCCAAACAACCCTGCATTACAGTGTTTTTAGCGTAAGTAAAATAGAAAAACAGTTAACATTTATGATGTGCTTAAATAAATAAAATAATAGTAATTAAAAGGTTATTGATATGTGAATAAAGCGCAACTTCCAAAGACAATACGGCAGATGTTTCAAGGGTAAGCTGGCATAAAACCAAGTCTGCTTAGAATACTTGGTTTCAAAGAGTGCCTTCATGACTCTTCAACAAGGAGTATTTGATGTTGACGCGAGCCCACATTGACAACCCCAACTTTTTCAGCACTGTATAACTTCTGTCTATTGCCGCAGTATGTAATGTAGGTAGAAAAAGAAAAATGGCATTTCGCCTTTTCAGTCTGGAATTTCTTTAACCATATGTATCCAAGAAAATCTATGACCAGCATGCAGGGCTGGGCCGGGATTTTCGAGACAAGGGCAAACGCTCCCGGAAAGGGACAACGATCAGAAGCCCCAACAGCAGCGATATCGATAGATATAGATAGGGATAGAGGGGGTAGAGTAGGGATAGAAGGGGGAGGCTCGAAGATAGGCGTTTGCAATGTACCATGCTATTGCAGGGGATACTTGAAGAGCCGAGTTGCGCGCTGATTTAGTGCTTTTTAATCTGATTTCAAAGTGGCGTATCGCGCGAAAAAATTTGGATAAGATAATAGGAAATCAGTACTCACTTAGAGCCAAATAGTTCAAACTGTCGGAGAATTTGTGCCCTAAACATTGTATCGAATTCCCCTCAGTGGCGTAGCTGCGGGGGGGGGGGCAAATGCCCCCACGACAAAGCCGTACCACCCCCAGGTGCACCCCTGTGGAAAATTTTGGAATGTACAGTTTTATATATAGTAGCCCTATAGAGAGGGAGAGAATTCGGAAATTGTTCCCTCTCAGAAAAGGTTCGTGACCCCAGTGCCCTCTGCTCAAAACTTCTGGCTACACCACTGATATCTCGTTGGCCCGATGAAATATCCAAACTGCCCTCTGCATTTTTTTTACCGTGCCGCACGACCGATCTAGACCGTACAAGAAAACTACAACTGTAGGCTATACGCTATGGGATAAATTTCTAACCTCTACACATTAAACTGTGTTCGCTGCCTATATGCAATTTCTAAGGTGGAAAGGACTTGTACTATTTGGCTATGCATGGAACCGAACCATTTAGTAACCTGAAATTAATCAGCCGCAAGAAGTACTCTGAAAATTTTGGGTTAATTTCGAAAAAAAAAAAATGTCTTGAAGGTTTGAAAACAACAGGTAAACCGTCGGGGCGACTGGTCGTGGGTGGGGACTACATGTTCTTTATCGAACAGACTAAGACCCCTCGATTGGAACATTCTTCCCCGACGAGAGGCCATGGCCCCTGCCCTCCACCTGGCGCAATCCTAATGACCAGACGTTTGAAATGCAAAAATAAAGTGTGAAATTTTGATCTTGCAGAAAAATGTGTTGCAAATCGGCAAACAATTAGTTATAGGAAAATTTGGAAATGAGGCTTTAACAAAGATGAATCATTTTCATATAATTTGTCAGCTAAATAACTGAACGCAATTGCTTCAAACCTTCTGAAGTTCTGTTAGGCTTACCTATTTGTATATTCCTATGGCCTCATATCGAAGAAAACCTATGTGGAAACAGAACCTTGAGAGAAAACGAATGCCTGATCACATGGCGGTAATTTTCCCTCCGTAGAAATCTAAAGCGCAACGGTGACGTCATTACGTACCCGACGTCTGCGTCGTGCAAACTAAAGCGAGGACGTGAGCTGTGGTTAGAATGCCGCGTGCGCAATTTTTTGGGCAAATCATGCCAATGGACCAATCAGCTTCTTGAAAGTAGGCCACACCCCTAGTTCCAAAATGACAGCTTTCCGACCCTTTTATTGTAATTCTGACACCGGATTATGAAAGAACAGGCCAAATAACCCTTGGCCACGTAACCCTAACACTAAATTCAACTCTAACCATGATTTTGAAACAAATTTGAAAAATTTTGAAAATCAAATTTGCCCATAACCTTGTGGAAAAAAATTAGGCACGTCGTGTTGCCCTAGTCCCCGTCGTGCAATCTAAAAATCCCTAATATTACATGGGACGCGTTTCTATGACGAAATAATGGAAAACTTGACCCATCAGTATTTAAACTTAATCGGCCGCGCTTTGTCACATAAATGACTCAGTGGTCAGAGCATCCGCTTTGTATGCGGGAGGTCGCTGGTTCGAATCCTGCTTGAGGCTGTTTTCCATTCACATATAAATATCCTTTTTCAGTTAAGACAAGTGCCTATGTTAGAGGAATAACGGCCAAAGGTCTCCGTGCGGCTCTTCAATACAGCGTTGATTCACTCATTCATATAAAGTCGCTACGTCACTCTTCCTACTCAATATTACATGGGACGCGTTCCTATGACGTAACAATGGAAAACTTAACCCATCAGTATTTAAACTTAGTTACCCGCGCTTTGTCACATAGACATAGAGGAAATAGTGCAACAAGACCGTTGAAAAGCAGCAGTTTAAACCTCGAAAGTAGTTGTGATAGACAAACCTGTATATGGGAACCATAATTAGGCTATTTTTAAGGACACACGTACCAGTGTGGGGGGAGGGGAAGGAGCCGGAGGGTTAACTTCTACCAAGATGATGAACCGTGCATTGCCTGGCTTCTTCACGGATACCTTCTTCACGGATCTTAGGCCTACATGAGTTGCTTAAGTTTGCTAAGTTTGCTTTTCTTTCATTATACTCTTCCCTCATAGCCTGTTTCCATCTGTAGGTCCTTGGAGTCGGTCGGTCACCCGCGTCTCGACGGTTACCTTAGCAACATTGGAGTGCAACCAACAACTGACTGCTGTATGGTGGTAACAATCATGAGAACACATCATGCGCTACACTGATGAAGTGAAAACAACCACTAGACTGTAGAACGTGCGCAATACGGGCAGCAGATTGTTTTCACTCCAGCACGTAGTTGTGATAACCGCCTTTATAATATGTACATCAATATGTTGAACGCACGTGGCGCGCGTGGAAATTTTTGGTTGTATTATTTTTCGGGCAAAGCTTTGTAGCGTCTAACGCAGGCAGGTCTTTATGGGCGGCCATCAGGGCAAAAAAGACAACACCGCGAAACAGGAAAGACAAACGTTAAAAGGAAAAGACAACGCCGGAAGGAAAGGTCAAACGCCAAAAGGAAAAGACAAACGTCAAAAGGAGAAAACAAACCCCGAAAGGAAAAGAGAAAGGCAAAAGGAAAAGATAAAACCCAAAAGGAAAAGACTAACGTAAAAGTGGAAAACAACAAACGCCAAAAAGAAAAGACAACGCCAAAAGGAAAGGACAACTCCGAAAGGAAAGGACAACGCCGAAAAGAAAGGACAAATGCAGAAGGAAAAGTTAAAACCCAAAAGGAAAAGACTAACGTAAAAGTGGAAAACGACAAACTCCAAAAGGAAAAGACAACGCCGAAAGGAAAGGACAGTGCCGAAAGGAAAGGACAATGCCGAAAGGAAAGGACAAATGCAGAAGGAAAAGTTAAAACCCAAAAGGAAAAGACTAACGTAAAAGTGGAAAACGACAAACGTCAAAAGGAAAAGACAACGTCGGAAAAAACAGTCAACGCCAAAAGGAAAAGGCAACGCGGAAAGGAAAAGACAAATGCATAAGGAAAAGTTGAACCCCACAGGAAAAGACTAACACAAACGTGCAAAGCGAAACGACAGAAGGAAAAGACAAACGCTGGAAGGAACAATCAAACGCGACAAGGAAAAGATAAACACGTCAAAAGGAGAAGACAAACGCCAAAAGGAAAAGACAATTAAACGTAAAAAAGTAGAAGAGAAAGCGTACTGTGCATTAACTGTGCTTCTCAGTAGCCAGCTGGGACGCGACATATTAGTAATTACGCAATATATTTAACAGATCAAGGAACGTTTTACATATATAGGCTACGTTAAGCGTATAACGCTATGACCACCTGCAATAGCAGACTTTAATCACTGCTAATAAATGCACATAAGGAATCATGGGAACAGCGAGTGTAAACAATAGCACTGACGTCACCACTCCATCGTTTATACTCCCAGTTCCCATGATTCCTTGGGCGCATTTAGCAATGATTAAAGTCTGCCGTGATCAGGTGGTCGTGGATGGATCTGCAAATCATGCACTCAATGTTTTCACTTTTCCCCGGAAATTCCTCGAAATTCCGGGAAATCTCGATGGTTTCGGAAAACGTTTTGGAAATTTGGAGTGATATTGAGAAATGGGTCGTTATATTAACCCTTTAGCAGTTAGGTCTAAAAACAGTTGAACCATTTTGGGAAATAGCCACTGGGTTCTAGAATTCAAGGCTACCAACGATTTTCACTGATTAGCCTATAAATGCACGTGCCTTCGATATGGCCGTCGATTTTTTGGGGAGGGGGAGGGAACGGGGGGACATGTCCCCTCCACTTTTTTGAGTGGAGTGGACGCTAACACATTTGCCCCCCCCCCCACTTTTTGTGACCTGAAACTAAAAAGTGAGGTAACCGAAAATCTACATGTAGGTTTTGGAAGATGTCTTCGATTACAATACTTGTGCTTGACAAGCTCGGCCCCATACTACGCATATTTACTTCGCAAATCACCAAAATTTTGCGCGCTTCGCGCGCTTTCAGTCTCATTAATTTACTTATTATCACAGGCATCTCAAACATATTCACATTATTCATCGGCCTGTATAATTAGGTCGATTGTTTGTGTGCAAAGGCCGATAGTGGTGGCTATGGAGAAACACAACATTCAATAATGCAAAGAAAGAGGAATTCCTTTTGTCTTTTTCTACATTTGGGAAACCATGTTTAATAAAAATTGAAATAATCCGACAATTAGAGGTACATCTCCATCCTTTGTCTGCAGAGGATATGGTGAGGGGTCATTCGAATGAATAATGAATGCATTTTAATGGATTCCTATCAAAACTCTTTTCAAAATTACCAAAGGTTCCGTGCGCCAAGAGCACGAATCTTCACCTCTTCAGTGTTTCTTTAATATCGTCTCAAACGCTTTCAGATGGTTCAAAGGTATGGGGCTTTACAACAGTTCAAATGCAAATTTTGACTCATTTTGCTTGCAATCGCCACGAATACACTGCAGTGCGCCGTGTCTTCCCCCACCCCCACCCCCCCCCCATCGATTTCCGATTTTCTCAAAAGGCGTTTAAGTTATATATTCCTGTGAGGTGAGGTGCGTTTTCGACCGTGTCATGGATCTATTTTAATTATCTGTATCACAAATATGGTTCACAAACTATCAGAATTTCTGCAAATCCTTCACAGACTATCAAAATTTTCCGCGCTCCGCTCCACAGCAACCATAAATATATTTGAAATGTTCATAGATTGAGACATTTGGCACTATTTTACATCTGGACCCCTCCTCTTAGACTCCTCACCAGGATGGGAGAAAGTTTTATAGGAGATGCTCCCACCCCCCACCCCCCCCCCACTTTGAAAATCAAATCGACGTCCCTGTAATTGGCCAGGCAATTCCACCATTTTTCCTAAGCACAGTAGTACAGCGGTTCTAATGAGACATCGATTGATATAAGGCTCACGCGAAGCACGTGACGCACGTCGAAATTTGTTTCGAGAATTGCGACTCCTTATACGTGAGTAGTGTTTGGGAGTTCGTTTGCAAGGACTATGGTGCATTTAATGTCAAACATTAGAATTTACAGTGACCTTATTTCAGAGCTACAAGTCACAGTAGAGTGGTGAGTATGGGGAAAAATTACGGTGCCAGGAAAAAATTTTCAATTAAATCAGTCAGTTTCCTCTGAGAGTGCGCGAGAAGCGCGCGGAGAAAAGTATTACTATGATTATTTTGGTTTTTGATATTAAAATTTTCACATATCATATTAAACACTGCAAAATTTAATCATAAAAGGTTATTGAAAATTCTCTAATGGTTTCTCTTGTCTCGCTTCCTTTCGCTCATGTTTTATTTTTTAAGCTCTGGAAAAAGGTGGGGGAGGAAAGTGCCCCCTTTCCCCCGTAATCCCGCCTATATTACTTAGGACTGCCTGTGTTAGTATTGTAGCTATGTGTAACATTGTGACTACCTGTGTCGTTAGATGGCATAGCCTACTATACAGGTACCCTGACCTTGTGCCTATGTAGTAGGCATTGTGAAAACTCTAGGCCTAGACTTTAGTTAAGCTATGCCTATTTCTCTTTGCGAACTAAGACGTAGCTCCATTTTACAAATATAACTTTCCTAATTACTTGGGCTACTTCAAATGGGGATAGGTTATCGCCCAAGTTTTTGTTAGAAATAGTTAATGTGCTGACTGTTAAGAGTATTTTTAATGTTTGGCATGTTATGTGGTTTAACATGCGTTGAAACAACACTGACCAAAACACACTACCCCCCCCCCCCAAAACAGAAAGAAACAAAAAAGGGAAGGAAACTCTGTTTGGTACGTAATGATATTGGCTGCCCTTCAGTGTTTCCGCTAAACCGCTATGGGGCGATTTTGACGCATTGACTTGTCAATTTGACGCACTGATGTTTTGTGCGAACAAATAAAAAAAGAGGGTTTTTATTTTTTCGAACAGTTGATGTGTGTACAGTTCCACAAACAGAAATTTCTAGCCAGTCAAATTTTCTCATATTGAGTGTACTGACCCAGGCTCGGCGGAACGGAAAAAATATTAAGGGGGGGGGGGTTAGGGTTAGTGCCAGCATGACTATCTAAGCGGAGCGCCACCATGAGTTGGCGCGGAGCGTACAAGAAAATTTTTGGTTTTACAAACCCTCCAGATGGCCGGAAACGGCACGTCCCGACTGTTCTAAGCTGAAAGTGTATTGGACCGATAAAGAATGTGTTCAGGACCCACTTCGAAATTCTCCCCGCGGTCCCCACTTCTGAAACACTTGGCAAATATTGGGGGGCTAAACAAACCCTTAGGCCCCTCACTTTTTCATTGAAGTCCCCCGCGGTTCCGCCGCCACTGTCTTTCGGGCAGGATTAGCCTACTTATTTCGGGCAGAGAATCGCGTGTAACGCCCCGCCCCCCCCTACCCGCATCCTGTAATTTTAGCCTCTCCCCTTTTTGAAACAGTGGCGTAGCCAGAGGGGGGAAGGGGGCAGAGTGTCCTCCACAGAAATTTTGGGGACGCGATGGCCGATGTTGAAAAAATGAAGGAGGGCAAAAAATAAAAAATAAAATGACGAGAGGACGGAGGGATGGGAAGTTCTTGGGGCGGTGTGTGTGTGTGGGGGGGGGAGGGGGAGTTTGGGTAGAGAAGGAGTTTGGGTAGAGAAGGGGAGGGAAATTGGGAAATCACGTACGATCTTTTTATGATGTTGTTAACTAAGACGAAACAGATTAACAGAACAATTCAAGTAAGAGTTCGGAATGGTGTGAAATTATCGCTGATTCGAGGTTTCGATTGGTCACACATGGGCCTGTTTATTGCTTATACGCAGTGGAAAAACCAGGAATAGAGCTAACGGCGTTGGAGGGAAGGGAGGCCATGGCTCCCCGTCGGAGATGGCTTCCCCCTTTCCCGTTAGGTAAATATTCCAATTTCTTCGGGGAGCCTTAATCTGTAAATTAAAAGGTGGAGCCCCGAATACCTTCAGTCCCGCAACGACGATCTTCTTGAGTTTGCTTACAGGAAAGTAATATTCTTCAATAAAAACCTCAAAATTTTCCAGCTTTCCTTATAACAATGCGACTTTTTCCAAAAAAAGCCAACAGCTTAATTTTGCTCAAAGGAAGGGTAGACTCTTCAGTGCCTCAAATTATCCAGTTTTTGAATCAAAGAAACCCAAAATTTTTTTAAGTGTCTGCCATACAATTCCAATTTTTCTCTTTCTAAGCTACAGATTTTCAAATATTTAAAGAAAAGGCAAAAAAATGACGAGAAATTTTCCAATTTCGTAATCCACATGACAAAATATGTAACTCAAACGAACTTCAGTCGCCCATTATACATTCTACTTAATTTTGCTCTTGAGAAGCAGATTCTTCCGTCAATAAAATCCCACTTTTTGTTTTTAATTCCTTCTACGTCAAACTCAAATTTTTCTCCAATATAAGGTCCTGATTTTCAAGTATTTGTCGAAAACAGGCAATAAATTTTCGAAAATTTTCAAATTTCGTCGGAGAGTCTCAGGCCGAAGACCTAAGATAACATGCATAAATTACAAAAAGGCCGAAATTTCTGCGCGCTTCGCGCGCCTCAAGCTGTGCCTTCCCGTCCTTTTGGACACTCATTGCTTTTGTCCGGGTTTGAGTTGCTGTCCCCGTCGGAGAGCTTGAACCCTCCCTCTGGCAAATCCTGGTACAATTCATGAAAAAACAGGAGTATACAATGCTCTATCATTATGCATATGCAGGCCAAGGGGGAGGGGCACGTGACCTTCTGCCTCCCCAAAAATGCAATATAGAGGTTTGCACTAAAGGATAAAAAATATTAGGTTAGGTTAGATGAGGTTTTACGGCTCAGTTTGTAACCAATTGGTTTAAGTCGGGCCGGGCACGGCCTTTTTTCCAGTTATGGCTCACTGGCTTGTTCAAATTATTAACCCAGAAAAATCACAACCAAATCTTCACGACTAATCTTGTCAACTTGTCGAAAATTTTGCACCATTCTGCGTCTAGGCTTCTAAAAAAATGCAAAAATTTTCCAAAGGGGAGGGGTTCCCCTTCCCTTAGACCCCACCCCCTGGCCGGCGAAACTCTTACATGAATGTTCCCCAAAATTGGTTACTCTGGCTCAGTGGCGGTACCAAGGGGGCATGGGCACATTTGCCCCCCAGTCAGAACCTTTCCCCCAGATGCCCCCCAACTCAGATCAGGCCTGAACCAAATATACCTATCCTGAGACTAAATTTATCACTCAGTGATATGCTAAATCCTCAGAGCTTCCGGGGGCTTCGCCCCTTGGATCCCCACCAGGGCTTTCCCCATGGAACTCGATCAGTAGGAGACCCATAGCAAACTCTGGATAAAGCAAAATATACCTATCCTGAGACTTAATTTTTCACCCAGAAATATGTTAACACCTCAGAGCTTCCGGGGCTTCGCCCTTTAGACTCCCACCAAGTTTAAGCCCCATGGAACCCACTACTAGGAGGTCCTTAGCGAGCTCTGGACCTCATCCGCTAAAGCAAAATATATACCCATTCTGAGCCTTGCATTTTCACGGACCGGGACGTTACCCCTTGACCCCACCAGGGACCCTAAGGCGGGCCCCTGGACCCCACCCGCAAAAACGAGCGGCTCGCTCTCGGTTTTGCTCTACGCGCGAAAATTTTTTGCCCCCCAACATTGTCCTTTGCCCTCCATTTGCCCCCCCCCACTTTTGAAATCCTGGTGCCGCCACTGCTCTGGCTACCAGTCTGCGCACATGTATTATAAACACATGCAGGCTTGCGCATCATATTTCGTTTTCTCGTCAAAATTAAGAATTATTATTCTTTGAAAGAACGAAAATCGGGACATTTTCAGCACATGGATCTAGTATAAAAAAGGAATGTATAGCACTATTTGCATATAAGCCCTTCGAGACAGCAAAAAAAAAAAAAAAATAAACAATAGGGGGAGTGGACACCTTTCCCCTTAAACCCATCCTCATGACGGCGGTCCAGAATGGGGACGATGAGTTCACTTTGCCCCCTCACACCAAAAACCTTGCTACGCCCCTGTTTTGAAATGTCTGGATCCGTGCCTGGAGGGGTCTAAGGAGAGGAGGACGAAAAATTAAAAAAAAAAAACGAGATAGTTCATGCAATAAGATGGTAAATGGTGCAATATTTCTCAGCCTTGAAGGTAACTTTGTTTCCAAAAATTTTAAATTTTGTCGGTCATTTTTGTGTTAAAGATGTAGACCTTATATTGCTTAATGCTATCTTACGCCTTGTTGTCACTGGGTCGTGTTCACCTCGGAAGTATTGCAAATTTCGCCGTGAAAATTCTTTGCTGTGATGAATTGTTGTATCGGACTCGGAGATCTTGAGTTTGATCTCTTTGAGTAGGCAATTAAGTTAGTTGAGGCCGTTATGCGTGTAATCATCCAATACTGCGATAAATAGTGAACAGCGAGTGAGAATCATGAAATGCTTGTGACACACGCGAAATAGCGTAGGCTACGTGTGTAATGGCAAATCGGTATTTGTGTTTGACAGTACTGTGTTTTTTACGTGCCGTAGAAACAGACACGTCACAGACGAAAACAAAACCCCAAAAGAAAAGTATTTGGCAATAATGGCTGCTCTTAAATGGCAAGAGCAGTCGCCCCAAACTTATTTTGAAACAACAGCTAATTCTCACTAATTTCATTTCTCTTCCAAGTAACT
Organism: Holothuria leucospilota; assembly: GCA_029531755.1. Taxonomy (NCBI): domain Eukaryota; kingdom Metazoa; phylum Echinodermata; class Holothuroidea; order Aspidochirotida; family Holothuriidae; genus Holothuria; species Holothuria leucospilota. Next base: position 29,857,830 of record CM055969.1, on the reverse strand, counting down.
TAGTTCAGGACTTGAGTATTTGTATATATCCAGTTAATCTTCATATAAATTTTACAATTCAGCGAGAAAAATATTGTAACATGATTCACAAGAGCGATTCATGAAATAGACCAGCTATACACTGATTCAAATTGGGATCTGCATTTTCTCTTTAAGAACGGTAAACGCATGAATCGAGTGCACGTGCATTGAATATGCAAATCGCTGAGAGCCTACAATTCTAGAATCCAGTAACCATTCCCCCAAATTGACTGATTCAACTGTTTTTGACCTAATTACTAAGGGGTAAATACAACGACCCTTTCCTCAATATTACCCGAAATTTCCAAAACGTTTCCCGAAACTATCGAAATTTCCCGAATTTTGAGGAATTTCCTGGGACAAGTAGAAACACTGCGTGCATGATTTGCAGATCTATCGCTCGATCATTGCAGGCGGCCCTAAATTCATAGGCTACGTATAATGTTAGGAAAGTCTGTGCCTTGAATCTGCTTAAATATATTGCATAATTAGTAGGCTTATAAGTCGCTCCCCAGCTGGCTATTGAGCAGCACTGTCAATGCACAGTATACGCTCTTTTCAACCTTTGACGTTTATCTTTTCCTTTCGGCGTCTGTCGTCTCCCTTGACGTTTGTCTTTTCCTTCCGTCGTTTCACTTTCCACGTTTGTGTTAGTCTTTTCTTTTAGCGGTTCATTTTTTCCTTTTGAATTTGTCCTTTCTTTTCGGCGTTGTCCTTTCCTTTTGACGTTTGTTGTTTTCCACTTTTACGTTAGTCTTTTCCTTTTGGATTTTAACTTTTCCTTCTGCATTTGTCCTTTCCTTTCGGCGTTGTCCTTTCCTTTCGGCGTTGTTCTTTCCTTTCGGCGTTGTCTTTTCCTTTTGGCGTTTGTTGTTTTCCACTTTTGCGTTAGTCTTTTCCTTTTGGATTTTATCTTTTCCTTTTGCCTTTCTCTTTTCCTTTCGGGGTTTGTTTTCTCCTTTTGACGTATGTCTTTTTCTTTAGACGTTTGATTGTTCCTTCCGGCGTTGTCTTTTACTTTTAACGTTTGTCTTTCCTGTTTCGCAGTGTTGTCTTTTTTGCCCTGATGGACCCCCATAGGTCTTGGTTATCGCATTAATCACAAGCGGAAATTTATTTAAAAATTTCAAGCAAAAAGAGACAAGGACTCTTGAGGCACAGGGTGCAGCGTTAAAAAGTGTAAGTCAACCCTGAGGATCGTTTCTTAATTTAGCAGTGCAGAAATTTTCACGCTTTCCCCTTTTCGGCATCATTTTCGTTTTTGAGACGGCTCCAGAGCTGCACTACAAAGTAAGGACAGTATTGAAGTTTGAAAAAGTCGACGCATGTAGCCCAAAATCCTGGAGCCGCCCCTGCGTCTTTACAGTCGGAACTACTCGCCTATGGGAAAAGTTGTGTGAACAAACTAAACTGCCTTTGATTACAAATATGAACTGCTGATGAGCAGGAAAGTCTCTCGCACTGTTTATGCACAGTTTGTACTGTCATTAACTTATATGGAATTCGTTTGGTCCGCTCTTTCATACTTTTTTGTATGGAAAAGGAGTTTCAATACGACTTAGAGGCTGCTTAAAAATTGGAAAGAACTTTCATTGTCTCACTATAGGGTAAAGTGTACCTATGGTCAGTGTGCATGAACATCACTGCATGTTCCCTACGAACATTCAAGATTTTTCCTTTTCGTGTGTGGATAGGGTAGTCTATTTTGTAAACTAAAGTTTATGTTTTAGTGCAAATGCGACCTTCACATAAGGAAATCGTAAAATTTACATGTTAAACGAATTAGGGAGTTAAGCCGTGCCCTGCTGGGGCAACAAGTCTGAATTAAATGAGAGACATGTAACACATGTTAAATAAATTGTCAGGTCGGTCAAAAGACACCAGATTTCGATTAAATACGGGAGCAATTGAGGAAGAAGAGTGACGATGTGGGATGACCTGAGACCTGAGGATTACACGATTAATGAATTACGAAGATTAATGAATGATGCACGATGCACATGTAGCAAAGGCCAGGGAAGTTCCAGAACGCATACTCCTTCTTAGCTCTTGAATAGGACCCAGCATGAGTCGGTTCTACCGTCGAGCTCAGATACTAGGCTTTTTTGTGCACAAATTCCAAGACCACCAGCGTTAGAAATTAGCCCTGGCGTATTATCGCAAAAAATGAAACTGCTTTGACTGCGCCAGAAAAGGGGCTAAAGAGGGAGGCTGACTGGCGCTAGAGCCAGTTGAGCGTTGCAAACGATCTTGCAATTGTGCAAAATATCCTTGCATAGCCAGTTTCAACACCGATATTCACATGCAAGCGATGTACACTTCACCCACTATCCACTGGCGTTATATATGCTCACCTTAAACAGACGAAGTACTAGGAAAGTTATACGTCCGACTTTTCGCGGATTGGCCAGCTTTTAGGCAGCATGTCCTCCTTTTTAAAGGTCTGCGAGGTCATAAAGACAAATCTTGCAAATTTCATTTGAAAAAAATCAGTCACGAATATATTAATTCCTATTACGTACGATATTTCGACGTGAGAGAAAAAGGGAAAAGACAATTGCTTATATGTCTCACAACAATCATTAGTCATATTCACAGAAAACCATATTACAATCCTGCCCTAGCAGTCAGTTTGATTAACTAAAGCGTGCGATGCATGGCTTGGCGAACATGTATAGCCATTCCTGTGCACCCAACGCTGGTGTGTAGCTGTACGGTAGGTGACCTAGGCTAAATACAGTCATGTCCTCCTTCTTGAAGGACACAATCTTAGGTGTCATTGATACATCATTGTCCTATGTGGCTTGTAAAATATGCGGTACCTTCAGCGAAACGGCCCATCACAGACGCATGCAGCCTCTAACACGCTGAAGGCAGCTTGCCTCCATCAGCAAAACTTCGAACTTTCTTAGGATAGGTTCTGTGTGCACACATGTTTTAAACGTTAGGATACCCCTAGGTGTCAAGAAACATCCAAGGGAAAACAACATCTTAGGGGAGGTTAATCTTCATAGTACAGCTAGAATAAATGTTGCGACCTGTTTAATAAGAGATTTTTGAGATTGTAACAGTTACAATTTAAGTTCCTGAATGGCTGATTTAGTTAAATTGGGGTCTGTAAACGATCAACATTTCATCTCGGAGTGAGGCTACGATTTTAATTTGTGCAAAAAGTGCAGCTTTCTCAAGAAATAGTATCACCACCTTCCAGGTACCTGTAATTGTGTTTATTGTTTACATTAATATAAGGTTAGATCCCAATATGAAAGCTGAAGTGGGCAATTGGACACATATGTACAACCCTGTATCCGAGCACCAAACAGACAATTTCCCGGAAATCTTTTTTTTTTTTTTTGTTGAATTGCGTGGGGGTGATTCAGGATTTCATAAAAGAGGGAAGGTTACTCCTTGAGTGCAAAACTGCACGCTTCAAATGCACAAAGCCTCCATAAAGTGGGTGTATAACGTAAAGGTTTAAAGTTAGACACTAGGATGTTATATCCTTGAGTATTGCAATCAATACACATTGTACAGCAGCTTTAGGACCGTCTCAAAAAAGTAGTTCCGAAAAAGGAGGCGGATGCATGGAGCAGGGAATACCCCTCCCTCCCTTGATCCGCGCCTGATTATTCTATGTATGGTACTATTATAGGGCCCAGAAACTTGATATACTAGCCTATGTTGGTAATAACCAGTTATGTATAGGGGCTAAGGGAGTGCAGGACTTGGAGACGTCTTCGACTACCGTACTCTTTCTACTACAGTGGACCAAGGCGGGATTTTAAATATCCACCGACAGTGGTAACTGGTAGGTAGGCCTGTGCAAAGTTAAGGGGGAGAGGGCTGACCCACTGAAAGGATAAAAAGTGGCAAACAATATTTCCAGGATCTGAAAGTACCAATGTTGTCTGAAGTGCGTTCATTACGTAAAATAGAGGTAGCTATCTATAATTTCCGTACTACTTTTATACTACAGTGGCTTGTTATGCTGATCTAAGACTTGTGGTTAGAATCATGAGAGGATATCTTGAAGGTGCAGCCTTAATTTAAAACCCCATCGTTAGGGCCTGAGACGCTATATGAACTAAACGTGGCTTTAAAATGGCCCTAGAAACTGTACCTAAGAGAACTGTTGAGTGGCAAACGGTAAAGTATATTAAATGTACTAATGGCCACGTTTTGGCCATGAGTGTTCGTAAAGTTAGAGAGCTGTTGTCCCAGCATACCGTTCATGCTGAAAGATATTTACTGGCTTCTAAATAATGCATAATGACTTGGAATGGCTACGAGCAACTTTTGAAATACCATCTTTGTCACGGACAGGTAAAGTGTACAGTAGCCCCTGCACGGGGGTCATGGCAGGTGCGTGCCCCCCCCCCCCCATCGATTTCAGACTTTTTTTTTTTTTTGAAATTATTAAAATGATCCCCAAAGGCCTTCGCAAACTTATTGTCAATAATTTCCGGTAGCAACTCCCGCAGAAGCACAGGAACAAAAGTTGAAAGCTGTTTACGAATTCTCAGGTAAAAGAATGGATTTGTGGTTGGCATATTGGGTTTATTGGGGAATTGAAAGTGTCTTGATGCAGAGTATGAATTCAGCTTTTGTCATGATAATCTTATTTAATGAAAAATTCGGCGCGCTTCGCGTGCACTCGTCACAGTTTGCACTACATCTCATGACTATTATTAAGGTTTTAACACATCATGGAACTATTCTGATCACAACACTTTTCCGAAAAAGAGAAGTACATCTCCAACCTCTGGAGGGGGCCTATGGGATTTTCCAACCTAATTTGTAGCATGCTGTGGAAGGTTGAAAGTACGTATTTGTCCTTATACATTTTTCATTTTTTTTTACCACGCGCTTCGAGAGCAGCCATTGCCGGTATAGATGATGATTGTTAATACACTTAAGACGTTTTCAACATTTTCATCATAATCCTGAATGTCAAGTGAACCAAGTCCACAGAGAAGACTTGTAAGTACTATGTTTTACTTGAGAGGGCCCCGCCCGATAATCAAATTTGCCGAAATTGGCGTGATTAAACATGAAAGGTCCTACTTGTACTGTTTTCAGGGGTTTTGGGGGTGATACCCGTCCAGGTGGGAATTTACTCGGACTGACTCAAGAAGCCAAAACGTAGACGCCTAAGTAGAAAGAAACAATTCCACACCCCTGACCAACATTATTTTAGTATCTCGACCTACAAGGGTGCAACTATTGCCTGATGTATAAGTAATGTTTTAGTTTAGTGGACACTCCAAGATTTAAGCTTCATCCTAGCGTGAGTGTATGGAAGCCGGTTGTTATAATTTGAAAGGTTGTGTAATATATATGTAAACAGCTTGAAACCAACGTGTCGTGGGTAATTTCTCAAGGCTGGTGAGCTGTCTCATTCTAAAATCCTTATGCTTAAATGGGAAATTGTACCCTTAGTCGCAGTAGTTTTCACTTGCCTGCGTGGCAAGCTATTACATTGTGACAACCATGCAGGCAGTGCATGACAGTTACTTCACCGTTAAAATTCAATAGACATTCCTGCTTATTTTGCAGATACCTCATTCTTTATTGCACATGCCTTATGGTACTCAAGCTTTTTCTTCAAGTAATATCCTAGATGGAAATGTCTGTTAACTTCATAGCATGCATTTGCAGTTTCTTATTTTTCTTTCTTGTTAGTTTCATTTCACTCCTGTCTTTTTTTAGTGTACTCCGCAGTGACGTATAGTCGAATAGGTCGTAGTTTCGTATCTTCGTACTCTGTCAGTTCCTGCTACGCTTCACGGACTAGCCCAAAGAAATATTCATCTTTTAATAACTTCTGTCCATGGGCGTAGGGGCCCAAGTTGAGGGGGGGGGGGTGCTGTAGTGACTTGCCCGAAAAATATAACCAAAAATTTCCGCGGGCGCCACGCGCTTTCAAGATGTAGGTACTTATCATATAGGCATACATCGGTTATCAAACCGCACGCCGATTATATACAATCATTTGCCGTGTTAGTAACCTTCCAAATTGGTTATAATTTTTTATATATATATATATATTTTTTTTGGGGGGGGGGGGGGAGTTGCTACAATCATAATGACAATAATCAGTTGCGTAGCTGGGATTTCTCTCATGGGGTGGGGGCATGCATTATGTTGTGTGATCGCCGGCCTGTGGGAGGGGTCTAAACGGAGGATGTGTCCCCCTCCCCCTTTGAAATTTGTTGAAGAATTAGGTGTCCTTACATGCAGTCTGGTGCCACATGTGCTACCTTTGAAGGAAAATTTGTGTTAACAAATTTACGTATTTAAGATACTAAAAAAAATCGGCATCAGTGAGGGGGGGGGCATGGACCAGTGACCCCCAGAATACACCATTGATAATCATAATATAAGTTAAAGCTATTAAAAAACACACTGGTGAATTAATACCGAATATATAGGTAACGGTACAATTCAAATAAGCTTTATTTTAAATACCAAGGAAGTTTTTCTTTAACTATTGATTACCTTTAGCTACATCAATACATTATTTTTCTTACAGTAGGTGCCCGAAAATCTCTCAGCATATTGCCCAAATTTTCACAAAAATATTTGTTTGGGGAAGCTGCATTCCCTCCCCCCCCCCCCCCCGCTCCTCCTACACCTATGCTTATTCATTCATTTACGTGGAGAGAAGGTGTTTTTTGTTCGTTAACATATGTTGTGAACAGTTGCAGTGATAAGAGGACACTGTCACAAGTGAAATGGAAATTTAAAAAGTAATTTAAGTGAATTACCTGTTCACGAAAAGGGAAATACATACGGCCTAATGTTTTTCTTTATTTGTCAGTACACTAAATATACTATTCATAGATGGAGTTGTTTATGTAGTGACTGAAAATGGTAGTATGAATGGCAAAATATAAAAAAAAAAAACAGTGCGGAAACAGTCAAAATCTGCAGGCTATTTTGAAAAAAACCGTCCTTATTACAAATAGCTCAAACCACGCCTATCACAACACATATGAATATTCAATGATCACGAAGCTGGTGTGTAACGAAGTACTGTATATGGGCTTATATTCCCTCGGTTATTCATGCATTAGCTTGGAATAGAGTGATTTTGAAGGTTGTATACTGCACGGCACACTTGAAGTTTTGAAACAAAAGCACCTGTTTTCTTCATAATACCCGTGTTAGCGAATTTCACCCCTAACAGTATTCAAGAAGACACTTGCATACTAACGCTTTAACGGTGACCAGTTACACCTCTATACACTAGCTTGCTTCCTTTCCCTCATCCCAAGTCTTTGTCCTTGAGCGGTAGGCTAGGTCTACATGTCAAATAATCTACGTAAACTGGACGATACACTAATTGAAGAAAAATGTGTCGAGTTTGTAAATTTCGATAACTAGCAAAGGCACTAACCTGAAGTATGACAATAGTCAGACTGTTGTAAAATCGTATGGCTCGATTCGATTTCCTCTGTAAGCAATGTGTTTTTTACCCTCGGTCAACTTCGATTGTTGTAGATGGTTTCTCCAAGAGTCTCCAACTTGTAAAATAATTTGTGTCTGTTAGTGTATCAGAACTCCCTGGTTGAATCAAGGCAACCGTGTACATTTTAGGTGGGAAACGTAACAGGAAAAGAATGTCAAGGTAGTAGTAGCTCCATGGTATGACCTTGCGACGGAGGGTAAACATCTCAGATGTCAGACTCCAAGCAGGCTGATATCGTTGACCATCGATGATTTGAATGACTCAAGAATTGTTCAATATTATTCGTCGGAGGCAGTACTCACATATTATTTCAATGGCCAGTCTCGTTGGTAAATTAAGTTAGATTTACTCGTATTTTCTTGAGTCTGCCTTCAGAATCATGCAAAAAAAAAAAAAAACACTCATCGAAGATCACGAAAGCTCACTAACTGCACAAATATTACTGTACTTTCCCTTCCAGGTAGCAGCCCTTGCTGATACTTAGTCCCAAGTTGTGGTGTTATCGAGTAGCTCACGAGGGCTGTAGTTTGTTCCGAAATTGGTTGGGAGGACTTCAACAGAAATTTCTCCTTTCGATTTACTATCATGAAGCCAATAAAACCTTTCGGATATCAGCTCCATAGTACTATAGGCCTACAGTCAGTTTTCAAGTACTTATAGGCTATATCGTGAATATATGTGTTCAGTGTTCGTTCGCTGGCATATACGTGGGCACCTTTCGTTGTGCTGCCTTTTGTATATTCATATATTAGAGCACTCCCATTGGTTTGTTCATCCAGGAGTGGGATTGAATGGAATAAAGATTGTGTAGAAACATTTTCGATTTTCATAGTTTTTGTCGTTATTTTTATGATAATTGAAACAATATTTAGAACAACTACTTCTGTGAGGGATCTTCATCTTTATTGTTCGGATGGACTGCTTAAACGTTATTCCAACACTTTGGACAAGGCAGTGTTATGTATTTCCCTTTCTTAAACAGGTAATATCACTTTAATTATGAGCAGTATGGCGGCATGGTTATTGGCAACCGTACTGTTATCCTCTTAGTAGACGTAGGTTAGTATTCTGCTGTATTATTATCTAATTCTGTGAAAACGTTTCCCGCTTAATTAGGTATGTCGACGAGGCGAAAAAAAAAAAGGAAAGGGTATGCAAATTAAAATAGGCTGGAAGTGTGACTATTCGATGCAATTTCGTTCGGTTAGAAGTCATAAAGGAATAGTCATTCCATTCGCTAAATCTGATGCGAAAACTTCGTTTTGGAACAGGTCAGGCAGCGTGCCAAGCAATTTAACACAGCTTGAAAGTTATCTAGTTGCCAAAACACCTAGGGCTATAGCTGTCGATCAAGGGCGTCGAAGCATAGTGAGGGGTGTTTTGAGTTTTGTTGTGTGGAGGAGTTTCTTGTCTGTTTTTGAGAAACCGGACGCTGGTCCAAACCTGTTGCCTGTGTGTAACAACGAAAGCCATTCTTACTGTTTGATGGTAAGTTGTGTTTGTTTATAAGTAACAATCCTAAAAAAATTGAGAGTAAGTACATTACAACTTTTCACATTTTGTAGCAATAATCAGAAGTTTGCCGAGCACCTATGTAAGTTGCACTACGTGTGTGGGCGTGGTAAGATATTGCTAGGAGGGCAGGATCCTTCGTCATATATCCCCTTTATGCTGCCTCAACTTTAATTCATTTTACGTGAAATTGTGTTTGTGTTCTAAAAAAAGGAAGTGTGTTTCATTTTATATATCAGAGTCAGGCAAATGTATTGAATGTAGCACAGAGCTAGGATTGAAAAAGCTCATGAGTAGTAATGTAAACACTGATCGTTAATTTTTGTCTGTTGCATCTAAGGAACAGTACAGCTGGTAAGGGATGTTTTGGGCGTGACTGTCAAATGTGTATGTATGTGCATGTATTTGTGCGTTACTTAAACGGGTGTGTTACTTAAATGAATATTTTAGATGTATGCTCGTTCGAAGAGTTTAGCATCCCCCTTTAATGGATACAACATCGTCATTAATATTACCAATGCTAATTTTCAGGCTTTCTACTTTGGGCCTGGGTGCCAAGAAACACTATTTCGGGTCTAGAGCAGGGACGTTCCGTACAACGAGGAGTCGTCGAATGCTCGAGTCGTCGATTGTTCAATTGTCACTGACTAAACTTGAGATTGCGACCAAGATAGTCCAGGCATTAAACATTTTGTTTGAACGAAATTTTTGTAACTATAGCAGCACAGTATTTATATATCACGCAAAAGGAATATCCAATTAAACGAACCAAGGGTATAGGCTATGGCGAATAAGTGGATGGATTAAGTTCTCAATATAAGCCACGATTTGGTATAATGGGATGGCTGCAATTAAAGTAAATAAATAAAAGAGACTTTAAATGGAACTGTCAAGGCAATAGCCAGCAAGAAAAAAAATTAACGGGAACCATAAAGAATGTAGGTTAGAATGTAGGTAAATTAAAATGATAGACTGATTGTCGATATCAGCTTTTACCTTTAGCGTTTTGTAGCAAAGTGATCACACTCCGAAATGTTTTTATTTTGATATATTGTATTTGTTTATATTCACACAGTGTGTGTTCGTGACGCACCACATGTTTAACTGTAGTTAGTAGAAGATATAGTAGAAACGGGCATGTCACGGGATTCTCGGTAAATTTTCTAGGATTCCTCTGACCAGGGAGTTGTTAGGAAGGAGACCCAACGTTCTATAGACTCTTTGAAGCAATTTTCGTTTCCGACAGTTATCTTTCCTTTCCTTCCAAAATTCTTGTCTCAATACATACATCAACTAGGATCAGGGATGCATTGTCAAAATGACAGTGAGAAGACACAGGTCTTACGTTGAACGCGTTAAGTTTTCATTGCCAGCCGTCATGCAAAAATGTGACATTTTAACCTTTCGTCGTTATTCGTCACTTTAAACATCATTTCATTTAAGGTCAGCTAAGAAGTTCTTTACGACTTACTTTTCGAATATATTTCCTAATGATGAGGAAATTTGCTAAATACTAAGAGAATTGTATAGACTTGAACAACGTTTCCACTAGGTGACGTATAAATTTTTTTTTTTTTGGGGGGGGGGGCGCAATTGAAGTACATTATTTAAAAGTTTGTTGCCAGTCGTTTGACTGATAATCCTGATTAAATTTTGTTCATTGGCGGAAACAACCTTACCTCAATAGACAATGGCCTTTGTCTCGGGATTACTCGGAAAAGAAAGGGCGAGATCATCATTAAAAGGGTTTAGTCAACAGAGACTTAAAAATAGGAACAAAGAGACCTGTCAATCGAATGGCAGTGCCTGAAAAGAATTAAATCATTTTCAAGTACATATTGTCTGACAGATTTTGCTGTTTTATCTCCTGCCTTAACACCTCCGTGCTCTGACAGACACTAATGTTTCTCATTTGATGACTGGTAGAGACATTCCAAGTTCATCGCTACTGAAATTTATGAACCAGCCAAGGTCTAATTTAGCTGTCTCATTTGATCACTTAAACCCAAGGGCACTGGTTTCATGCCAATTCTGTAAGAATTTTGAGCAACAGGTTGTTGTTCCACTTTAAGTGCTAATGAAATTTCTTGCCTGGCTAGTATCTTTACAACCTCACGGGCCTTAATGTCCAGTGCAAAACTGAAGAAATCAAATCTTTACGCTACTACTACCATGATCGTTTTGTATGTTTTGTAGTCTTATGACTGGTAGCATCATGGAGCCATTACGGAGCTTTTTGAAATAATTAACTCCATGGTAGTATGCTGCCACTTTCTCACATTTACATGGCACACAATATCATAAGCAACGCAAATGAAAATGATGACTATCGCTGATATTGTTCTGAAAGAGTTCATGAATTTATGACTAAAAATCAGAATGTCGGGTCCATCACGTTTCACCGTAGGCGTGATACAGTTATCTCCATTTGCTTCAACAACTGAAGGACTGGCAATGTTTCATCTACACTTTTCCAATTGAACATTCAGTCTAGGTCTTTCTTCTCCTGTCGCTGGGCATTGCCTTTTAAAACGAAGGTTTTCAGAGTCACAAAGGTTCATAATGATCACATGCGTGTTCCGATGAACTCTTCAAACTGATAGTAAACCCTTCCATGACGTTACGGTCGATACTGAACAAAAGCAAACGGAGTTAAGTTCAACATTTGAAATGCAATCATTCTAGAAAGTGTCTATAACCTACTCTATCCGCAGTAATGTAGTTTCAGCTTCGTAACGTGGGAGGTAAGACACATGTCAATATGACATGCAGGCTGTAGTTGTGTCAGGGAGATAACCATAAACAATATAGAAAAGGTAGTATGTACGCATAACCTCTTTCCAGTGTAGCCTATGGCAGTTGGCTTTCACGAGTTGATAACATCTGTAGCAGCCTAACCATTAGCAGCGTATCTGCCGGGGACAAAGGGGCACTGGGGGCAAGGGGCAGAGTCCCCCCTAACGGTTTTGACCGGGAAGATCAGCTCAAACCACCGGGTTGAAAAAAGGCAAATTAAGGAAAGAAGAATCCGTGAAAAGTTACAAGCTAAATACATTCCATTCCGATGATTAACGTGTCAGTCTTATTAACGCTGCGAAAAGTTCTTAACAGTTCGTTTTCAGTAATTCCCATCGTTTCGTCTATAACATAACAAACCGATGATATCGTATGTACAAATTAATACCGTACCCCAGAGAATCAGTCGTCGTCCACTTTTCCAAACGAAAGGTACTAAGCTGCATGCGAGCGGCTATAGCCTATATTTTATTCCAAGGTCGGATAAGGGCAATCTCGTTTTCCAGGAATTAACAACATCGTTTCAAAATGGGGGAGGGGCGCAATTAGGTTTAGTGACTTTAGGGTTCAAATACTAAAAGACACTGAGAAGTCAGAGGGTGGTTTTAAAGGGTTTGACATCATAGGATTCTAATAACCTAATTCCATTGTTAAATGCCCTTTCCACTAGAGAAAAAAGTTAGCGAGCGGCAACTACAAAGGCGATGTCGTTTGCAGTGATTTTCGGAATGTCACTTTTGTCAGCGTGTGCTGATTTTGGTATCACGTTACCCTTGTCCAGAGCGTGGTGCTATACCGTTACTTCCGGTAAGCATCACCTTGCGACTGATCAGCTGTCCTTTCAACAGCTTGCATACATTATGTAGAAACACATTCGGTGAGTCACGTACATCTGCTGATCTGCACACTGAAGTGACCGATCCTTGTATTTGTACTGTGAATTTTGTGAAAACAGCTTGAGAATGCAGTCTTTAGGGAAGATTAAATATAAATACCGCTCGTCTAGACCAACAACGATTATGTCTAAGAAAGGTAAAGCTATGTGTTTTTATTGTAAGAAGGTTGTAAGGAGAGAGAAATTTAGGGCCCATATTTTGACAATTCATGGTCCTAAAACAAAGTAAAGGGAATATGTGTCTGGCAGTAGCCAGTGCTGTAATCGAGTCCCCACCTTCCGAGTCCGAGTCCGAGACAGAGTCACTGGCATTCGAGTCCGAAAACGAGTCCGAGTCACAAGCTTCGAGTCCGAGTCCGAGGTAGAGTCCCCGCTATGGATAAGTGTACACTAAGTATAGAAATTTACAAATAATCAATTTTACACTGGTGTTATGGAATGTTGTTGTTTTTTATGATATACGCTTGAAATAACAAGTGATACACTTCGATTGAGAAGGATAAAACACAGATTATACCTTTATTATTTCTCCCCACGTACAACATGCACCGACCATCCAAACAACCGGCAAGATTTCCCAATCCCAACTCCCTATTACACAATCCCTATCAGTCGAGGTGGCAGCAGAGTATAAAAGTAGCTCAACAAACTCGTTCTTCTTTAAAAAAAAAACAGAAAACAAAACATATTTACAGGAATACAAAATGACATATTTACACACTGCAAGCAATCCTACCAGTGTTTAGAGCTTTTCTTAACATGCTAGATGAAGCACCTTTTTTAGTCAGACAATTAGCAAGTTGTGAATTACTATCGCACCACTTAACTTCCTTGATTTGCCCATTTTCCATGAGTTCCTTGAATCTACTCGTTTCCAATCTTAACCTTTTTTCTGAGACATATTTTTGAGATTTCACTGCGTCATGCAAGGACTTGCAGTCAGTGTAGCAAACGATTGGTATGAATTTGGAATAGGGTTTGCCACTAACTATAGTTCTCCCAAAAGAGTACATATAAAAATACTTGAGTCAATGCCTTCAGCCAAGGCTAGAGTTTCAGCAGCTAATGTACTGCGGACCACCCTACGGATCCTTTTTGAATTCCACCAAATAGGTGCAAATCTCCCACAATGACTGGCCAATAGAACAATATAACCACCCTGATTACCACCATTGGGCATATTACCAAGTGAAGCATCACTGTACATGGCAATAAACAAATCATTTAAAGATGCATCAAGCCTTTGAAATTTCAATGCACACTGGGCAGTTTTGGCTTTGGCAATAATTTTGTTAACCTCTAACACATCTTCAATAGTTGCACTGTTCACATTATTTGACACCCTGGTGACATCAAATAAGATATCAGGACGGCCTTGGTGTGCCAGCCAAAGCAACTGGCCAATTTTAGACCTCACAGTGTGCTTTTTATCAGTGGCGTAGCCAGGTTTTTTGTCAGGGGGGCAAGAGCACCAAGATGTCCTCCAATCAGTGATCTGCTTCCTAATAATCAGTGTTCTCCGCAGGTCCCAATGTTTTCCGGGTGCTTTCCTCTGACCTGGCTGATGTGACTGATCGCCATCCTGGGGGAGGGGTCTAAGGGGAGGGGTGTCCCCCTCCCCTTTGGAAATTTTTGCTCATATTAGGTGGGCTTGACGCAAAATGGTGCCACATTTGGTGCTAAATGTAAACTGAATACATCATCAAGAATTCCTATTTTTTAGGAAGCTTTTTTTTATTTTGCTTGTCTTCAGGTCTTGGTGAATTTTTCTTGAGTCCTACTGGTAGATCAGAATCACAATGGGTGAAGTACAGTAATTAAGTGAACCCTGGTACACCTTTCCCTTCATCAGTTCACCACATTCACCACAATCAGTCCAAAGTTTACGAGGACCTGCCCTTGTAGCAGAGTATAGCACTTGACCACTGACCCATTCTAACAAACTGCATATACCACAATGCTTCTGCTTTAATTATCAAGAAACATTGGAAGTATACAGTAAAAGGACAGAGTCCCTTGTCAGAGGTCCAGAGATCCCATGCTGTCTAAAACAGATAGTAAAACATAACTAGTACAACTATAAGCTTGGTGTCATCATTCCATCTCTGAAAACCTTAATGAGGACTGGTTGTGCCAGTGTGGCATATACTTTTAAATAAATAAAGTGTACTGGTTGAGAAATTTAAAATTTTACCACATAATGCGCAAATTTCACCATATATTCACTTTCAAAATTTCCCCCAAGATTTTTCCAGAGGGGGCAACTCGCCCCCCTGTCCCCCCTGGCTACGCCATTGCTTTTCATGCTCAGTTAATTCAGCAGTTTTGTCACTCGATTGTGATGCTCCAATATCAATTGTACTTAGAGCATTGGTGTAAGCCTCTTGATCAAGATAGAACACATCACCATGTGCCACAATTTCAATACCACAATACTTAAATGCAGTGTCGCACTCTTTACTAATACTGAAGATTGACCTGATTTTTAAATGACTTCTCAAAACTGCCTGTTACCTCCCCAAAATGAAATCATCCACATGACATGCCAAAATATCATACACTTCTCCAGTACTTTGGCACCAATAAAACACTGCAGGGTCAACTTTAGACACTTGTGCCCCACTTTCCAACATAACAGACTTAACCCTTTTGTACCAACTCAGAGAGGCATCATTTAGGCCATATATGCATTTCCTGAGCTTCCACACAACATTATCATTGGCATGAGCTTCATTGGGAGGTCTTATGAAAACATCCCTATCAATTGGCTTGCCTCGGAGAAAACCTGCCTTAATACCCATTGAATTTATCCCCCAGTTATTCTGGTCAAGAACAGCTAAGACTAATCTCAATGATTCATGACCACAGGTTAGGGAGTCTTTGTCATCATTAAAATCATACCCCTCAAAACCCGTAGCAACTAATCGTGCCTTACATTTGACACCATTATCAGTAGACTTAAGAGTACAAACCTATTTAGTGGATATGAGTTTTTGACCCGTATACTGCACTTCTTCAAACACATCATTATCATTCCAACTATCAAGTTCTACCTGTTTGGCAGAAGACATATCAACATCTTGAGTTATCATAATTTCCTCGTCACACCCCTCAACAAAATCTTGCATCCATTTTGGTTTACTCCTAGACCTGGACGATTTTCTCTGTCTAACAGTATCTGTGTCACCATTTGCACTTTCATCATTACCACCTGACAATTCATTTTCATTAATCTCAACAGATTTATTTTGAACTTGAATTTTAGAAGCATCTTGACTATTAGAATTTTCATTATCTTTACTTTGAGAAGAACCATCAACAACTTGATTATCAGTATTGCTAGTAGAATCTGATTGCATCTCACTTTCATCATTCCCACAGTCTTCCATTCCATTACCTTTAACTTCACTATAGTCGGAATCATTAGAATTTTCTGTTGCATTAACAGGTGATTCAGAAAGCCCAACTTGTCTTACCGTACATTTGTGTACTCTTACCAGATCCCCACCATGCTTAACAAACACGATTGGACCATCAAAACCAATTATAGAACCAGGGCCTTTCCAAGTGCGACTATCGGTTCTCTTATAGTAGACCCTATCACCAATTTGACAAGATTCATCATAAGTACGCGTTTGTTTGCGCAAGGCCCTTCTTATTTTTTCAGAACATTCAGCTTTAACATATGATTGCCTGTCATAATGCATGGCATTGATGTGGCTGCCGACAACTTGCGAAACTGTTTCACCTTCAAGAGTAGGCAGCTTGTCGTCAAGGACAGATGGGAGATTGGGATTTCTTCCGAAAGCAATTTGACATGGGCTAAACCTATTGACGTTTTGCAAACAATTTTTTGCCATGAGGGCCCAACCAAATGCAGTTTGGATATCACACATATGACCGTCCATAATTTATCAAGAGTCTCAGTTATCATTGCATTGTGACGTTCGCAAATTCCATCACTCCACGGGCTGTAACCTGGAGTTGTAATCGGTATAATCGGTGTAAAGTCTTTTAGGGGCACCATGAATACTTATCCAGTACTTTATGAAACTACCAACGAAAGTTTGTGGGCGCTTGTTGTCTACTATACATCCCGCACTGAAACGGCTGAACTCATCGATGATATGCAGGTAGTACAAATTGCTGTCAAGCTTGTGCAAATCCACAGCTACTACATCGTTAAAATCACTGGCCCTTGGAAGTTCAACTGCAGGTCTAACTGATGGTTTCTTATGTTTGTAACAAGACTCGCAGTCCTTCACTACTTCCTGAAACAGATGAAATTAATTAGGGTCATTTTTATCTGCTGATTTTAGTAACTGACTTAGTCTTTCAGCTGATCCATGTCCAAACTGAAAGTGGAGTTTTACTAACCGTTTCTTCCTTTCCTTGTCATCAAGACCCTCAAAGGTGGAATTGGTGAACACTTCCGAGTCTGTCTCCACATCTGTGCCCAAAATATCAATGCAGTAGTGGCCTGTCGATGTACTTTGTAGCTGAATGGTCTGCCCTAGGAATTTTGCTGTATCATTGTTGAGATTTATTTCACACTGGGCTTTCTTCATTGATTCCTTGCTAAGCAAGAGTGGGATCTTCACTGGTACAACTTCACATTTTATTTTACAGTCTTTTGCTCCTACTTTAGCTGCAAGGGTTACAACTCTGGTTGATGTGACAGTAGCCCCATGACCAATTTAAATGACCGGCTACTTGTTGCTGACTCAATTATTTCCCTTCCACTAGATATGTAATTATCAAGCCAGTTCTGACCGCACACTGTTCTGGTGCAGGCAGTATTCAGAATGGCGGCTCCACTGGACTCAGCCACAAGTACCTCGCTTTGATTGTTAAGTGTAATGTCCACCTCTTCACTCACTTCAGCAGATTCAGTCACATGTAATTTATCAGGGCACTCCTTTTCAAAGTGAAACACGGACTGACACACACTACACTTCATCCTATGGCCAAAACTATTTACTGGATTCAGCTTATACCCACTGGCTCCATAACTGGAATTTGATTGTCGTGAATGCTGATCCCTAACACTGGACGTACGTTTATACGAGTAATAAGACCTACTAGTCATCGGCCCACGCCCAGCCCTAGTGTTGTGTCTCTCATCGGTTAACAATGCCTCTTGTTTCTCAGTTATGAGTTGATTGCTTTCAGTATCATTCAACACTACCCCAGCAAATATTCTGTTCAGTGTTCACTTCATACTGTGAAAATCCAAGGTTGAACATGCAGTTAAAGCTAACTGACGCTGATTATCTGTCAGTCCAGCCCCACCGAGAAGCTTAAACGCAAGAACTGATTCAGGCAGATCCATCTTTCGTTGGAATCAACGTTTCCAGTCCATTTTCACTACTCAGTTGATCCTCTGGTAGGCCTAAGCTCGTGCCCTTAGCCTTACCTTCTAACGATAAGCACACTGCTATACCTGTTTGTTCTTGGCCAAACAAGTGATCTTTCGCCAAAGTTCGAGTTCCTGTTTCCAAGCTTGATAATTGCAGTGAAACTTTGGTGGTTGTACAAATTTATCTGCCATTGTCAGAAACCAGGCTCTGCTACCATGAAATAACAAGTGATACACTTTGATTGCGAAGGATAAAACACAGATTATACCTTTATTATTTCTCCCCACGTACAACATACACCGACCATCCAAACAACCGGCAAAATTTCCCAATCCCAACTCCCTATTGCGCAATCCCTATCAGCCGGGGTGGCAGCAGAGTATAAAAGTAGCTCAACAGGCTCTGGGGTCTGAATGGCAGTCCGTGGGTCAAATTCGGCCCACAATGTGCTCTAGTCCAGCTGCAGTCAAACAAACTGAGATTGAAAAAAGAGGGTTGACAAAAATGCGCCACCAATCGAGATTTATCAGTACTGGAAGGCATTTTAGAAAGGAGAAATACTTGGAATGAAAAGGAAGGAAATACTTTCCTACACCTACTGTAACTGGTCTTCTTACTATTACGTCATTAAGGACAACCGTGCAGTTATTTCTCCAACCCCTCATGCAGCAAGGAATGTCGCCAGAATGGGTTCCACACCCCTCCTATCTTAGTAAATTGGGTGACTAGTACCAAAAGCTTATGAAGAAGGCGCATTGAGCTGTTGAGGATACAAATTTGCCAACTAAGCAAAACAATTGTGCCGACAGCGTGACATCACATCAGGTTTGAAACCAAAGTGGATGGGTGCGCTAAAAGTGAAGTGACTGGCTTTTGGTTAAAGTGAAGTAAAATTGACGGCAAGCTCGTAGCCAAGGGGGTCAGGGGAGAAGCTCCCTTCTTAATATCTTTAGCCCCAAGAAGATAAACAATTGCTTGCCCAATGAAAAATATTTCGCCTCTGAAAGCTTTTTCGCCCCCTTCATTACCAGGCGTGGATCCAAGGGGGGGGGGCTTTCCCGGGCCCAGCCCCCCCCCGCCACATCAACAATAACAAATACGCGAAAATTAGCATAATGTTTATCAAGGATAATATTCAAGGGGGCTTTCAGCCCCCCCCCCCCTTTCGAAATGTCTGGATCCGCGCCTGATTACCTTGTCTGGCCACTGGCCTGATTGACGGATATAGACTTCAAAAGTTGGATTTCTCTTGATTCAAACCCACATTGAATTCTAGCTCCTACATTCACCAAGTCCTCTGCTACAACCTCCGTGCAAACTATACCATCATCAATAATACCCACCCTCCCACTCACATGCTCACTGCATAGTCAAATCGACGGGATATTAGTCTGACATAAGAAATCCAGTGGTGGTGCAGGGGGTAGCTAGGCAGGCCATCAGAATTGGCCCGGAACTGGAAAACCTGGAATCAGAATTGGCTCGGAATCGGATGGCACTGGACTCGGAATTGGCCCGGAATGGTGGCCACTGGAATCAGAATTGGCCTGGAATTGGGTTTGCTGGACTCGGTTACAGCCCTGGTAAAGAATACGGTGTCACGCTACAGCTTACACAGCCTGGTAACTTGTTACTCAAGGGAATGAAGGAGGCCTTTTGGCCAAAACAATATTCTTGTTACACTATATGAGCCAACGGATAGTGACGCTCCACTCAGATGAAGTCACGACAAACCACCTTCTTCCCAGCTAAACAAATTTCAACGTAGATTTTCTCTAAATAATCTGACATGATCTTATTTGTTACCCGCTCTGTCAGTCTGGATTGGGGCTATTTCAAAATAACGGTCAAATTGCAACACTTCTGACCATCTGTTTAGTGCGCATTCGATGTCATTATACAGTGATATAAGTGTTCAGGATTATGTTTACTATTTTAAATATCCCCAGAGCTTCCGAGGCAACGCTCTTTTTATTCCATCTGCTCTGCTCTGAAGCCGACGCCTTCGGACCCTATACATCACACATTTAGGTGGAAAGCTAACCATTTCAAAATGAGGCCCAAATTCAAAATCATGGGTATACTTCTGGTTGTGGCCCGTGAGGTGTTCCCGATTAAAAATGTGGGCCACGAGCGAAAATAATTAAGGACCCCCTTAAACGATTTTACAGCTGAACTTCTACGAATATCATCTCTACAAGACAACATATATTGCTATAACACGTACTACAATGGAAGCTACTGCCGTTGTGCGTGATGGTCAGCATAAGCAAAGGAGTAAGGGAAAACAAGCCAGTGAGCCACAACTGGAAAAAAGGCCGTGGCCTGCTCAACTTGAACCAATTGGTTGGAAACTGGGCCGTTAAACCTCATCTAACTAAGACGAGTCCGAGATCGAGTCTTTGCCTTCCGAGTCCGAGTTCTTAAAATCGTGACTCGAGACCGGTCTCGAGTACTACAACACTGGCAGTAGCCTCGATGGCTTCCTGTAAAACCATCTTCATAAGATAGGATTTGCACACCTTCACAGAGTCCCTCCAGCTAAAGAGTTTTCTACTAGCAGAAAATATGTAAATTTTCTGAAAAGAAGCAACCTCTACAACACAAAAGTCCCCAGCAAATAGGGAAAGAGGTCGATATTGACGCTACCGAAACAGAAGAGTCAGACCAATCTGAATCTCTAAACCAAGCGGTGCCAGCACCTCCACAGTCTCCTGATCCTGAAAATGGAAAAGTGAACCCACATTTTGTGATGGCAATTATTAATTTTTCTATGTACACATTTATAACGACCAGTTTTCCAGGGCTCATGATATTTGAGGAATCCCAAACTGAACTGAATATGCCTAAAGTAGCTCTGCGAAAGCTATGCGAAACGAGACCATGGTACTGCAAACACTTAGCTCACGGAGCGGGCGAAGCTTTTTTTCTTACAGCTTATCGCTAAGAAAAAAACCAGCCCCCGTGTCGGGCAGCTACGGTGGTGTAGCCACAGAGAGCTGCTACGCAGGCAAGTAAACACTCAACCGTGAAGGCTGTTAAACTATGCAGCCTTGTTGCTATCCCTGGAAAAAATAATTGAGAAAATTTACCGCATAACGTGAGGCGCAGGGTCTATTAAATTCTATCAATACTTTTGAAATTCTTTTGATGCTGGAAATTTGGACATCCATTCTCGGTGTACTAATAACTGTGTCGGAATATTTCCAGAAGACTTCGATGGACATAGTTACTGCATCAGCCATGACGACGTCTGTAATTGACAAACTAGCGATTGCGCGTTCTGAAGAACAATTTAAACAAGTAGCTACAAGAATTTTCAAATAAATGCCGGATGAACTAGCCGCAGATGGAAGACCGTCGGAAACAGACCCTGAAGAGAGGTTCCCGTCTGAAGTGTACTTTACAATTTACGATAGGATTCTTAACGAATTAAGGAGTAGGTTTGAGGATTTTCACTTTGTTTTAAAAAAACTTTGCAACATTAATACGCAGCTCCACATATTTTGGACAGACATCAGTGTTTCGTGATTTAATTTCTCTATTCACAACTGATGTTGATGTCGAAATGGCTGCAATTAAATTTGAACAATTTGATATTTTGTACAATGAACTTACACCAGGAGATGGGGTAATAAAGACCCTACAAGATATGCTGAATTTGTATTTTAAACATGGCTTGCAAAACGCATACCCTAGCTTGGCAGTAATTTATCCAATCTTTGGAACCATAACCGTGTCATCAGCCTGTTCGGAGAGGTCATTTAGCAAACTCAATATCATTAAAAACTACCTCAGCACAAAGAGGGACACTATGGAAACACAGTTCTTTGGAATTTGCGTCCAAATTTTGGGTGGTTTTTACAGTATTTTTTTTTTATTTTTTCATGTGTCATAAAGAAGTGGTCTATAGCAGTGGCGCAGCCAGGGCTTGGTGATGGGAGGGGGGGGGGTAGAACAGATGGCGTCGTAATGCTACCTCAATCCCTCCCTCCCAAGTCTGCAAATATTGTACTTTTTGTGCGTCCCTGCGATTGTAAAAAGCAGTGTGGAATAGTTTTTGTCTCCCTCTCCTTTGAGTATTTTTTGTTTATTTAAGGTCGCCTATAAGCAAAATGGTGCTATCTTTGGGGAATTCTTTTAAACTGATCATATATGGTTGGAAAACATCCCTATTTCGTGAATTATAATTTTTGTTTAGGTGAGGGGAGTGCGCGCGCTTGCGTTTGTATACAGCAGAGTGGAATCCTTTTTGTCACTACATAAAGGTGCCGCCCTTGGGGAGGGTTCTAAGGGGAGGGGTTAGCCCGGCCTTTGAGAAATTGTTGTTAATTTAAGGTTGCTTAGATGCAAAATGGTGCTATCTTGGGATATTTTTGGAACTGATCATATATGGCTGGAAAATATCCATAATTTAGTGAATTTCAAGTTTTGTTTCGATGAAAGAGGAAAGTATGTTGTCTTGGAGAATGGTTTGTTGTCAACAAATCTCCGGAAGCCCCCTCATTTTGTCTACTTTAATCCTTTCTATTCGGGGAAAGTTTTCACGTGAAAATACGTGCGCGGAGTCCATGGAAACATTCGGCCTCTGAATAATATGTCGAGTCTTTGCAAATCGAATTGGTAAAGTTTTCACCGGAAAATTTGCTCTTTTGTCCCCCCCCCCCCCTTTGACAAGTGACCCCAGATACGCCGCGGCTAACCATGTAATGCACTTATAAAAAGGCTAAACCACTTTCACTTGTCCTGCTTCGGAAGAATATACTCTGCCTTGGCTCTAAGGTTGGGTCTCGGCTATACAGATAAGGCATATCAATACGACTGGCCTTTGCAGTCTACAATCAAAACCTCATGACGTTAGTGTTACCAAGATAGACATATTTACTCAATTAGCTTAGGCTTACTGTGCATCATGTATGGCATTGTCTTTACTACTTCGCACCTCACTTTGACATGAATTCGTGGTACTTCATTGGGGCAGAACGTTATCTTTCTGTACACTCCATGTAACAATATTAAAAGCCACACTAAATAACCCAACAAAGTCTCTTGCAATTGTTATGAATCCTGCCCTTCTGAAGTTACAGTGGACAAACGGTCTTTGGTAGGGTACACCCACCCCTAATTCTCTTCAACATAACAGCAAACGTCACTGTTTGATATGAATTTAAAAACAGTCTAAATCACCTTCAGTTCACCCCAAATTTTCAACATCTACACTTTTGTTATGTTCTCTTTAAGATTCATGGAGTTTTATTACCCAATGGACAGGTTATCATGACAAAATTTGGTCTAAACCGGAGTTAATAGCACTACTGTTTTGAGGGTGGACATTTGACGCTCAAGAACATTACTCTAATGGAATCGTGAGGCCTTAAAAGAATGCAAGTGTGAAAGTTGCCACCCAAATTTTGCCTGAGTGTTCCTGTTGTGATGCTTACTAATGTATTTACTTGCTTCTTGTTTTCATTTGTCCTATTTTTAGAAATCTGACTCTGTCATAATGGCATACTTACTCATTTTTGTGCACTATTTCACACACACATTTGTACAGTTGTGAAAAATGATGTACATGAGAAAGCCTTCTCTGCAGCATTTCTTCTGCTCTAAACTGAGCCAAGGTGACTTTCCATTCATCTCAGAATACACTGGAAGCTGTCAAACTATTCTGTTGTTGAGATCCCTGTGATTTTCTCTGTTAAAACAAGCTACAAGAGAAAATATGAAAAACCTGAGGGGGAATCATACAAAACTGAAAAATCTGCAAATGACACAATAAAAGGATGGTCTGAAATATATCCAAATTTCACAGACTGCAGTGTGAAATGAAAGAGGGTGTAACTTAGGGCATACAGGCATACTTTCCAATGTAGTTCGAGCCCTCTGTCAACTGAGAGGGTCAAATTTTAACACTTTCCAAAATAGAGGGCGCTTTTCTCTTTACTTAAAAAGCCTAATTCAAATTTGAAAATTATACTGACAAGCCATGCAATGAGTGTTTTACAGAAGCTTGAATACAGAATTTCTTGTAGAATTAAACCTGCATTTTCATTTTTTTGAAGCTCAGTGACTTATATGATAATGTAGTGGGTCTGTAAGACAGGGAGGATCATGGACAATTGAACAAACTATAGCCAGAAGAAAAGGAATGAAAAGCAGAAAGTCAACTGTTTACAAGCCCCACAACAAGGTAGCCTGCAAACCTCCAACTAAAAATTCCAGTGAATGTTAAAAGGATGCTTCTGACAAAACCTATGTGAATTCTACCCAGTAATAGTAAAAGAGGTTGTTTAAAATGAGTATAACAGGATTGTAATTCTTTCACCAGTTGAAAGTGCAGAAATATGTCTTTCTGAAAATGCTATGCTACTTAGGCCTCTTGCTAAGTGCAGCAAAGGTAAGTTGAATGAATTTGAGGAAAATGTTCAAGAAGAACACAATCTAATCCTTTTTGCAACGTTGAAGGTTACAGGTTAGTGCACCTGGAGATTGCAATTCCCAAGTGCTATTCAATAAGCTGTCCTTGCCCACCAAAGAAAGCATCCAAGCTGTAGTGGTCTTTTAACAGCTTTGGCCAACTGTGAAATTTCGGGGGGGGGGGGTGTAATTGGAGATTTTGGATGCCCTGTCTATCACTACAAGAGTAGTAGAAAAGCCTTGTTTAAAGAAATACCTCAAAAGAAGCCCGGGAGAAGTCCTTGCGAACTGAATGTTGCTTTGCAGCTGGCCCTGTACAATAGGCCTACCTCCTTCTCAAGCACAGGCACAAAGATTAGACCTACTGAGTTGTCTAAATTTGGCCAGTCCTACGACCGATAACTTGCAGAAGGCAGCCAACAGGGGAGCTCCAGTACTGAAACAAGAAAATGAAAGAGATATGTCAGTCAAGTGTAAAATAGTGAGTGATACTCCACAGGCCAGAGGGTTACCTCCAGACACACCGATACATGCTGAATATGATAGGCAGTACAATAATCCTTTAAGAAATACAGGTATAACCATAAGAAAGCCCCTCCTGCTCCAGCCAGTCAAAGCAGGGATGTTGTCGTTGAAAATGCCACACATGAAAACGCATCCTTAGTTCCCAACACACAAGCAAGCTTCCACGGCTGTTAGTTGTGTACATAGGCTATAACTGAGCAAACGTGTGTGTGTACGTAGGACTGTACTAGCCTAGCATTGCTTTTCGTTGCTATGCATTGTCTAGCGCAACTATTTCACACGTAGTGACTGTCACACCTACGGCAGCCCCAATCAAAAGGATGGCCATCATTATGTAACCACTCATGGACCAAAAGCCTGAAGCTGGGTGACCTCATAATTGGTTTATTGGCCGAAACAGCCCAAAACAGCCGTTTTGACCTTCAAATGCTGTTTAGGGCCGCAAAAATCACTCAAGCGTGAAATGTCTAGACGTTTCATCAAAAGTGCGATGAGTGTGCCTAAACAAGTCATCTGAACACAATTTTGGCAATCTTTTTGTCAAAACTTTCGAAATCCCATTTTCTCTATAGGCTTCACACCCTCAATAATTCTCCCAATGACTTACACACAAAATTAGCTCCGTTTCGAGGCCCCTGCAGCCTAGTCAAAGTTCACAGCTATTTCGAGCTACCCCCTCATATGAAAGCTGAGAAGTTTGCTAACCATGGCACTACAAAATTTCTATACCATGACCGTTTAGATTTTGAGCTAGAAGGAGCTAAAGTTATGGTAGGGTACACCCACCCCTAATTCCCTTCAACAAAACAGAAAACGTCACTGTTTGATATGAATTTAAAAAACAGTCTAAATCACCTTCAGTTCACCCCAAATTTTCAACATCTACACTTTTCTATGTTCTCTTTAAGATTCATGGAGTTTTATTACCCAATGGACAGGTTATCATGACAAAATTTGGTCTAAACCGGAGTTAATAGCACTACTTTTTTAAGCGTGGACATTTGACGCTGAAGAATATTACTCTAATGGAATCGTGAGGCCTTCTGGCAGTACGCATGCTAGCCTGCTGATCGTGGGTTAGTTTTTTTAGACCCTCACTGAAAAACCACGAGTTACTTATTAGGAGAATAGACATAGTCGGTTGCGCAAGCAACCATGTGGGTGTATAAGGTAAATACTTGAACCATGCAATTACATTCCCGTGGCACGTGGCATTTCAGCGCCATCCATTTTGTTGTTGTGGTACGCGCCTTTCGGCTAAAGCTTAGGATATCTTAGAGACCCTATAGTAGGAGAGATTGGCCAACCATTGTTCTCAGATACGCATTCTGATTGAACGAAATGTTTGGGCATCATTTTGGAGCCAAAGTACAAGCTTGCAAGATCATGTGTAGCCTATGTACATTCGAGATGTTGTGCGGCCGGACGTACGCATCCTATGTAAGATAGACATGTTTCGTTTCCAAAATTGCGGCCAGGTTGTGCTGCATTTGGATGCACGAACAGACCAGAAAAAGGTTACAAGTTGTATAGATTCCCATCCTGTACAAAAAGAAGGCTTCGGTGGGCTGTAAAAGTTAGAAGGTTCAATTTGAATCCATCAAATAACGATCGCTTATGCGACGTAACTTTACAGTATACAACTTGGTAATACATGTAGGCCTAACGTTAGAGTAGGCTTAGAGTTAGATTACGACGTTCTGTGCAAGGCCTAGCCTTTACAGATCTCTTGTATACGGCGGTTCCATCTCTATATTCAGACTGCTTGATATTCCAACACATAAAACCAAATACAGCTCCTAACAAAACCTTTGGCCTAACCGGCTAACCCTAATCCTAGTACTAACCCTATTGGAGAGTTGTCTGATCATCCCCATAGAGACGTTGGAATACCAGAGCTGCAGTCCCCAGTCATAGGTGTAGGAGCAGTGGCGTATTTAGGGGGGGGGGGGCACTGAGCCATACCCCCACTCCCTCACTGATGCCGATTTTTTTTTTACTTCCTAAAGATACGTAAAGTTTTTAACACAGATTTTACTGCAAATGGTAGCATATGTGGCACCAGATTGCATGTAAGGACACCTAATTTTTCAAAAATTTTCAAAGGTGAGGGGGAACCCCATTAGGCCATGGTTCCCTCTAACTGATGCCGATGTTTTTGTTTTAGTTCCTTAAAATACGTCATTTTTTAACACAAATTTTACTTCAAATGTAGCCTAAGTGGTACAAGATTGCATGTAAGGACACCCAATTTTTCAAAAATTTTCATTAGGGAGGGGGACACAATAACAGATCAAACATTGCTCCTGGATCTATTAGTAACATGAGAAAACTAAAACATTTGCGTACCTTTGACTTTGATGTAGGTTTTTATATACATGGAATACACCCTGGTCAGTCACAATTTTTTATAAAACCTAGGCCTAGGCCCATGCATGGGCGTCAATCCTGGGGGGACAGGGGGACACATTTTGGAAAAACACCCACTTAAGATTTTTACCGGCACAGTAAATTTTTGACAGAAGTGGCCATGTCCCCCCACACTCGAGTAAAGATTGATGTCCATACCTATATAGGCCTCACTAGGAAGTTCTCCCCTTTATTTACCCCTTCCCCCGACCTCTCCTAAATCTTTCAGTAATAATAAAAAATCTTAAATGATTAGTTCAAGTTGCTTGAACTTTCCATAAAAAGCACCCTTTTGCACCATTTTGCATGAATGCCATCCAGCATTAACGTACTAGTAGTTTTCTTAGAAAGAAGGTGTAGGCCCAGCCCAGAATAGACCCATCCCCCCTCTCTTACAAGCACAAAAATAAAACACACTAAAAGAGATTTTTTAAAGTGAAATCACTTTTAAAACTGTCAAAATAGCATACACCATTCTGCATTTTCGTCACTTTGTATTAACAAAAGTTACTCAAAATGGAGGGTGTTATCCCAACCCTCTGGACCCCTCCCAGGACGGCTTTTCTTGCACTAGGTGCCAAACTAAAAGATCCGGCAAACAGTGCCAGCCAGAGTCAACCGATACGGATGATTGCCACACGAGAACAGACTCACCCATACTCACCCTCGCTTCCTTAGCGGTACGCGGGAAATGTCCCGGTAAGGAATTTGCGGGAATTCCCCAGCAGCGGAGCTGCCAGGTCACTAGGCGAGTAGACGGGAGTGTTTGAGGGCGGGCTGCGCTGTCAGGCAGGCACGTGCAGCCGCGCGTGACTTCTCATTGCAGCGACGGAATTTTCGGGCAGCTACGCCAGTTTCGAGCTCCGCGTGAGCTAGGAAAGACATGCAAGAGCGGAGCTCCCGCCGGCTGTACCGTGTCATGTTAAGGACATTTGCTGAGCGCACCCGTAGCCACAGGATCGCTCACACAGCCCGGATGCACTTTGTTTTACATTTTGTACCGAAAACTGTACGCACACAGTATATACGATATCTGGCCATAGTTAACATTTGGCCCCAAAATGGCGCCCATGAAAAAAGTTGCGAAACCACCTATTGCGAAACAACTACACACGTCTCTCAGTTTGTTTGACAAGTCAATGGCCAGACTTTCGTTTTTGTATCTAAGGACCTCTTGTGCGCGCATGATCAGTGACCGCCAGCAAGAGAAATCCTAAGCTTAAGCCAAGGCTTACGATTTCTCTGGAAGCGGCATACCAAACTGAAAAGAGCTGGCGTCACGTGAAAAACCTCTATATTCAGCAATCGCGGCCGGGCCCTTTTTAAAGAGTTAAGATTGACCTTAAGTTTGATCTATCATGCAATTGTCCTACTGAAATTAACTTAAGATCAGACGTAACTCTTTTTGATACAGAAACCAGGTTTGTTTTCATCGGTTACATGACATTTGACCCAAATAACCGTACATATGACCGGTGCCCAAGCTAACAGTTGCAAATTTGAGAAGGGGGATGTCCCCCAGCACTTCTCTGAATACTAACTCACCGGTGATTTAGCCGTCTGAAGGCTTAACCGGTCGACCACGTTCAGTTTGTTGTCCCTTCGTAGTCGTAGGTCCTTTTCAGTTTCATATTTTTCTCTTGCAGTGAAAGATTTACCGCAAAACCTTTCGTCAAATATCGTACTGCTGTATATAATCTTCGTATATCGTGAGATTTTTGGCGTGCCATGTACGCATTTGATTGCATTCTTTTCAGGAGCTTATAACACGCCCTTGTCTTTACGTGCTACAAGTATTCCCCAATTGTCATTTCCAACGAACATCGCTCACAGACTGTGTGCAAACTAACAACTCAACCATTCAACTAGGCCTCCATTTCTGTCAGTTCAGTTTTGTTTTTGATTAGCAAAGAAAGTTAAGGATGGCAACAAGATTTTCCGGAGACCTATATTCCAGTGCATCAGGTGCAAGACCTAAAGATAAATGGCGCAATATTTTTGCTGCCGGTAAGTATTAATTCAAGACACTAGGATAAAAGATTTTTCTCAGAGTTAACGCAGGCTCAGCAGAAAAGCATACGACTCTTGTTACAGCCCATAACATAAGTACTGTAGCCTAATAAAATATATGCTACCCATTGCTTCATATGCCAGAACAGGGAAAAATATAGAATTAAGACCTGCGATTCGCGGTTGTCGTAACGTGATATGGATTGTGTAAATTAAGGCTACTATAACCGTTTCTCGTCAAATTAGGGACTTTACCAAAGCTTCTTTGCAACTTACCACAATTGCATCGACTTTCGTAAATATTGGCTCTTAAAACCATCATTTTTCTTCTCTAAATAGGGTATAAAAGCACATTTAAAGCTCAGTCAACATTCCTTCGTTATCCAATTGCTCTCAGCATGAAGCCACACTACACGCATACAGTACCATTCACGACCGACGATAAGCTGATTATTATATTCGGGTACAAGGAAAAGTTTGTAGTTTATAAGAAATTTAATAGTACTGTAGCGATACTTAAAAATCCTGTTTTTAAACAGAGTACCCCACCAATGATGTTTGATGGGGATAAGATGGGAGTTCTTTTGCGCAACATTGAACCTAGACTAATGTATGCCGTAGCTAAAATGGATTTTTGTGAGTCGGAAAGGATAACATTTTACAGGAATGACGTCCTTCTGGTTTTAGCGGAATGCCGACAAATTTTCTTGGGAATAACGAAAGATCATGTGGTTGGATTCTTCCCATCTGAAACAGTTGAACTCATTATAAAACCCCAACCTTGTTTCTTCGAAGGGATGATGTTGTCTGTTACAGCAGTTGCAAACTTTGAGGCAAACGAACCAAATCAACTTTCGGTTCAACGTGGGCAAACGTATGATATAACCAAAGGCAGAGACGGCTTATTTGATTGGTTTGCATCAAATCACCTGAAAGTACCCTTACACGCCGTAAATGGGGTAAGTTGCACAAATACCCTTATCAATTTGAAAAACAAAACACCAGAATAGATATGCATATCACCAAAATATGTAATACCTGGAACCTGTTATTGTGTAATAACTTAAAAGCAGTTGTTGTTCTTTAGTGCTGTTACGATGATTTGAATAGCTTATAGACCTAAAGCATAAAAAACAAAGATTATGTGGCCACTGAGCTTATACTGGTGTATTAGTTGCTATGAAGCGAATTGGAGACGCCCCAATGATGCTGAAAATTCCATACTAAGAGTTCAAGTAATATGAGAACTTGCATCGGTCTATTGTTATTGAAACAATTTTTAGCCAAATATATGTCTGATATCAATGTAAACAAATAAACAAATACAAATATATATATAACGCATCTTAGTATATACGGTAAAAAGGAGTTTGAATGAGTATAGACAATTACACAGTTAAACTGCTTTATGTAAACATACACAAAGGCAGTAAAACTACTCTAATCTGTCTCTTTTTTAAAGTAACCTTGAGAAGCTGTTTACTTCTTTTATACCCTATCATCTAGGTGGGGGAGGGTCTTGATATAGTTTGGACGAGAAAGTTTTTCCATTACAACCCTTCTAGGCACTCATGATTGATATATATATATATATATATATATATATATATATATACATATATATATACATATATATATATATATATATATATATATATATATATATATATATATATATAGCGTAGTCCGATAACAGCGTTAAAACTCCTAACAGATTTAATTAAATGTAACATACCCCGCGGAGACGGGACCCACTTTGGTCAGCCCCTATTTAAAGTTTACTAAACACCGTCCGCCTAGTCGAAGAGGCGTCCAGTTTTGGATGCAACTTCATTACTTATATATAATATGACTTATTCATGCAGTCCCTCATTATTCATGCTTTTTATGTTTTGAGTAGGTGTGTGTGTAAAGAAAAAGATAACTGTGTAATGCGTTCCAAAATTTTTCAGTAATGACAACTGGTTCTACCAAGCTGAAACAACTGACCGCAGTCGCTTCCAAGCTACAAACTATTCCTAGTTACTTGCAACAGTCCTCAAACATTACTTGAGTAACCAATGCTATTAAGATCAGTAACCATCAGTAAAGACAACTAATTATCTTCTAGTCATATTTTTGATAGGGTTTGAATTCAACTGGCAAATGTGTGCAGTTCAATGCACTTAAATCTGTTGTCAGAGTTGCCTAGAGCCATCCAAATTATAATGACTAATATATTTCAAATCAACAAGTTTCCAAGGCTAAATTGAGTTACTTCAATAAGCAATTTAAGTAAAGACAACAAAGGATTTTTCTTCACCTTAAATTTGATTTCCAAACCGTTTTTGATTCCTTGCCGAAGGCAGGCAAGGAATCTATGCGATGGTGATGTGTGTGTGGGTGTGTATAGGTGTGTGTGCATGTGACGCTTAGCTTGACCGACAATTTTCATATTTGGTATGCAGATTTGTCATGTTAAGAGAAAGAACCCTATTGCTTTTGGTAAAGGTCAAAGGTCATCTGAGGTCACCGCAAGTTAAAGGCTGAAAACCTTGTAATCATGATTTCTCAAGATAGGAGTGAAGGACACTTTTCATATTTGGTATACAGATTTGTCATATCAAGAGAAAGAATGCCATTGTTTTTTGTAGAGGTCAAAGGTCATCTGAGGTCACCAGAGGTTAAACTGCAAAAACCTCGTAAACGGCTTGTATACACGATATCTCAAGATAGCTTTGACCGACACATTTTATATTTGGTATTTAGCTTTGTCATGTTGAAAAACCCTATTGTTTTTGGTAGAGTTCAAAGGTCATTTGAGGTCACCGGAAGTAAAAGACTGAAAACCTTGTAATCACGATTTCTCAAGATTGGAGTGAAAGACACTTTTCATATTTGGTATACAGATTTGTCATGTCAAGAAAGAGAAACCTATTGTTTTTGGTAAAGGTCAAAGGTCATCTGA
This sequence comes from Holothuria leucospilota, assembly GCA_029531755.1. Classification (NCBI taxonomy): domain Eukaryota; kingdom Metazoa; phylum Echinodermata; class Holothuroidea; order Aspidochirotida; family Holothuriidae; genus Holothuria; species Holothuria leucospilota. The sequence continues at coordinate 29,825,467 of CM055969.1, read as the reverse complement.
GGTCACCACAAGTTAAAGACTGAAAACCTTGTAATCATGATTTCTCAAGATAGGGATGAAAGACACTTTTCATGTTTGGTATACAGATTTGTCATGCCATTGTTTTTTGTAGAGGTCAAAGGTCATCTGAGGTCACCGGAGGTTAAACTGCAAAAACCCCGTAAACGGCTTGTATACACGATATCTCAAGATAGCAATGACCGACACATTTCCATTTTGGTATTTAGCTTTGTCATGTTGAAAAAACCCTATTGTTTTTGGTAGAGTTCAAAGATAATCTGAGGTCACTGGAGGTTAAACTGCGAAAACCTTGTAAATCGCTTGTAATCATGATATCTCAAGACAGCAATAATGGACACTTTTCATATTTAGTATGTAGATTTGTCATGTGGATAGGAAGACCCTATTGTTTTGGTGAAGGTCAAAGGTCATTTGAGGTGTCTGGAGGTCAAAGACTGTAAATCTTGTAATCACGATATCTCAAGATAGGAATGGAAGGCACTTTCATACATGTAATATTGACTTGTCATGTTGGGAGAAAGAACCCCATTGTTTTTGGTGTAGGTCAAAGGTCATCAAGGGTCACTGAAGGTTAAATTGAGGAAACCTCGTAAACGGCTTGTAAACACGATACCTCAAAATAGCAATGACCGACACATTTCATATTTGGTATAAGGATTGTTATATTGAGGGGAGGGAAAGAACCCTATTGTTTTTGGTAAAGGTCAAAGGTCATCTGAGGTCACCGCAAGTAAAAGACTGAAAACCTTGTAATCATGATTTCTCAGGATGGGAGTGAAGGACAGTTTTCATTTTTGGTATGCAGATTTGTCATGTCAAGGGAAAGAACCCTATTGTTTTTGGTAGAGGTCAAAGGTCATCTGTGGTCACCAGAGGTTAAACTGCAAAAACCTCATAAACGGCTTGTAAACACGATATTTCAAGATGACAATGAACAACACTTTTCATATTTGGTATATAGATTTTTCATGTTGAGAAAAAGAACCGTATTATTTTCGACTACTGGCCGAGTCATACCGAAGACTTAAAAAATGGAACCTGCTGTCATTGTGCTTATTGTTCAGCATAAGCAATGGAGTAGGGAAAACAAGCCAGTGAGTCACAACTGGAAAAAAAGCAGTAGACAGCCCGACTTAAACCAATTGGTTAGAAACTGAGCCGTAAAACCTCATCTAAATCGAAATCTAAGTCTGATGTCACCGGAAGTAAAACTGCGAAAACCTTTAAAAAGCGCTAGTAATCATGATATCTCAAGATAGCAATGATAGACACTTTTCATATTTATTATGTAGATTTATGATGTAAAGAGGAAGACCCCTATTGCTTTTGGTGAAAGTCAAAGGTCATTTGAGGTGTCTGGAGGTCAAAGACTGAAAACCTTGTAATCACAATATCTCAAAGTAGGAACGAAGGACACTTTTCATCCATGGTATATTGATTTGTCATGTTGAGAGAAAGAACTCCATTGTTTTGGTATAGGAAAAGGTCATCTGAGGTCACCGGAGGTCAAAACAAATATCCCATGAATTCCCAATATCGTCATATCGGGTCACCAGAGGTCAAGAAGAAAAATTTCCCAAGAATTCCCAATATCATTGGTCAAAAAGCAAATTTTCCCAACAATTCCCAAGATTGTCATGGGGTCACCAGACGTAAAAAAGCAAGAATTCCCAAGAGTGTCATCTGGGAAAAGCAAGAATTCCCAAGAGTGTCATCTGGGTCACTAAGGTCAAAAAGCAAAATTTCCTAAGAATTCCCAAGATCGTCATCTGGGGTCACCGGAGGTCAAAAAGCAAAATTTCCGAAGATTTCAAGATGCAAGATCCATTGGAGGTCAGAGGTCATTTGAGGTCATCAGAAGTCAAAGACCAAATGCCTTGAAAAACATGATATTTAAAGACAGGGGTGTTGGATACTTGTAATACTTGTAAATTTGAGGGAAAACGTCAGTGCAACAAAACATCCCCATTCGGCAAGGAATCACTAAGCCTTTGGGCTTTCTGGTTCTGAAAACTTTTAACACCTAAGGAAGGCGTTGGGAGCACACAGAGGCATGTGATGGGGGAAACAATCATTACTATGCTACCCATATGCAATCTATGGATTGTACCAAAAACTGGCAAAACATGTCTTTTATGAATTTACGTAATTGGAAGAGTGAAAAAATGAAACGCTATAATAGATAAACCACTGACATATGATACACACTGACTGAAATTCCATGCACTGAGATAGAGCAGAAATCACCCTCTCTCTATTGATTCTCAAATAGTGAGATCTATCATTATGCTGTTAGAAATGTTTTAATGAAGATTGAAAGAAAACAATCAAAAACTATCGATGAACCTCTAAAGAACGTTCAGTAGGTTCTACAAAACTAGAAAACACTTTTCTCACAGAAACAGTATCTTTCCAAACTGATTTACGGACAATTTTCACAAATAAAATTGGTTGCTTAATCATGATATTTGAACAGCGTCTGGAAGTGTTGATTATGCACACACACATATCTACATTCATTTCAATGCAAATCATCTACGTATACGAAATGAAAAACTATACACTGGAACCATAACTTTCGATACATCCCTCAGATTTACTCCAGGATTTGTTTACAACTGACTGCTTATAAATCGAATCTAGTTGAGGGGATGCAGGGTTCACTTGATTGACCTACAGGTTTGAATCATTCTTTGGGTCCTATGCATTATATGTAATCACCATACAGCTGAAACCGTTTATTTTTTCAAATAAAATCTACCCAAGGAATTTTAACACTGTACAGTGAAAGTAATTGAGTCTGTTTTAAGAATACGGATTCTCCACAGAAAGACTTTGCTTTGCTTTCAAAATATTTATATCCACTATGACACGAATATCGACTGTCTAAATGGTTAATTTTACAAATTGCACTTTGAAGAACTTTAAACTTGACAACACAACAAATGAATAAACAAGATATCATATGGGAAGTGTTGCAAACTTTTCTGCCATGTTTCGTATCAATAAAATATCACAGATTACCATAACCTACTGCTCTAGCATAATTTCTGAAAGGTGTGTAACCTATTAGTTAGCACTCTTAGTTGGGGGACAGGTTTTCTTTTGTAACAATTAATGCAAACCTTGAGCCACCCCAAGTTCATCATTTTACTTGTATGTTGCATAAATTGAGAAAAGTATGATTTTTCAAACTGTCAATCATGCAATGATATCATGCTGGGAAGGGTAGAGCATGATTCATTAAGCAACGATCTGGTATGGTTGGTCAGTAAATACAAATTGCAAACTCATACATTTTAGGGGATGTAAAAATAACAACCTTGATCCATACAAAAGTTAAACAATGACCTGTTATGATTAGACAGTTAAATATAACTTACGAAACTCATCCTTTTGAGAAGAAGTAAAAATAAAAATCTTCTTTTCCACTAATCCCTGCTTAAGTTTTGACTCTCATTTATTTCTTAATTATGACAACAGCCTGTTTTGAAACCTTTGTACTCTTGGAGATAGTTTCCTTTCATTTAAACTGAAGAAAACTTTTTGTATGATTTCCATGGTTTTTTCCTGCCCCTTAATATATTCAAGATGTAAGCAATAGTGAAGCCCAAAATACATAGTCACAGTTGACGGAAAACTCTTTATGTCATCCATCATAACAATTTGATCAACAATTAGCGCTAGGTCTGTTGGGTTCTCAACTTCTCCAATGACTGCAATCTCTGAGAGGTATCAGTGGACATTCTGGCTTCTTCTGAAGTTGTGGCTTCCTTACAAAAAAAAAAAAAAAAAAACACACACAAAGAGTAAATCTCTATGAATATTTGAGGCACCATCATTACATGTCCACAACTTTCAGATGTACATTCTGCTGAATAATGGGAGGGGGTCTTCAGCAATTTCAAGTCCCTAATTAAAGCCTTGCGCTTTTGGATTTTCGAGATGTGCTACAGACTGCACGCCTTGGGAAAGCTAGGCGTAGGGTAGGCATGCTGTTTTATTTGACCCTTAAAACATCTTCGATACACTTATAATTTACTTAAGTTACTATTCTTTACTTAGGCATGCAAATATTGCATTCCTTGCAAAGATATCTGACATGCAATTGCAGTTTGCACATATCAAAAGGCAAGGCTGATTTACTTTATGAATGAGGCTGTTACGGCCCACACCATAAACAACAAAATGCCACATGAAAATATTCATTCATTGCACGTGGAAACTCCAATTCTCTTCATTAAGATATCCTATTTAGGGGTTAAAGCAAGATCAATAAGGAAACTAATACAACATGTGAAAAAGAAATGGGAATGCATGGACTCAAACAGATTGGTGTTCGTACATATTCCATTTTCAAGTACTACAGTAAGAAGGCATCCTCCAGCTACAATAGCTAAATGTGCCAAATACAGTGGCGTAACAAAGGGGGAGGGAGGGAGGGGCAGTCGCCCCTCCCCACACGGACCAGGGGGCGCAAAGTGAAGGAAGACGAAAAACAGAAAAATAGAAAAAATAAAGGAAGAATTATAAAAATAAGAAAAGATGGAAAGAAGAGGAAAAGGAAAATCAAAACTTGTGTATTTTTAGCACCCCTCTGCCTCCGCTGAATTGTTAATTCGTGACGGCAAGAGCACTTAAATTAAATTTAGGGCTATGATGCGGTCGTGCATGCACCAGCTAGTTGAAACACTGCCACCAAATTAACATCTTCCGAGGTTAGTTCGTGGTATTGCCGTATAGGGCCTTTTGTTTGATGTATGCTACCTGTATGAATTGAAATAGACAATGCACTATCTGTCTTCGTCTCTCCGAGTCGATAGATTGTCGTAGGTCTATATGAATTCCTTGCTTATTAAATAGTGTATGTTTACAATGATGGTGTTGCATATATATATTTACACTTTCGTCGGGGAGTCTTAGTCGATACGACAATGTATGCAGTCCCCTACGGCGAATAGTCGCCCCAATGGTTTTCCTATTTTTGCTTTCAAGAGAACAATTTCTCTATGAGCCCAACATTTCTGGCGCGCTAAGCGCCAGAAATGTTGGCGAATAGTCGCCCGATGGTTTTCCTGTTTTTGCTCTCAAGAGAACAATTTCTCTATTAAGAGGCCAACATTTCTGGCGCGCTACGCGCACGATAGAGTCACTTCAGTTTCTTCAATAGTTCCATTCCACTGACCGCATGGTCAAGTGGTTAGAGCATCCGACTTGTAGCCGGAAGGTCTGGGGTTTATACCGAAGACTTTAAAAATGGAACCTACTGCCATTGTACTTGGTGCTCAGCATAAGCAATGGAGTAAGGAAAACAAGCCAGTGAGCCACAACTGGGAAAAGGGCCTTGGCCGGCGGGCCCGACTTAAACCAATTGGTTAAAAACTGAGCTGTAAAATCTCATCTAACTCTAACTCCACCTAGCTAGATAGCACAGGTCCTCTTCACCTTACCAAGTAATATGTAGGCAAAGTACACAAAATTTATGTAGAGGTCGTGAATTTCATTCCATATCGCAAAGCCTGGTTGCTGTTCTCTTGTGCGTGTCATGCGGTACGGTCAGTAGGGGAGCCTCTCACGGAGCAAAGTTTGGATATTTCATCAGGGTATTCCAGATGGTTTTGATACAATGTACGTATCCTCGATACTGTTTACAAACCCTAGTTTTTCTTTTTTCTTTTGCTTTTTGCGCTTAATGATTACATATGTTAAAAGTTTTCGTATAAGCCTACCAAAAATTTTCGCGCGCTTTGCAATTTCACGATTCAGATTCAAAAGAAAACTTTAAGTGCGCAACTCAGCTCTTGCAGTTATTAAGTGATATTATGCAAAATATGCCCTTCAATGACATTGGATAGTTAGACTCCTTCATATCCCCTTCTCACCACTTTTCGACATAGGGGCTGTAGGTAGTTGGGATGGCCTGGCCATTTGTCGGGAAAATTCTGTCGCCTCTCATGGTCGGTTTACTAATTTTGGCTTCAAGAGGGTCATTTCTGCGATTTAACCCAAAATTTTCGGTTTACGCTTTGCCCACTCTTTCCCAGTTCCGTTACTTATAGATAACTACGTTGCAAACCCCTTTCACCTTTTAAAGTAACTTAATAAGCAGAATACATGGATTTACGGGACTTTCGTCTTACTTCGCTAAACTTAAACATTAATGAGTTAATATTCTCTTGTGTCTGTAGTGCGGTGCGGCTAGAGACGCGATGAAGAAAGTACAACGTAAATTTTGCCCGATAGGGCCCAACTGCCCGGACAATTGACCTGTCTAAGCTTTAAATAAGTATAGATTCTTTTAGGTGTAAGCTTACTGGAAAAAATTCGCGCTTCGCGCGCTTTACAATTTCACACTTTAGATTCCGGGAAAACATTAAATCAGGGTAAAACTATGTTCCTCTATACAAATTTTATGCAATGTATGCCCCGCAATAGCATGGTATTGTACACAGGTTTTCTTTAAATCCCCCTCATTAATCCCTCGACGGCATCGGGGCTCTGGGGGCGCACGTCGAGTCACTCGACCCCCCCACGACCCCCTGGAAACAACCCTCGTTGCGCCAAAAGGCCCAAATACAGAGCAAATGACATGACCTCCAACATCATCAACCACAAGCAGACCAGCTTAAGTTTCTGGGCATGAACTAAATAAAGTCATGACACTGCTAGCAAAGGTTAGATAAGGGTGCACCCATTGATAAAATTATTCATCTGCTATAGGCTTTGTGACAAATATTAATGGGTCTTTACACAGTAGATAGCAGGAAAAATTTCTCTCATAGTTGATTTTATTTCCTTTACAAAAAAAAGTTGTTTTTCGAAAACAGAAATACATGTTTGGCTAGGAGTTTCCCAAGCTCTGAATCCATTAGTTCAGTCTTCCTTAAATTTTTTCTCCCCTTTTGCCCCTTTTTAAGTTCCAACGGGATTAATGTAAACGTGATACGGTGTAATAAATTTGCTATATGCATTTGCATTTTGCATCGTTATGCCCCAAATTGCATCCACTTTACTTGCACATACAGCATAGAAGCCACTCTCATGGCATTTATTCGTATTAGATACAGTTCTCCAGATCCAGATTAAAGCCATACTCAGATCGTCATATTTAGTCTTGAGCCCTAACAATGGGGATTAAAGTTTAGGTTTACCTTTAAAATATTCTGTTATGATTACCCAGATATCAGCATCGTAACGAACCACTCTTGTACAAAAGTAGAACAGAAATCGGTATAGAAAGCTAGTCCCTATAGTGAGTGTGTGTAATAAACTGTTTAGACAACATGGATAGTTCCTAACCCTGGATGTACTGTATTTATCACTTCTCCTTTTCCTGGATCGGCCCCAGCCCTTTGCACAACCAGGGCCTACCAATCAGTTACCATCACCGTGGATATTAAATAGCCTGAGCCACTACAGTGGAAGTCCAAAACAGTGGCGTAGCCAGCTTTCCCAGTCGGGGGGGGGGGGGCGGGGGCAAGAATAATTTTCTTCCTGATTTTGACATTTCGTCCTGGACTTCTCGAAGCCACAAATTCAGTATCGCAGAGTGTTGGTGTATCCGGGAGAACAGTGGAGCCGCCAGGTTTTCTTGATTCGGGCTGGGGCACAACAGATGATGTAATGCCACTTCAGTTAATCCCCCAAGTCTGCGTAACTTGCAGCTTTTTTCATGTGCCCCTGCGTTCGTATACACAGTGGGGAATTCGTCCATTGTCACGTGTCACTATCTAAATGTGCTGTTCTGAAGAAAGGTCTAAGCAGAGGGCGTGCCCCTTTGTAGCAGTTTTAGTTAATTTAAGGTTGCTCGGGTGCACAATAGTGCTATCTTTGGGATATTATTGGAGCTGATGACATACCATAATTTAGTGTATGGCAGGATGTTTTTTCCAACTGAGTGGCGACGCTTAATTTGCAACTTTTTTATGCGCCCTGCGTTTGTACACAGCACTGGGGATTCTTTGTTTGCCACTACATAAAGGTGCTGTCCTGGGAAAGGGGTCAAAGAGGGAGGGTCCTCCTTCCCTTTGCAAAATGTTTGTTAATTTAAGGTATCTAGTAGGACCTAGTGATTAATAAGCACCCACCCTTACTGGCCTATCATCCACCTTTTCATGCGCAGTAACAAACAAAAATATGCTTGTATTGTCAAAACAGTTTTGTGTGCAAACTGGTTAGGCTGCAATTTTCTTCATATGCTTTGAGTACGTAATGTTTGCAGTTGGCAGAGAAACATCTTTGTAAAATCATAAACTACGTGACTGTAGGCACATTGCCTTTTTCAGTTAGTTCTGCCGTCAGACTTGACCAGCGTTCATTTGCAACAGCGTGGCACAATGTTCCATACGCTAAAGAAAAACAATGCTCCCTACGCCTACTCACAAATCTGGGTGCATAAAAATACTACACCTCCCATACAGCTGCATTCCTGCGGCACGTCACCCTTCTGCAGCGCATAATTTGATGCGAGTCTTTCCAGTGACACGCTCCTTAATTTCAGCTAAAGCTACCTTCCAGCTAAGAATTCTATGCCTAGCGTTTAGGGTTACGTCTACCACTGTCGTCTCGAGGAGGTAGACACAGTCTGTCTTAAATCCCACTAATCTCAACATTATTTGGGACGGAAAGGCTTGTGTAAATGTTTGAAACGTAACTAAACTTTCCATCTCAAGCATACTTACCGGTACTATGCAATATTTAGAAGAAATTAGCACGATGAAATGTGCCAAACTTTCAACGGGCTGTCAATCTGGACAACTTTGAGCGCCGATACGATGAGAGGCCAAACTAGGGTTGCGTTCGCAGTCGTTTCCTTTGTGGCAAAATGTGTCAAATCAGCAAAGCAAGTAGAACCTACTAACGCTTTCTGGTTTGTCTTTCCGTCCATACCCTAACTTGAAGAAAGCGAGTAGTTTCGATAGATTTCTCAACTATGAGTTATCGTTATTACTTAAAGGGAAATATTGCGTTTGTTAGACTTTATATTTAACCTATCCTCTTTTTCATACGGTCAGGTCCCGTCCGATGATAGAGAAGTAACTGGGTAAAGTATTCTTCTCAGTGAGCACTGATTATAACGAGTTATTAACCTTTTTGTGAAAACTGATTAACTTGTTCACCCAAGTAATTATGCATGCAAAACCACACCTTCACCCCTGATTTGAAATCCACCAATCAAATCCTTTTTATCACGTACGTCAGACAATAACAGACGCCTTCTACAGCATGTGCGTAATGTTCGTAGGCCTAAATTACGAACTACTGAGGATTATTGCTACACTGTATGTATTGAACAACAGTAAGTATACTACGGGGTTTTACCACCTTCCTGGTATACTATTCACAAAGTAGGCTACTGCAATTTGAATTGAAGCCCTTAATCCTTAGCAGGTTGCTTCGCTCTCGAAAGAGTAGGATGCAAAAGAGATTTTCGGTGCTTAACTGGTACTATCGGTTTAGGTCCTAGCAGAAAACGAAAAATACGAACCTGTGATGCCACTCGAAAAACATTACAAAATAGCCTTCAACAGATCATTGAGCTGCTGCTCCGAGGTAGTACTTCCATGGATAAACTAGAAATTTGAATTTGCATGGCAAATCCGACGTAGCCTCTCCGAGAGAGAGGTGTGGGAGTTGTTTTTCAATCGGGAGACAGGAGATGGAACATATGGCATATTGATTAACCGCCAGAGACGTTTTAATTTTTACAAGCAAGCTCATGACAACATGAACTTATAGAGTTGTTTTACGTAAACTATCCTGAAAGTGCAGGTATAAGCATGATAAAACAGTGGGTACCGAGGACTAAAAGATTATTATTAAAGATATTATTATTCAAGTGAATTGAATTTACTTTTATCAGTTGCTTCGCGGACCAGATGAATTAGTGGTCTCGCGGGTCGGAGGCTAAATGAACCCATGTGCCGGAGGTTCCTCACCTTTGCTGTAGAGCCTCCGTACATCATACCCTAATGATTTAAGTGTTAGTGCACAGTAGGACTACTTACACATACCGGCTGTGTTGTTTTAACGATGGACGTGAATTCATTCATTTTACATTGGCGGCGGCAGGAAGGTCCCCAATTTTCCCTCCAAAGCTCAAAGTCGTAACTTTTAATGGCAATTTAATAAACGTCGACATGCCGATTTATTATCTCAAAATTAAGCATATAGCCTAGTAAGCTTCAAATTTCGTGACGAAAATCGCCCGCGTCTAAATACCTCGTTGCTAAATCAACAGGCTTTCCTCTGCCAGCTTCTCGGCCGGATCTCCCGCCTGCTCCTGCTGGAATTAGCGCTACTCGACTCGCCTTCTGCAACTCCAGCTGTCCAGTGACACTGATAGCTGGTAATACCTTTCTCAAAGTGCTGAAAAAAATTTCGTCAGTATTCGGACGTGATAGAGAATCACTTCTTAACATCATTTAAAATTCCCACTTGAGACTGGGACAATTTAAAAATATTCAGACTATCCCGCATGTGCGGAACTGCAAATCGAATATTTTTTTTCAATATATCAGAGTCTCGTGTATGCATTATTTTGATATCGTAATTTGTTCTTATAGATTCCCACCGTTCGTACCTTTCAAGAAGTCATTTGAGCATTAAAATCCTTCAGTTTAGGTCGAGGGGCGACAATGAGAATACGAAAAATTTGAGATTTAAAAATGAAGGATTTTGGTCAACCAAAATTCAAAACGAACACCTGAGTCGTCTCGAAAGTAGATCCGTACGTTGTACGTGAATGTTGGGGGCACTGAACACTACCGTGGCCCTGAAGGGACATTTCGAGATTTCTATATTTCGACTTTTTCGTTTCGATATTTCTATATTTCGACTTTTTCGTTTCGATATTTCGACTTTTTCGTTTCGATAATTCTATATATCTATATTCCGACTTTTTCGTTTCGATATTTCTATATTTCTACTTTTTCGTTTCGATATTTCTATATTTCTATATTTCTATATTTCGACTTTTTCGTTTCGATATTTCTATATTTCTATATTTCTATATTCCGACTTTTTGGTTTCGATATTTCTATATTTCGACTTTTTCATGCTTCGATGTTTCCACTTTTTTGTTTCGATATTGCAATTTTTCCTGAAAACTTCAAAATGGTACAAAAGAGAGATTTAATCGCGCTTTCTGATCTATATACGTGTTCTTGCTCTAAGTTAGAACAGGTCCTCCAATGTGAAGCTCCTGAAGAAAACCTCCCAGACGAGGACAGTGTTCCCGTTCGGAACCATGCGCCCATGTCGTCATAAAAGTGTAATTGTTACCGTGACCCTGAAGGGGCATCAAGGTAAATCATTGTGGCGATCAATCCCCGTAGAGCTACACGTTATAGTGCAGCTCCCGAAGAAAAACCTCCCACACGTGGACTGGGTACCCGTTCGAGACTATGCCCCAGACGTCTAAGTAGGCTACCATCCAAACAATTGTAGCTTGCAGTAAATTTACCTCGAAAACACAAAACAATGTCGATTCTTTTTGAGTGTTGTACGGGTGATCCCTCATCTTGAGGCCAGTCCCTAAGGATCGATGAAATAGGGAAAATGGTGGGGTATCAAGAACGGTTGAATCATAACCCTTGCTTTAAGGTGATATTTGCGAAATGTAAGGAATGAAAATTTCTATGTATAACGGCACCTGTTTTCATTTATTTGCTACAGCAGCAGGGTCGATTTCGTCAAGGAAATACCTGCTCCGAGTTGCTGAAGGAAAAAGGAATCTTTGCGACCACGCGAGAAATTGTGTGTATGTGTGTGTGTGTTTGTGACGCTAGGCTCGTAAGCACGGTATCTTAAGATAGCAATGATGGATAATCTTCATTCTTCAGGGCCGGATCAAAGGGGCCTTAAGGGGGTTACTCCCATATTTTCGGCGAACCGATGAATTTTTGTAGCAGTATTTATACATTTCAAAGCCCATTTGATTCCATCATGCACTTTCTTCAGACGGTTACGCCCCCCTTTCTCATATTCCTGGATCAGGCCGTGTACTTGAGTAATCAAATTGAGAGCAGTGGCGTAGAAACTGAGGGGGCCAAGGGGGTCATGGCCCCCCAATCTGTTTTGAGGGGGGCCAAATGTCATTTTGCCCCCCCCCCCAATAATTGCGACAGTTTACAGTTTCGTTTTACCCATTTTTTCTCTTAAGAGGACAATTTCTCTAATAAAAACCTAAAATTTTCGGCGCGCTACGGGCGCAGGAGAGACCTTCTGGTTTCTTCAATAGTTTCATTCTACATCACTGAATAGCGCAAGTCCTTTCCCCCTTTCCATAACACGTAAGAAAAGTACACATTTTATGTAGGGGTCGTAAATTTCATCCCATATTTCAAAGCCTAGCTACTGTTCTCTTGTGTGTCATGCGGTACGGCCAGTTGGTGAAGGACTCACCGAGCAATATTTGGCTATTTCATCGGATAGTCAAGGTAGTTTCGATACAATGCATATTACCTTCTATTAATTCGGTGAATTAAATTGACCAGTTCTTCCAGCAGAGTTCCGATAGCTCAGTTGGTAGAGCGTACTGCACGTTGAGCAGTAGGTCATTGGTTCAAACCCAGCTCGGACCTCAGTTTTTCATCATTTGGTGGTATCGTCTTTCTTACTAAGGCAAAGGTTGCCAATGTTAGACGCATATTCCACAGGTTTAAAAACTATGCCACTGTGTCCGCTTCCCACCTTTCTTCAGTTTCTATATCAAGAAGTCGCAACGTCACATCTACACTTCCGTATATATATATATATATATATATATATATATATATATATATATATATATATATATATATATATATATATATATATATATATATATATATATATATACAAAAAGACTGGTAAAACATGAAGAATCTTTTAGCTTTCGGGACCTCCGGTCCCATCTTCAGAAACACGTTTAACAACTAAATAGATAAAACGATAGAACAGAAACTTTCAAACGGAGAAAAGCCTGAAAAAAGAGATCAAAGGGTCAAAAGGTCAAAAGAATGAACTAAAACCTAACGAGATAAACAAGACAAATAAAAGGAAGCACTAACATAACAATGGTAAGTTAAATCTATACAAAAGAGTAAAAATGTAGGGGAAGCACCAAAAGAAAGCAAATAAGAATAAAACAGAGACGGATAAAATGAGAGGACTACGTTTTTCGATTGCGGCGTTTACTGTTTTGGCAATTTGGCAGTTAAAGCCATCATTCACATTAGGCTCCTTCGGGTGGACACAGTCTAGCCTCCAGATCCATTCTTTTTCTTTCCTATCCAAACAATCACCCCGATCTGAATTACTACCAAAAATTACATCTAAAATTTGAACATAAAAGAAACTAGGGGAATGATCTCTGAGATGTTTATACAGCTCCGTACAAAAATGAGGGTTAAAATCGTCATGAACACATTTATCTGGCTCAGACTTATGTGCATTCATACGAAATCTGAAGTTGTTTGTTTGCCCGACGTACTGAAAATTACATGTAGGACAAAAAATACAATAAATAACCCACTTAGCATCACAAATGGTACCAGAATTACGACATTTAAATTTACGTCCAGAAACATTACTGACAATGTATTCGTTACAAATAAGAATCTTACAGAGCTGGTACGGTTTAGTTTTGTTCTTACTGCAGGGGGGCAAGGAGTCTCAACACAGATTGGGGTTCTAAGTTTCGCTCATACCAACAACTTTTTCAGATTGGGCGGTTGGCGAAAACTAACAGTGGGGGACGGGGTGTGACCTCCTTCATTTTAGACGAACACTGGAGAAGGGAAAAATTTTTTCGATGAATCCCCCCAATATCAGGCAGGCCTGGATGAAAATCAACAGTAAAATAAACCTTTCTCGGGTAATCATCAGCATGGGCGGGTGGTTCCGTAGGATTCAAGAAATTAAAACGGGCCCTATTAATCTGTTGCATAACTTTACGGCGGTTATAGCCACGCTTAACGAGGTAAGAGGCAAGATCATCACAACGACGACTTGCTGTCTCAGGGTCAGAACAGATTCTTAATGAAAGCAGATTTAACAATAGCACAATAAGGTATACAAATTCTCGCGTCCTTCTCTGTGGAACAATAATTTGTAAGCTAATGTGATTTTTAATAACAAGAATACCCTGCATACTGCAATTTACAATGGTAATATGCATAAATATACGACAATAAATTTACAGTGAATGTTTTTATACCCGTTTCTTACAATATGGCCTCAAACCCGGCAGAGAATTATACGGTGGTCATTGTTATAAGAGTAGTGAGGCTCGATCCCGTTTCTTACAATATGGCCTCAAACCCGGCAGAGAATTATACGGTGGTCATAGTTATAAGAGTAGTGAGGCTCGATCTTTTGTCCTGCTCTATAGAACTTAAGCATGTGATGTCACAGAGCAGAAAGTTCTTTGTTTGGGTGCCACACTCTAAAAACAGTTGGGTAAAAATTGTTGGGCAAACACCTAACTGCCCAACTTGTGTAAATTATTAACCATAAAATTGGTAAAAAGTTTACCAAGCTGTTGGAAAGACGTCCGACCTGGGTAAAAAGCTGATATGTTATTTGCAGCTAGGTTGTTTTGCCCAAGATTGGGTAAAACGCTACATTTCCCGCCATAAAGCATAAGAGTGACGTCATACATAGTTGAGCAAGAGAAAAGCGACCAAGTGTCTCGACCTGCAGGGGTGATAATTTATGTGATAATGGCTAAATTTTACACATTTTCAAGATGTCTGACAAGCCTTGTAGAAGTAGAAGACTTACTGGAGGGTGAGGGATGCTGGATTTCGTCCCCGTTCTTCAAGGTGAGGATCATAAGCTATAAATTATCTGCCAATTCCATTACGCGATGCTGGAGTGAATTACTGAACGCTAGGCCTAACGTTATCCTATATACATAAAGTAACCTATGGGCTACCACCAATTAATGTTCGGCTAGTTGTAGCCGAGAGGCAGCGTTTAATAGACAAAGCATCAGTAAGCTCCAGGGGGTGGGGGTTGTTAAATGTATGAATGAAGATGAGGTAGGCTAAGCTTAAAAGCCTATCCAGTCTCCGTCCCTTGTCATCTTTTAATGACAAAGGAATTTCCGAGTCGAAATCTGGTTTTCCCATTGGATAGTTTTGCATCTTTTAGTGACGTCTTTAAAAGATTCAAAACTACCCAATGGGAAAACTAGATTTTGAATGGGGGAATTCCCTGTACGACGATAATGCAACTTCAACCAATCAGCGACAAGAAATCTCGAGAACTGTTTTGAAGACATTTGTGGTCCATATGATTCGCCGTACTGGTCAACCGATCAAAAAACGTTATTAGAACATTACAGAGTAGGCCCTAATGAAAACAGGTAAGATTAAAGATGACACCAAAAGTCATGATTCAGTTGGCAAAGCCTTATAGCGACAGGCGGTGAATATAACATTGTGTACGTTAGGCCTAGGCCTATGTTTACTGTATAACGCTAGGACTGCCTGTGGGCTAGGCTATATAATTCTACGAAGAGTTTTTTACCCCACCTTACTGCAGGAGAAACAATGCATACATGTGTAGGCCTATATGCGCAATATATGGTAGTATGCATGATGCATGGTAGGCTACTGGCAATATCCAGGCTGGTGTCAGGGGGTGACATGCCCCCATTGGGGAGCCTGCCCCTCCCCCTCGGGGACAATTTCCATTTTCGTTGGGGAGCGTCATTCTTAGGTTAAGATGTAATCACAAAAACCCTCAGTCGCCCTAACAATATGCTTGGTTTTGTAGGAAGGGCAGGTTCTTCAAAAAAGAACCCAAATTCTCCTTAAAAACAAATTTTTCAGATTCTCTGCCATAAAAATACCAGATTTTGCCAAATTTTGTGAATGTAACTCCCAGGTTTTCATTTTTTCCTTAAAAGAAGGCAAATGTTTTTGGTGCGCTTCGCAAAAATTTGGCCTTCCAGCAACTCAGCACCTATGATGGGGCTTCGGGTCATTGGCCCCGTCGGACAAATCCTGGCGCCACCCCTTTATATCCCATACCATAACATTTAGGCTAGGTACCATGTTACAATTTAACAACACTGCATTGTTTTTCCAAGCAAATGGTGGGAGTCTAGAGCTACAACAAAAAAGCTTCTTCATGCAATATGGAGGTATTTGGAGGGAAGTTGTGATGACTGGAGGAAGTTTGGCCTCTTACATACATGACAAAATGTGATGAAGTGTTGAATGAAACTTGATTTCCTTCCTAGGAATTTTCTGCCCAGCCCTGGTAACAAATGGTGTAACTGTCTGAGTCTGATCTAAGATACTTTTATTCAGCACATTCTCAGCTTCAGGCCAAAGAGACAGGTAACAAAAAATTGATAGGATTGAGTTAATGATCAGCTAGTGATGAGGAACAGTGAAAGGACAGCACAGTGTTCAAAACGGTTGAAATAAAATTTTGAAGGATGAAACAAGGTGTAAAGAATTGTGTTGAAGGAAAGATGCTTTTTGCTTTAGACAGAGTCGTATTTGCCTGAAGAAAAATTTATTATTGCAGAAAAAGTGTCTGATTCCACCCAAAATTTTGAAATAGCCAGGGAGGGGGGGGGGGGCAGAACCCCACTTGTACCCTATTGTTGCAGTAGTATAAAATGTAACTGGTGTTTGTTTTTTTTTCTTTTACAGTTTGCCTCTGAAAAATTGCAATGCAACCAATCTGGCCAAATATGCAGGTTTTGTGGACTCAGAGGCATCGAGTAATTTGAGTCGTGACACAACAAACATATGTCATTGAACAATGTCCTGAATGTGACCCAAGGTGACATGACAAATCACCTTTTCAGCTGAGTGTGAGTATAATATATTTGCACTATGCATGGTTGCAAGGTACTTTGCAGCATTGCTGATAGGCTTGCAAAGTAGTGCTGCATAGCATTTCCACAGAGGTTTTTGAAGCCAATTTTTCAAGTTGTTTCAGGCTATTTTGGGGTGGACAATTGTTCTCATGTTTTGTTTCAAAACTTAAGAGAGATGTTATAGGCCTACATTGCTTCACCTTCTTTAAGTTATATACTCCCAGTTTTTTAGCCAGATGACAAGTATCACTTATTTTATCAAAGTAACCTAATATATTTCCGGCAGGTGAGCTTTACACAGTTAGTTGGACTGTCGTTTGAAGAATTTTCAATGGATCTTATTTTTAAACTTTTCTGTGTCATAATTTCTGTATTTCCAAATGAGAAGAGGGTTGAAAACAAAGCACAAAACTTAAAAGAAGCAATAAAAAAGTAGCCTAGTTATAAATTCAGCCTAATAGGTGTAAAATTATTGTGATCAATTGCCTACTTTTCTTCCTTCACTTATAACTTTCTGAGGGCTTGAATTTGACAAAATTCATTTAAAGGTGTAAATTTTCCATAGAATCTGAAATATTTAATAAAATTATTGCTAAAAGTGCATTGTTTTGAAGAAATTCTCCTGTCATAATGCACCTGCAGTTACAGTTAACCTTGAAAAACCCATAAATAAAACTTGAGTGAAACAATTGTTTCTTCAGTGATAAAAAGTTTTGCAAAATTTAACTTTAACATTTTTCTATTGCAGAGCATCTGTGACATGTATACTCTCTCAGGATATCCAGGAAGGTAATCACGAACACTCAGAATAAGAAGTTTACATGTACCATCAGACAGGCAAATCCTGGTTAGCTGTTGTGTATCATACTCATCAGTAAATTATAGAATAAAGTAAGTATTAAGTAATAAATCAGATTAGATCATCAGAAGTAGGTAAAATGTATGAAATGTTTAACAATGTGTACATTTTACATTACTATATGGGGCATCCTGAAACAACAGAAATGACATACAGTATGTCAATTAGAGGGAGGTACCACAAAACATACTTCAAAGTTAAGACTTCCAGTTAAATAATGTGGTAATATTAAAACAAAACCAAAAAAAAAAAAAAAAAAAACAGTGTTATGATCCTGTATGGGACATAGTCTGGATTTGACACCGTAATGAGAGCAGATGTTTACTCCCACTTTTAAGGAAGTTGTCAGTTGATTAATTAAGCAGAACAATGTGGCTCTTTACCTTTAAAATACAATCACTCAAATAAGGTAACAAAATTTTCTCAAGGATGAATTTAAAATTCATTAGTATTACTTACTTGGTTGCGACCTTTTTGTCTGCATGCATGCCAAGTAAAGAGCTCTTGATTGAGTTCATTCGGAGTGCCAACACAATTAATTTTTCAGATGTGATTCATGCTGTGAATGGCAGTCATTTCATGAAACTAAGTTACTCACATTTGATTTACATATTGCCTGTAAATTCATTTCAGGTGCCTTTTCTGTAATCTGATAGGAGATTATAACGCAAGTGTCACTGTATGGGCCAGGGGAGCTCGGAAGGCCATCCCCCCACCCCCACAACCTTAAATGCTAGAGACCTGAATAAATCAGGCCGATATTTTGTCTCAGTCGAGCAGAAAATTGGACAGGGGGTGAGATTTCAGAGTCATGCAGATATCACTGGCCTTCTTGAGAAAAACAGTCTGGTACATCCATGATGTTAAGTCTCCAATCTGCAAGTGCATTGCTTCAAATGCCACCATCTTTATCTACTAAGGCATTACAACCAGTACTCATAACTACATTTTACAGTAGCTGTGTTTCATTGCAGGCCTTTTTTGTACCTTATCTTTACTACCATCATATTTGTTGCAGATGATTGGGAAAAGTTGGCCTTCCGCTTGCTTTGATTGCTGCTTTTAGGGAGTTTTGAGGAAAACATTGGACTGCATACAATTGGTGTATCTTCTGCTGATTTCAGAGATGTGAATTAAGGCAGTGAGTACTTCCATTAGCTTAACTTAATTGCAGAGAATGTTATATTGTTCATTTTACTATAGAAAGAATTGACTCCCCTGACAAACATAAAATAGTCACTAAGAACGATCCAAACCGTTTAGTGTGAGGTCTTTCAAGGCTATAGCCGGTTAAGAACTATTTCAAAGCTGGATAATGTAAAACTCGTAACGGGCTTATGGAACGCTTGATCTGTTAGCCAGTTGCAGAAATAAAGGCAATATAATATGAATTACCTGTAAGCAATGACTTGATTAGCATTCCAGTTCACCTTATTGACTCTTTACATCTGTTTATAATTACGTGGGCCAGTGTATGCATCTTTGATTGCATGGGTGGATGCATGATTTTGGTTATAATGCTTACTTGTAAACATAATACTTCAAAATAGGAATGAAAATTACTTTGAATACTCAAATATATTTCAAATTAATAAGAAGTACTGTATTGTTTTCAGGAGGTCACACTTCATGTAAAGTCAAGAGAATTGAAACTACAAAAACTTTTTGTAAACTGCTTATGAACGACATATGAAAGAACGGTCACAGTGAGGGATCTCATACTCAACAGGAAGGTGCCATGCACTACATATAAGAACCTTATTGTTTTTAGTGGAAGTTAAAGGTTACCAGGGGTTCAATAGTGAAAACCTCATAAACAAGACATTTTAAGAAGGATGTCCTTGAGGGATCTCATACTGTACGTTTGGCATGCAGATATCCTGTGTTTATTTTTGGGCTCCTATTCTTTTAGTTAGAGGTTTATGGTCATGTCAAGTCACTGGAAACTTAACTGTAAAAACCTCGTGAACATGTTATCTCAAGAGTATCACTGTGAGGGCTCTCTCACATAGCATATCCATGGTCAAATTGCAGTTGAGAAGGATACTAACTTTTGGTGGAAGTTGAAGATAATTTTAGGTGACCTGAGGGAAAACCGAGAAATGCTTGCTATGAAAATACCTCGAGAAAAATAATTCAAGGGTTCCCATACTGTACTTTGCATGTAGATGACCAATGTTAAGTTAAAAATTGTATAGGGTTTGGTGGACAGTTGACATCATTTGAGATTACCAGATGTCAAATTGCATAAACTTTGAAAGCATAATACTGTAATACAGACCTTCTTAGAGTACAAAATTCATACTGGAAGTCATTAACCCGAAAATGCGGTGGGATCAAGCAAACACTGTTTAAGAAAAACAGCTCAGATGAGTGGTAAGTCTTTTTACAGAGGATTGCATTTTTATTGGTTAGAAGACTATCAAAGCTGTATTCTTTTTAAGTACGCAGAAACGGGCACTAGAAACAAAGGGCGAGAACCCAAACCGGACCGGGCAAAAACGCAACAGCAAAATATTTACATGCACCTACAAACATAAAATTGTGTTACTATGAACAAAGGACTATATACAAAGGTTAATTACATAAGACAATTTTCAAATTTATTCACGCAAAACTACAGGTTAGCAGCTTTTTAAGTACATAGAAACAGGCACTGAGGAACAAAACCCAAACAAAACAAAATCCATCCCGAACCCAAGCAAGTTACACAGGACCATTTACAATCTCACTAGGCAAAACTATTTACATACCCATTTACATTAACAGAAGAGTGTTCAGGTTGAGTCTGTACAATGCTTTTTTGTAACTATGGGTGCTCCTTACGTGCTCGGGAACGAAAACACCTGACGTGTCATAAAACACAAGGACAACTATATACACCAGGCCAGCAATTAATTTTTATGTGGCCAACCCCACTATTTACAATATTAACAAGGTGATGTGCTTTTCACATGCTTGTAGCCGGACGGACCTAATGTGGAACAAAAGCAAACCTATTTACACTGAACTACCAAACTTTATAGCATGCATGAGCACAGATACAGACAGAACAGAAACCCAAAAGAAAACCGGGCACATACCATTCACACCAAATGATCTGGCTGGGACCTTATCTTTTTAATCCGTGGGCTCGGTACGGGCGTCCCAGAGTGATGGGTTCCCCTGTCTAACACCTCGCCCGAGGCCGACCTCTTCAGGGCAGGCTCTGGCCCCTCCCCCTCACACAAATCAAACCAACCCTCCCCCGAAGGTGGATCCTTCGGAGGAGGCTCTGAGGCAGGCTCCCCGCCATCCGACATTGCCGAGTCCGAGGACAGATCGAGGTCCTCCTTTACTGTCGTTATTTCAACTTGACTGGGTGTCGATGCTAAGGGTGGCGGAGAGTCTACCTCAGGAGTTCCAGTACCCCCCTCACACTGCTTGGAGGCAAGGAAGTCCTGCTCAACCTCAAGTGCCGCCTCCTCTAATTCCTGGGTTGAATATTGTGGGTCTGTTTGCGAGGGTTAGAAGACTATCAAAGCTATACGATATGTGCAGGGGCTCATTGACATTTGTTAGTACTTGAGAAAAGAGAGAAATGAGACTTTATTAAAACCTAATACATTTGACTCTACATGTTACTTAATTTAAAATGTTTCAACTTTCCCTTACCTTTGTATGGGTAACATACTCCTTTTTTTTTCTTTTTCAATTTATCCAGGATGTTACTAGTGTGGAGCAGTTTGATGGCAACATACCCCAAAGAAATTACCACATCAGTTAATACCTTGTCTAGGTAACAGACTTACTTAAGCACTACAGGATTTTGCCAATATTGGAAGACATGCAATAACATTGCCATCACTCCTCAAAGCTGAAGATTGTTTCAAAACTCATTATGTTATGGACATTCCATGTCAAATTTAGTGGAAAGGGTCATGGGAGTTTTTGCTGTCAGAAGTTAGAAGCCTTGAACCATACTAAGTCCTGGAATAGATGTAGCCTACTTACATTCTTTTCCTCTCATTGGTTGATATTTTCAGTGGATTGTTGTAAGTTAAAGAGAAGTTGTGAGTAGTTTACTTATGTTTGAATTTAGTCTTTTTTCTCACATGTTAATTTAGAAGTCCTTTTACATTTACATTTCCTGTAAAACAGAAGAAGCGAAGAAGGCTGACAATTTTGAAAGAGTTTGCTCTTTTCTGTTTAGTAAGAGCCTAAAAGGAAGAAGCTCAACCCCAAAGACTAAGAGAAGAGCACCTGTGTTAAAAAGTATTATGTAAAATTGATTGACAGAATTAACAGAATTACTGTATAAAAAAGTTAACATGAGGGGTGTCACAATTTGTCTCAAGATTTTTAATTACATAGCTTGAAAGAACCCTACAAATCTCTGCATTGTAATGTTCAGTGTATTTTCGTCACATTCTTAAAAACTATTAAAGTTTTGAGTAGTTTACATAGGTGCAACTTTTTTGTTCTGACATGTCAGTTAAGAAAGAGTAGTTACATGCATATTTTCTACAAAACAGCTGTCAAAAGCCTGACTGAAGTGAGTGTTACACATCTATTTAATTAGATGTAACATGCTGCACAAACATGCTCTGAAACCTAGCCTATGTATCATCTTCCTATTTTGAAACTTCTTGCCAACCATATTGGAAAACATGAGGTGATAGTGAGTGCTTTGGCTAATTGGTTAAAATAGGGTTGGTGCTCGTGAAGCAGCTGCATAAAATGAGGAATTTATTCTACAGTTTGGAACAGCCAAAACATATAAAACTTTGATTAAGTGTTTATTCATTTGTGAGCAGTCATCACCGGTGTAACATATAAAAGTACAAGAAAGTAACTCATCTGCAAAGACTACATAGGAGGGGTTAAAATTGTAAACAAGGGGTTATGTAGACTGAAATCATATTATTAGAAGAAACGCTAATTGTAAAAAGGAATTAATTTCTGCAAAAAAAAAAAAAGGAATGTGAGGAAATTCACCCTTTTGATGAAGCATTTCTTTCAGTTTTTTCTTGTGATTACTACCCCTTTTCTGGTTTTCATAAGGTGATGTGCAACATTTTTATTGAACCTTCTGTGTGTTTTTACCAGATGTAGAAAGTAAGACCCTGCAAAATTTCTTCAGTGTCATGTTCTGATATTATGCATGTCTTTTTTTGCTAGACTATTGTAGCTTCGGATAAGAAACAGCAATGGGATGAGAATAAAATAGCAAGAGGCATACAACAAGACTGTTTTTACCATGAACTGTATGCAAAGGTAAAGAGCCTAGTAAGTGTCTGTGTGGTGTGTAAGGTGAATTTGTGATAAGAACATCAAGTTCATATAATATAAAGGGCAAACATCCTACTTTATCTGAGTGGAAATAAATTTTTTATGAATACAAGCAAAGAAATGTTCAGTTAAAATTTTTGTTGTCTTTTGGGGTCTCTTTTTCTCTTTGACAGGTAAAGATATCTAAAAGAGGGAAGATTTTGTCATTTTGAACCAAAAATAGATACCCCTCATGGCATGTCCTTTAACTATTGCTTATTAAAGCAGTGTGAGGAACTATCAGATGTGTAATTATATCCCAGAATAAGCAACTAATGAGTAAAATAGTCCACAGCACTGAGGATTTGGTGGGGACCCTTTCATTAGAATTTACCCATTTTTGGTGGAAATCTTCCTGTGGTTGACCATCTTTTGGGTAAATTGGGGAATCCTTTGAACCCATCTGTTGGGTAAAATGAGAAATTTTTAACCATCTATTGGGTAAAAATAGTAGTTGGGTAAAATTGTTGGGCAATTACTATTACCCATTTCATGGGCAAAACGTGTACCCAACTGGGTTGGGCACGCTTTTACCCAATAAAGTGGGAGGTGGCATACGAGCCCATCGGTTGGGTAAAAAATTGCCCATGTTGGGTAAAATTTTACCCATCTTTTTTTAGAGTGCAGGGAAAAGCGGCGAAGCGCGTATCATTGTAAGTTACACCAGGTAGCTGTCCATGGCAGCTCCCTGGTTACACCGACAAATGCAGACAGCTGATTTGTCTACCAATCGTACAAGCGCATAAGTCAACTACACGTGTGTGAAATATACGCCGTTCGTGCACGTGTGCTTCATTGCTTACCTCCAAAATGACATCAGGTGACGTCGCTTCATAAGGTCTATAGGCTTACACTAGGCCTACAAGGTAACAAAGATTACACTGTAAAAACAGTGTTTAGGAATTAAACACTTTGTCTAAACACTTTTTTGCCCCCACTTTGGAAACACGTTTACACTCTAAACGCGTTTAGGAATTAAACACATAATGTTTAACACAAATTGTGTTTAATTCCTAAACACCTTTTTTAGAGTGTAAGCCTAAATATTGGCACGGTGGCAGCGCGTGGGATTCTGGCGTCGGTGGGGGTGTTGAACTCGACCAGGTTGTCTGGTCAGCGTTTCCCGGCGTGTCCTTGGCGGGTCGCGGAGCGGCCGGCGGCGGCTGGCCACTCGCACGCCTTTCCTAGCTCACGCGCGGCTCGAAACTGGCGGAGCTGCCCGAAAAATCGGCCACTGCAACAAAAAGCACGTGCGGCTGCACTTGCTTGCCTGACACCGCAGACCGCCCTCAGCAGGCACGTCTGCTCTCTTAGATCCCTGGCAGCTGCTCGGCAGTCCTGGTCTTTTCCCTACCGGGACATTTCCCGGGTCCCGGTAAGGAAGCGAAGGTGCGTATGGGTGGGTCACCTTGCCGCGAGGGAGCGTACGCGTTTTCCTTCAGTTTTCACTTGTCCCTATCTCCCACTCAGCTAGATCATGGAGTAAAAAGCGTAGCCCTCAGAGAAGTGCCTATCTGTTTTCTGTCGATTTAAGGGGAAGGTGACCTTGTAACACCCCACAAAATTAACTTAAAACGGAACGATGCACTGTGTCAGCATTCGCTCTCTGCTTAAAGGCCCCCTAAGCTCAAGGTAACAATTCATCCAACTAACCCAACTTCTAGCTCCACCTCTGATTTAAACACAAACAACTACCCGGGAGTAGAACACTTCCTCGACAGAGCCACCGTAGTCTACACTGAGTTCAAATTGCTCGAGGCAATACTGAAAAACATAATGAGTGTCACTGTGAGCCTAATTAGGAACACAACTGACTGTGTCCAAGTCATCATTGTTACCAACAATTAACCAGAGTGGTGCTGTTCTAGTGTTGCTTGAATGAATGCCAATCAAAGCACAGTCACCATGTGGATTTAGAACTATGGGCATATGTCTAAATATATTTGGGGGATGCCATAGCTCTTTAATTCCTATGTTAAGACCGCACTTGTGCCTATATGCATTGAAGACAGTCGTCAATTGGCAATAAATAGCTAAATAGGCTACCCTATATTTCAACAGGATGGTAAATGCAGCGTAATCAGTCACTCCAAAATTCCTACTGTAATATTTAAAATTTTAGCCCATGGAAAGGTTATTGTCATTGCAGTAAACTACAACTCGGTTCTATTTCTGCTAGTAAGAAACCTACATCGAAATGAATGAGTCTTCCCAGAACCTTCGTCGGAATGCATCAGTCTAAGCACAGTACTCATCTAATGTCGTTTGTAGACCAGCTAAATGCATTATATCCTATTGACGACAGTATGTCCATCTCTTAAATGCCCCAGAACTTCCCGCACTTTTAGCTCCATGAATCCACGAGAACGCCCGGCTCTTAAGACCCAAATTGGCCCTAATTCGCGGCTAAGGGGGGTCGCTTCATATTTTGGCACTAGAATACTAGTATATACAGTTATGCTACCGTCTTCGTCGTACAAATCGTTGACCAAAGTATGCCACTACAGCTAAGTCGAAAAAGTTCCCTTTGTGGCAAATAAGAACTGAGAAACATGAGAGAAAACAATAGCACTAATCTAACGGTGCCGCATATGTCTGTGCTTAATTTAACCCTTACAAAGTGTTCAGACATTTGATTCATATTTAGGCGCTGATCCAGACATTTCGAAAAGGGCGTGGGGGGGGGCTGAAAGCCCCCTTGAATATTCCTCTAGATTAACTTTATGCTAATTTTTGCGTGTTTCTTATTGTTGATGTGGCGAAAAGGGGGCTGAGTCCGGAAAAGCCCCTTGTATTCGCGCCTGATAATGCACTCAACAGAGAAAGTATTTTTGTCGTATTTACCAGCACGAACGTGTCTATAATAGCTGTCGCCTTATATAATTATGCAACCGGAAACCACAATAAATATTTCTCACATGCTGTATGGTATATAAAATTGATGGAGTAACATAAATATAGCCATTGCCCCACAAACGCCTACCCTTTGATGTGTTTATTTTGCTAAGGTCCACAATTATATGATGTATGCTTAAAAACGAACTGTTTCGCGGGGAACATAAAATTATTATAATTAAGTTCACAAAATTTCTCCAACCTATAGTTCGATCGCAATTTTGTTCCCAAGTAGAATTCACATGTGTCGAGACAGAATTATAATGCTGCATATTTACGGTAACTACTGCCTTCCTGGACATAAATTGTTGAAATTTTACAATTTCTTTGTAACAAATGTTCCTGTTGCAAGTTTGTGTCTTAACAAGAAGTTTCGTTTTTGAACAGAAATTCTATTAATATTCTGCAAACATAAAAGTTCTGTTTACGGACAGGGATTTTCTTAGGAGACATATAAAACTTCTGGAAATTTACAGCCACTGGTGGTAACGTATGCATCGGCTACAAGTTTGTTTCTCTACAGAAAGCAAATGTGTTTGAACGGACATTCGATGACAATTAAATAAACATACTTGAAATGTAAAATAGAGTTATTGAGAGTTATAGAGTTATTGTATAAATGTACAATTTTCTGAAATTTTAAGCAGTCTCTTCTTTTAACAGAAAATCCCTGTTTGTAAACTGAAGTTGCCAAACATTACATGAAATATACATCTTTTGCAGAAGTAGAACTATTTCCTTGTGAAGGAACATAAAGTAACTGTAAGTTTACAGTTATTTTGAACAGTGTGTTTATTGCATTAGACAGCGGTACTTAATACAAGCTACTTAAGTGAGGAAGATCAGATCAAGCCCCATACTACAACCATCTTTGAAGGTTTACTGTGAAGTCGAGGTAACAATATGTTAGGCAAAATAAATAAAAAATATTAAAAATTAAAAACATTCCACTTGTCCTTTGATCGGACTGCCCATTGTTAGGATTCTTCTGTAATAAAGTAAACTTCTTATCAGTTGTTGCCTTTGTTGCCTCATTATTCACAGACATAATGGCTGTTTGAAAATTCGAAGTACACGATTTATTTATCTTTATTATCTTAAGCCAAACTTACATTAAGTACTTGATAATATTGAAACAACATATTCGACTAGAGGATATAAGGTGACATAACGACTCGAAAGTTCATGGAAAAGGGGAGTAGCTGCTCATGGTAAACTGATTAAGACTGATAGTATTAAGTACGTGAATAGTTTCAAACGTTCGCAAGCCTACGAGATTGCCACTATCTGCGCCACTAATTCATTTCTACCGGTAAAACGAGATTCGTCACTATCTGCCCCTCTAATACGTTTTTACCGTCAATTTACCAGTCGTTGCAATGCTTTTTCTAAAGTCCCCTCGATTTGCTTGTAAAGACCCAAGGGGCGAACCAAACGTTACTTCCGAAAGAGTTCTGCTCCCTATGGGAGCTACTTTAGTACGTCCCCGAACAGACAGCAAACTTGACTGACCAACCTTTTGACCCCCAGCCCTCTATATCAAGGATCTTTCTTGGGTACATGGTCCCATTCCAGTCGTTTGCAATCCATACCGTTGCGATGACCTTAAAACCAATCTTGCTGTAGCCTCTGCTAGATTATGGCTTTTTTTATCACAAATCCACTGCCTTTAGATGTACTGGGGTGTGTGTAACCATTTAGCGCCAACTAATCATCCGGCTTTGAGGAATTATTTTACCTTCGAATGAGAGACCTTGGATTCTGTGCCCCAGCTATATTTGCAATTTGGTCTAAAAGAACTCTCCGCTGTAGGCCTGTGAAAAGCTGTTCACCATATAAAGGGACAACATTTCGTCAGAGGAGAAAGTGACTTTTATTCGCTGAAAAGTAATGACGTCACATAAAAGCCAATCCGAAGTTGCCACGAGTATATAAGCTAGCAGTGTATACATACGCGTATAGCTTTAGGATTTATCCAAAAACATATACTTTCTTCATATGTACTTCGTGCAAGTTCATACATATGCACACTCAATTTCATCACATGCATTTAAGGGATATAAATATACACCCATACAACCACTGAATAATGCCTGCCACTCGCATTCACAAACTTACACACGAACCTACCTGCCTGTCTGCTTGCGTACATACAAACGCATTAATCTGTATAGATCTGTATATATCTGTGTAAACAGTGTGTTGGAAGCTGAGTTACAAAGCAATAACAGCAAAAGATAACACTGAAATCCAACAAGTATTAGTAGCACGTAGGTGTATTAACGTTTCGATCTCCCTGAGATCTTCGTCAGAAGATCTCTATAAATATATATATATATATATATATATATATATATATATATATATATATATATATATATATATATATATATATATATATATATATATAACGCTAATTCCCACCTTAAGGGGAAATTGTTATATCTGCTTGTACATAGGGCGAAAAAAGATAATAAAATACATAAGAAATAAATTCGCCTTAACGTCTAAAAATATAATTAACGTTTTTTCAATGGGCAGCCATCCGTTCGTGTTAACAGCTAGGTGTCCGTAAATTTGACAACTTTGAAGTAATGGCACCTAGTGTGTAGATCTAAGAGGGCGCCCTTGTAAGTTTACGTATTCCCATAGGAAAAGTGTGTGGAAACGTTAAGGCGAAACTTATATTTCACCCGAAAAATTTTTTCCCCTTAAGGTCGACTTTTCAACAACAACTTTCCCCCTAAGTGCCGAATTAGAGAAATATATATATATTTCTCTAATTCGGCACTTAGGGGGAAAGTTGTTGTTGAAAAGTCGACCTTAAGGGGAAAAAAATTTTCGGGTGAAATATAAGTTTCGCCTTAACGTTTCCACACACTTTTCCTATGGGAATACGTAAACTTACAAGGGCGCCCTCTTAGATTTACAAACTAGATGCCATTACTTCAAAGTTATCAAATTTACGGACACCTAGCTGTTAACACGAACGGATGGCTGGCCATTGAAATAACGTTAATTATATGTTTAGACGTTAGGGCGAATTTATTTCTTATGTATTTTATTATCCTTTTTTCGCCCTATGTACAAGCAGATATAACAATTTCCCCTTAAGGTGGGAATTAGCGTTATATATATATATATATCTATATATATATATATATATATATATATATATATATATATATATATATACACATATATATACATATACATATATATATATATATATATATATATATATATATATATATATATATATATATATATATATTCAAAACCTGAAACTCAGGTATGGAGAAGTTAGAAAAGTAACGATTCTCAGAAGCAGATAAAATATCATTAGTCTGAATAGAAATGTAGGCTTCCAAAAATTGATCACCGGGTGGAGGTTTAAACTTAGAAACTGGTTTAAATTTAGAAACGGGATCCTTCTCAAAAGCGGAATCCTCCTTACCAAAAAAGAAATGCTTCAATCTTTCAACCTCATTCTCCGAGCAAAATCCTGAAGTCCTGATAGACTCTTCAAAATTGTAATGACATTGTTTTTAAGGGGGCAGACGAAGGAGGGGCTGTTGTAGTCATGGATAGGGAAAGCTACATTTGTGAATGTGAGAGACATTTAGCTGACTCTTCGGTTTACATTAAACTTGAAGAGGATCCAATGGATGATATTGTGGCCTCTGTAAATTCTTTACTTGTAGAATTACAAAATGAATTTTTTATCACCACGGACATGGCGAGTTATGCTTCTCCAATAGATACTAAGCCTGCCAGGTTTTATGTTTTACCCAAAGTGCACAAGGCGGGGGTACCGGGTCGACCGGTAATCTCAGGTAATGGGTCTCCCACTGAACGGTTGTCGGACTTAGTGGACCATTTTTTAAACCCCCTTGTCCCTGGGATAGATTCGTATCTTAAAGACACTTTTGATTTCCTTAGAAAACTTAGAGAGCTTGCCCCTCTTCCCTCGGGAACTTTGCTGGCAACAATTGACGTTGTGGCATTGTATCCCTCTATCCCCCCATCAGGATGGTATTGAGGCTTTACGTAGTTTTTTTTAATAGGCGACACTTTCCAGAGGCCGTAGTGTCCAGCATTTGTGGGATGGCAGGGATTGTCCTCAAGAAAAATGTTTTTGAGTTCAACTCGGACCATTACCTGCACACTTCGGGTACTGCAACAGGAACTAAGATGGCCCCTGCTTACGCCAATATTTTTCTGGCAGAGTTTGAAAAGTCATTTTTCTCGCAATGTGACTTCCTTCCGGAAGTGTTCTGGAGGTAGATAGATGACTGCTTTTTAATTTGGCGTCATGGGAGTGATAAATTCTACTCTTTTTTGAAGAACCTAAACTCTTTTCACCCCTCTATCAGGTTCACTGCTGATTTATCGCCTGAGTGTGTTAACTTTCTAGATGTTAAAGTCCCAGTACGACTTTGTATACGAATTTGGATAAGAGAAATGAGTGGTGCTTAAGGTTACTTAAACCCAAACATAACCAAAGAAATGATTTGTTGGAGAAAAAAGACATTTACGGAAGTGAAAGGTTGTTTTAAACAAATCGTGACTGTAAATGTAACGGCTGTTTCAATATGCACAAGGTTCATCACGGTGGGAAGTTCTAGATCATTATGAATATTCATTACTCAGCTGCGTCGAGATCACATCATGTCCACGACTGCCCAGTACGCGAGACAGCACGATGCAGCCAGTGTACATCTACTGCATACGCACTCGCTTACCGTATTTTCATTGTGCACTAATCAACGACGAATGCTAGGCTACGGTGTGCTTGTTGCAAGAAGAATGTAGCTATAGGGCCATAACACACAAGCAGTCAACTTGCGTGACATTGGCGGCCGGATACGGGCGTGCATGTCCGTATAACCTGCCTGTATTTTGCCTCGCTGTGCCAGGCAAAGTTATCTTGCTTAGGATTTCAGGTGAGGTTTTTCTCCCTTTTCATGTTAGTTGTGCAACAATTGTTGGCGTGGGTAATTATTTCTACAATTCAATTCTAAGCCTACACTAACATGAGTATAGTCCTAGGCTGTTTGTGTAGTCCATCCATCGAATATACAAGCAAATGCTCTGCACTGTTTACGTGCGAACGTTTCACTACAGCTGAGCATATAGGCAAGGCACCTATAGTTGTTTATTCATGAATAATCATAAACAAACAGACTGCCATTGGTTCATACTCCTGACTGATAGGCTCATTACGAGGAGAGAACTCGAATTTCAGTTGGCAATCCGACTTCAACATCTGCATTTCGGACAAAGATTACACCCGAAAGAAGCTAAGACTGTTCTTTTAGGTATGTTATAACCTCTTAAACTGTTACCAACTTCATATATCTAGCTCTCGTGGTATGACGATTTTTGGCGGTTTAAGTATTTCTTTATACAAAGTCGTACTGGGACTTTAAGGTTATTGCTAAGAACAGTGGGGTCACGGAGACGGATATTTATCGTAAACCTACCGATACAATGCTTTACTTATCTGCTGATAGTTGCCATCCTGGTCATGTTAAACGGAGTTTTGCGTTAATCCTAGATACACGTATAAAAGCTATTTGTACTATTCAAGAACTTACCAGGAAGAGATGCGAGGAACTGTCCAGGGCCCTTCACAAGCGTGGTCACTCCTATTCTAAGGTGACTCGTGAAATTGACCGTGCCCTCAATGTAGAAGACGTGACGAATTATGGGAGAGAAGTGCCTTCTCAAAGGGTCCCCCTAGTGATCGAATATCACCCAGGGTTACCGGACATAAAATAACTTCTACGTAAACACCAACCCCTGCTGCATCTCTCACCTATTATAAAAGAAGGTGTCCCAAATTTACCTTTACTGGCGTTCAGCCAACCTCCAAATTGGAGAAGGCTGTTAGTACGTGCCAAAATCAATAGGGGGACTTCCACAGTGGGACCAAGCAAACATTGTAATAGCAACTGCAAACTCTGCACTGACTCAGTTATTGTAGCGTTATCCGGAGTCACTGTGGTAAGGTTTTTAAAGTCAAGGTCAGGGAGTCGAATTGTACGGCTACATGGGTTGTTTGTTGTATTTTTTGCCCTTTTTGTGGTATGCAGTACGTCGGAATGACTCAAAATTTACTTATCGTTTTTTTATAAACGTTCTACCATCTTTTTACGATTTCTTTGAGAAAAATTGTTCATTTCACTCATACAGCACTAGAAATATATCACTCCTCTGTCCTTTGTATGGGACAAACCTCACTCGGTACAGTTTGCGATATCGCGCTGTGAAAGTTTGGAACAACCTATCAAGTCAAGTTAATATAACTGGTTAAGTTAATATAACTGGTAAACCTTCAGTAAAGTCTGTCAGAAATGTCCTACGACGTAACATGATAAAGCTATACTAAGTATATCCTTTTTGTAGCTTCTTATGGTATAGTAGGGGAGGGGTTGAGGGACTGGAAAAGGGGAGAAGGGGTGGGATTGTTATTGTGATCTAGTTAGGCCTAAGTATACGTTTTGTAATTTTTGAAATATACTGCACGAGATTCTTTTGGTTTTGTAATTTCCGGGGAGTGTGTTCACGTCAAGCCCTCCAGGGTTTTTTAACACACTTCCCTTTTCATGACATGTATTGTTAATATGATGTTTCGTAAATCGTTATTGCATGTATGATTATTGTTGTGAAAAGAAACAATAAATGAAATGAAAATGAAATGAAAATTTGAAAGAGCGGATGGCGAAACACCTCAGTGCTCTTCAGAAGGTTTAAGGGAGTGAGGTGGAGGTTCGGGGTCTATTTTTGTCAGGCCTTAGGCCGAGTTGTACTCTCATTTGGCTTCGCACTCTCCTAGTCATTTCAATGTAATAATCCTTCAAACCTTGAACCCTCCCTTCATTCCAGGAAATGCTTCCTATGAGAATAAGAAGTTTATTTTGAATAATTCCCTGGAAAGACTTAAGCATTTAGAAAGCATTTGGATGTGGAACAAATTGCAAACTGTTTCACCTGTGGGTCTTAATGTCAACGGTGATTTTGACTGCCAGACCTAGAAACCCAGAGTTAGGGCTCGCTAAGCAGGTCTTTTATTTTCTCACCAAGCCCCTTTATTGGTGAGTTTTTGCGTTTAGGTTTGCTTTCTTTTCATCTAGTTCTTTATAGACATCTGCTACGGTTGCCTCTCCTTTTTGTTTTTTTCTTTTATGTAGCTTTCTTCTGTGTTGTTGAGTTGCAAGCCTCGTTTATTTTCATTCTCATTTAAGGTTGTAACTTGATAAAGGCACTGTGGTGCCGAAAATTCGTTCACCTTTTTCCTGGACTAGAAATATATCTGTATTCTTATATTTCACTGAAGGTTTACATTCATTATGTCTCGGGTGATGTTCCTTTTTGGGCTAATCGCCGTATATATATATATATATATATATATATATATATATATATATATATATATATATATATATATATATATATATATATATATATATATATATACACACACAAAGAAAGGTCAAAGAGCTGCGTAGCACTTAAGAAGTAGGTAGGTAAAAAAAGGAGTAGTAAATAGTGCTAAACGTTTGTAAAAAATTTCACGACGTTTCGGGTTTAAATCCTTCATCAGATGGCAAAACTTCAACTGATAGTTGACACGGCCAAACATACAAATAATAAAATCGGGCATGGAAAAACCGGCTAGGAAAACAGACAGTTTTAAGTAGTTAACACAGGCAAAAACAATGCAGGAATTGCTGAGTTTTAAAAGTCCAAGTCTAACGTTCAGACCATGTGGGGACAGGGTTCCAAGTTTCATGATTAGACGGTCTTCGGCAGTTAGGCGGTCATGATTGGAACCTCGACAAGAGATGGCCGCCAAAACCATCAAGTCACGGATCGAGCATGTTGACTGGGGATTGAAGTGTGTGGCTACAGGGAACAATGGGAGGTTCTGTTTGATTGACCTCAGGTGCTCAGTGACTCGGTCAGCAAGACGACGTTTTGTTTCTCCCACATACAGTATATTACAGCTTTTACATACGAGAACGTGAACAACATTGGCTGAAGTACAGGTAAAATGGTGATGAATGTTAAACCGGTTGTTTTTGGGACCTACAATGGAAAGGATTGTCATAACTGACCACCGGGCAAGTATTACATCTCCCACGGTTGCATGGAAAAGTTCCTGGGGTGTTAGGCACTACTACTTGAGGTTGGAAGGCACGGAGCAATTGCTTAGATATGTTCTTTTCAATTCTGAATGCTGCGATGGGGGTGGGGGTGGGGGGGGGGTTCAGGGAAATGGT
Organism: Holothuria leucospilota; assembly: GCA_029531755.1. NCBI lineage: Eukaryota > Metazoa > Echinodermata > Holothuroidea > Aspidochirotida > Holothuriidae > Holothuria > Holothuria leucospilota. The sequence continues at coordinate 29,791,269 of CM055969.1, read as the reverse complement.
CACGGGTGGATGGGTCATGACGGAGGTCTCTACATTCCTGTAAATGGCAGGTACAATGGGAGTTACAGATGGATGAAAGGATAGGACCAGCGGAATACGTCTGGTGTGTGTTTAGTCAGTTTTGGGGGCAAGGGCGGAGGCCCTATCAATTCCTTGTATGCGTTTAAGGTCATTAGAGAACACTCTTTGTAGATACTGGCGTTGTTCAAAGAAAGAAATTATCTGCTTGGAAACTTTAGCGAAATCCTGGTCGTCGAAACAAATCCGTCTGGCCCGCAAACGTTGTCAGTAAGGAATCGAATTGGTACAAGGTCTGGGGAGGTAGGGAGGGTACATGAGGCAGTTGTGAGAGTCAGTGGGATTAAAGTGGAGATTAGACTTGATTTTAGGGTCGGAGATGGAAAATTCCGTGTCTAAAAACACTACTGAGGCGTTGGAAATACAGTGAGTGAATTTCCAAAACGGGCAAAACGTTTCAGCAAAGCTAATGAACCTTTCCAAATCGTTTCGAGGACCCATGACAACCCCAACAATATCGTCAATATGTTTTATAAAGTATGGGCTTGATCCCGGTGAAACGACATCTGTTCCTCAAAGTGGCCCATGGTAAGGCAGGCCACAGAAGGTACTCCTTTTATTTGACGCAAAAAACGACCATTGAACTGAAAGCAATTTTGTGTGAGGACCAGTTCTGTCAAGCGAAGAAAGGTGGTGGTAGGGATGTTAGGGTCCTGGCGTTGATCAAGGTAATGGCGTATGGCTGCTAAAGCAGCGAGATGGGGGATTGAAGTATAGAGGCTTGTGACATCCATAGTGAATAAAGTACGTTCATTGGGACTCTCAGGAAACTCAAAATTTTGAATTAACCTAAGGAAGTGAGGAGTATCCTGGATAAACGAAAGTAGGATTTAAACTAATGGGGAAAGTACAGAGTCTACATACTGTGAAATTACTGATAACCGTGGGGCAGCTGTGGGAAGACACAATTGGACGACCAGGTTTATTGGCCTTGTAAATTTTGATCAGCAGATAAAAATTGGAGATTTGTAGGCAAGGGTGATTCTGACTTACAAGCGTAGTTAAGGTTTTCTTGGCAAAGGTTTGGATTTCAGAAGTGGGGTCCATCGGCAGTTCGGTGTATGCTGTTTGGTCAGAGATTTGTGTCTCAGCTTCAGAAACATAACGATCTAGACGCCAAACAACAGTGGCACCGCCTTTGTCAGCAGGCTTAATAATCAAATTCTTGTTCTTCTTAAGGGACAAAAGGGCCTTCCTCTTTCCCAAAGAAATGTTACGAAAGGGGGTTACTTTGGGAGGAAGGAGACGTTCTAAATCGGAGTTAAACCCGAAACGTCATGGAATTTTTCACAAACTTTTAGCACTATTTACTACTTCTTTTTAGCTATATATATATATATATATATATATATATATATATATATATATATATATATATATATATAAATATATATATATATATATATATATATATATAAATATATATATATATATATATATTAGTATATAACGCTAATTCCTAGCATTTGCCGAAACCTGTACAGTGCCCTTACATTAGGGCGAAAACATTCTAAAATTCATAGGCATAAAATTTCACCCTCAAGTCTTCAAGACATAATCAACGTTATTTCAAAGTCCTGCCAACTGTACGTGTTAACAGATACGTGTGTGTAAATTCATCGACATAGAAGTAATAGCATATATATAGATTTTGTAGTTAGAAGGACGTTGCCATACGGTTACGTATTCCCATTAAAAATGTGTGAAAACTCTAAGGCGAAATGATTTTTTAGCCTGATGGGCATCGCTTTTAGCATTTGTTTCCCCCTAAGTGGGGAATTAGTAATATATATATATATATATATATATATATATATATATATATATATTATATATATATATATATATATATATATGTATAAACTATTGTATATTGCATTAGGTGAACACGATTTGCTCTAAAATTGTACATAAGGTAGACAGTGTACATTAGATGAACATTTCACTGTCGACGAATTGTTTTAGCTACCATTTCTAGGAACATTTTTATGGTCGAAAATAGCTTTAATATGTTCTCCATTGTCTAAAACGTACCTTTGGAAGGTTTGGTTAGGGTAGGGTCAGGGTTAGGGTTAAAAAAATTGAATTGAATTTAGTGTGTAAGTCAATGTAACTGTCGACCTAAGGTAGAATATATATATATATATATATATTTATATATATATATATATATATATATATATATATATATATATATATATATAGGTCGAAAGGTAAATAGTAGTACATTCGATCTTGAATTTTTATACCAATCCTAGATAGAGCATAGCCCTTATCAAAGCAGGAAAGGTTCAGAGAAAATACCAGAGAAAAAAATTGAGCCGTTCCGAGGGCAGTCCCCTATTTTATTTCTACCCAGAATAGTCCATCCTCCATGGTTGAGATATTGCTATCCAGAATACTCCATCCTCCATGCCAGGCGAAGAATTGTTTTCAGCAGCGACGCACAGTGGATAAAAAAACAATGACAGCCTGTTTGATATCACTTTGGGCAGCCTAGACGGGGCGGAGTGCTGCGAGTTAGTAGTCTGCTACTTGCTAACCTTACTAAAAACCAAATACGGTAACAGTCTTGGACTTTACAGCAGGGCTGTAACCGAGTCCACCTAATCCGAGTCCGAGCCAATTCCGATTCCACTGACCCCAATTCCGGGCCAATTCCGAGTCCGGTACCCCCCGAGTCCAAGCCGAGTCGGAGTCCAGAGGACCCGAGTCCGAGCCGAGTCCGAGTCAATCACATAAGTAAATGTGCAGTAAAATCCTTGGAAATTGGCAGCGCCGCGGTGTAGTGTGAATACAGGAGCATGAGTGCAGGTACAGGTACCAGCTGGTCATGAGTATTGGTACCAAGCCATGGGCGTGGGTACAGGTATGGGAACCGGGCCATGAGTACGGATCGGGGCCGGTACAGGTATGGGTAACAGGTCATGAGCCCAGACACGGGTACCGGTCATGAGTACGTGGTTTTGAGTTTGGGTATGGTATGTGTGCCAGGTCGTGAGAAGCTGGTATGGGTGCAAGTCCTGGGGCACGAACTTGAGCACAGACTAGGGGTAACACAACACGAGTATGGATACCAGGTCACGACTCAAGAACTTTCATACCCAAGTGTAGGTATGAAAGTTCAAACTTGAAGGAATTTAATGAGCACTGGTACAGGATCTGACCAGGTGGTATGGGTGCAGTTACATGGTCATGAGTATAATTACACTGTATATAGGCACCACCAGCTACTATCATGGGTACAAGAATAATATAAAGTGTACTTAGTAATATGTTTGGCAGCCATGAGTATCATATACAGTATCTGGAATATTTACAAAGTTCTAGAACACAACCACTGCAATGTCTGGTACTCAGGTGCCCTTCTCTGGGGGGCATGCCCACCCCTAAATTTCTCTTAGCCCTTCAAAAATTGCACAAATTTCATAAAGGCTAGTAGTGAAGACATAGATATCCCCAGAAATGTTAGCTTAAAATATATATTAAACCCCAGCTGCAAATTAAATCTACATATTGTAGCCCCACCCCACCCCACCCACCCCCCAAAAATATGTCGCAACATCCTTACAATTGCGCTTGCTGATGCCTGTTCTGACACGTCATCATCTCTATGGTTTGAAGTAAAGTGCAATTTTCATACCTGTTACACTACTTGATTTCAAGTACACAAAACTTACAACTTTGGCAAATTAGTATTGATTATTTTCTGATGCCTATAAACATATAGCTAATTCACTGCCATTTTGTGTTATTGGACTTCACACCTTGTAATCCTAAAGGCTGATGGTCAGTGCTTGAACTTGAACCATGGGCTTGTTGTATAAACCAAGGATGTATTGGAGCAACTACCTACTGTACAATCAAAGCCAATTAACAGTTTTTACAACAAAAGCAGTCAGATTTGTTGGGTCTGAAAGTTTAAGAGGAGACTATACAAATCTCCAAAGCACTGGAAGATTCAAGGAAAATACAAAGTACACTATAGCTGCATAGTACCTAATAATACCTTGAGTTGTGCCTAACCCATTCACTGGTACAATATGTGCCTATTGATTGTTACACACCTTGCACAATGCAAACAATGAACATAGGTCTGTGCCTTGCCTTGCAGTACATTGTCAGTGAATTTCCTAAAATCCTCCTATTCAAACCATAAAGTTATTATGGGCTCTGAAGGAGGTGATACTTTTTTGCATCCTAGCTGTCCTCTGTAACAAATTTTACAAAAAGGCTATACTGTGTAGACTGTATACTAAGGAAGGCTTAGTATTAAACTGCTACAAATGGGGTAGTTCTTGCATTTGTAAGTTTTATACAGATAAGGTGTAAACAAACTGTCTATAACTGCAAATGCCTAGGTCAATAGCTTCTGTTGATGTATATGAATTTTGCAGTACTAACTGTACAGATCAGTCATGTGCATGAATGGAGCTTAAATTTAGTAAACTTAATTTACTGTAGTTCATGGACCATATTGTACTATACTTTTGATGAGGGTAATATGCTGAGAGCAGGTGGTGGCCGGATGGGGATCAACTGGGAGAGTATAGGCCTTTAGGCCTATATTGCCAACATCACACTTGAATCTTGGTTACAATTGGAGGCAGTCCTCAGATCCAGTTGACCCCAGTTGCACTAGTATATAGACCTACATGATCTGAAGTACAGTGTATGTTGTATCACACAGTATTAGTAGAATGCACCTGTTGTAAGTCACGACTATAGATTTGTACATGTAGTACCAGTTCTGCTAGAAAGTTCAGTGTTACATTAAGTTACGTAGTCGTTCCTTGCTACCTATAGTATACTACAGCCTTACCTGGGGAAAATAGTTCATTGACTGGTACGGTTTTAACTTTTATGGTTCAGTTCTAATGAGTTCATCATCATACTGCAGCATGAACAACTCATCTCCCTCATGGACGACACAAGGTGCAGACACAGTATGAGTAAGAAGCTTTTTAAAAACTTTTAGGTTAAATCTATCCAGCAATTAGCGCTAATGCTCGTAACCACTTCCCAACAAGACCAGCTGCTGCATATACTGGACATGTACTGTAGAACTTTCATGCAGCCAGCATAAGGACTTTGAACCGCAGTATATTGTTGGGCTTATGCCTAACAGTTAGAACGCATTCTGTTCAAGCTGCAACTTAACTATGTGTGCTGTATACGATTCATTGCCGTGGTTCAATAAATATGCACTGCACTATACATGAATGAAGACATGACTGCAGCTGGTTTTGCATGGGCATTGACAAACATTGTCCTGTTGGCTTTACTAGTGACTAACGTGTCCATGCAACCTGAAGCCTGCAGTAGCTGCAGAGATAGCATGCCATATATATTTAATAAAGAGCCTGGAATATAACCAGAGACACTGGAGCCTGCATGCACTTTGGCCTTCAATCCATTTCACTTTACCATGATGACGTTGATAAAAATTTACCTCTGAAGGCCAAAAATCAAGCCCTAGGTGATGCCTGTATTATATTTGATGTGCTTGCACAACCCTCCCCATCGTCAGGTTTCAGGTTGCTCCCCCCCCCTTCCCCCACTTTTGGGCACCCTGCCCCCTCAGGCAGTCCTGGCATAATCACTGATAGCCTATTGCACAATTCTCAGACTGCTTTTGAGTTGTAAATAAACACTATAGGTAGTCAGTTAGAGATCAGTGAGCACCCCCACTACCTGTACATACAGTACCCCATCAAAAGAGATAGGCCTATGTTCAAAAATGCTGCCAGACTCTCACTCGACTCTGACTCGGATCCTGGTTTGACTCGGACACAGCTTGGTCTCGAGGCCTTCTGGACTCTGACTCGGATTCTGACCATGGACTCAGACTTTGCTCAGACTTGGGACAGGTGGACTTGACTCCAACCCTGCCCAACAGTAACCTTCACTTTTGTTGTATTTAACTTCACATCTTGCAGACTAGTGGTCACTGCTTGAATAGATAAATCAGTTTAAGTTGAATAACCTGAAGGAATGTGTCAGTTCTTCAATCAAAGAATTTCTGTAGCTGGGTAATGACAATGGTTAATGCCACTGTTGCCATTACAGGAACTAGGCACGATACAAGTTCAACCAGGCATGTATCATGTAGCACTTTTCCAACTAACTTAGAGGGCCATTTTTGTTAAAACCTTCTCTTCTTTACTTCATACATTCTTGAATAGTTCATTGGTTACAAGACCAGACCAATTAATTTTCCCATGTACACCTGGCTAGCCTGGAGCCCCAAGAGGACTTAGCAAATCCTTTTCCCAAGAAAAAGCCCTTGCCCGACCGACAAAATTCCAACCTGAGTAAGTTTCAACCCCAGCTGATTCTCAATAAATAACTCTCATGCCCCGGCCCACTGTTGCAAACATCCCCAGGGGCACTTTCCCCAGACAATAGGCTGATAGCCCAGTGGTAAATATGAGCTAATATGCTAGGGGGGCATCAAATTTTCACTTAAGTGGACTCGGCTGGACTCGGCTCCGAGTCCGAGTCCAGTTGCAGCCCATTCCGGGCCAATTCCGATTCCAGGACCTCCCATTCCGGGCCAATTCCGAGTCCAGAAAAAACTGGACTCGAGTCCGGAATTGAGTCCGAGTCCGGACTCGGGTGTTACAGCCCTGCTTTACAGAGACGACGGGCTTGGCGCCTTTAACTGTCCACCGAGAGGGCTTGAAAATATGAAGAAAGATATTTGTAAGACATTTAGGGAAAACGATCTAAAAATAACGGCACAAGCCAACAAAAAAAAAAACCGTAAACTACCTTGATGTCACACTGGACCTCCCTACTTCGAGTTACAGACCCTACATGAAACCCAACAACAACCCCGTTTACGTAAATGCAAAATCCAACCATTCCCCCAAGTACTCAAAAACATACCCAAAGGCATCAACCGCCGCTTATCAGAAATATCCTCATCAGAGTACGAATTTAACAAAGCCAAACCACCATACCCGCAGTGGTGGCACCAGGATTTTAAAAGAGGGGGGCAAATGGAGGGCAAAAGAAAATGTTGGGGGGCAAAAAATTTTCGCGGGTAGCCCGAAATCGAGCGCGAAGCGCGAGACTTAGCGGGTGGGGTCCAGGGGCAAAGCCCCGGTTGGGGTCCAGGAGGCGAAGACCCCGGAAGCTCTGAGGTTTTAGCATATCTCTTGGTGAAAAATTAAGTCTCAGGATAGGTCTATTTTGGTTCATAATGCATTATCCAAAGCAAAGATTCCAAATGATTTAATGCAAGCTATGCTTATTAGGCTATTACTCTTCTAAGCTGACAACATGAAAACTTGGAAAGTGACAATATGTTTAAAAGCTAGTAATTAGCAATCTGTTGACACTTTTTTACATATTTCTAAAAACAGAAAGGTGAATGCAATATGTATATAAACAGGGAATAGATATATACATGTATCTGCTACAGTTTATATATTGAGCATACCAGGTGGTACATAATGTATTAAAGGGATTTGTTCATAACTACAGCATGAACATTTCTCTTAAAACATCTCAAAGAAAAAAAAAAAAAAAAAACATGCATCAATCAAACAGCAGTGCCAATTTATGCAATGAATAAATATTGAAAACAAAACAAAAATAGCAGCCTAACCAACTAACGAAAGCAAAAACTAATCATTGACACACTGTGTATACTGCAGACTTACTGTTGGTACACTTTCATGATCTTCCAGCAGAAATTGAAACAAAATGCTAACACAGTACAGAACACAAACATATTTGCAACTGATGGGTGTGTTTGAAACATTAAAACTAGTACCTTATGTACCTTATGCTTATTCTTGGCTGTACATTTCTACTGTAGCAGAAAGATGAATGAAATAACAGGCTGACGTATTATCCATTCAAGACTTTAAAGAACACTTCATTATGTACTTAACCATATTATTAAGAATTAAAAAAAAGCATTAGACTACTCTTCTTAAAACAGTGGAAAATGCACTTATGACATGTGGTGTATACGTGAGAAACAAGTAGTATTTATCATCCCATTTTCAAACAGACAAAAGTAGAAACGATACCATTATATGTATAAAAGAGAATAGAACATAAAATATTATGATATTGAGTATACTAAATATACAAGTAGCATACAAAAGAGTCAAAACAGGAGAAGTAGATATCCAAAAGTGAATGTCACAAGCATTTTTTCTTTCCTTCTGTGAAGGATTGTTTCATGTTCAATCAATGCCATTCCGTTATTGTTAGCTAGTTATAACTTCTACTTGAGTGTAATTCTTGTCTTCGGATATTTTATGATAAACCTATCAACTTCTTCCTGGAAGTTGATTGCAATTGCTCTATACCTGTGAACACTGATAACTGTAAGACTTTTAAGCCTCTGACTGGACATGCTGGCTCTCAGATGATTCTTGATCAGCCTGAGTTTGCTCAAGGTGCGTTCACAAGCAGCTATGATTGGGATGATTGCAGCTATTTTCACTAGTTTGTATAGTTCTTTAAAGGCCATAGCTAGTGGCTTCAGGTGTTCAGAGACATCAATCACCGTTTCTAGTTTGGTTCTAGACCTTTTAATCATTCTCTTAGCGAGTCTCATTTCAATGTTTATGTCCTCAAGATTGAGTTTATAGTGAGCTGCAAGAGGTTCGACATTGTCAAAGTCTAGAAACTTCTTAGACTTGGGATCAAGGGCTGCAAGTGAACGAAAGATCTGCATATTTTCGTTACTAAATCGTCTATTTAATTCACCTAAAAACACATTTACTGTAGGGTTGAGTATTGCTACCTTCCTGCTAGCTGCATCAGACACTGTATCACGCTTTCCGAGTTTAGACAAAACAACAAAGTTGTTCACTGTGGATGGTACACTGGTTTGTCTGCCTTGATTGCTCCATTTTAGTCCATTTTCCTTTGCTAGTGTGAATGATTCTCTGAAGTAGCTATCAGCTTTGGTATCCAATCTGAAATTATTCAAGTCTTCTAGTAATGACTCTATCAGATCTGCTGCTCGTAGATAACCCAAATTAACACTCTGCAGTGTATCTGTAAATTTGCAGAGGTGAGGACTTCGTCCATAAGGAGCATGCAGTATATAAAAGTTTGGTCCAGTTGGGACAGGAGTCCTCTTGCATTCAATGCACGATCACGGTTATCATCATTTGTGTCTATGTGTCTGAAAAACTCAACAAAACAATGAAATCGCTTGCGAATGGCACCAACAGTTCTAACTTGGGATGCCCACCTCGTATCAGACATCCCTTTAAACTCCACTACCCTCGCTTTGGGGTACATCTTCTGCTGCCATTTTATCCACTGCTTGTGTATATGTGAGCCACTCAAAAAGTTGTAGGAAGATTGGAGAACCGCAAAGAAGTCAACAACTGGTACTACGGACTTGACTGTCTCTACAATCACTAAATTTAAACGGTGGGCGAAGCAGTGTACATACAATGTCTGTGGTATCTTACGGCGGATCCTTTCTTGTACACCTGACAGCTTTCCATTCATTACACTTGCACCGTCATAGCCTTGCCCAACGAGGTTATTGATGTCGATGCCTTCAGATTTTAATTCGTCTAAAATGCTCTCTGAGAGTGACTCAGCATCAAGGCCTTCGGCGCATCTGAATCCCATGAACTGCTCGTGGACCTCACCATCATAAAGGTTCAGGTCTTCGACGAGAGCGGACGTGTTTTCGTTTCGCTCTCGCCGTTTTACCGTGCTTAACTTTGTCACTGTGTGATAGCTTTGCTGCTTGTTGCAATTGTGCTTAAAACCTTATAGCGTGCTTCATCCCAAATTTTGTCTTTTGTAAAACCTGGTCAGAGTTTTTTTTTTCTTTTCATTCCGTGGCCTCGAGCCGCACAAACTGCTGCTATGCCCGGAGGTCGGGATACCACAATTGTTAAGTTGGAGTTTTCGTCTGGGGTGAGTGTCCCTCCCCCACAGGCGTTTACTGTGTTAAAAGACAATGGTGTCGAAATTGGAGAAATTGAGACGTTGCAGGCGCTTGAGGCCCGCAACACGTATGACCTTAAGTTTAAGTCTGATGCTGCCCGTGTTAAGGGTGTGTCATGCCTGAAGGGGGGTAGAGGGGCTCACTGTCACCCCATATGATGGCTCTGTGGCGGTGACGGTGCTTTACCTTCCCTTCGAGGTCGATCAGCGCCTGGTTGCGAGGGTTCTTAGTCAATACGGAACTGTCTCTGAAATGTGGTGGTGTAAATATACTGTGGGTGAGTTGAAAGGTATATTTAGTGGCAAGAGACAGTTCCGTATGGAACTGGTGAGGGACATTCCGTCCTTTCTCTTCATAGGGGGTTCCAAGGCCCACATTAGGTACTTTTGCCAGCCCCGTACCTGTTTTAGATGTGGAGAGGAGGGGCACGAAGCCAAGTCGTGTCCCAACAGACGTTGTGGGAAATGCTTGCAGTTGGGGCACGGCAAAGCAGAGTGTCCCAACGAGGTACGGTGCAACCTCTGTGGGGAGGAGGGACATGTGTTTGGTGCCTGCCCCACATCGCACTCTGCTCAGGTCAGTGCTGATGTGGGGTCGGCACCTGAACCCTCGCAAACAGGCCCACAATATTCAGCCCAGGAATTAAAGGAGGCGGCACTTGAGGTGGAGCACGACTTCCTTGCCTCCAAGCAGTGTGAGGGGGTACTGGGACTCCTGAGGCAGACTCTCCGCCATCCTTGGCAGCGGCACTCCGTCAGGTTGAAATAATGACAGTAGAGGAGGACCTTGATCTGTCCTCAGACTCGGCAATGTCAGATGGCGGGGAGCGTGCCTCAGAGCCTTCTCCAAAGGATCCACCTTCGGGGGAGGGTTGGTTTGATTTGTGTGAGGGGGAGGGGCCAGAGTCTGCACTAAAGAGGTCGGCCTCGGGCGAGGTGTCAGACCAGGGAATGCATCACTCTGGGACGCCCGTACCGAGCCCAAGGTTAAAAAAGATAAAATCCCAGCAAGAGTATTTAATTTGATTGGGTTTGCCTTTTGTTCACGCTGGTCCCAGTTTTCTTTCTGTGTCCATGCTTGGCACAATTTTGTTTGAAAGCTCAATGTAAGTGGGTTTGCCTTTGTTCCACATTAGGTCCGGTCCGGCTACAAGCATGTGAAAAGCACTGCTGTAAATAGTAGGGGGTTGGCCACATGGAAATTTTATGTAAATAGTTTTGCTTTTGTGAGATTGTAAATAGCCCTATGTGATAAGCTTGGGTTCCAGGTGGTGTTTTATATTGCTTACACAGAAATATTGTTTGGTAGGAGAATCCTTTAAATAGTTCGCGGTTATGTTTTTGTCCGGCCCGGTTTGAGTTCGCCTTTGTTTCGCCGTGCCTGTTTCTATGTACGTAAAAAGAAAGGTAACGTATGACGAAACTCATCTGCTCATGTTTGGACACATCTTTTGTCTCATCAACAAGGACTGCAAAGTATTTACACTCTCCAATTTCCTCTTTAATCTCATCCAAAATAATGTCGCATAGAATATCTAATATGGCGTTTTGGATGTTGTGATGGGTATACTTGTCATTTCCAGCTGCCTCAGTCAACTTCTCCTGTATGTCATACTTCTTAAGCAAGTTTAAAACTTCTAGAAAGTTGCCTTTGTTCTCTGGCCCTTCCTCGTGTTCATTATGTCCCCTTTGGGCAACGTTTTGAACCGCTGTCGAACGCAGGGTATCTGCCAAGATTTTGATGTACTCTCTGTTGCGTTGTACAAGTTGACGGTGGGATTCACTAATATGATCCATCACTGTTTTAAAGTTGCTCAGGGTGTTCTGAAACAGCTTCTGAGGTACCGGGAAAATTGGGTCCTATTTATCTTAAATTTATTCTCAATCTCATTTCCTAATTTGGTAAAACAATAAAACAGTGTCTTCTACTTAAAATGCATGAAATAAGAATTTACATTACTCATAGCACTTCCTGTCCAGCATTCCTAAAAAGTTTATCTATCTTACACAGAAAAGTTACTCTAACAGTTTACAATGACATCATCAGCTTTGTGACGTCACTGGCTGTACAGCGAAATCCTTCAAGTAATAGCCCTATCTTTTGGAGAGGGCACTCTAAGGTCAAAGAAACAATGCGACCTCTTACACCTTTCAATGCCCATGAGAGCTTGCTCTTCAGTGAATAGTTTCAATGACAGGGAGTTAAAGTATGTGACTTGCATAGTTTTACCAGGGAGCTGCCACTCTGATTTTACTTTGGAAAAGGTTGGGAATGATTCAGACAGTGAGGAGGATTATTTGTGAACCACTTTGCCTTGAAAACTCCTGAAAGGCCACTATACTTCAGGATCTGAGTGGGGGGGGGGGCAACAGGGGGCAAAGGCTCTGACTGGACGGCATTTGCCTCCCATGCCCCCCGTGCCCCCCATGGTGCTGCCCCTGCATACCAGAAAGCACTAGAAAGCAGTGGATACCATTTCGACTTAAAGTATGAGCAAACCAGTCAAAAAGCTAAGAGAAGTAGACAGCGGAACATAACTTGGTATAACTCACCCTACGATAGAAACTTGAAAACAAACATTGGCCAAAAATTCTTAGTTACTCGACAAATGCTTCCCCAAAGAGAACCCGCTCTACAAAATATGCAACAGAAGCACAATAAAAATATCGTATAGTTGCATGCCTAATATCAAAACCATAATTCAGATCGACAATAAGAAACAGTTATATAAATGGAAAGCTGACAAGGACCCCAGTAGCACAGATAAAAAGAGATGTAATTGCAGATCAACAAGTGACTGCCCCCTAAATGTAGCGTGCCTACAACCAGGGGTCATTTACCAAGCAGAAGTTATAGTCGACAATAAAGCAGAGTCATATATTGGACTTACAGCTAATGAATTCAAACAAAGATACAACAACCACAAAACCTCATTTAACAACGAAAGCAAGAAAAACACAACTGAACTAAGCAAGCATATCTGGGAGCTAAAGAAAGGAAACAAAGAGTTCACAATTTAGTGGTCCATCATTGCAAAAGCCGCCCCTTACAACCCAGCAACAAAGCGTTGCAACTTATGCCTTGCAGAGAAGTAATTCATCCTTGTGAGACCAGACCTCGATCTGTTCCCTAAACAAAAGTTCCGAGCTATTATGAAAGTGCAGACACCAGAACAGATACCTCCTGAATGCAGTAACTTGAGAACACTAACGTTTCTCTTCACTGAGCCTGTAGAGTAGCTCAGTCCCCTATATAGCACTTATGATAGCACACCTTGTGTATGAAACAGTCTGTATACGTGTATAGGAGTATGTGTCCTACACTGTAATAATATATATATTTATACATTAATATATATCTTTATATATATATATATATATATATATATATATATATATATATATATATATAAACAAATATCACTGGTAATGTCCTTGGTTCCAACAATAGTATATTGTGATACACAAAATACACAACACGTGGAACTCTCACTCATGCATATATATATAGATATATTATAGGTATATATATATAGGTATATATATAGGTTATATATATATATATATATATATATATATATATATATATAGTGTGTGTATATATATATATATATATATATATATATATATGTGTGTATATATATATATGTATATATATATATGTGTATATATATATATATAATATATATATATATATATATATATTATATATATATATATATATATATATCTTGGTTACGTTTTATCGACGATATCTTCATCATCTTGCCCCACGGTGAAAAGAGCCTAAAAAAATTTCTGTTGAAAACATCAATTCCTTTCCCCCTTCAATCAAATCTACGGCCGACTCCTCTAGAGTCAGTGTCCACTTCCTGGACACAACAGTGATCATAGAAAATGGTTCACTCAAAACTGACTTGTTCAACAAACCCACGGACAAGCATAACTACCTACTGCCGAGCAGTTGCCATCCCCCGCACTGCACCAAGCATCTGTTCCTCTGAAACAGACTTTGAAATTCGCACCAACGAACTATCTAGCCACCTCCGTAACAGACAGTACCTTTGGGGTTCTATTGAAAATGCCGTCAAAAAGGCAAAGGATACCCCGCGTTCTGAAACACTGGCATATAAAACCCGTCAGTCCAATTCTAATAGAGTACCACTGGTAACTGAGTACCATCCCGGTCTACCACCACTCGCCAAATTCATCCGAAAACATTTGCCCATTCTTCAAAGCACGATTCGCCTAAAGTCTATCTTTCCCGATCCCCCCGTTGTTGCCTTTTCGCGTCCCCCAATCTACGGGACATTCTGGTTTGGGCAAAATTCCAGGACAAAGCCTCAGTCGAGGCTGACAACAAGCATTTTGGTTGTTCACCTTGCCCGACCAAATGTAAGACGTGCGCTCTGGTTGATTCAACCAAACAATTTCAGAGCTATCAAACTGCACGCACTTTCCAAATTAGACAGTCAGTAAACTATCTCTCTAAAAATGTCATTTATCTCATCTACTGCAATCTGTGTGGAACGCAGTACGTAGGGGAATCTAAAAACTCACTAACGATGAGAATGACACAGCACAGGTCAGCAATTAAAACCAAAAAGGTTGAACAACCTGTAGCTAACCATTTCAATTCACCACGTCATTCGACAGACAATTAACGAGTCATTGTCATTGAACAAAACAGTTCATGGAACAATAGAAGCCGATAATACATTTTATCACAGCTCCAACACATCAACATTAATGTCGGCCTGTACAGAGACGACGGGTTAGCAGTTTGCAGAACTACACCTAGAAAAACAGGAATTATTAAGAAAGAAATATGCAAAATATTCGCAAACAACAACTTAAAAATAGAAATCAAAGCCAACAAAAAAGTATTAAATTTCTTAGATTTAACACTTGATCTTCACACCGAGACATAAAAACCATACCTGAAACCCAACAACACCCCACTTTATGTGAACAAACAGAGCAACCATCCACCACTCATCATAAGAAACATCCCAGAAAGTATCAACAGGAGACTAACTAACATCTCATCGAACGAAACCAAATTCAATACCACAGCACCCATATACCAAGAATCACTACGAAAGAGCGATTACGGGCATCACCTTAAGTACAGACCTCAATCGCCTAACACCAGTCAACACACCAAGGCCACAAAACGGAGGCGCACCAGAAACATCACCTGGTTCAACCCCCCATTCAGCGACAATGTTACCACCAACATTGGCAAGAAGTTTTTCAACCTCTTAAACAACTGCTTTCCACCTGAACACAAACTACATCCATTACTCAACAGAAACACGGTAAAACTGAGCTACAGCTGCATGGCAAACATGGACCAAGTAATATCAGCGCACAACAAACACATACTGGCAAAACATAATACACAACCAGCAACGCAAAACAACTGCAACTGCAGGGCACAAACCCAATGCCCACTGGAGGGTAATTGCCTCGCCGATAATATAGTGTACCAGGCCACCGTAACACGCCACGACAACAACAAAGAAGAATCATACATTGGTTTAACAGAAAACACCTTCAAAACCAGGTACACTGCACACAAGTCCAGCTTCAATCACAAAGACAAAAGAAATGCAACTACACTCAGCGAATACATTTGGAAGCTTAAGGATGCTAATGTCGAGCACACTGTGAAGTGGAAACTTATAAGCAAAGCCCGTGCCTACACTACATCATCTAAAACTTGCAACCTCTGCCTCGAAGAAAAGTTCTCCATCATTCACAAACCTTCCTTATCCACTCTGAACAAACAAAACGAACTCATAAGTTCCTGCAGACACAGAAATAAACACCTGCTGTGCAATTATTCAAATAGGTAGAGTATCTTTGTTCACTGGGATTGGTGTTGTCCGTGCTCTAAAAGACGAGCACGAAACCCAATGTGCGGTTAAAAACGGACACGTACAAAACAAATGCCAAACCATTGTTGACACCATTCTATATCAGGCTTCTGAAGAGTGAGGACCTGCTACACTGGACCCTTACGAAACAGTGTTACAAAGCTGCCTTGTAGTATCCTATAGTCCCAACCTTCC
Source organism: Holothuria leucospilota (assembly GCA_029531755.1). Lineage (NCBI taxonomy): Eukaryota > Metazoa > Echinodermata > Holothuroidea > Aspidochirotida > Holothuriidae > Holothuria > Holothuria leucospilota. The sequence goes on along the minus strand of CM055969.1, from coordinate 29,775,172 downwards.
ATATTTAAGATCCCTTCAGAGGTTGAGCACTCTACCATTGACTGGTTGATTTTGTTAAGAATATATATATATATATATATATATATATATATATATATATATATATATATATATATATATATATATATATATATATATATATATATATATATATATATATATATATATATATAGACATTATAGTTTGCGTGTAATGGAAAGAATAGTACACTAAGCGAAAAACTAGAAAAAATGCACTGTAAAGATAGACGTCTTCATTTTTTAACACATATATTGCGTTTAAGAATTAGAAAACGAACAACAAAATGGATACGAACATGCAGTAAATGACTGAACGAATATTAACACATGATAAGGATGATGACGTCAATTAAAGTGCACTCCTCAAACACGTTTATATGATTTATATATATGTTAATTTTTCTTTATTAAAAACAACTTGATGTTTACAGTAATCATGAAATAAACGCATAAACGTATTAACGAGATGGCGTTAAAGGAGCGTCAATGTGTTAAAGTTGGCGTTTATATATATATATATATATATATATATATATATATATATATATATATATATATATATATATATATATATATATATATATATATATATATATATATATAGGCCATTGAGGCCTATCTGGTAGGAACCAGTCCCATGTAGTATTTGAGTAGGTAGAGAGACGTAGCGACTTTATATGAATGAGTCAATTCACGCTATATTAAATAGGTGCACGGGGACCTTAGGCCATTTTTTCTCTAACATAGGCACTTGCCTTATACTGAAAGAGGTTATTTCTTTGTGTAAGGAAAACTTAGCCTCAAGCCGGATTAAACCAGCGACCTCCCGCATACAATGCGGATGCTCTGACCACTGAGCCATTGAGGCCTATGTGACAGAACGCGGCCAACTGAGCTTAAATACTGTTGGGTTAAGTTTTCCATTGTTACGTCCCATGTAGTATTGAGTAGGTATAGTGACGTAGCGACTTTTATATGAATGAGTCCACACACTATGTCTGGTATGGGGTGAACTTTCTTCTGTGAGCTGGTGAGTTTGGTCTTTAAATTAACTTGGTCAGTGGGTATAATAGTGCATTGGACTAACACATAGGTCAGGTTACTCAGTATAATCAGAACAGTGGCAGTCTGGTACTGCACTGCATTGCGTGTTCACTGTGTGTGTTGAAATCCCCTTCTCAGTGTTTGTGCTTTGCTATCCATTCCTAGCTCTTCAGGATAGCCTGTTGGCCTTTTCATGACCATGTTGAACCCAATCTGGGTACTAATGATTATTTAGCTATCGACAAAATAGGATGAATTAATATACCAGTTCCATACATAAATATCTTAAGTAATTGACCATAATTTTTTCTTAGATGGGAAAAAAGTGCAACTGCAAAACATTTGGTTATCATGATCTGATATAATACGACAGCTATCTGACAACTCTGAAGGCTATGAGTCTAAGCCTAAATATTACACACTATTTACTGTATATTATATGCTAGGCCTACATAGTTATCTGCAGTCCTATCCTAGGCTCCAGTGGTGCCAACGCAGGGGGGGGGGGGGATTTCAAACTTTTTTTTTTTGAAATTTAAAAAAGATCCCAAAAGACGTTTAAGCAATAGATTTCTGTAGGGGGTAGGGTGACGCGTGTTTTTTACTAAGTGATGGATCTATTGTAACTATTTTCTGTCACAAATAGTTCTCATAGTATAACAATTCTCTCAAATCCTTTGCAAACTATCAAAATTTTTGCGCGCTCCTCGTGCTTCAAACGTTACCTCAATGTTGTCCTTATTATCAATATTTTCGGGTAGCAACTCCCGCAAAAGCACAGCAACAAAAGTTGAAAGCTTTTCACTATTTCTCAGGTAAAAGACTGGCTATGTGACTGGCAAGTAGGTTTGTTGGGGAATTTTAAAGTGTCTCGATGCAGCGCACTCTGCAAAAAGTGCTGGGTCAAAATATGACCCAAATCGGACCAACGAATTTGGTTAGATCCCCACCTACCCTAATTTGGGTCAAGTTGACCCATACATGGGTTACGAACAGTCTGACTAAGATTTGGGTCATACTTAATTGTCATGACCAAGATGTATTGTGACCCAAAAATGAACCAAGTATTGGTTAGATACCCACCTACCCATGGTATGGGTCAATCCAATATGACTGTTTTGCTGGGTCAAAATAATGATGTTTGTGCATGGTTTCAAAAAGGGCTGTATAGTTTCTGGAGGAACTGCTTATGTGCAGCGTTCTGTGTACCTCTTATATTACTTGCGAACATGCGGATTTACAGGCTGAAAACAAATTTTTGTTGTGACTTGATAGGGAAATACACAAAACAAAAGCTTGTGACAGAAGACTTTATTTACATTTCACTTCTTTTATTTTTTCCTCTTCTCTTCAACACTGACAACAAAGTAAAAACCATCTATAAAATCTTTGAAAAAGGACGTTTGCACATTTAAATACCCCTTTGAGCTTATTTAAATTTAAATAAAAAATTTTAATTATAAAAAAAAATTAAATTACACTCTAAGAAAGCATAACAGATTAATTTTATGCAGACAAGGAAAGAAGAAATGCAGTTCCTTTCCATAGTAACCATACACAAATTTCTAGTACCCCCCTCACTGGAGATATTAATACCCACTGGAAAACCTCTTATGAGCCTTTTTCAGGCAGCTACAGATAACTTCACAGGTAACTATGATAGATCAATATTGAGGACTACTTTTATCTGAACCTTTTTCAATGAAAGCACATTGAAGTTGGTTAGATTCATCTGGTATTGAAGCTAATGAACAAACTTGTTAATAGTTCAGTAGGAAGAGAAGAAATTGCAAGTGCATTATTCCAACAATGCAAAAGATAAATGACTACACTCATACAAAAGTTTATGGTCTTGGTCCCATGGGTTCACAGTATGTATGTGTCCCATAGGTATTTTCTAACTAATCACAAGTCAACTGGCCTAGAATATATTGAGTATAGTAGTAGTTACGTAGACCAGACATCAGACATCAACAGCATGTAGAAATTGTTGTAGGATAAGGTTTAAATAGAATAACTACAAAGATCTTTGACACAGAATAAATTTTTAATTTAAGATGACATCTCTTGAAACCTGTGCTGACATATTTAATTTGTTTGCTCCACACAACCCCTACCTTCTTACCTCCAGCTTCCCTTCTGGAAATATTCAAGTCAGGATTTTCAAAGCAAGGAAAATTAGGTCCAAAACTGGAACGTTTCCAGACCTAGTCCTGCTCCATTTCATGCTTATTTTGGGAAAATTCCTGCCTATATTTATGCCTGTTCTGATTAAATTCCTGCTTAAATTCTGCATGCATTCATGCTTAAATCCTGGTTTGATTCTGCTTCAATCCTGACTTGAACACTGTTAGCCCAAAATTGGAACATTTTCAGACCTATTCCTGCTTCATTTCATGCTTAAATCTTGGGAAAGTTCCTGCCTTAATTCATGCTTAAATCCTGACTGAATTCTGCTTCAGTCCTGACTCGTACACTGTTCAGCTGAGACTGGAATATTTTCAGACCTATTCCTGCTTCATTTCATGCTTAAATCTCAGGGAAGATTCAGGCATATTTCTGACTCTTAGTCAGAAATATTTCAGACTCTTTGTCAGAAACATTTCAGACTCTTTAGTCAGAAATATTTCAGACTCTTTGTCTGAAATATTTCAGACTCCAATTGCAGATATTCCAAACAAGGAATTAAGCGATATAAAAAAGAATAATAAAGACACTGCAAGCTAGAACAAAAGCATATACTATACAGCTGCAGGGAACTGCAGGGAAATATGTAATAAATGCAAACCAGAATTTAGCCCAAAGGCTTAGTGATTGCTTGCCGAAAGGGGTGTGCTTTAATTGTTACATCGATGTTCATCCCTGAAATTTATACTTCTCTACTACATCACTTTTTACGATGAGTTAATTCACCATATGAACCCTGCTGACCTCACATGATCTTTAGCCCAACCAAAACTTGAAGTACAAAAAAATCAAAAAAAAAAACAACACAAAATGTCTTACAAGGGATTTGTCAAGCTTCCTACATCGAGATATCGTGTTAAACGAGCTTTTGATCCCCGGTGATCCCCAGATGACCGTTGACCTCCACCAATAAAATAGGGTTCTTTCTCTCATCGTGACACTTATATACATAAAAAGTATGAAATTAATCCAAGTTTCCTACATCAAGATATCGTGTTAACAAGATTTTCAGAGTTTGACCCTTGGTGACCAGAGACGACCTTTGACCTCCACCAATAACGATAGGGTTCTTCTCCCCACCATAATGCATCTAAGTACCTACTAAGTATTAAATTTATCCAAGCTTCCTACATCTAGATATTATGTTAGCTATTAAGGTTTTCAGAGTTTCAGAGCTTTTGATCCCCGGTGATCCCCAGATGACCTTTGACCTCCACCAAAATCAATAGGATTCTTTCCCTTACCATTACGCATCTACATACTAATCATGAAATTCATCCAAGCTTTCTACCTTGAGCTATCATGTTAAGAAGGTCTTCAGAGTTTGACCCCTGGTGACCCCAGATGAGCTTTGACCCCACCAAAGACAATAGGTTCTTCCTCTCAATATGGGGCAACTATGCACCAAGTTTGCGAACTGTCAGTTTTCTTTCTTGAGATATACAGTAGTGTTGATGAGCAGTGTCACAAACACACACACACACACACACACCCATACTCACCCTCGCTTCCTTAGCGGTACGCGGGAAATGTACCGGTAAGGAATTCGCGGGATTTCCCCATTAGCCTGGCTGACCTCCAACTAACCCAGCAGACGTACGTGTCTGGAGGGCGGGCTGCTTGTCAAGGCAGGCTTGTGCAGCCGCGCGAGACTTCTCATTGCAGCGACGGAATTTTCGGGCAGCTACGCCAGTTTCGAGCTCCGCGTGAGCTAGGAAAGACGTGCGAGAGCGGAGCTCTCGCCGGCTGTACCGTGTCCTGTTAAGGACATGTTGCTGAGTGCACACACGCTATCATGAATGCATAGCTTCCTTGCCTGCCTTTGGCAAGGAATCAAAAACACTGATCAATGGTCACAAGTTTCATCAAAATCCATTTAAAATAGACGTTTTGTACAGAATGTCTACTTTACAAATACGTGATGAATAAACCTACATCAAGAATACAACAGGCACAGCAGTGATTTAGCCAGATCTTTTCTCCAGTGTGACATGCTGAATTGACAGCATGGGGAGAGATCTATGGGGAGGGGTTGGGTTTTCTCCTCCACTTTAGAAATTTTATTTCAGTTTGAGAGGTACCTATATGGCAATGGTGCAATGTTTGACCCAAATAGACCTTGCAAATTTTGAGGTGAGAAGTACAACTTGTAATGACTGATTCTTGCAAAACTCAAATCAAGGTAGTTTTCTTTCAAATACTGTAAACACCTGTGCAGAAATTGCACTTAAATTTTTTGTGCGACATTCCTTTTGGTTATGCAACATTTGTCACACAAGTACAGGCTGGCTAAATCACTAGGCAGGGTTGGGTTTTTGCCGGAAATAACCCTTTTTTCCGAGCTTGAACAGCAGTAGAAACTGGTAAAAACTGGTTATTACCGGTAAAAACCGGGAGAAAATGGAACAAACCTCTTCTGGCAATTAAGAGAGTGCAGTTGTTGTAACTCATTGCACATGATGAATAAACCAGCAGATAAAATTGTTTACAGTCATTACACTTTCTATTTTGCATAAAAAGTGATCACTAAAATTTGTCAAAACAGAAAAAAGTGAAATACACTGTTGTTGCAATAGTACTGCAAGCCCTAACATATTAGTTGTAACCACAAACAAAGCACCTACATGCCAACAGGGACAGCCTGCAAACTAAACTTGGTTTGCAAAATGATCAGAATATCAAGCAAAGTTTTACAAAGTGAGGATTAATGAAATTGTATTTACGAAAGATCAATCTCCAAGTTGGTAGGGCATATCTGTTACACATAAGAAAGGGCAGGAGAGTGGAATGGACAAGCAACTTCCTTTATCATGTCAGAAACTTCAGTTTGACGCAGCAGAGAAGCAAATTACAGTGTCATAATGAGAAATGCTGACTAAGCAGCAACTTTAAGTATAGTAAAGGAGTTTCATCAAGGAGCTTCTCTGAATGTTTCAATCAAGCCCACTATACTTAGAAATAATTAAGAAGTTATAGATGGCCAACCAAATATTTCTTGACTAAAGTTATCTTCCTGTTGGAAAACTTGATAACCCACAATAGTAATGTATGAATAAAGGAAACTTAAGTGGATAGTCAGCACTTCTTTTTACCTTCATAAATACCTTTTGAGAATGCTGACCTCTGATCGGTCAGTTACCCATGTTCTTATCGAGTATAGAGACAAAGGGTGTATGGAGAGCAACTGTGCGATCATGTCCATACTGTGAACATGCCCATGATACAGGTATAGTAAAGTGCTGGTCTATTGAAAGGTGAACATTCAAATTAAACCAGGTAGAGTAATAACTGCAAATTTCTGTTCCTGTCACTGTTCACATTGATAGTAAAAATGCTGGATGAAACCTGCGAAACTTTAGGCAACTTGGGAGAGTAATTCATGATTAATGGAAAATTGTTAAAAGGAAAGCTTCTTCTCTTTTTAGTTTCTCCAGAATTAAAGTATATACGAATGGGAATAGAGTCATGGTGCCCATGTCTTTATAGCAGATTCAAACAGGCTATGACGTCACAGGTCTCTAAGCCCATATGTGTGACATCATAGCCTGTTCAAATGTGATATAGAGACATGGGCACCATTCACTTAATTCCCAAAAGAAAGTGGAAATGTTGAAGGAAGGTGGATGGTTGAATTATAAACAAGACAGTACTGGAGGTCAATGTAAGACATTGAGTTATTGTACTGTAGGACCTACACACCTGCAGGTTCATCTGAAAGGTATACCCAAGAGTGGGGTTAGCAACTTGCCAGTTTTCACAGGAAAGCTTCCCATCAAACTGAAAAAATCCTTTAATTATTCCTTGAGTTTCCTTCCTATTTTTCTGTATAGTGTATGTATACCTAGTGTAAATCTGGCAAAAAGTGGCCAAAATCGCTAAACAAATTACATTCAGGCCCTGGCATGGTATATATTGTTGCCTAAAATGATTAATCTGGATGTAAGAAAATTACTTTGATCCTTAGACTTTGAAAAAAACATAAAAAGTACTTGTTAACAACATTTTAGTCAATTTCACAGAATACGTTTTTTCCATTTTTTGGCAAAAACCTGTTTTTAACGGGACTGTTTTTACCGGTAAAAACCACTGGTAAAAACTGTCTGTGGCAAAAACTGCCAACCCTGTCACTGAGACACTACAACACCCCCCCCCCTCCCTTCCCACTCTCTCAAAAAGTATGTCTGTAAACCTGACATTGGCATGGATACAAAAGCTGAACATTGTAAGGTAAAAAAATATCTTGCTACATGTCAGAAAACTAAACCGATGAAGGCAAGGTGCTGCAATATAGGGAAGGTGCTGCAATATAGGCAAGGTGTTACAACCCAACATTAACAAAAAAATATACTAAGTCATTTGTTGGTGCATAATCTAGAGGCTAAACATTCTGAGTACAACACAGTCTGAAACCAGAAGGTGCTGACAGTGAGGCTGACAATTTAGACGAGACAAGGCTGGAAATGGAGCCAAAATGAGGGTAACATTGGAACCACCAATGAGGCTAACATTGTAGCTGGTGATGTCAGGCTGACATACTGACAATTGTTTTTCACGAAGGGATGTCCTGCTTGCACATACAGTACATACAGTAGGTGTAATGACTGCACCGTCTGCATCATACAAAAATCTGGTGACATGCCCTTTATTATCCTGGAGATCATCAATTCAGTAAAATGCTTAAACATAAGAGTAGAATGACAATAAAAATTCATACTTCACCATCAGTATAATTTTGTACATTTTCAGCTTTGCACTTGTCAATAAAGCACAAATACATTAAGAAAGTTTACATAATTATGAAGATACTGAGTTCAATGTGCTGAAACTATCCAAAATTAAGTTATCACAGATCCCCTTAATACCAAAAACCACAGGTCACTTGGGTAGGGCTGTGAACGTTTAGCAAAATTACTAAACGTTTAATCGCAAAATTTTGAGATCGTTTAGCGATTAATCGCAAGTACCTATGATCAACATAGTGACATCCAGGGGACATAGTTTCCATGAACCTCAAACACAGATCCTCATAGAAGCTCAACTTTGATGTCGTATGTTTACGTGTGTGCCAATTGTATAACTATGTATTTCACTTTTTCAAAAAGAGTTAAAGTGAACAGCTAATTTTCTGTAATGACTGCAGGAAGTTTTTTTTATTTAGTACGGAAAAACGGGTTTTGCGATTAATCGCTGGTAGCTTTATACTAAACGTTTATTACACATGCGATCGTTTAGCGATTAATCGCGAAACGGTCACAGCCCTACATTTAAGCATACAAGGCCTGTTGGAGGTGCAGCACTGTGCTGTTATGAATATTTAAAAAAAGTGTTATCAAAAAAATCCTCCTTTATGTTTCCCCTCTCCCAAGCCACCTGTTTTTCATGCATTCTTTCAGGGTCACAACGTCTCCACCTTCCCAAGCTACGTATCATTCTTCCCTATGTCTCTTCACACAAGATGTATATATCCTTCACTTCAATAACCATGACTGTTTAAGTTCACATTAAATGTACTGTACTTAAAATTGTCTAAATTCTTCACACACGGTACAGGTAGAGTCCAGGAACCATACATGGCTTACTACTCACACTTTAACAAATGCATTGCAATGTGTTTTTCTGAAAATTTAAGTTCTTCATAATTCTGTTACTGGTATTTCAAAGTAGCCAGTTAAACTTGAAGTTCCTCCAGTCCTTTGTAGCAACACCTGTTTGTAAAATGTACAGTCAGAATATCTGCCATGTTGACTCATCACTCATGTACCCTAAAACAGATCAGTTAATAGGCTATGTAACAGTAAAATTTGAAAATGCACACTCAGTGCCACAACTAATTTAAAGTTTGATTGAAATATGTGGTACAGTAGCTTTAGGTATCCAATTTATCCATTTCTTAAACTTTACAATATTTTTCAAGGAAAAAGAAAAGAATATCCCGTCGTGCTGCGGCCACATCTTGTTTGATTGTAGGCTTGTTGGATGTGCAGAGTTCTCAAGTTGTGATAATGATATAGTGCTTATGAACAAGTCAGCACTGACTGCAGCAACAGAGACCACCAGTCACAGCTTAAACTTTGGTAGATTTTCATGTACAGTAGGAACAAATGTTGGTTCTTTTAATTTTCTTTGCAAAAGTAAAATCACACTGAAAAGCATCTACAGTACTGGTCCGTGTAACTATCTGTGTAACTATCTCAAAGAGAAAATATCCAATCCCATCGTAACACTAATAGGCTGTACATGTATGGATAGAAATCCCTTGGCGGGGCACCAAAACAGAGTGGTTACAGCCCACGAGACCGAAGGTTCAAGAGACCGAAGGTCCGCGAGACCGACAATGAAATAGGGTTCACGAGACCGAAGGTCCGCGAGACCGACAATGAAATAAGGTTCACGAGACCGAAGGTCCGCCAGACCGAAAATAAAATAAGGTCCGCGAGACCGAAGGTCCGCCAGACCGAAAATAAAATAAGGTCCGCGAGACCGAAAATGAAATAGGGTCCGCGAGACCGAAAATGAAATAGGGTCCGCGAGACCGAAAATGAAATAGGGTTCACGAGACCGAAATTAAAAATCCGCTCGCGAGGCCGGAACGTTCATGCCAGAAGGGTGGTGTTGCAAGGGCAACGCACTAGTTTGCAAAATGTAAATACTACAGTGTGCCAGCATTAACTTAAAGCGGAGGGGAGCAGTACGGCGGACTGACACTTCTGTCGGTTTCGCGGACCCTTCTCATTTTCGGTCTCGTGGACCTTTTCTTATTTTCGGTCTCGTGGACCTTTTCTCGTTTTCGGTCTCGCGGACCTTTTCTTACTTTCGGTCTCGCGAACCTTTTCTCATTTTCGGTCTCGCGGACCCTTTCTCATTTTCGGTCTCGCGAACCTTTTTCCATTTTCGGTCTCGTGGACCCTTTTTGTTTTTGATTTTCGGTCTCCCGGACCTTCGGTCTCGTGGACCTTCGGTCTCGTGGGATGACCCCAACAGAGTGATAGTCATAGAGTCATAGGGTAGAGCATTTCCTGAAATCACATACCAAAATCAACGGCATCCCTGCAATTCTCCAAGAACATTCACCGTAGCTTGCAAGTGTTGGACTGACTGGAGATCACTTCCACTCCCAAGGAAAAGAGAGAAAGACCATAGCCTGTACTTGGCAATAGGAATTCTTGTGAATGATCCCCAAAATATTTGCATGCTGAAAACAGATTAATCAAGTGTAGCACAAAATTTGGACATCAACATGGACACTGTTGCCTTTGCTACGTACAGCTTAGAAAGTCTTGCTCTCACTAATCCTTTCATGACAACCATGGCTTCAAACACTGCCCATTTCTGAATTGCCAGTCCTAGGCTACATACTCCTTGGCAAGCCCAGTCTTCTAAGTTGACACTGATCATATGCCCTCACTTTGGCTTATTACACTGCACACTGTAAGCTAGGGTTATGCAGTACTGAACTGCCAAAGTGTATGCCTCTGTCAATAATGATACTGCCATTATTCTACGTTGTAGCATAGGCTACTGTATGCTTGTTTTACAACTAGGCCGGGCCTATAGTATAGTCCATGGGTGGAGTGCGCACTGGCATGTTGTGCTAGCCTACATCATACATAGCCGTATAGTTATAAACAACAGCAGTTCGTTAGGCTAGCGTAACGCAAGTTAAGGCTAGGCTTCGACTATGGTTTTCAAACGTTACCGTTCGGTTCCCACTGAAAATACTCGACCTTGACGTAGTATTCTCAGTCCAAATAATCAAGAATCATTCCTTAATATACGCAGTCGAGTACAGAGAAAAGTTCTGAGATTCCCTTCAAGATATTTGCCAATTTCAGTTTTTCTTTCTGTTTGCGTTTTTCTTGCGATGTAACGTTCTGCAGTAGTCAGAATAACCCTGATGAGAGGGAACGTGTTTATATTTGGTCTTTTCAAATGCAACATTTAGGACTGTATTACAAACGTCTACCTTGTCCATGGTTACCCTGACTAGTTCTTGAAGCTTATACTTGCGGCAATTTGAATTTCGTAATATCGTGCAGTCAATGTAACGAGCCAATCACATCACAGCTCTGCAAGTATTTTCAAATTTTATTTTACTAGTTGGGCAGCAATTCGTCTAATTTGCTTCTAAGATGCCAATAAAAAATTATATCAGAGATATATCACGATCTATGAATAACAGATAATGAGAACTTTCACAGCCACGATATTTTAAGTTTGTTCGTGCTGTACATGCAGTAGAGCAAGGTATGTACAATAGTGACAAAATTCGAGATGACGTAGTTTAAGAAATCTCCGTAGCAGACGCGAGTATTGAAAGGTGAAATAGCGGCTAAACATCGGGAGAGATTTTACACGTTCGCCTGATGGTCAACATTTGCGTGTGCTTTTTAAGTACGTAGAAACGGGCACTGAGAAACAAAGGGCGAGAACCCAAACCAGACGGGGCAAAAACGCAACAGCAAACTATTTACATGCACCTACAAACAAAAAATTGTGTTGCTATGTACAAAGGGCTATATACAAAGGTTAATTACATAGGACAATTTACAAATTTATTCATGCAAAACTACAGGTTAACTATCACCCGCCACGCCCGCACCGAAGTAATTGGCCCTCAGCGCCTGCCGAACGTCGACCTTGGCAGACGAACAAAGTCGGCCTCAACCCTCAATTTAATCTCCGTTCTCACCGACGCCAGGGCGACGTCTGCAGGCCTCCCCCCTCCCCTAAAAACAATATCACATCGGTCTCTCCATATAGCTAGCGTAATGGAGGCCGAAACAAAAGTAAGTACGCCCCGAACACTTGTATTGCCTGGTGGGGGCAGTAGACCATACAAAGCATAGTCCTGGCTGACCGCCCAGGTGTTACAAAACGTTAGACGGTCAGCCAGGACTTGAAACCACTCCCAGAGGAGGGCCACAAAGCCACAATGCCAAAACACATGTGGCACACTCTCCCACTTTGTGCACCCTGTGCGGGGGCAAATGCCATCTCCAAGACGCCACCGAAGGCGCTTGAGATTAGTTACGATGGCGTCATGTGCAATTCGCCACAGCAGGTCTCGCCGACGGTGATCTAGTGACCTGCTGTGCACTACGCGCCACACCTCCGGCCCCAAGGCGTAGTGGCTTGGTTGGACCCGGCCAGTCAAGCCATCAAAGATGGCCTGGTACAGGTCCCCCGCACTGGACTGCAAAACGTCCCCTACAGTTGACATCATACGGAGAGTGTCCCTCATATGACAATATGTCCTTGAGGGCCTCCCGCTGTGGGGTACACTATTACTAAAAAGGGACGGAAAGAACCCACGGAGTGACAATCCCCCCCCCCCCCCAATAACGGACAAAGTAGGCAAACGGCATCTCACTGTCGACAGCGCTAAAACCACACTTGGTCAGGAGAAAACGGAGCTTTGAGGGAAAGTGCACAAGGCCCAGTCCCCCATGCCTAAGGTCCTGGTACACCACCTTTCTTCTGACCAGCTCCGTTTTCCCTGACCATAGGAATTTAAATACGGCCCTCTCAAGTCGCACAAGGACACCTTCTGGAGCAGCCAGAACAGTGCCCGGGTACCACAAGAGAGGGTAAATGAATCGATTAATTACTGTTACTTTCCCCATCAGACTAATGTAGCGCCCTCCGTAGTCTGCCGTCCTAGCTTCCACCAGGTCCACTTTCTCATTCCAGGTAAGTGACTCGGGTGAACCGTAACCAAACCATATGCCATTGATTTTTATGGCGTCGTCTACCCATGATGTCGCGAAGGGCAGTTGTTTCGACCGCCACTTACCTAGACGGAGTCCTTTGGTCTTGGTGGGGTTCAGTCTGGCACCTGTCGCTCTTTGAAAAGTGGACAGGGTGCCAGTAAGGGCCTTGAAGGAAGCTAGGTCAGAGACTACGCATGTAACATCATCAGCATACTTGACTGTGGCTCCACCAGGGATGCGAAAAGGTCGGAACATAGGCTCCACATGGAGGGCTCTTGCCAGGGATTCACTGAACAATACATAGAGCAAAGGTGACAGTGGACATCCCTGCCGTACCCCACGTTGGACTCTGAAAGGGTCCGACGGTAGGCCATTAACAATAACACGACTATATACACTATTATACAATAAGGTTATCCATTTAACAAAAACTGAGTTCAGACTAAACTTCTTCAAGACTTTAAAAAGGAGTCCGTGATCAGCCATGTCGAAGGCCTTCTCCTGATCGAGGGAGACAAGCACACAAGGAAGATCACGGTCCATCACATACTCGACCAAGTCCCGCACCAACCAGAGGTTCTGCTGAATACTGTGTCCCCGCACCGCACATGTCTGAAAAGGCCCCACAAGATCCGGCATGACGGTGCCTAGCCTGTTGCAAAGGGCTTTCGCCAGGATCTTGTAGTCCACATTTAACAGGGTGATTGGTCGCTTGTTTTTAGGTTCAAGGGGGTCACCAGGCTTGGGTAACAATGTTATTACTCCTGTGCGCTGCGAGGGGCTCAACGAGCCAGCAAGAAAGGCAGAGACGAATACATCACGGAGATTGTGTCCAACGGTACCCCAAATGCGTTTGTAGAATTCTACCGGAATACCGTCGGACCCAGGTGACTTTCCACCCTTCATCTTCGCCACTGCCTTCCAGAGCTTGTCGACAGTCAAGGGGGAACCAAGTTCATCGTTCTGCTCTTTAGTGGGGGTCTTGGTAATGTTATCTAATAGGGACTTTTGAAGGCCCTCATCAACATCTTCCCGGGTGTAAAGCTGTTCATAGTATCCTATAAATACTTCTACGATGTCCAGAGGGTCCTTCTGTACTGTACCGTGGACGTCACGGACTGCCTTTATTCGACGGTCAGTAGCATACTTTGTGACGTCCCGGTAGAATTTGATGATTGGTTTTTCCTCCGCCTCCACACAATGAACACGAGCACGAACACGGGCCCCGTGTAGTTTTTCATCAAGATACTGCTGGATTGCGTGGAGTGCAGAGTAGTCCCCATCCCTCTCCTTAAAGCAGAGCGAGAGGAACTCCTTCCTTTTTCGACGAGCTCTTGCTACACAATACTCAACCGTAAACTGATTGATGCGAGACTTGACATCATGCCACCATTCTAAACCCGTAGAGAATGCCGGCTTCAAATTCGCCATCCCCCGTACCTGGCCCTAAACTGGGTACAATAATCATCCTCCATTAGAATATCTGTGTTCATTTTTCAGAACCCCTTCTTGCTGGCCATGAATGGGGGTTGAAAGGAGACAGTAACTGCATCATGATCCGAAATTGGACATGCCACAACTTCACAATCACTCGGCGACAGAGCCAGTGGAGAGTACACCCGGTCCAGCCTTGAGGCGTCCGTGCCATCAGGGCGGTGCCAAGTGAGTACGGACAAGCCGGGATGTTGCACTCTCCAAACGTCAACCATGTCGTGATTCTTTGTAAACATGTCCAATTCCGTCATGCCGACACTACAGCCCGAAGACTTACAAGAGGCCATTCGGTCAAGCTGTGTGTCGGGGACACAGTTAAAATCTCCAGCCAGGATACAAGGGGCACTGCCAGGAACGAAGGATGGCAGGGTCATGAAAAAGTCCCTTCTGTCTGAAGGCCGATTACGAGCGTAAACGTTACAGAGGAAAAGGTTCCCACAAGGGTGCTTTATGGTTACACACACCAACCGGTCCTCATGATCAGAATCAACTTTTCAGACCAGGGGAGTCCACCTTGGCGAAACTAAAATAACTGAACCACATGATGTCGAAGAACCAAAGGAAGCATGCAAACCCCCTCCCCACTCAAAGGACCAGGTGTGGACATCGTCCTCATTCACAATGTGGGTCTCCTGGAGGAAAACGAAGTCCACACCTAGTGATCTACAAAACTGAAATATTCTGGACCGCTTCCGGCTGTCCCTCATGCCGTTAACATTCAGGGTCAAGAGGGACAGAGGATCAACAGCCATGGTAAAATAGGGGGCTACGTATCATCTACCTGGGCCCTGGCCTTTTTATTACTCCGTGGACTCGAGGTGGGTCGGTCCGACACTTCGCCTGAGGCCGACCTCTTTAGTGGGGATTCCGAGTCGAAACCCTCGCAAAAATCAAACCAGCCCTCTCCTGATGGTGGATCCTTTGCAGGAGGCTCTGAGGCAGACTCTCCATCATCTGACATAGCAGAAACAGATTCATTTTCCGAAGAGATCTGAAGGTCCTCCTGCACTGTCATCGCGTCAGCCTCCACGGGTGGCGGTGAGGATGATGATAGAGAGCCTATCTCAGGGGACCCGGGGCCCTTCACACTGTTTGGAGGAGGCGAGAAAATCCTGCCCTACCTGTTGTGCAGCCTCCTCCAACTATTGAGTGGAGTACTCTGGGCCTGACTGCGAGGGCTCACCTGCCGGCTCCACATCTGCACTAGCACGTGCAGAGTACGATGTGGGGCAGGCACCAGAGACATGTCCCTCCTCCCCACATAGGTTACACCGCACCTCGTTGGGACACTCGGCCTTTTCGTGCCCCACCTGCAGGCACTTGCTACAACGTCTGTTGGGACACGACTTGGCTTCGTGCCCCTCCTCTGAACACTTAAAACATGTGCGGGGCTGCCCAAAGTATCTTATATGAGCCTTGGAACCCCCTATGAAGAGGAAGGACGGTATTTTCCTCTTCAGTACCATACGGAACTGTCTCTTTCCGTTCAGGATGCCCTTCTGCTCACCTTCCTGGTAGGTGACCCACCGCATATCGGAGACAGTTCCGTACTGACTGAGAACCCTCGCCACCAGGCCCTGATCGACCTCAAAGTTCAGGTACAGAACTGTCACCACCACAGAGCGATCATATGGGGTGACAGTGAGCCCTTTCAGCCCTTTAAGGCGAGAAACACCCTGAATTCAAGCAGCATCTGACCTGAACTTTAGGTCGTACGTGTTGCGGGCCGCAAGCGGCTGCAACATCTCTATTTCTTTTACCTCCACGCCATTGTTCTTTAACACAGTAAACGCCTGCGGGGGAGAAACGCTCGCCCCGGACGTAAACTCTAACTTAACAATTGTGCTATCCCGACTTCCGGGCATAGCACCAGTTGTGTGGCTCGAGGTCACGAAATGAAAGGAGAAAAAACCTCAGAACTAGTTTTACAAAGGACAAAAAATAGGATGAAGTAAGAAAAACACAAGCTACACAGAAACAAGGCGCGGGTCGCAAACAAATGTGCACACGTTTGCTCTCGTCGAAGACCTGAACTGAACTCAACATTTACACTGTGTTGTTTGCGGGAATAGTTTAATGCAGTTCAAGGAGCTAATGGCTGTGACTGGGGGAAGCCTGAGAGGATGATTGTGGAAGATTGGGCCAGAAGGGGATGGTTAGAAAGCTACTGACTGAGGAGCCGTGTCGGGAAGTGTGCTGGTGGGGGCAGTGGCTGGTGAGGTCTGAACTAGGATGCAATGGCTGGGTAATGTCTGGAGATGAGATTGATGGGGCAAGCTGATAGGGAAGGGGTGAATGGGGAAGGGATAACGGGCCAAACGGGTTGGCTGGGAAAATGGTAGGGGGAAGTGTAGATGCCAGTAGGCATTGCTGAGGCTGGAAAGAGGGTGGCTGGGAATTGCAGTTGCTGAGGAGGGGAAGTTAATTAGGCGGTGGCTAAAAAGAGGAAGGCTTGGGAAAAAATGGCTGGGAGTGGATGACTGCAGGGGAGGGGAATGCAAAAGGGACTGCAAGGAGATGGGGTAGGCTGGAAGAGGAATGGACTGTAAAGGGGGGGGGGAAGAGCTGGTTTAAGAAAGTCTGAAAGGGGATGTCTGGGAGATCTGTGGCTAGGGAGGGGTGAATGCAAATGGGGTGGCTGGGAGGGATATGGCTAGGGGAAGGGGTAGATGCAGAGGGGGGTGCTAGGAGATGGATGAGGTTGTGTGGATAGGGGAAGGAAGGGGGTGAGTATCCCAAGAGGGTTGCTGGGAGATGGCTGGAGTTGTGTGGGCAGGGGAAGGGGTACATGGAGGCAAAAGGGGCCGGTGCTTGCATGGAGATGGCTGGGAATGTGTGGGTAGGGGAAGGGTAAATGCAAAAGGGGGTTACTGTTAGATGGGTGCATTGATGGGGCAAGCTGATAGGGGGTGGCTGGGAAAATGGTATGGATAGGGGAAGGGTAGATGCCAATAGGCATAGCTGAGGGAGAGAGGGTGGCTGGGAATTGCAGTTGCAGAGGAGGGGAAGTTAATTAGGCGGTGGCTGAAAAAGGTAAGGCTGGGGGGTGAAATGGCTGGGAGTGGATGACTGCAGGCCGAAGGGTGAATGCTAAAGGGACTGCAAGGAGATGAGGTAGGAAGAGATATGGACTGTATGGGGGAAGAGCTGGTTTAGGAAAGTCTGAAAGGGGATATCTGGAAACTCAGCAGAATTGTGTGGCTAGGGAGGGGTGAATGTAAAATGGGGTGGCTGGGAGGGATATGTGGGTAGGGTTGTGTTTGTAGGGGAAGGGGTGGATGCAAAGGGGGTGCTAGAAGATGGATGGGGTTGTGTAGGTTGGGAAAGGGGTGAATATACAAAGGGGGTTGCTGGGAGATGGCTGAGGACGTGTGGGTAGGGGAAGGGTAAATGCAAAAGCGGGTTACTGTGAGAGGGGTGCATGCTGGAAAAGGAGACTGTGAGAGGGAAATAGCTGGGTGGGGATGACTGGGAGGGCTATGGTGTGGATGCATTGGGTAGGGGGAGGTCCCAGTGAATGGGAGTGCTGGGGAAAGGGTGGCTCGGAGAAAGTGCTGGGGAGAGTTTGTCTGGCTGGCGTAAGGCATGGGGATGCATCCCCCATTTGGAAGGAAGTTTTGCTATTTTGAGGCAAATGCATTTTGGGACAAGTGCTGTAAACCCCTACCCCTTGCCCTTACGCCTTAAAAAAAAAGAAACACAAGCCTTCAAAATATCTCTAGGCATGTATGTCGATCGTAAGAACTCAAAAAATTGACTGCTTGGCCTAGTTTTGCCAAAACTAAAATACCTTCTACACAAGGACAGCGATTTGTTCTCAATATTAGGGGGACATGACCCAATTTTCAAATACTTTACTGTGTGAAAACAAGCCAATGGACAATTTTGTCCGATATCCCCTATCTATTTACTGTATCTTAAGTGTGCAGAAAAATTCTAAGTCAGAACTGCTCAAAAATTTTCAAAGTCCAAAATCCCCTATTCATTTAGTGTTAGTAAGTTGTGAAAGGAAGTGTTCTGTCTGTTTTGAGTCAGAAATGAATCAGGAATTGAAACAATAGACAGGATTTCATCTCATATGTCAGAAAATTTAGTCAGGATTGAGTCTGAAATGTAGTCAGGAAATTTCCTGTCTTATCTAGTCTGTTTGGAATCAGGAATTAGTCAGGATACAGTATGAATTGAGTCAGAAATGGGTATGAAAGTCTATTCCTGATTTAGATTTATTCAGACTGCTTTCATACCTATTTCATATAAAAGTCATACTAAGATTTCTAAAAGGGTTACCATAGATGCAAACTCCTAAAACTTGCACTTACCCCCAGAAGGGTATACGTACATTACTCATACATGATGAAAAAAAGAACTGATACCAAAATCTCACAACTTACATTACTCATATATAGTTTAACTAGAGGTTATAACAAAAGAAACAAAATGTAAGTACGTACAATACATCTCTAGTATACCTAAAATCTTGTGCGGTGACTGCATGTTTCACAAATTTAAGTTCTTCCAAAGTCTGACATAGCTGATCAACACTCTGCTGACATAATAAACGTACAATGGCCAATTCTCACTGAAAGTGGTAACAACTTGCCTGTCTCTTTGGTATTAGTTTAAGGTTTGAATAAAATCCAGGCAAGAATCTTTGAGATTGATGGCATATGCAAGTCAAACACAAAAACTTTGAATGATATAGCTAAAGCATCCCGTAGCCTTTTGGAAGGTAAATCTCTCCCTTCAATCATGACAAAAGCTTCCAGCCAACAGATTACTGTGGTAGGCCTATGTTTCTAGTTCATTAAGTCATTGAAAAGCATGCAGTGGTAACGTTTGTTTTAAGAGCTTCCTGGACCTCTACTGTTGGCACTCACACAGCACTTAAGGCATGGTTTAGTGGTATTAAATAACGCAGAGATACATAGAAATAAACAGCAGGTAGGAACATACTTCTTAACCAAATTTGAAATTACATGTCACAATAAGTCATATACTGCTGTGAACATCATGGCTGAGGAAGCGTATCAAAAGTTAGTCTAATACATTTGGTCTACAAAATCCCTTTTTACATAAGAGTCCATATTTAAAATTGGAAGGAGCTTTGAACTCTTCTGTTAAGATTTTATCAAAGTACAAGAGATTTGGTACTATGGAAAGGAAGTAACAATAATATAGTCTTTGATCAGTTCGAAATGAAATTTTCGTGTGTAGCTCAACCTCATGGAATGACCCATATGGGAACTGAACTCCCCATATGGGAATTTAATTTCATGTATGGAAAATTTAACTTCCTATGTGGGAATTCAAGTAATTCATGTGGGAAAGCTCCCAGTGGGTATGTTTTCACACATGTTCCTGAAGGAAGTTGTGCAGGAATAATGTGGTGTTTCTATTATAAGGGAATGCTTGCACATATAGTATACATCATAGAATGCATGACCTTGTTTACTTGCGCATGGCACCGGGTAATAAAACAATGTAACTAAAATTTAATTGAAGCACTTTCAGCCAACATGAAACTTCTTTTCAGACTCCACTTTTAACTAAAATGTTTCCCTCAAACGATAAGTAATTAAAATAATGAGATAGTAAGAACAACATGCGAGAATCTTAACAAACCTTGTTAACTACATAAACATAAACATGGAAAACAACACTGTTGACTGTTGTACAACACAGCTCTTCAAACATCTGATGACGCAGGTGGTGAACACTCCGGAGATATTATAAACGTACGGAGGCTTCTAACTGATGGAGGGGATGCCTTACCTTTATCTTCCATCATTTTGAACACAAATTTTTGAATAAAATCCCACGTCGAATAACACGCTTTTGGGTACTGGAGGTCAAATTTGTAGAAACTTTTGAAACAGGTATCAAGCGCATCCAATATCTTGGCAAATGGCAAGGCTCTACCCTCAATAATAACAAACGACTGGGCTGGTTCAGCTTTATTGTCCACAAGTGCAAGCACAAATGGCTGCTTGTGGTATCCAATAGAGTCTGTTATGAAGCACGGGATGTTTGTTCCAACCTGCATGAAGAACATGAAGAACTGAGTGGGCTGCTCTGTTTACGGTACTGAGGACTGAGACTTGCATATACAATACAGTGCATACAGTCTGTAGGCAAGAATATAATACGACAAATTGAAAAGGAAAATTCTTTGTCCCAGAAGTCAAATTCTCCTCTGAGCACTTTCTGCCGTACATAAAGCATTAATGTAGGTTATATTTCCCTTATCTGCACAAGTTATTGACTAATCATCACAGAAGTTCATATTTATAGTGTATAGAATTCGAACTTCAGAATACGCTCACTTTTTACGTCAAGCAAAGGGGGGCCACCAATCGTTTATTCAGATTTTCCCACACTAAAAACAAATCTAGGATGTTGATCTAGTAATTACATATTTATTAAATCTTTGCATAAAAATGATCAACTGTTAGATCTTTGCAACACTGTATTTACACTGGTACATGTGCATTCCTTATGCTGCTGGCAGTTACCACAACTAATCCATTTCAGCATTTTACATCTGTTCACATGTTCAAGTGCATGGAACTATACAAGAATAGTTAAATAGGAAATTGTGTGAGATTCAAGGCAAATACAAACCGCTGAGGAAATTTGTCTTTTGTCTATGATTTGGGCTTAAGAATACCATGACACGCACAAGGCAAGCTATCAATTCCAGCTAAAAACTAAGAACGACTTTTCCAGTAAGTGACGTATAAACATTGTGGGGGCGCAATTGAAGCACATTATTAAAACGTTTGATGCCAGTCGTTTGACTGATAATCCTGATTATATTCTGTTCATTGGCGGAAACAAACCTTACCTCAAAGCATGCATAGACAATGGCCTTTGTCTCGGGATTTCTTGGAAAAGAAAGGGGGAGATCATCATTAAAAGGGTTTAGTCAACAGAGACTTAACAATAGGAACAAAGGGACCTGTCAATCAAATGGCAGTGCCTGAAAAGAATTAAAGCATTTTCAAGCACCTTTTGTCTGACAGATTTGGCTGTTGTATCTACCTCCTAACATCTCCCTGCTCTTTGGAAAAATACTAATGTAGAACGCGTGTTGATCAAAATACTGTGCACTATACAAAGAGAACAAAGAACACCACGAGAGACTTGGCTTAGTCTACTGTTTAAGACACATTCGGTTCAATTTGTAGATGTGTAAAATGAAGACAAACATTACTTAAAAGGCCGCAAAAGAGTAATGTTTTCGGCGCGATTCGCGCACATTCACCTTCTACTCCTGTCAACCTATCAGAACCTTCCCATAGAACAAAGTGAGAACAATTAATGCAAAACTCCATAGAAACTCTTCACCAACGATCTCGATAAATCTTGAAGAAATCGACGAGTGGATAGTCCGGAATACGCTATTTTGAAATGATATAGACAAACTGCTATTTTGACATAAACTCTCACAGTTCAAAGAGCTTGGTATATTTGCAGATGAGATAAACCACTGAGCTCAGTGTGTCCGCAAGGGAGGCAAGAGAGATAAAGTTACAGTGAGATGAGGACTAAGAGAGCTACAATTTGCTACCTAAATGTAATGGCGGAAAGTTTCTCATGATCCCTGGCTACGCCCCTGGTAACTGCCCTTCACATGCCCCTTTCTTAAGACAGTTTAAACATGATACGGCGTTAACTACTGCTCTGGTTCTGTCGGATCATGGAGCTATTAAGGTGGACGAAAATTGACGGCCAATCAACTCTGATCAAGGTTGGACACCCCATTATGGTTCCCCACGAGTGCGCGTACGTAGGACATGTAAAATGCGCAATCGTTCCCCTCCCCCTCCGCTCAACTTTTTTCATACTGCATGGGAGACGAGGCACTTTGGTGAAAAAGTTTTGTTTTAGCCTGCGGTTTGCTGCAACTTTAGCAATTTAGGACATTTCTCTCAAACAGTGACCCCTGCAAAGTAGATGAGGGACCCTTTAGGGTGACTTTTTCATCAAGCTATAGGCTTCTGTAATTTACATTTTTGTTACCTCAGCCCAAGCCAATTTAGTCAAAGGTAGGCCAGGATGGGCGACGGTCGTCGAGGAGACATACTCGCTGGTGATATGACAAATTGCGTAGGTTTACTTCCACCGGTAAGTCTCCTGACAGTTTCGCCATCTTTACCTTCGAGTGGTTGATAATTCAAAAGGAACCACAACTTATGCACTCGCTATGCACTCTTCTTTATTCATTAATATAAATACAAATCTACCTCTTACTGAACGTTATCTAGACACGCTTCCACAGTTTTTTGTAAAGGAAGGAAATCGTCTCCAACCAGACTACCTTTTCGTACAAATCTCTAATACTGTCAACCACCTTTTTCGCTCATAGTCTCTTTAAGTACTAACTGTTAATCTGCATTCTCTTTCGAAATTGTGGAGATTTCTTAGAAGTTCTTATGTACTTTCAGTGTTACGTGGGTTAGATAAAGCTTCATGCAATTATCCCCTTTTTAAGTACTCACAGAGCTTCCGTCGGTCTAGCCCCTGACCTGAAATTGGCCTGTCCCACCCCCAAATTTAAAAATAAATATCAGCCAATGAATCCAAGTAACTCGCTTTCCAACATTATGCTGGCGATAGTTCGTGCGGCCTGCAAGTACTGCATGGGGCCAAGTATACCCCAAACGAAAATCGCCTATAACAATGATTTATAAGAAGTTTAAGCTAAAGATTAATATCACAGGTCTTCGCAAATTGCTCAAATTTTAGCGCTTGGTGGGCTTTTACCTTTATACCTGTCGTTTTTTATTTCTCTTTCAGTGCCATTTCATACGCTTTCTCTGCATTCAAAGTAAATGGTAGTGGCAGAGCTGCTAGCTGTGGCAAAATGTGTTTTATAGAATTCCATTTCTTACAATCAGGAGTTTTGAAAGTGCCAAATTTTTCTGACCTCGGTCCCATCCGTGGCTATGATAAGGTCAGCTTAACCTATGCGGCTTCTCACTTAAAGTGCCCTAATAAATTTATCCTGAATTGGCCACTGTAAGGAATGGGCCTTAATGTGATCGGCCATTTTCGGCCAAGAATACGTCCCGGTACTGGATGACCTACGCAAGTTGTGACAAGATCAATGTGTATGACACCCTCTTTACCACTGATGGAAGTGATTCACCGCCCCAACTTCAGTGTCTTCCGCAATGACCTATATGTAGGACTGGATAAAGCAGGCGCTATTGTTTAACACTGCAGTGTTGGGGAACCACTTGGTGTTCACATGGTTGCGCAAACTACTCCTTGACAAGTCATCGCGCAGCCAGCGTGTAATAGTGAACAGTGCGGGGTGTACACGAAAAATGGAAAATGTATCAAAATTTTTGGAAATAATCCTTTTACGGGAGCAAAAACTAACGTCATTGCGCAAAAAACTTTTCTTCAATTTTGTCAACATTTCGTGTTGATAAATTTTCAGTAACAGCTGCACAATATTGACTCGAAGAGTGTATCAAAAAGATGTTTTCCATGTACGCAATGATTTAGTGCATTTACGTTATATAGGTATGTTCACTTAGAACTGACACCGTGCGAGAATATTGAAGGCGTTCATTGAATGTTGCATATTGGAAACTGATTCTCTGAAAGTATATTGTTGTAGCAAGTTATGTCCACTGGGACAGATGTTATTTAAGTGTCTAAGGTCTAAGTTTTTCATTAGGCTTCGTAGATTTGGCCCTCGTAGTTGCAAACTTTGTCCTCATGTAGTCCCCCCTCTCTATATGTGAAATACTGGATTCGCCCCTGGAGAATATTTTACTTAAGATCTTTATCTATTTTCATTTCTGATTAAAAGTTAATGCTAATAGCTAATTGAGGGGGCTTTACAACTGCGATCCGTTGTCGGCGAGCTGATTTTAGAACACTTGATCAGACCCAACTGTATGTGACGGCCTTAGTTGCATGGAAGGGGGCTACGAGGGTCTTTTGAACTGGTTTCCTGCATGTTACAATTTGATGACCCTCAACTGTTAGATCAAGGTGGAAGGCTCATCAGTGGCGTACATAAAAAAGATGGCACCCGCAGCGGACCTTTCCGCTATCACCCCATGTAGGGGTGGCTGCCGGGGGTTATTCACTTGTAGTGGTGTAGATGCAAATAGTTGTTTTGGTAAAACCTTGAACTGATCATTTATTGAAAAAGTCTCATTGTTTAATTAATCGTTCTCATTTAGGTTTTTTCAAGAAAGAGGGGAATAAAGCCGGCCCAGAGAGAAATAGGAAGAAAAGTAATGCTTTTGTCCAAAATCTTTCAAAATCGTACTGTCATTAAAAATGACAGTTATAAATTCCAGTATTGTTGCCAATACTATTCTATTGTGGAATAGGATCCATAATAGCCTTCAAAAATTCTTCGTGGTATGAAAAGAACAACTAAATTATTTTGTCTCTCAACCGTAGGTGGCAATGATTGAGGAAGAAAATCTCCATTTCAAGGTGGAACAGTCGACTGATTGCGCATTGAAATATCCCTTCATTCTTAACCTTAAAAATCGTCCAAAGCAGTAATTTCTCCTACCAACATCGTCCAAAAGGCGTCAGACGAGACTGGAAGACGAAAAAACGTCGTCCAAAATCTTCCAAAATCGTCCCATTTTTCACTAGGCTCCCACCCCCTTGTTAAAGTTTAGCCTATTTAAGATTGCTAAGATGTGAAATCATGCTATCTTTGCCAACGCTTTGACCTTATTTTATCACTAAATATTCTCAGTATTTCCTGTTTTGGGGTGTGGCATAGTAGGAGGGTACCTGAGGCTCCTTTTACCCATCCCCTTAGTACGCCACCCAGGCTCATTATTGTTGTCTCTTCCAGAATCTTTGGCTAAATCCAACTGTATCCGAAAGATTGCAATCTATTTTCGAATTATCACACTATGTTGCTACACATTAGCTTAGAAAGTGATAACATGCCATATTTTCCACAACTTGACAATGACATGAACTACAGGCAATGTTCTTTAACAATAGAGGACACTAGCAAGACCCTTCTCACTAATGTTTCTGGGCCTGTTCCACAGTTATGTAATAAAATTAACTAAATACGTCAATTGGATACTAGGTTAAATGAATTCAACATTGTATTTGACTTGCACCAACTTTAAATTTATACGGTACTGCTCATTCATCGTCGATTGACCAACAAACTTTACTGGCAAAGAGCTCTCAAGGGTTAATTTCATATGACATGACTTCAAAACAAAGCTTATACTAAACCTTCCCCAGGCTAACAAAACCTGCAAACTAAATAACATGCAAGTGAACTATGTACATATGATCTATGTCAAACTGGCTTTGGCGGAGGTATCTTTTACCATAATCTACTCCCACCCCAAGTGAAAAGTTCAGATGCATGGACAAGCCTAGAGGTATCTTAGACTGTTATTGATTATATATGTTCTCGTGTTCCAGAACTAGCCTTGACCAGGCAGGGAGGTATGTCCCTAACAATTCCCAGAGCAGACCATGGAGCCCCGTACCATTTGAAAATTAACCGCCAAAACGATTTAGGCTACATAGTATAATTCTTCTCAATGCCCCATTGCAGTGCCAGTACCATCATTCCTGGCCATACAGGCCAGATATAAAGCAGTAACCAAATTAACAGTTCTTTCACCTACTATTCAAAATATACACTCAGATATAAGTCAGTTACATGTACACAAATAAGATTAAAACAACTAATTTCTCAGAATTTGTGTCTTTATCCCTGCTGATACATTTCCATAGCGATCTAGTACAGAACGGATGCACAACTTTGCCTCAAGTCTGCCACTGGGGGAAATAATGTAACAACTTACAGCTAAGGTGCATCATAGTCAAGTTAGAAAACATCAGTTTAAAAAATGAAACCTCAGTTGCAGAACACACTTGAATATTCAAAGTAAAAGAAAGTAGAAATGTTCCAAATTACACACTGGAACCACTGGAAACTCACGGTGGCAGTTTAACCTGCTCTTATACGCATTTTACATGCAGTCTTTTTGCACTCTATGGTTTACTACACTCTTAAAATCTGGGCAAAATTTGCCCAACTTTTTGACCAACACTGGGCACCTATTCAACAACCTAAACAGTTGGGCAAAATTGTAACCAATCAAATTTGGTAAAGTTTGAACCCAACCGTTGGAAGGAAAATTACCCAACTGTTAAGTAAATGAGCATTTCAAAATATACTTAGTTGCTGGACACTTCTTTCATCAAGCTGTTGGGCAAATACATTTACCAACCGTTGGTTTTATGTTAACCCTCTTTGCTTAACCGTTGGTGATTTCATTACTTCAGAATAGCGTGCATGCATGCTGGGCATTCCTTCTTAGTAGAGTTGGGTGAACTACAGAACAGTTGTTGAAATTATATTAATTTATTGGGAAAGACATTAACAACTTCCTAGGCAGTTTATCTTTGGATGTTTGTTGTGCACTATATATTGGCCCATTATATCTAGGCCCCTATCACGGGAAACTGAGGTCACGAAAGTCTGAGCAAAATATGTTAATAAGTGTAATTTATTTTGCACCTTGAAATGTCTTTAATGTAAACCAAAATATAATACCCACTGTTGGAAAACTTTACAAAAATGCACCTGTATTGCAATGTACATTTCCAATGCCTTGGCTTAATCTGTTTGGTTTGCCACTGACTTCAGTGTATGTTCAAAATAATCAGGTTTAAAAGGGACTGTGAAATGATGCTTTTGAAATTAATACAGAAGTCTGCAAACTGAGAACTACTGTAGCACTTCCGTATCGTTCAAACACTGGAGTAAAGAAAGGATTATTAATATGCATAAATAGTTCAAAGTCTGCTACATTTACTCTCATTCGGACGTGTCAGAGAATACCCAAGATTCTGAACTCTCATTGGACAGCCGTTTGGCGCTAAGTCCAAATTGTCGACCTTGATACAAATTTGTGTTGGTTCGTAGTACTATTTTAGTAATTTTATAGAAATAGAGCTCGATTTTATGGCCATACATAATGTACGAGTTTTCATCTTTTGCCAAAGGTGTCAAAAGGAATGTTCAGATAATGGAACCAATTTCTGATTATGAGAAGAAATGTAAACCAAAATCGAGTCAAATGTATAGTTGTTCGACGCCATTATATGGTTTAAGTTTGACCAACATATAAGCAATTTCTTTTGCCTTACAAAAAATTGCCCAGTGTTTTAAGAGTGTACTTAACAGCTTATCCTCTCTCTCTTGAAAGTACTTTAAGTGATTGTTAAAGACATCCAACTGTCCAGTAGTGAATTTTTAAAATCGACTAGTGGCCAATTTTTTTCATCATAACCAAATTGTTTTTAGTCAAGTTTCTCACTTCATCGTGAATGCAGTTGTGCACCCTTCACTTTCCATTGCTTTATTTGGATAAGGTTTTCATACCGTAATTGTTCCACCGTACTGATTTTATTCACTTTTTTTAATTGCTCTTCTGTTCTCAGTATAACATTGACGGTAAGGATGAACAACAGTTGAGCTGCAGATGTTCTATTTTGACAGTGTTGTAGTATCACTCTGTAAATAAGTCCTTTTTCTAACTGTAAAGGATAGAGTTTTATATTTCCGCTTTCTTTAGGCAATCCAGTTATTGGATTTGAACTGAAGACACTAAATCTTGCTAATACGACGCAAAAAGCACAGTTACTCTAGGCAGGCTTAGTTGCCAGTCGATTGCAGTTGAATTACTTGTATAATATTTCATCCAGGTGTTCCCTGACAGATACTGTACGTCACAACATTAACAGTCAATATGGGTGAAGCTGGTACTGGAAGTTATTAGCTTCATTCTTCCTGGAAGGAAGACAAGAAGAAAAATTACAAAACAGATACAAAGCATTTCTACGATATTGTAGTACATTTGACGGTTACTATCTTGGGTAAATCAAATGAGATTTCAATGATTTTGTTATTTGAATACAGTTTGCTTTCCTCCCTGACTATAAAATGTCTATTACACATGATTTTTCAAAATCTCCAGGAGTGCTAAAAAGCCAGCAAAAGAATATAACGAAACGTCAAGTCAGATTAACTAATGTGATGCAACTATTTTTAATTGTGTATTTATGCATACTATCGAGGAGGATACACCGCAAATCCATTATCTTACCAACTCAACCCTAGCCTTATTCATTTACTTAAAGCCCCCTAAATAATCATTACCTTAAATATGACAGTCACCTACTATCATTGTTGTAAACAGTAGTGTACTTTTTTCATTCCTTACCCCCTTCTATGATGTTTGCTTCCTGTCACAGCTGCAGTATAGATGCATCACAAACGTTAAGTCATCTCTTTTGCACTATCTACCCTGTGAACAAAAACTTTTATAAGATAAAGAATACTTTCAGGACCAAAAAAGTAATTATAGTTTTCTTATGTTCTATCCTGTATTTCTTCAACTGCAAACTCAGACAAAATATCCTTTTCAGAACTACTAGGATGAAATATTAAAAATTTTGTGAATATGTTTTGTGCCAACAACTTGTGAATAACTGAAATGTAGTCACTCTATTCATTTCAAGTTTACGCTATTTGACAATTTCAATATTAAATCACTGAGAGTGACTTGGTCAGCTTGTGTAATAACCAAATTTTCGAATGATTTATTGTTTCAAAGACAGCATAAAGATAAGACTGCACATGTGCTGCACACATTCATTTTTCTCATCTAAAAATTGAAGTGACTTCTGACAAAGTCGTTTATTTTATGAGCATTTAAAGCTTAGAAAAAAAAAGGAAAAGAATGTTTGCCTCTGTTTGGAGACCTATGTCTACCCTTTATGGCCCTGAACAATCCATACAGCACAAAATTTTTAACAATCTGTAGTCTGAAAACCTATAGGTTAATATCCACTGCCCTTTCATATTGTTATTGCCTACAGTTTTAGATAATAGTCTTTTGCTCTTTAGCTAGAACAAAATTTTTACTTACCTATTTTCTCTCAGTTATGAACTCAAGCAAACATACCCCAGATCGGTTCTTACACAGGCGTGTGAGAAATTTGTACATACTGGGGTAGTGGCGGTGGAATAAGGATCCCTGATATGGGTAATCCTTCTTTTCCAGACTTTCCTTTAAGAGAGATATAAAAGGAAGCAATTCATTGAAAACAACATAACATTACTTAGAAAAGATGTGATTAAAATTGACATGATAGAAACCGCTAATGTTCAAATGATGAACCTCTTCTCTTTCCACTTTTAAAACAGCACAAATTCCATGCCAGTCTGACATTTCCTGTACGTCTGTTCTTGCTTTCCTAACAAATGCGAATCCACAGTACTTCCCATGTATACTGATGAGTTGGGCCTACTAGACTAGCATCACCACGGCAATATAACTTTTTACAAATAAAGCAGAATATCTGAACTTTTAAAATTACATTAAGAAAGGGCACATTTACCATACGTTCGAAGAAAATGGTCAAAGAACAGTTTCTATCGTCCTTTTGATCCATCGAGATAACGCTTGACCCAAGAGCTTTTTAAACCTTTAATGAAATATAAGCAGGTAAATAGCTTTGAGTCCACCTTCAGAATACTGATTTATGAGAACAGCTCCTTTAATTTTGTCCAGTTTAGCATTCCAAATAAAATTGAAAATATTTTTCTATTGGCTTAAGAAAGTGAATGTAGGGTCTTGTAAAACTTGAAATAAATACTGACATTGCCAGAGTCTTCACTACTGTAATTTTGCTTAAATGGGTCAAATAACGTTGTGACTAAATATGAAAAAAGCTCTTTAGACGAGATATTTTGGGGGTATAATTCAATCTAAATGATTCATTTTTATCTGCTGAAATGGAAACCCCCAACCCATGTATAGGACCTACAGCCTTTTTCATCCCATACAAGTGAGGAAAAGATTTATATCCTGAACAGAGAAACCAAGTGAGATTTATCGGCAGGTAATTTCATAGGCGACGATAATTCTAAAACTTTCATAGTATTTACCGTTTCTGTAAAGGTTTTAAAACTACCATCTAAAACGATAGTAGTGGCATCGGCATATTGTAAAATCTTTATGTGAGTAGCAAACAGGGAAATGCATTGGATGACTGGGTTATCAATGATACTCATTGCCAAAACCTTAGCACATATGATGAAGATATAAGGACTAAGAGGACAGCCCTGTCGGACTCCCCAGGTAATGGGAAACAGGACATGCATAACCATTATTCATAATACACGCTCCGCTGTTTGAGTAAAAGTCTTAATCCAGCGAATGAAACCATCACCAAAGTTGAGAAACTTTAAACATTTAGAAATGAAACCCCATTCAACTCTGACAAATGCTTTATCAAAATCTAATAAGAGCATAAGTCCCCTTTTGTTAATATTCGAATAGTAATCAATACGGCCTGAAAAAAACGAACGTTTTCTCCAATAACACGAACTTTTAAAAATCCTGTTTGGTGGGGACCAATGATTTTATTTAATCTTGATTCAACCTTATGGCAATAGTCTTAGCACATATTTTGTACTAGTTGACATTGAGAGGTGATATAGGTCTGTAATTTTGAAGATGTAGAATATCTTTACCTGGTTTGGGTATTACTGTAATAATGGCACGGCCTTGTTCCTCTGAAAGATAAGCATCCTCAAAAGCAAAATTAAAAGCATCTGTCACATACTGTCTAATAATTGGCCAAAAGAGATTATAAAATTCGACTGCTAAACCATCGCATCCTGGAGATTTTCCGTTAGGTACAGTAGAAATAGCCCCTTCACACTCATTAACTGTGAGGAGACCCTCCCATATAAGAACACAATCGTCGTTAAGTTTTACATCACACTTAATCGTTTCAAATATGCGTTCAGGGTTGATACCATCGCTATTGTGCAACTTTTCGTAAAACGATTTTAGTTCTTCTGAGATTTCGTCATTATTTTTACAAACATTACCGTCACTTTGACGTAACTGAAAAATAGTGCTAATATTCTTGTTTCTCTTCTCGAGATTCAAAAAATATTATGTACTCTTTTCTCCATGTTCGACCCAACGAGCTCGAGATCAAATAATTAAGCCCATTTACTTGAAATTATAAAAACGGCTGGAGTGTATTTCTTACATCCTGTAAATCTTTGAAAACTTTCGGTGAGTTTGATGCACCATAAGCTTGCTCAAGTTGTGTGATTTGAAGAAGCAATTCCTGTTCCAACTTTTGTCATTTTGTGCTGTTTCTTTTACATATTTTATTGATGTGTATCTTCTTTTATATTCAATTTGGCGCTGCTGATCTTGGAAAGTTTTGTTGATTTGCTTCTCAAATTTGTTGAGTTCCTTTTCAGGTCATGTTGGCAATTTTTTGCGAAATGTTCACAATGATCTCGTCAATACGATCTGAGCGACGATCTTCTCACTCAGAATCCGAAGTTCTGGATCCTGAGGCTCCCGTACACTAAAACTAGTAGTGATTTCTTTGTTCGGGGAGGAAAACTTTTCCAGTACTTTCTTGCGTTTTGGTCTTCCACCGCCCATTTTCACGTCTCAAGTTGTAGCCAATGGGATTAGCAATGACAAATGGTAAAATTTAACAGTATTACCTGGATAAATTTGCAGAAAATAGATTATTTACTTTTGCCCTCAAAGCTCGGCAGCCATGTTAGGCTCGTCCATTTTCCTTTTGAAATCATTTTCTTTATATCTTGTCGCCAGGGCGCCAGCGTGAAACAAAAATAAAAAAAATGGATAGCTTTCTGATAAAAATTGCTCTGCTAACCGATCAAAAAATAAATTGGATCGGAATACTTACGGACAGCAATACAAATCTGATATCTTTGTAGTGTGACCATACTCATAAGAAACCCAATAATCTATTTTTCTGAACAAAAGTAGGATAGATATATGAATTCGGAATCGCTGTAGTGTGAACGGGCCTTATAATTGGGAGAAATAGAACCCTGCATTTTTTGGATTCAGCATTAAAGAGGACAACGAAAATACAAACCCCGATGTAGGTCACAGTGCTGTAGAAGGCCAAAGCTAAGATAAGTTATTTTGCTCAATGTTTAAACTGATTGTCAGTTTTGCTCAACTTTTGCGAGAAGTTTGTGTAAAGGTAACCTTCCCTGATCGAGTACGAGTACTTTAAAATCAAGTAGGAGTTTTTTAACATTCGGGCACTTGAAAATGTAAGTACAACAGCACTGAAACCTTCCGAATAGTAACAACTCCATGGAATAAAAAGGAATTTTAGTTTTCTCTCCGATTTTTCACTTTGACAAAGAGTAAATAGCTTATTTACTAAGCTTGACATTCTCTGTTGCTCTTAAGGAAGGACCAGGGGTGACAAAATCTGTATGTATATGAGATATTTTAAAGATTATATTTGAATGAGAGCCATTATCTTCATTTCATTAGCACGGTGAGATATCGAATACGATTATTACTGTATAACTAACATTGCAGTTTTATTCTAATGTCCAAAATAATATTGTAAATACTCCTGAAATTCCATGGGCATTGCCCCGACCTCACGCATGGGCTTAGCAAGAGATGGACTAGGGACTGAAGGACCTCAACTCCAGTCAAAAAGTAAAAAAGTTATGGAGTGAGGTATGATTCCGAACCTTGTTTTTAAGGACAGGAACTCCTTTATACCCTGTGACATTAGCGTAGTCAGAGGGGGAACCAAGGGGGCCGTGGCTTCCATTCGAATTCTGAAAAATACACCTATAAGTATTGTTCATACACACTTGAAGGAAGTGCAAATCATTCCTCGACGTTAATTACTTGAGTTCCTTAGCAGTAAACAAAAAAGAATAACAAAATCATTTATGAATCAGTTACATTTTTGACTTATGTCCCTGAATTTGGCAAGAGTATTGTCGTCAATTGTCTCAGTCACAAAAACTTTCCAAGCTAGCTGTTTTATAGAAATGGCCCCCTTTTGCTAATGTTTTTTAAACTATTTACTGAAGTACCCAGAGATGGTGACAAGTCAATTTTTGCAGGTCCAAGTCAAGTCACCAGTCAATGTTGGCAAGTCCAAGTAAGTCACAAGTCGTTTGCCTCAGCTCCAATTCAAGTCAATTCACAAGTCACCATAAATATTGACTAGCAAGATCTGACTGAATGGACTGTTTAAAGGCTATTATCATCTTTGCCGTCATATTCCATTCCAAGGCAAGCAAAAAATTTGGGCCACCCTTTACATGATACTGCAATCGATTACGAAACTGAAGTATGTGAATCAGAGCACGCTGAGTCAATCATGGGAAGGACACAGCGCACTGAAACCTAAACTCAAGTTAACCAACCATCTACATCACCATCAATTATCAAATCTAGTAGCAGTGTTTGCAATAGGTCTCCGAATCTGGGGGGGGGGGGGAATTCAGATGTTTGGGGACCTTGGAAAATCAGAAACCCGCAAAAGGGTCAATTTTTCTTTATTTCATTAGGTTGGCAAAACTTGGTGGACTTGTTACTTGCATGGCTACATCCCATCGTTTGGTAGTGGTCACCATGGTCACTTTGGTGTAGTAGTAGTAACACGACACCGTAACAGTGGGACCTTACTCACGAGTCACTATTAGGCATCTATAACCATATATGCAAGAGTTCCAGAATAATTGAGTTCTCTGGTTATGTTCCGTGGCAGCCGCACGGGGGGCATGGGGGTGCGTGCCCCCCAATCGATTTCAGATTTTTTTGAAAATTTTCAAATGACCCCCAAAGGCGTTTCAGCTATAGATTTCTGTAGGGTGAAGTGTGTTTTCGACGGAGTGATGTATTTATTGTAACCATTTGCTATCACAAATGATTCTTAAACTATCAGGATTATCGCAAATCCTTCGCAAAGTATCGAAATTTTCGCGCGCTCCGCGCGCTTCAAGCCTTGCCTCAGTATTGTCCTTATCAATAATTTCTGGTAGCAACTCCCGCAGAAAAACAGCACCAAAAAAAAAAAAAAATAAATTAATAAATAAAAGCTGTTTACGAATTCTCAGGTAAAAGACTGGCTTTATGATTGGCAAATAGGTTTGTTGGGGAATTGAAAGTGTCTCGATGCTAAGCGTGATGATGCTGGCTTTGTAATGGTTATCTTATTTAGGCTTATGAAAAATTTCGGTACGCTTCGTGCGCATTCGTCATTCCATCTCATGATCATTATTAAGGTCATAATACATGCAACTGTTCTGATCACAGCACTTTTCCAAAAAATAGAAGTACATCTCCAATCTCTGTAGGGGCCTATTAGATCTTTCAAACTAATTTGTAGCATGAAGTGGAAGGTTGAAAGAATCTATTTGCCGTTATACATTTTTCAAAAATTTTTACCTAGCGCTTCTAGCGCAGCCATTATAGATGGTATAGATGGTGATTATTAATACACTTGAGACGAAAAGCCATTCTGAAATGCGCTTTTTAGTCCTTAAGTCCTTTTGCTTTACCTGTCAGGGAAGTCTAATATCACCTCACTGCACCTATACTCTTCCTCCCATTCCCCATTGGTGGGTGCTGTTCGTCTGCATGGATTTTCGTTCAAACTTAGTAATAATACGATACTTGTAAAGTGTTCGGCGTCGTACTCTGTAGTATCATTTGGATGTCACGTAATCAGCATCATGGCAGTGCCCCATTTAATATAATTAAGCCAGAGTTTCCAGAAGGCACTATGTCTGCCAGCCTTAGATATCCTTTTATAATGCACAATGAAACAAAGCAAAATTTTCGTAATAGTCCAAGAATGTATATGTGGACTCCACGCAGGTATTTTTACGTAAAAAACTTTCCCCGAATAGAAGGCATTAAAGCAGCCAAAAGAGGGGCTTCAGGAGGTTTGTTGACAATTAACATACCCTACCATAAGAAAATCTCAAGTCAAGTCACAAAATAGAGACTCAAGTCAGACTAGAGTCCAAGTCAACACGTCCAAGTGAACACATCCAAGTCAACAAACTTGGAAGTACAACATTCAGCATTGCCACCCGTACTTAAATTTGTAATGGCACTCACAGGTTTATTTTTTAACTCCTTCCAGGGAATTATTCCTTATACCACTGACCTCTCCATTACCCGAACACGTGGGAAATAATTATGATAATGTCATTACGTCTTTGTTTGCATTGCAAAATTTGTCTTATTGCAGATAGCCCCAGCTATTAATCCTGACTATGCCAGTGCTCACCTCATGGCTTTAGCAATGTTCTGGAGCCGCAAGTATTGGCCACGTTCATTCATAACGCTATTGACTTTTAGTAATTTGTTTGACATTTTCTTATAACTGAGTTACACCAACACCCCGGAAAAAAATCTGAATAGGCTAGTGCCTACCCCTCGGAAAACGCCTGACTACACGACTACACCAATGTACTGACAACTTTTCATAGTTCAGTGTCGGATCCAGGGTGCGTACGCCCCCTGTCCTTTGCAGAGCAATTTATTTCTTTGTAATGGAACAAAAAGTTGACTTCAAATGATGCTAAAGGTTGCACCAGATTGCATCTGAGGGTACTTAAATATTCAAAAATTCCTCGAAGGGGAGTGGGCACTGTACAACCAAAAAAGTACAACCAAACTGCATGTAAGAAGTGAAATATTTAAAGAAAAACTTCAAGGGGGGGGGGGGAAGGGGCAGTCCTTCCCCTAGACTCCTCTGATGATGGCGTCTGAAAACAGCGTCCTAAACCTACGCCACCGAACGCCGAGCTGAACCGATGCCCTGGGAAATTTGGGGGAGCAAAGCCTGTACAACTAAGTTTGAAAATCATGGGTTCTGGACGATCATCTTGATATTCCCCCCCCCCCCCCCTACACCGACTGGGCTGGCTACGCGCCTTTATGGAAGTGTTACCATTTGATTAGTTTCCTCGTTTTCTCTTCTGGATGTTTTTTCTTCGTTTTAATTCATGTAGTCTATTTTGCATCCGGCTAATTTGAGGCCACTCTCCTTTCCCGATCAAGAAAACACCCTGTACAAAGCACTGGCAATCGGAATTTTTAATTGTAGACAGCCATCACGCAAAACATGTCAGACTTGAATGATAAGGAATGGGAGAGACCTTTCGCGATTTATTTCAGGGCTCATCGTAAAAATGATAACTGATCTATGAGGTGGAATATACCAGGGAGCTGTTACAGATCCCTATTTATCCAACATATACAAACGTCTGTCACTTGTGTATGGCGAAAAAGGTAGATGTAATCCGTTTCCAATAGCCAATTAAAATTTGAATAGAACTTAATTCGTCTCTATGTGTCACCCACACAGTTTATACAAACAAAAGCCACCCAGCAGTGAAAAAAGGCGATAGTTCTGCTTTGCATTACGCTACGGTATATAATTTTTTTCTGTTAATGAAGTTGTATAATTAATGTGTTAACTGTCTATGTTATGGGACATTTTTCGGGATTGGACACTGCTTATTTACCACGCAGTTATTAGACCAACTGACGAAGTTTTTTTGCCATGGACTTAACAACTATATGCAAAATAAAGCTCCTTTTGTCCTCCTTGCAGACTGAAGATTTGTACTATGAAATCAGTGACGTGCAGCCTTGTATATTAGGAGATTCGTCCAGCAAAGGTCGCATCTCTACGAGCAGTGCTACAGCTCGTCAAACTGTGAGTATGTTGTACATAAAGCTGAAGAACAGCTCTGATTACTTGATTACTGTGGAGTGGAATTGAGTGACGGATGACAGGGTTGTTTGGCTAAATATTAACTATTACTAATTTTATTGAATATCGCGTGCTTTTCTCCCTTAATTGTTGGTAACCGGACTGCTGGCTATGTGATTTCGATAGTAATGTGCATGCAGTCTGAATATTCAGTAAATACAACATGATTAGCTATCATTTTTTCAACAGTGGCTGCATGTCTTACTTTTTATTCGTTATATGGATAATTGCATGTTATTGTAGGACCTAATTTTGCTTCCAGTGCTGTCACATTTACATTTTTACTCATCTTTTCGTTTAGTTATAACAATAGTCGATCTTGACAAAAATTTCCCATTTTAAATTAACATGTGTTTATCGTCTTTTAAAGAAAATTCTGTCTGTTAGTTGTAAAACTAAAAAGTGTTTTACCCGTTAGTAAACAATACTGTTAAAAATATATTCTTTGGGCGCATGAAACTGTTAAAGCACAGTAAAAAGTACAAACTTAAAACAACGATATCACTTTGGCTCCCACTTTAGCGCAGTGGCGTAGCCATGGGGCCAGGGGAATTGCCCCCAATTATTTTGTAATACATTCTCGCCCCTCCTCCTCAAATAATTTCAAGCGATGTGTTTGAAAGAAAAAAATGGGAGGGCTTTTTTGACAGACAAAATAAAACATTTACATTGTATACAAACTTTGATGAATATGACCAGAAGCATAGCTTAACCTCATGCATGTAGTAGCAACATATACCATACCATAGTTATGCAAAATGTACGTTGTACGTGCTGCTGCATGCTGCACAAGGCTTCAGTACGATAAGTGAATAAAAAGCTTAATTTGGTCGCCCCCTTAGGAAAACCTTGCCCCCTAACAAAGAAATTCTGGCTTCGCCACTGCTTATAATGGTTGCCCCCTTGAGAAAAGCCTTGCCCCCTAACAAAGAAATTCAGCTTAAGCGGTCTCCCGACAAACAGGAGTCGACAAGGGCACTCTGGGGCGAATGGAGGCTCATTGGTTAGATATGACGGCGGTATCTTATCCAGAGGACTAAAAGTTTTAACAACAACAACAACAACAACAACAACAACAACAACAACAACAACAACAACAACAATAATAATAATAATAATAATAATTAGCGTGGATACTACCTTAGGGCGACAGTTACATTGACTTGCACACTAAAAATTCAAATTTTCTAACCCTAACCCTAACCCTACCCCTAACCCCACCCTAACCAAATTTGGTAGACATACTTTTTAGACCAAAATGAACAATTTAAGCCTATTTGCGACAAAAAATTATTTTTCTAAATGGTACCTATTCCTTTAAGGCGACAGTTATGTGTCGCCTTAATTCCAGGTGTCGCCTTAATGTCGTTGAATTAGAACGAAGTGTCGCCTTAAGGCATAATCCATGCTGATAATAGTAATAAAAATAATAATAATAATAATTATAATAATAATAATAATAATAATAATAATAATAATAATAATAATAATAATAATAATAATAATAATAATAACATTAACAATAATAATAATAATAATAATAATAATAATAATAATAATAATAATAATAATAATAATAATAATAATAATAATAATAATAATAATAAGCGTGGATACTGACTTAGGGCGACAGTTACATTGACTTGCACACTAAAAATTCAAATTTTCTAACCCTAACCCTAACCCTACCCCTAACCCCACCCTAACCAAATTTAGTAGACATACTTATTAGACCAAAAGGAACAACTTAAGCCTATTTGCGACATTAAAATTATTTTTCTAAATGGTACCTATTCCTTTAAGGCGACAGTTATGTGTCGCCTTAATTCCAGGTGTCGCCTTAATGTTGTTGAATTAGCACGAAGTGTCGCCTTAAGGCATAATCCATGCGGATAATAATAATAATAATAATAATAATAATAATAATAATAATAATAATAATAATAATAATAATTAATAATAATAATAATAATAATAATAATAATAATAATAATAATAATAATAATAATAATAATAATAATAATAATAATAATAATAATAATAATAATAATAATAATAATAATAATAATAATAATAATAATAATAATAATAATAATAATAATAATAATAATAATAATAATAATAATAATAATAATAATAATAATAATAATAATAATAATAATAATAATAATAATAATAATAATAATAATGACAACGACAACGACAACGACAACGACAACGACAACGACAACGACAACGACAACGACAACGACAACGACAACGACAACGACAACGACAACGACAACGACAACGACAACGACAACGACAACGACAACGACAACGACAACGACAACGACAACGACAACGACAACGACAACGACAACGACAACGACAACGACAACGACAATGACAATAATAATAATAATATAATAATAATAATACGATGACGATGACGATGACGATGACGATGATGACGACGACGACAATAAACAGGGTGGGTTGCACCTCAGGGCGACCGTTGTATTGACTTGTACACCAAAATTTTCAAACTTTGAATTTTCTAACCCTACCCCTTATCCTACCCCTACATGCTGTGAATCTTCTTTTACAGCTAAAATCCCGTGTTGGCAGGCATAACGCGGGAAAACCTCCAAGATGTGCAAGCAGAATTTAGAGTGCAAGACATGCATGAGTAATTTCAACGATCATCTAGTTTAGGGATGACAAAAGATGTAGTTTACACTAGCTAGATGGCAAGCACCAAGTAATTACTCACTTGGATGCACATTGGGCTGATGGAGCTGAGATTTATTACCTTGTGTTGATACAAGAGATAAGCTGTGGTCAGCTCCTTCATAACTTTGCGCTAAAAGAGAATTCATGTCATGTAACTCTACCCTAACCAAATTTTGTAGACATACGTTTTAGACAAGACAGGACATTTTAAGCTATTTTAGACAAGAATAATTTTTCTAAATGGTACCGTAAACATTAAGGCGACACATAACTGTTGCCTTAATGTCAGGTGTCGCTTTAATGTCGATTAATAAGCATGAACTGTCGCCTTATTGCATAATCCATGCTGATAATAATATATAAACAACAACAACAACACAACAACAGCAACAACAACAGCAGCCGCAACAATAACAACAGTAATTGTCATCGTCGTCGTTGTCGTCATCGTGGTCGTGGTTGTGGTCGTTTTCGTCGTCATAAGCATAGCAGACGATGACAGTGACGATCACAATCACGACAAAGATAATAACTATAACTTTAACATTTACAATAACAAAAACAAGAAAAACGAGAACAAGAACGAAAACGAAAACGAGAACAAGAACATCATCATGAACAGCAACAAGGGCAACAAAGAGGACTAAAACAAGACCAAGAACAGAAGTTACAATCGTGATGATTGTAGTGGTGGTTCTGGTAGTAGCGGTGGTGGTTATGGTTGATACTGCGATGCTGGTGGTGGTATCAACGATGATCATTATGAACAAGAAGGCAATGCATACAGCTAAAAATCTCATCCCCCAATATTCTCTGCACATCTTGTGCTTAGTGAAATTTCTTACCGATCTGTTAAGCAGATGATTACCAAAGACCCGTTTGAGGTCATTCCGCATTCAATCTCGACCTTCGTTAACCAGAAAGCACTATTTGAAAATGTCCCATCACTCTATGTATCATGTGGTTAAATGACATTTTCTAATATACTGGTGAGCAAACAATAGTTTAAAACAAATTTAAGCTAATTTGACATTTTGACTCTTGGATTCATGTTCGATGACGATATGGATTACGCATACAAAAGCACAGTATGTACAGACACATACCTACCCAACAACATTGGACTTGACAGGAATTGCAGGTCAGGAGGAGCATACCAAGATGATCCCACAGAACTGACGGTCGTAAGAGTTGCAATGAATTGAGAAAGTCTGGCAACGAATTGGGAGATATGCCCTTCACTGCCACTTTATTTTATGGACTTCTCAAGGTTGACTGGTACTGGGTATAATTATGACACAAGGGTTTCTTCAAAAGAACACCTTTGTGAATAATATAATTGAAAAATCAGATTTTATGGAAAATTTACATTTTCCTCGATCTAACTTTTTGTAAAATTGACGGATTGAAGCCCCCAGAACGTTAAAAATGATAAAAGAAAATTAAGCAATAAATCACAATAACTTAACACCTGTTCGACAGCTATTAAACTTACTCCCTGCCGTATGGCCATACGGGACTGTTTTTTTTTTCAGGAATGGCGGTGATATTTGCCCGACTCTAGACCTAATTTAACTGCCCAATTTTCCGCCCGACTGATACAAAATATTTGCCCTATTTAGTCAGGTTTCTGACATTTTAGGGGGCGGCCGTCCCCCAGCACCCTCGGTCCGTATGGCCATGCCCTGCCGTCGAAGAGTTGGCACCACAGAATTCTGCGGTTGCAAACAACTTTGTATTAAAAATGGAATGGAATGGTGAAAAACGATCTGCTAGGTCAACAAAACTAAAGCGAGGGAGTAGGTGCAGCTAGAGAACACCTCGTTTATGAGCTTTGCTTTATGACTATTTACATTTTAGGCTGACGGGTATTTTATTGGTTTGTAAGACTGTGTCTTCTGAGGGATCAACTTCTCATGAGTTCTCGACCCACTTTTCTGCAAATTTAAGGCAATTTTCGACGTTTGATATACATTTTTAATTATGACCTTGACCCTATACCTACCCAAAAGCACTGTTTTAAAATTGCTACTGTCCATACATCATGTGGGTTATGACTTTTGCAGCATACTTACAGGAAAATAGTGCTTGAAAGCTGGTTTTAGCAAATTTGACCATGGCCCCATGATCAATACGTCATGCACAATTTTACAAAGTCAGTTATACCTAACTACTAAGATTGAATTTGATAAAATGTATGGTAGAGGACTTCTCATTCTCATTTTTTTTTGTTT
Organism: Holothuria leucospilota; assembly: GCA_029531755.1. Lineage (NCBI taxonomy): Eukaryota > Metazoa > Echinodermata > Holothuroidea > Aspidochirotida > Holothuriidae > Holothuria > Holothuria leucospilota. The sequence goes on along the minus strand of CM055969.1, from coordinate 29,733,105 downwards.
GCTCAAAATGTAAGCTCATTTGACTTTTAACCCACAATTTGATCTCCGACCTGGACATTTAGCAACCACAAAGCACTAGTTTATTTTTTCATCGTAAAATGGGCTTTAATGACTTTTTTAATGAAAGACAAGCGAATGGCAAAAACAGTTTTTAGATACTTGTCCGCCAACCTATGACTTTTGACTATTATTATACATGTACAGGCTTTACGGTCAGATAACTACCCAACAAGCCTTAACTTGACAAGATAACGATTTAGGACGAGTTCTTGGCACACTTTCTAACAAACTCTAGGCAAATTTGATGTTCGACCCAAATAGTGACATCTGACCTTAACACTTTGCAACCAAACAGCACTGTTTTAAAATCTGTGTAACCCAGTGATTCTCAAACTTTTTGAGGGTGAGGGCCGGGATGAGGTCGAGGGCCGCAGGGTAAGATCTCAAGCGAAGAGAGAGAAAAATAATGGGAAAGAGCGAAATCCATACCTAAGAGGCCCTGAAGCTGTTTCTACGGCAAACAAAGGCAGATGTACGAATTTTGGATAGGAAGCCGTTCCTTAAAGTGAAATTACCTGTTTAAGAAAAGGAAAATACATACCACTGCCTTGTCCAAAGTGTTGGAATCCATCCGAACAATAAAGATACACTGTAAATAAAGACCCCTCACAAAGGTAGTTCTTCCAAATATTGTTTCAATTATCATAAAAATAACGACAAAAACTATGAAAAGTCTAAAATACTGGGGAACAATCTTTATTGTATTCAATCCTACTCCTGGTTCAACAAACAAATGGGAGTGCTCGGATATATTAATATGCAAAAGGCAGCACAACATAAGATGCTCACGTATATGCCAGCGAACGAGCACTGAACACATGATATTCACTCTATAGCCTAACTACGTACTTAGAAACTGACTGTATCTACCATGGAGCTAATATCCAAAAGGTTTTATTGGTTCGATGATAGCAAATCGAAAGGAGAAATTTCCGTTGAAGCCCACCCGACCAGTTTGAATTTCAGAACAAATACAGCCCTCGTGAGCTAGTCGATAACACCACAACTTGGGACTAGGTTTCAGCAAGAGATGATACCTGGAAGGGAAAGGACAGTTTACTTTGTGCAGTAAGTGAGCTTTCGTGATCATCGAAGAGTGTCTTTTTTGCATGATTCTGAAGGCAGAATCAAAGAAAATACGAGTAGGCCTATTTCCAACTCAATTAACTTACGAGACTTTAGGAAAATTTTGCATGATTATATTATATATCGATATAATATGTGAGTTCTGCCTCCTAGAAATAATACTGAAAATTTCTTGAGTCATTCAAATCATCGATGTGGTCAACGATATCAGCTTGGAGTCTGACATCTGAGATGGTTACTCTCCGTCGCAAGGTCATATCATGGAGCTACTACCTGGACATACTTTCCCAATTACGTTTCCCAGCTGAAATGTACACAGTTGTCTTTATTTAACAAGGGAGTTCTGATTCAACAGACACAAATTCTTTTACATGTTGGAAACTCTTGGAGAAACCATCTACAACAATCGAAATTGACCGAGGGAAAAAACAAATCGATTGCTCACAGAGAAAGATTTTACGACTATTTTGGTCTGGATTAAACTACGACTATTTTGGTTTGGATTGTCATACTTCAGGTTAGTGTTCCTTGCTAGTGTTCCTTGCTATTAGTTGATCGTGCGTCAGTTTTCAAACTAAGTAGGTTGCGGACGAAAACTGCACTCTAAAACGGATGAAGTCACAACAGTTCTGCACTTATTCTGCGTGAGGAAGCGCTTGCTCAGTTATTCTCAAACGGGGTCAGATAGAGAAATGGGTATGCTGTGTTCGAGAGCGGCATTCCTGAAAGTCGAAAAAGAAACTTAAAGGAGAAAAAAACCCTAGCTTTTTCTGCATTAAGACTAACATTTTAATGTATGCTCTTTTCGAAAGAAGCGCATAGAAGGCTTGAATACATTTGTTTCAACCTTAAAAAATGATTTTTATGTTGCTAATGGTTCGCTCCATTGTTGTTTGAATCCTACCAGTTCCCGGATGTTCGATGACGAAAGCGAGCCTCATATCACATTACAGCAGAAAATTTACCAACCCACCCGAAGTAATTTGAATTGCACATGCTGTGGTTAATAACTATAAAATGCTTGACAAAATTCCTTTCGCCACTTGTAATAGGGAATAAAATTCGAAGTTTAGTATTAAACATATTTTCATGACACATTATTTCAGTAAAAAGAAAAAAATGTTTTCACAAGTGTAGCTGAAATAATTTGCGTGACTTGGCAACACTACTGTAATTCACCATACACTACAACACTGATTTACACACACAGTACACAGACTATAGTACACTGTGTAGAATTGTAGGCCATTATATACAGGGTAACGTTAGAACCACGGCAGCACTCAGCAGGACGTAGTCGTAATCTTTACCTTACACGGTCAAACTTGAAACAGTACACCTACTTGTAGGTAAAAGAAAACATGGGAGCAAACAGACTCAAATCTTACTGTATCCTTTGGAGCCTGAATATACTGAGGATGGATTTAAATATCGACACAAAGAGAGCAAGATCAGGATCTGTTGTGAAGGTGGTTGCCTACTATGATTAGCACTTGTACTAGTACCAGTTCTGCAACTGGTCTTGAAACTGGGTGATTTTGTTTTCTACGCAAGTGGGGAGTGAGCTAACGGTATCGTAAGCGACAGTGTTTTTTGACGAATATACCCGAAAATATTTGAGGAAAATTCTTTTTTGAATTCCCAGTTTGATCAGTTACTGAGGCAAAGAAAAGAGGACTGAGTGCACCTAACGACAAGGTAGGTAGATTACAGTTACTCAGGGGCAGTATACGGGCTTACTTTAGTGGCATGGAATAGTCAGTTATGTGAAGCCATAAAAATTGCTTGAAATTGTCAAAGCTGTTGACAATGAATTCTAGTCCTCGTAGGCCAAGGTAGGGTATATTACGCTTTTTCAACTGCTATAGGGAAGCACCAGAACTTGTTTCTGTACTGATCCTTTTAGTATATGTTAGTGTGCATTCCATGCGCAATGAATGAGACATCGTGTTACTTACGATGTGGCTCTTTTACGTCATATTTGAAGCGCCCTCTTTTTTGGAAACAAGAAAATGGCTATTAGTAACATGTGTGTGAAAAAATAATTGGAAAATTCATGAAAATTTGGGGCAATGCTGTTTTGACTAGCTTTTTCAGAAAATGCGTTAGAATATTGGTCTCTACTAGTGGTTTACTGCAAAATCCGTGGATTTGCTTCTCCTTTAATGTTAATTCAATGATTCTATTTCATTTAACAGAGCTGTGGAAAGAGAGAGCTCATATAAAACGTCGCAAACACATTTCCAGGGAATCCCACCCTCACATTTGATTTAGTTTGTACAAGTACCTAAAGATGACTGCCAGAAATTCTAATTCCAGGTACCAGTCAATCCACGTTCAACACGATGCGTTTCTCAATTGTACAGTCACCTCACTTGGCATTTAAATTTCGAGGATGTAACTTTGCTTCAAGCTTTGTCACTAAAAATACAAGTTACAACCACTCCGCAATGCACCCCTACATAACTTTATGCCACCGTGTACATAACAGGATGAGAACGCGACACACGAGATAAGTCTTGGCTAGATATAACCAGGGTCCGTAACAGCTCCCTGATATAACTGAACAAGGAACATACCGCACAGCTGCTATCTAGTCAACATAGCACGACTTCAGGACAGCAAACTTGAAAGGAGTCAAGTAGGGACTTTAATTTAAATTACATAATTTAAACATACATGTCCGCATGGATTATCCGCCCTTTCCCTAATTTGCCACGTTCTATTCTTGTCAAATATGATTTTCCTCAAAACGTTAAATCAATTCAGGGGCCGCACCGACAGGGTCAGGAACCGCATGCGCCCACCCTCTTTACACACTCATATGGTTTAATGGATTTTTCTAACATACTGATGGGTAAAAAATGTCAAAAATCCATTTTAGCTAATTTGACCTTGACCTGTGACGTCATTACTATTATTTACTTTTTTAAGTCGGGCACCTTCAACTCAAGTTTTACTTTGATCAAGTTTACGGTTACGGATCAAGCTTAGGAGGAGTTCGCGAAACAACTCATCACAAAATTAAACAAATTTGACCTTTCACCCACATTTCGATCCCCTACTTCAACTCTTAGCAAGCAGAAAAGGACCTTTTACATTTTTCTCATCTATATCAACATATCAAGAGGTGTAATTGCACTTTGTCTTCATACTGATAAGAAATTGATTGCGAAAATCAATAGTCAGCAAACTTGACCCTTTGAACTTTGCTCTCTCATCTATGAAGTCAGGAGTTACACATGTACAAGTTGTTCTGATTAGGTACTTACCCAGTAAGTTTGAACTTGACCGGAAAATGTTTAGGAGAAGTTCGAGACACATTTTTGCACACAAACACACACACACACAGTCGTGTTTTTACACACTACTGAGGACCTCATTGTTTTCTCCATTGTGTTTTCTTCCTTAACCCTAACCTTAACAATAGACTCTCTATTGTTATACTACCGAGGACTTGAGAAATCTATTGAATTCACTACCGAGGACCTGGAAATCCATTGTTTAGGTCCTCAGTTTTACCTAAAGACAAAGCCACACACACACACACACACCCACACACACATACTAATGCCATGAGACACTGATTCATATTTTTGATCCTAGGTGACCTCCCTAATCCCTATATATAAAATGAATAGAGATGAGGTAATAATAATTATAAAAGGCTTCCAAGAGGAGGGGTCTCCAAACTTTTTTGCTTGGTGGCCACAACTTTCTACTCCGGAATCTTGGTGGCCCTCAGATTGACGGTGAGAGGAATTTGATTTGACTTGGTTATGCAGTGTTAATAAAGCAGAGCACTGGATCTTACATTAGAATCACCTCCATTGCTTATTTTTAAAGAGAAATTTGGCAATTATTTTTCGCTCCGGAATCCTTTCGGCGACCCTCCGAAATATTTTCGCGACCCCTGGTTTGCCGACCCCTGCTTTAGAGCATAAAATCTTCGAAACAAATACCTTATCGTTAGCAACTAACTTAATAACTGAACACCATTAAAAACATAAAAATCATCAATAAAGAATAAGCAGAATCAGAGATGAAACTCAAAGCGAATACTAAAGTGAACGTAAACATAAAAACGATAAAGAATTAGACTTAAAAAAAATTAAACACAGGGAAAACAAGCTAAAGGCAAAAGAAACGTTACAATAGCCAAATCTAAAAGCGGTTAAGAATATTAGACACAGTCCTTGAATTGAATCAAAAGAAAACAAATAAATAATCAAACCATATAAGATATGGACAATTGAACATAATTTAAATTAAAACATAAGATCGGTTCTCACTGAGAAAAAACTTTGTCTACAGCCTAGATTTAAGAATTTCAAGAGGATGGCGAATGTTTACAGGAAGTTTTTTCATATGTTGGCGCCAGCAAAAGCAAAGGATCTATTACCGTTACATTTTTAAAGAATTTAGCATAGTGAGCTGGCAGTCAGATGACGTTCTTAAGGCTTAAAAGGGTTAGTTAACAGCTCACAAATCAAATATAGTAAGTTGCCATTACGTTCAATACTTTGCAGGTTATGATAATTATATAAATTAAAATTTTTTGAATTCAGCTCTTTGTTGCATCGGCCACCAAGATTCCCCAGGAAAGGTGCAATGTTTTCACCCAACAAAACCCAAAGAACATGTCGGGCTGCCATGTTCGACGCAATGTGAAAAATTTTGAAAATTCATAATCGGGAAGACTGAATAAAAGAGAGCTAAATGGGTATAACTTCGATATTTCAAAGGCATGCGCTTGCCTTTCCTTTGATTTTCATGTTACCAAGTGACGTATATGGTTACTATTCTGTTTACTCAGCAGAGCACTCCTACATACATTGTTTACATGAACAGCCATACTCAGGTAGTTATCCAGAGTGGCATCAAGGCTCCTTGCTTATGATAAAGGTTGAATTTAGTACTCCCAAATTTAAAAACAAAAAGGGAATCCATTCAGACTTCTAAATTTGGACGTAAAATGACGAGCCCAGTCTTGTCATCGTTAAGTGTTAGCCGGTTCTCCTTTGCAATATTAAGGGGTGTCGGCAATTCAAGGTTTTACTTACACTGCCGTAAGACGAAGTTTTCGATGGAAACTTCAGTACAGTTTGCATAGGCAAATATAACTGAATTTAGGGCATTGTACGATATGACATTTTGCAGAGGTGCACTTAAAAGTGACATACAAAAATCTGCTGATGAGCTCTGTGGCACACACGGAGGTTGTGGCACACCGCAAAATAAGCCTAGGGGATGGGACATAATATTGCAATTGATGTTATTCAGCCATTTAGTTAAGACTAAATCGATTCTTATGCTTCTTCCGTAATGTCATATCTTATAACTAGTCGATTTGGTAGCCGGCTATGTCAATTGATGCCCTCTTTCCCTTTAAAACCAACATTAATTCCTAGTGCCTTCCAGAGCAGAAAAAAACTATTCTTCTGCACTTTGAGCAGAGCACTTTTGCTCCATGAGCTGATTGAATGAGAGTGTGAAGAATATTATTAGCGTTATATGTCTATAACTGCTTAAGAGCAATTCGTTTGATGGCCTTACTAAGAAAGGCATGTTCAGGTTTAATATAAGACGGTGATTAGACAGAACGTCCTTATCCGTAGTCGGTTTTTAACAGAGGAATGATCCGTGCATGTTTAAGTAAAAAAGCAGAAAAACACCACGTCACAAAGATGCCCTCTTGATCCGAGTTAAGGCTGGAATAAGACCATCAGGATAAGTTTGTCAAACGCCCAGAGATACAAGATCCAGGGGATAAGAACTGACCTACGCATATGAAATAAATTTTAAGACATCAATGTCTAAGACTTCCACAAAGTTGAACTGTTACAAGTGCATTAACGTAGTTTTTTTCGTGACTTAAGTACTTTTCGAACTAGTCAGCAATGGTTTCAGGACTCTCTTGTGTTTTATATCTCGTACAACTCAATTACGGAATTGTTTCATCCTTCCGTGGGATTTGTTATGATGAAATCGCCGGTAACCAACTTGACTACTCTCGAGCGTGCTAATTGATTTGTTTGCTTGGACGATATGCTGGCAGCTCAAGTTTCTTTCCTAATGCCATCAACAATTTGCAATGCCAATTAATGAATGCAATCAGAACCGATGCTTGTGGTGCCATACCTGTCCTTCTCCACTGAGGAAGACAAAAAAAAAAATGATCTGCTAATCAGCCATGCTCAAGTTTGTTAATCAATGAGATTTTCTTTGGTGATTGGCAAGGAGAGGTTGATGTTAAGACTTTAACACTGTCTTACATCTTATGTAACGTTTTTATGTTCTTCTCAACTTATAACCTGACTCTAATTTCGAATTGATGTGCAATTCTTGAGTATGAAATGCATAGATTGAGTGTGAATAGTGACCTGTTTGCTCAAAGTCGTTGCCTCAAAACAGGCAATAGAAAATGTTGAAGATGTATATGTTACAAGTTTATGAGCTTTGAACAAGAGGACAAGAACGATCGATACAGTGTGTACTGTTGTGACTGAGAATTTTGAGCTAGAAAGGGAAATCTTTCTACTGTAATTCACTGATTAAACGATTAATGAGCCTTTTAACTGAAGATCATTTGTCTGTGCCATCTCATCTGTTTCCTTGACGAGTACCCTTACAGCCTTATATAGCATAGGTCTTAATAAACAAAGTCCGATATTAACAATCCCCTACAAACAATTGTACTGTAACGAATATGGGGGGTTGCTTCTAGGAATGGTAGCGAGAGGCCAGCAGGGCGGGGATCTTGGCCTAAGGTGTTGTGTTTTGATTGGCCAGAGGAACAGGAACACCGGAAAAATGACTCCGAAAGCAGAAATAACGTCTACTTGTATATTCTTAATTGAAACAAATAAATACTCCTTAAAACAGAATAAATTACTCCTTAAGAAAATAACTTAAGTCCTCCTGAACGTTATAGCTTGGTAGCGGGCACCTGCCGGATGGAGTTAGGAGTTGGCGGCTTCAGGGCGTCAAGCCTGCCGTCCAACTAGAAATTCCTCCTTGCCCTTAAACACGTCTATTTCAGACGCCGGCTAACTGGTTTTTCTTTCTGAGTTGTTTACAATATTACCTTTTAAACTAAACCTAAGCAATACAGCTTATCGTCTGGGCTAGACACACCCAGGCGAGTACACAATACATCCAATTAATGCGCCCATTCAAGTCCCGTGATGCAAGGAGCACTAATCTGGGACTTACTCTAACACATGGTCAAAACACGTGACATGAATAAGGGGTGACCATGACTGACAGGAATAGAAGAATAGCCCAAGTACAAAAATAACTTAATCCCCCTGACAAACAACTTTAAATACGAAAACAACCCACTCCCAGGGTAAAGCTAACCTGCACAGACTGATAAACAACATCTTACAGACAGACAGGCTGTGACAACTTTCAAGTAGCATACAAAAAGCATAGCTTAAATAGGAGAATAACAAGGGCTTTTAGCCCGCCGTTACAGTACTAACCGCTTCCAAGGTAAAGAGTGAAATGGAATCAGTTGAAAACAGGCCTCCTTTTTGTCAAGTTGTGTTTTTTGCCCAGTCTTGCCTTATGCTTGAAATCAACTGTCTTGTTTGCTCGGACAGGGTGAGCATGAGGTAGTAATCAGTTGGAGGATATACTTCCGTAAAGCTGGGTGGATAATTCCTCAGAAATAGCTTATTCCGAGACAACAGATGCTGATTGCCAGTGCGGGGCAGGGTTTAGAAATGTGAAGTACCTACACACATACCAGGGCCCCTATACATAGCTCTATTTAGATGTATTCTAGGTGATGAACCTTCAAACCCGGTGCAGGATAAAATGTGAAATCCACACAGGGTGCAGCTTCTACTATAAATGACATGGCTAGAACCCTGGCCAAAGATTCTCCTCATCTCAGAGGCAAAGGTGATCAGTATATGCTGCTTTCAACATTTTTCTTTGCCTGATAACACATTATTGCACAATCATCCGTTTTAAATTGAGTATCAACTTTAACATTATTAAGAAAAATTTCTTTTAAGTTTGATACAATTTAACTTAAACACTTTTTCTTTACTATCAAACCATTCTTAGAGTAGTGTCATCCCCAGCCCCCTACCCATTTCATCCCCTTAATTGTAACCAGGTCTGTCCCTTTGAGGCATGCCTTACAAGTAATGATGACTAAGTGCAATCCTTACATTATTGACAGGACTTAGACAGGGGCTTGTCTAATCCACGTTTTGGTTCCTATTTCTGTACGTGGCCGTAGAACCAAGTGCCATTTGCAATGACCAGGGACCTTATTTTCAATCATTGAGGGCGCGATTGTACATGATATTTATAAAGATGGCATTGAAGCCCCTAGACTTTCCTTCCTTCCTATGTTTTGTTCACCAAAATAAAGGTCGTATTGTATAAACCAGTAGCGTAGCCAGAGGGGGCAGTGTGCCCCCCCCCCCCCCCGGGCGAAAAATCGAAAAAAAATCGAGACGACGGAAAATGAAGAAAAAAAGGAAGGAAGAAGAGGGAAGGAAAGGGGAAGGAGGGAGAGAAAAAAAAAAGGAGAAAAAGGAAAGGAAAATAAAATAACAATAAAATAGGAATTATTACCGATGGAAGGAAAGGATGGAGAGAAGGAAAAGGGCTTGATAAAGCAGAAAACTGATTCAAATATCGACGGGACGAGTACTGAAACAGGCAGGACTAGGGACCGTGGAAAAGACCGAAATAAGGGAATGAGAAAGTGAAGGGCCCAGAAGGCAGAAACCGGCACGAGGAATGAAGCCAGGCAGATTGTGCACGGAAAAGATCAGAGTAAGGATGAGGGAACTAAGAAAGGGAATAGAGTGCGTTAGACTAGGTAGTCCGCGAGGACAGACTATGACGCAGAGCAGAGCAGAGCAAAGCGGATTTAAGAGGGAGAGAAAGACGAGGACGAAAAGAAAGGCTGTCAGTGTGGGAGTTGGAGGGATGACAGCTGCCGTCCCGATTTTATCTTTTGATCCCTATCAAAAAGGGACACTTAAAGTCACTGTACCGGTGCAGATTTTCTTTTAAAGTCACACAATGAGTGGAAAAGAGCCAGTTGCCAGTGCGTTCCCTTATAAAAAATACTCATACAATTCTCATGAGTTCTCATGAGAATTTTATGAGATCTCATGAGAATTGTATGAGATCTCGTGAGAACCGTGTGAGATCTCATGAGAATTGCATCAGATCTCATGAGAATCGTGTGAGATCTCATGAGAATTGCGTGAGAATCGTATGAGATCTTGTGAGAATTGTATGAGATCTCATGAGAATTATGTGAGATCTCGGTGAGAATGGATGAGATCTCATGAGAATCGTATGAGATCTCATAAGAATCGTGTGAGATCTCATGAGAATTGTACGAGATCTCAAGAGAATGGTTGGGAACTGATGAGAATTGTATGAGAAGTCATGAGAATGTATGAGAACCTTTTAGATTTGTATGAGATCAAGTTTTAGTATATGTGAGATCTTACATAAGAGTGCATGCAATGTGAGTCCCATGAGAACTGTTTGCCATGCATATCATACTGGATATGCCTATCATGCTGCCAAAAATGGATGAGACCAAGAAGTTGTAACTCATATGAGAAGTTGTGTGAGTAGCATAAGAAATTTTATACCTTGATTTCAGGAGGAAGTTGTGTCCAAGAAAGATATTTAAGAGATTAAATCACACAGTACTTTTTTAGCATGTTCATTGTATGAATCATAAATGCATGTAATGCAGGAGTGGACAGTTATGTACATGTGCAGTATAGTGAAGACCTACTATGCAAGAGTATAGGTTATATAATCCTACATTTTTTTTTTTTTTTTTGCTCTAGCTAACTTAGAAAACTGTGATGCTTCTTTCCTCATCACTAATGTCTAGGCTCTACTGTCTTAATTTGAATTACAAGTTTAATTAAGTGTGATCAAGGCACCTAACTAAGCTAGCCAACATACTTTCCCCCTTGAATTTGCACTTATTTAAAAAGCACCTCCAACAGTACATGCAGTCACTCACCAAATTTACACAGTAGTTCAATACTTCCCACATTGAACACTGCAGTTAACAACCATACAAGCAACACATGTGTACTGCAGGTTGTGTGTTTGCATGCTCCGCTGAACTTCACCTCTGCATCTCAGGAAGAAGCCCATTGTGATTGGTCTATTGAAACATGACTAACAAAGAGGTCTTTTCAAATCTTGCACAAAGCAATGGTCAGGGCACACCAACACTGAGTATATAGCAGTGACTGTGACCACACACTTCACTCAACTAAACAACAGCTTACACTGTGGAGCTCTTATTCTCTTGTGTCTCCTCCTGGTAGTAGCTTCAGATTTTGCCTGCACTAGGAGATATATTCAGCCAACAGGACTTTTTTAATAGTAAACCTGTAGCTGTGGTGACACAGTACTGCATTCTCTACAGACTGTTTGCAAGAGCAATGGAAGAATGCTGTTTTGTCAACTGGTTTTGTCAGTTGTTAGATATTTGTGACATATTAGTTCCTACAAGTTCTGCCTGCTGATTTGAAGACTTATTAGCGTTTCACTAACCTGTAATCTTTCAAATTGGACTGACATCTAAGGATATAATTGTGATTTCAAGTTCACCCTTCTAAAACCAGCAATGTAAACTGTAAACTCCAGCTTAACTTATTTAACTTAGGGCAGTTTACAGAGTTTACAACATTTTAAAATTTTAAAACATTTACAGGAAATTTACCAAGAGCTTATTCAAAGAGGATACCTACTATCAAACTGTGGACAGACTAGGCATAGCATTAGCACAAATATACCATATACCCAAAGAAAAGCAGCAGTTTTCCTCCACTAACATAGGGAAATCTGACTTCATTTGTGAGGCTTCCACAGTTCAGTATAATTAAGAAGAGTTTCTTATCAATGGATACTATTGTTCTGGCAGCAGACATTTCTGATGAAATGAATGATCATGAGAAATTTCTCATATGAGAACTTATGAGAAATTTCTCATAACATTTCTCATGAGAATCGTATGAGAAATTTCTCATAGGGATTTCTCATGAGAATTGTGTCCCAATTTCTCATAAGAATCTCACGAGAAATTTCTCATGAGAATCTCATAAGATTTCTCACGAGATCTCATGAGAATTTTCTCATAAGGATTTCTCATGAGAATCGTGTCCCAATTTCTCATAAGAATCTCACGAGAAATTTCTCATGAGAATCTTATGAGAAATTTTTATAAGGGTTGCCACGAATTGGGGTTTGGTAACGGAACCCTAATGAGTGGGTCAAGAAAAGTTGCCAAGTTAAGAGAAACTAAATGTGAATTTGAATATGATAGATAACGTGTGCAATGTAAAGTGAAGCATGTCAAGGAAATTCATACTAAATGGTCTTTTCGGCGCGCTTCGCTCTAATAAATCACAATTGCATAGGTTGTCGTTAGTCAGTTTTACAGGACAGTTTGAGCAGAATTTACTCAAAGCCTTATGCGTCACTCATTTACCATCATACATCCTCTCAGGTGCAGATCCAGAGGGTATAGCCAATTGAAGAAAAACAATGCCTTGCAGGGCAATCTCTCTTAATTCAAAAAGGATTTTTCCAGCGTGTTTGTTTCATTTTTGCTCTTTGTGAAAATCTTAAATGGATTAACCCTTATGAAGACCCGTGTAGTTCCCGGTGTAATCCATCCGCTCCCATCTACACTCAACCTATCACCGTGACCATCATATTGACCTACCGATAGCCTAGTGCCCTAGTCCAAGTTAGGTAATTATAAAAAAAATCAAATTGTGATTCTATATTGTTTGTAGTGCGCATCCAAATCCATTTTAAACAGTTAAATATTTCGTTCAGGCTCGTCCGGTCACAGGGTAAGCCCACATAGACACTAAAACATGCGATAGCTCCACCCATATTTTGCATTTCCGGCTGAGATATAGACTGAAGAGATAAATCTTACCTCTGTCCAGTTAGATTAAAATTTTCTGTCAGGGGACCCACTGGTGTGGCTGACTGTGGCAGCAGTCCTCCTAAAATCTAAAAACTAAAAAATATTTTATAATTTTAAAGTGCAACTTACAACACCTGGGAAATGTTATTTCCTGTAATCTGGGAACTCGTATTGGCCAAAATATTACCCTGTACGCTTCGCGCCAACTAGTGGTGGCGTTCCACTTGGATAATGTCTCAAAGGTCCCTCTGAGGAAAGGTTATGGATCCCTTTGGAAAAGTTCCTCAATCTTACGTCCAGTTTACCACTGACAAGGCACTCGGGCGTCATCAAATCGATCATCATTTCTTCCGCGTTATGAAAAGTAGTTAAATTGTGATCAACGTGACTTTATCAGTTCGCATACTGATAAGGTCATTTGAATATCAAGTCGATATTGTATTCTCATGCCCCAATTTTTTACAATTCCAGAGCTTCGGACTTGGCCGAGGGGGGGGGGGGGTAAACTGGACCCAAAGCAAACGGTGGGTGGAAGAGAACCACCTCTGCAATTACTTTGAAAACTCATGAAATCGGGACGAAAATTTTCATTTTGCCCCCTCCGGCCGATGAATCTACGCGCCTGGTATAAACTGAATGAAAAACCCATATGAAGAATATAACAATGGTATGAAAAGTCAGTTTTTGTTAAAGAGGAATTGTTACATAATAAATCTTGAGGTTTTTATTGATAGGCTTTTAACCATAAAAATATAGCAAGAGCTCAAGCCTGGTCAAATTGTGGGCATCATCATTTTTTTGACTGGATAAACTTCTCAATTTCACCCAGAAAATAGTATAGCGACCTTATACAAAATGAAACATGGTGGCATTATTTGGATTTGGATTTTTTTTATCCAGATGTTAGTGTGGTATGTTCAACAATAAAAGTTTCACCTTTAATGCAAGGTAAATCCCAACAGTCCATGTCAGAATAACTTGACACAAGGAAGACTTCTAGTGTCTGCAGGCAAGTTCAAAAAGTACGGTGTAGTTACACGAAAGTGTAGTATTATGAATAGTTCGATCTCACTGTATTTTACTCCCACGAAGTTCCCCTCATAAAGGTTAATTATACACTGGTGTCCCAAGATTATTTTAAAATACAAATTTGGGCTTTTCAAGTCATTCTGAATTTTTTCAAGTGCATATTTGCTGATTTTCTCCTCATGACTTTTTACTGTTGTTGAAGTCCAAACCAGTATGAAGCTGCTGTTGCCGCGACTGCAGCTGATTCAGAGTTGATAACTGCTTTAAATAAGCTGGCAGATTGGTTTTAAATCATGATGGGGCACACAGCTTTCACTCTGGACACTTTTATTCTTCCACTGTGTCACAGTTGACGTGCATTCTTTGTAAAAACCTTTAAGTAAGATAGTAGGTCATTCATTGTAACCTATCACCCCGCGCTAAACAATAGACAAAACGCGAATGTTCCGGAAACTACGAGTGACCTCCGTTGCCACGGCGAAGGGAAAGTCCCGTTTACATCATCTTACTATTATCGGATTAACACACCGACAGCCTATCAGCTTTGACTCTTTGATCTATGTCGAACCTGTAGGGGACATTGTAGATGATTCTCGAAACTATTTCGCCAGATTTTCTTTGAAAAGGGGAACATTATAGAATAATCTGGATACTCTTTTATCAGAATTCTTGGAAAGGAACTTTCCAGAGAATAAATCTCGCCATATATAAACAGGGCGATATTCGGACAAGAGAGCTTGGAGATCCAGAACCCTGAGACGACAAAATCATGTTATTTTAAGCTAATCGCCCAGGCCAAATAATCGTGACGGAGATTTGTCTTTAATTACCGAGGAGAGGGACGAAAGAACCGTTGGACTGTTTGTTTATTAGATGGGAGTACCGATACCGCTACAGGCATAGTCTAGATTTTTATTCGACGGCTATCCAGGAGGACGCATTTCTTGGGTTACAAACGCGAGAGGCTTCTAGAGACTTCGCGGGAATTGCGTATCTGCTGTATAGTGGTGGTGTGCCGGTCAACGAGGGAACTATTCCCGACAGCGTTACTGGTGGTACTAGGAGGTCAGACCAGAATACAGAACGGTACCGAAGGACACTTGAGTGAGTTTATGGTTTAAGCTAAAGATTGTAATTTGAGATCTCAAAATTTCCGCTTATGTACAATATTCAGTAATTATTATAGTTGTTCAAACGTTAATATATCACTTATTTGTTGTTGTTAAACTTTCAGAAACGTCTCAGTGATCTTATTGGACCCCTTGTGTTTATTTTCCCGAAGTATTTGAATTTCTTTTCATTTTACGGCCTTAAAGGCTTGAGGAAGAATCCGGGGTTGCAACTAGAGGGGGAGTGAGGGACGACACTTTGTTCCCGGCCCCGACATTGTGACACACTGTGAAGTCAATGTAAAACACAATTTGCTTGAGACTGGGTGCGTTGTTCAGTGACATCAGCTTCATCCTGAGTGATGGCTACTTAAAGTTTTAACATTCTCCTAAAAGCTCATTATGAGCAAGTTTTAAGTTCTTGTGTGACATGCAAATCGCGCCGATCCCACATCCGCCTGGGTTCTTCCATGTACACAAAATAAAAACAACACCGACGTTAATGAAGAAACAAACTGAAAGTATATTGGAATAAGTAACAAAAATACCTCTTGGTCTTGACAAAATAACAGTTTACATCACGCGTGGGTCCCCTGTCTTCTACGGTGTGTCTCACCCCCTTGAAATATTGAAACTTATAACATACGTCGCACCACTGTCCAAATTAAGGTGAAATTCAACGAAGTGCATAGAGTTAACTGCTGGACTCCCCTGGGTCCGCAACATAGGCTAAGGCGTGGTGTATCTCGTCACCAACAGAAAAATGGCCTCTCTGGCTTCAACATAACTCCAAAAGCAGGGTGAAAAAGTGTTGACTGGTAACTCCGAACTTACGGCGAAGAGCTCATCTCATCGTCTCCGAGAACCCACTCGAGGAGAACTTACACCGGAGCTCATATCCCCTTAGTTCTGTTATACATAGCCGCTCCCAGCAATTTTGCCCTGGACTAACAGACCTTTGGGCTTTAGGTGTGGTCGCCTTCGAAGCTTGTAAACCAGTGACTATAAATTGAGCATTTTCACCCTACTCCAACCCTGCATACGTTATTATGTAACTCACATAACTAGCACGTTCCAATTGCCTGGGTGTGAGAAACATACTTTCGTCTCAGATTTCTCAGCGACACCTAAAACAATAAGCCTGCATCACACGACTACAGCTGTCATGCTAAGGTCACTCAAATCAAGGAATGAGTTCTAAAATGACCGTGACAATTCCCCCTTTTTTTTCTAAGACAGAATACGCTCTTTGCGTCTTGTTGAGCTTCTTACTCGTAAAAGCAACTGGAAAATACTCTCCCTCATCTTCCTGAAGTAACACTGTACCTACGCCTATTTGCAATGCATCACTCCTTAATATAAATTCCTTTTGTAAATTTGGCAAGTGCAAAATTGGTCGTGTAGTTAATTTGTATTTCAACGTTCGGAAAGCTTTCTCCTATCTTCCCACACTATTTTATTTGGTTTTCCTTTCTTCGTACAATCTGTCAATGGGCACGCCACTGCCGCAAAATTGGGTATAAATCTGCGATAATATCCAGCCAATCCTAAAAACGCTCTAAGCTGTGTCTTGGTTAATGGTCTTTTAGCATGCTTGATCGCTTCCACCTTATCAGGGTTAGGTCTCATATGGCCTTTTCCTACTACATGCCCTAGAAATTCAAACTGCTCGTACCCTATGTAGCATTTACAAGGTCGCGCAGTTAGCCGAGCATCCCTGAGCATTTTAAAAATCTCAGTACTGTTACGCACATGCTCTTCCCAAGTGGGAGAATGTATCAAAATATCATCTATGTAATTGTGCACCCCTTGCATGCCCTGCAATAATAACCACATAATCCTACTAAATGATGCAGCCGAATTAATTATCCGAAAGGTAAAGTCTGAAATTGGTACAAGCCTCGGTGTCTTACAAAGATGGTATATTTCTTAGACCCTTCCTCTAAAGGAACCTGTCAATATCCTTTACTGAGATCCAATTTTGTAGAGTATAGATCATTAGACAACAAAGCAAATAACTCTTCCTGGTCAGGTATAGGTTCTGCGTCTACCAGTGTTATTTGATTAAGCCTACGCATATCTACGCAATTGCGTAGAGTACCATCTGTTTTGCGCACCGCAACCAACGGAAATGCATACTCGCAGTTCAGTTCGCACCGTTGCACTACACCCATCTTAATTATATTTTGTATTTGAGTTTCCACCTCTTTGCGTAATGCATGGGGTATTGGGTACGGTTTACATTTTATTGAGGTTTCATAACTCACCTTAATAACGTGTTGACCTAGATTGGTTTTCCCGGGGATATCTGTTAACACCGTGACGTCCCTAAAGCTTCCCAAAATTCTTTTAATCTGGTTAGTCTGTTCTTCAATTAACCCCAAATTAATATGCAAATTAATATGCACTTTGTACGCCAATTATGGGCGTAATGCCACCGCTCAGCTCGGTTCAGTGCATAATTTAGATGGCCGCGAGCGCAAGTAACCTTTCCAGGAACAGACCATACAGAAACAGTGCAAGCACAATGCACGATTTCATGGCAAAATATGTTAACTTTTCGGGCGAACTACGTGCGCTGCAGATTCTGGGCAAATTTAAGGTAACCAGGTAGAGTGAAAGTGCCAAACGTGTGTTTAATACACCGGGCCCGGCGTGAGAATCTCGCCGGTGACCGAAGCGCCGTGGGGCATGGTGGTGAGCCATGGTTGGGAGGGCCATGATGGTATGTGTAGGAGGTGGTGAGAGGAGGGATACTCAAATCGAAAAGAGTCACACATTTTGTACGCCAATTATGGGCGTAACGCCACTGCTCAGCTCGGTTTAGTGCATAATTTAGATGGCCGCGAGCGCAAGTAACCTTTCCAGGAACAGATCATACAGAAACAGTGCAAGCACAAAATGGAAAACACAGTGTACTGACTGTGCAGTCGTCGGTCTTGAGTAAGGAGTGAAGCATTTTCTAGGGAGCACCTGACGTACGTACTTGCTGACACTAGGCATAGGAGTGCAGAAGCCATGAGAGGGTGCTGGGTTAATTAAAGCCCCCAAATATGAACTGTGTATGCCAGGTCGCTCTAACAGAAATCACCGTTTGTTTTCCACATCCTCTTTTCGGGACTAATGGGCCTCATTCCGGGTTAGGGCAGGGGCGGCGATCTGTTAAAATTATTGGGGGAGGGGACACTTGCTTGGGTGAACACTTTGGGTCTCCGGCCAGGGGTACGTGGCAGTGACGTCAGTGGCGCCGGCACGGGTGGAGGCACGTGCCCCCCAATCAATTTCAGAATTTTTTTTTGAAAATTTCAAAATGATCTCAAAAGGCGTTTGAGCTATAGATTTCTGTAAGAGGTAGGGCGAGTTGGGTTTTCAACCGAGTGACGGATCTGTGGTAATCATTTTTTATCACGAATGGTTCTCAAGCTATCAGAATTATCCCAAACTATCAGAATTATCCCAAACTATCAGAATTATCCCAAATCTTTCGCAAACCATCAAAATTTTCGCGCGCTCCGCGCGCTCCAAACCTTACCCCAGTAATATCGTTATTGTCAATAATTTCCGAAGAAGCACAGTAACGAAATTTTAAGGCTGTTTACGAATTCTCAGGTAAAAGATTGGCTTTGTGATTGACATATAGGTTTGTTGAGGAATTGAAAGTGTCTCGGTGCAGAGGATCATGAATGTAGGTTTGATCATGGTAGGCTAATCTTATTTAATGAAATATTTCGGCGCGCTTCGCGCGCATTCGTTACGGTTTGCACCCCGTCTTACGACCATAATTAAGGTTATAATACATGCAACTATTCTATTTACAACACTTTTCTGAGAAACATAAGTACATCTCCAACCCCTGTAGGCCTATGGGATCTTTCAGTCTAATTTGTAGCATGATGTGAAGGGTTGAAAGTATGTATTTGCCGTTATACATTTTTCAAATGCAGCCATTATCGGTGAGATGGTGATTGTTAATACACTTACGACGAAAAAGCATTTTCAAATGCGCTTTTTAGTCCTAAACCCCTTTTGCTATACCTGTCAGGGAGGTCTAATATCACCTCCCTGCACCTATACTCTCCCTCCCATCCCCCATTGCTGGAAGCTGTTCGACTGGATTTTCGTTCAAACTTAGTAAACATACGATAGTTGTAAAGTGCTCGACATCATACTCTATAGTATCATTTGGATGTCACGCAATAACCATCATGTCAGTGTCCTATTTATATAATTAATCCAGAGCTTCCAGGAGGCCCTATACCGCTATCTGCCAGCCTTAGATACCCTTTCATAATGCACAATTAAGCAAAGAAAATTTTCGTAATAGTCCAAGAATGTTTCTGTGGACTCCACTCACGTATTTTTACGAAAAAACTTTCCCCGAATAGACGGAATTAATTAAAGTAGCCAAAAGGGGGCTTCAGGAGGTTTGTTGACAACATACCCTTCTCTTAGACAACATACTCTCCTCTTTCACCTTACCAAAAATTGGAATTCACTAAAAGTATGGATATTTCCAGCTATATATTATCATTTCCAAAAATATCCCAAAGATATCACCATTTTGCATCTAAGCAACCTTAAATTCAAAAAAATTTCTCAAAGGGGAGGGGGACACCACCTCCCCTTTAACCCCTTCCCAGGACGGCACCTTTGTGGATTGACAAAGGAAGGATTATCACTGCTGTATACTATCGCAGGAACGTATACTCTCCTCTTTCACCTAACCATACCCTCCTCTCTTACCTAACCAAAACTTAGAATCCACTAAATTATGGATATTTTCCAGCCATATATAATCACTTCCAAAAATAACCCAAAGATGGCACCATTTTACATCTAAGCAACCTTATATTAACCAAAAATTTCTCAAAGGGGAGGGGGACGCCCCTCCCTTTAGACCCTTCCCCCAGGAAGGCACCTTTATGTAGTGACAAAGGAAGGGTTCCAAACTACTGTATCCATCGTAGGTGCGCATAAATAGGTACAATTTACGCCGACTTGGGGGAAAACTGAGGTGGCATTTTGACGTCATCTGTGGTGCCCCCCCCCCCATCACCAAACCCTGGCGGCGCCACTGACCGACGTAGCCAGGATTTCCCTCACGGGGGGCATGTAGTATGTTGTGTGATCTCCGTTCTGGGGAGGGGTCTAAGGGGAGGGGTGTGTCCCCCTCCCGTTGGAAAATTTTGAAAAATTAGGTGTCCTTACATGCAATCTGGTACCACATATGTGACCTTTTTAAAGTAAAATTTGTGTTAAAAACTTAACTTATTTTTAGGAATCAAAAAAAAAAAAAAAAAATCGGCATCAATGACGGGGGCTATGACCCAATGGGGGTGTCCCCCTCCCCTGTGAAAGAAATTGAAAAATTAGGATTTCTTACATGTAATCTGATGCCACATATGCCACCTTTTGAAGTAAAATTTGTGTTAAGTAATTTACGTATTTTTAAGAACTAAAATAAAAAAAAATCGGCATCAGTGAGGCCATACCTTACATGCAATCTGATGCCACATACGATACCTTTCGAAATAAAACTTGTGTTAAAAAATTTATGTATTTTCAGAAACTAAAAAACCGGCATCAGTGAGGGGAGCCATGGTCAAAAGGCCTCCTACATACGCCACTGGTACAGGGGACCCACCATAGGTCCGCTGTTGGGGTCCAGGGGCAAAGCCCCTGGGAGCCAAGCGATTTTGTGCATTCTAGAGGACACAGGTCACATATTTCTGATCTGCAATGAACAGGCTAATATCACAATTATTCACATCGGAGATGTGTGTTACAACATTTATTTTTTCGGTATACCTAAAAATATAGGGGGGACATTTGATACTATGTCCCCTCACTAAAAATATTGGGGGACATGTCCCCTCTGCCCCCTCCCCCACCACCGTGATCGCCGCCCATGCTGATATTGCACTTTTCTGTAAAAACCGCAAATGAGTGATAAGAGGGAAGAAAGTTTTCGGAGACATAACATGTTTGGCATAAGAATGCCTTTGATTTTAAAACCAAAGTTCTAGACCGACAATTTACCTTTACAAAAGTATAAGATTAAACGAATTTGATGCAGAAATGACAAAATTAGCTTTAGATTTCATCGCGTTTTAGGCTCCTTAAACCACCAAAGCAGCATGTGACTTCACAATGAGCGAACGTGGCGAGGTCTTTGTGGTAATTAATACCATGTGGGCTCTCAAGGATGAACAGTTAGGTCTAGATCAGCGAGTTCTGTTAGAGTGACTTCGCATGTGCACTGGAAGCCATATGTGCTTCATAATTAGTCCTCACCCTTCACCTACGTTCAAAGATAAAAACCCATGTATTTGTTCAGTCCTCTGAAATAATGTTAAAAGTTTTCAGTAATTTTCCTTAAAATTTGTACATGCTGCATCATATTTCAGCTATACAGACCATATTCATACTGACAAATTTCTTGGAGGGGAGACTTAACTCCCCCATGATGGCCACCCAAAGCCCCCACACAGCTGAGAGCAGCTTCCTATGCCTATGCTATCTCACTGGGCTTTTCAAATAGCCTAGGAGCGAGATTTGTTTCATTCGACAATAACAGAACAATGAGAGGGGCACCTTCCTTGACAACTTTGTGCAATGTATAGCACTTGACTCATAATTGGGCTATCCTTGCCAACGCTCTGAACTGAGGTTTGTCGCAAAATGGGTCACATATTCTTAAAGGAATCGATGGCCTTCTTCCTTCCCACCCCCTTCTACCCTAAGAATATAATTTCTTGGATATGTAACGACGTTCAGATTCCAAATGGTGCATATCTTTTGCAAAGCTATGAACCACAGGATTATGTTTACAAAATCATATTGCTGATTCAATTTTTCTATTAGCTCAATGGTACTAGGAGCTCTTTATAGGGGTAAGTTGACAATTTCGTCTGGTCATCATTGCAGCTGACCCTCCCTACCCTCTAATGCAACTGGACAAATTCATCACAGTGTTACATGTTGGTACTCCATCCCAATTTCTGACAAGCCAGTAATATCTTCTGATGAATATTTCAGTCACTTGGCAATTCAGCATGTGGACATATTTTAAATATAAATGTGAGAATAACTTTAGTGAGCTTAATTACCAATATGCATAAAATGGTTGCAGCAGGATCATACACATGCACAACTTCCTTGGAACGATTAAAATGAAAATTAAGAAAAGGGAAATACAAAACCTGAAAAATAACATTGGACTTCACTTTGGATGCCACTTAATTAAAGTTGGAATTGCTTAAATGGATCAAAATGGGAACAGAGACACATTGTACAGAGAGAGAGAAAAAAGGCTGTAAAATGTATTTCGTATAAGTATTGTATCATCATTTAATTGTCAGTGCATCAACTGAGCACTGAGGTACAGCATTTTGACATACTTAAATACGCTCTCTGTTTTCATCTTATAAATCTTATCCAGGGAGTAGCTGCTTTCACTGGTAATTGGCTAATAACTAAGGAATGGGTAAAGGGGGCAGGCACAGCCCTCGGGAAAAGTTTGCTCACTAGAAAGTTCATAATTACCATTGCCTTAAAGCATTTTAGTATATCTGTCTCACTCCCCAAATATTTTGCGCCCCCGGGACTGGTAGATATTTCCCCCTCCCCCTTCAGGGCTTTGTCTGGCTATTGACGTGGTTAATTGGGAAGAGGTAATTTGATTAATCACATTAAATAATTTTTGATCAAATTATTCATTTGTTTAATCAAGTTATTAATTTGTTTAATCAAATTATTAATTTGTCTAATCAAATTGATAATTTGATTAATAAAATTACTAATTTATTTAATCAAATTATTAATTTGTCTAATCAAATTGTTAATTTGATTAATAAAATTACTAATTTAATTAATCAAATTATTAATTTGTTTAATCAAGCTACTAATTTGTTTAATCAAGCTATTAATTTGTTTAATCAAATTGTTAATTTGATTTAAAAGTTAAGTTCTTTGATTAATCAAATGACTAATTTGATTTTTGATTTATCAAATTATTAATTTGGTAATCAAATTTTTACTTTGATGAAACAAACTAAGTAATTAGAATAATCAAAATAATAATTTGATTGACCAAATAATTAATTTGTTTAATAAAATTATTTATTTGATTAATCAAATTAATCACTCGATAATATGCTTGCTACAACATAGTCCATCGACTAGGTCCATCGACAAGGTCTTACGGTCTCTCGCTTGGTAACGGTAAGAACCTCTCCGTGCAAGCCCCCATTTTAGCTCCTGACTCTCAAGACCCTGTCGATGGCTGCGTTGATCATGGCCAGACGCAGGAGTTGCCTAAAAGTACTCTCCGTCAGGCCGGGCCGTGTTAGGTTACAGAATCATGGGGTCCGCTTAATCCCAAATTCCTCGCCAAGCACATGTCCCAACGTTCCTGCCGGGCGACATCTCCAGCGCTGGGAAAGTGTCTCACGTCACGTCCGTCGGATGGGGACTTTGAATAAGGTCCCGGGAGCACCATTGGGAGTGATTAGTAAACACCTGCCTCGTTAACCTCTGAATACTAGTCTAAAAAAGACGGCTAATCTCGCCGGCGTGCATCCACGGTCACTCTGGTATAGGGTCTTTGATGAGCCAAGTGGCTTCCTGACCCTTAAACGTTTGATTTAAATTACGTACATAAACTTAATTATATAGTATAAGAGTAGGTCAAGTATTCAGGGGAAACGTACAGAGGGGGCACATGGTCCCGGAGCGACTTGGCCCACCGGGCCAACCTATACAAAAATGAGCTGGGCCAGTGCCGTCCTCACATGTGGGAAGGGTTGCCGGGTGGTAGCAAGGGGTAAATATACTCCCTCATGAATACCCACACTAGTGCATGCGTTATAGGGAATTCACTCCGCAGACTAACTTATGGGTCGAACATTTAATATGTATAAGATTGGCACAATCCTATGCGGTCGAAAGGAAGCCTAGGAGGGTATTGAGGTTGCAGGGCGGCACGGCCAAAAGCCGCTTCAGCGATCAGAGTATCCGTGAGAAAGCAAGTGAATAAGGCGGAAAGCGTCTTTTATATACGGCCTTCGAGGCAGACAGCCCACTGACCTTGTGAACCCATACCAGTTCTTATGCATACGTCGTGATCTTTGGTCAGCCAGGGTGAAATGGTATGCCCAGAGTCCGCCGAGGGAGGCCTGCGGGGAATGGCGAAGTTAAAACGAATTCCTGTCCCGTAGAATGGACAAGGCCGAGATAATCTCCGGAATGAAGATGTCGCCCAGTAGGAACGATGAGACATGTAAATTGGCGAAGAACCTAGGATTAAGCGGACCCCATACCGTAATTCTCTAACCTGACATGGCCCGGCCTGACAGAGAGTGCTTTTTGGGAACTACTGCATCTGGTCGTGACCGAGGCAGCCATTTACAAGATCTTGAGAGCATAGGCCTAGGAGTCTAAGTTGATGGGGGGGGGGGGGGGGGGCTGTAACGACTTGTCCGAAAAATGTAACCACAAATTTCCGCGACATGTTCAACATATCGGTATGTATCGGTTTATCACACCACTTGCCAATTACATGCCGTGTTACTACCCTTCTATATTGGTTATAATTGCTTTGATTTCTTTAATGGGGATGGGGAGCTTGCATTCTGTTGTGTGATCGCCGGCCTGGGGGAGGAGTCTAAAGGGAGGGGCAGGGGGACCCCTCCCATTTGAAAATTTTTGAAAAACTAGATGTCCTTACATGCAATCTGGTGCCCCATATGCTACCTTTGAAGTAAAATTTGTGTTAAAAATTACGTATTTTAGGTACTAAAAAGAAAAAAATCAGTGCATCAATGAAGGTGCATGGCCCAGTGGCCCCCTTATTACACCACTAATAATCATAATATAAGTTTAACCATTAAAAAACATATTGGTGAATTAATATCTAATAAATGGGTGCTGATGCAGTTCAAATCAGAACTTTTTTTTAATTACCAAGGGAGGTTTTTAAACTGTTGATTCCCTTTAGCTAAATCATTGCATTAATTTTTTTTCAGTAGGTGCCCGAAAAATTCTCACCATATTTCCCGAATTTAAACAAAAATATTTGGTTGGGGAGCTGCAGCCTTCCTACGCCTATGCTTGAGAGTCAGGAGCTAAAGGTGGGGCCTTGCACGGAGAGGTTCTTACGGTTCCCGAGAGAGAGACCGTAAGACCTAGTCGATGAACCTAGTAAATGGACTATGAGGGAGCGAGCAAATTATCGAGTTATTAATTTGATTAATCAAATAAATACTTTGATTAAACAAATTAATAATTTGATCAATCAAATTATTTAATTTGATTAATCAAATTACTTAATTTGTTTAATCAAACTAGCAATATGATTAACAAATTAATAACTTGATTAACCAAATCACTTAATTTGTTCAATCAAATTAACATTTTAATTATTTGATGAAACAAATTGATAATTTGATTAATCAAATTAAAAAAAAAACTAATCAAATTACTTACTTTTTTAATTAAATGAACAATTTGATTAAACAAATTAATAATTTGATCACACAAATTAATAATTTGAATATTCAGATTTAGAAAAAATTATCCATGGCCGTAATGGGCTTTCGTAATATTAATATTCGCGACTAGGAAAAATGTGTACTTTCTCGGAGTGGCCAACGAGCACATTTCATTGCCAGCAAAACATAAACTTCTACGTTTACACTTCCATATACGTTTGCGTATACATATACGACTATACGTCTATGTTTAAGCCTACGTATTCATATGCGTATATGTATACATGTAAATGTACATATACTTATGCACACATACATATATACCATTTTAAGGTTTCCGTGAGATGTCCCCTAATGCCTAACACAATCTCCGCCCTTGTTCTGATTTCATACTTTTCCATAGCTGGGACTCGGACTCCAACCCTGTAACTCGGACTCGAACTTCGACTCGAATACTAGTGACTCGGACTCTGACTTGGACTCGGAAGGTGTGGAATCGACTACTGCACTGCCTGTTACATGTTTTTCACTGTGCCCCAATAGAATATTGCATTTATTAATATTACCTACGTGTCTAACTGAGCTGCCTGCAGCCATTGGGAGGGTCAGCTGCAATGGTGAGTAGAAGAAATTTGGTCAGTCTATACCCATATAAAGAGCTCCTGGTACCATTTGGCCAAAAGAAAAATTGACTTAGCAATGAATTTTTACACATTATCCTGTGGTTCATAGTTTGCAAAAGATATGCACCATTTGGAATCTGGATAACTTTACTTTTTGCAAAAAATAACACTTTTAGGGGAGAAGGGGATGGGGAGGGCAGTGGCGTAGCTCCGGGTGGGACTTTGGGGCTCCAGCCCTACCCACGAGATCTCAGAGCCCTCTCTACCCCACATGGGTGATCGGAGATATGTTGAAAAAATATAAGCAGAACATACACCCGTTCCCCATTTGGAGATCCAGCACCCCTCCAGCCCCCACATAGAAGACTCTGTCTACGCCACTGGGGAAGGGAGAGGGCCATCGATTCCCTTTGACAACATGTGTCCCATTTCTAAATATTAAGACAATTCTTTGACATATCTCAGTTCAGAGCTTTGGCAAAGATAGCCCAATTATGAGTCAAGTGCCATGCTTCGCGCAAAGTTGTCAAGAATGGGAGGGGTGCTACCTCCCATTGTGTGCACCCCTCCCTCCCAAGTTTCGCCGGCCTGGGGAGGGGTCTAAGGGGAGGGATGTCACTCTCCCCTTTGAAAATTTTTGCCTATTTCAAGGACTCTAGATGCAAAATGATGTGAGATTTTCTATTTTTTCTTGTGGTCTTGTAATAAATTTAGTCCACCTTCAGTGCAAGACCTTTTATTGCAAAATTAGAGGGGGGTGGGCACGTACCCCATGCCCTCCCACCCATCACACCATCATGCCCCGCGGCGTCGTCACCGGCGGGGTTCTCATGCCGGTAGTATAAAACGTACGTTTGGGGAGGGAGTTGTTATCTGGATGGAGATACATCCCTTTAAAGTGAGGTTTGTACCGCCAAGGTCACTCAGTAATCCATCGCTTGTATCTTTCTTGACATTTCTATAAGACTTACACTGGGTTAGGAAGTTAACACAAATGGGAATAGTCGTCTGCTACATCTACAGTAAGACTGGGGGTTTTCGCCAGCTAGGCTGCCCAAAACATTGCCAGTCGTCAGGGAAATAAAATATTATTGCATCTTTCGACGCTTGGTGACGCACATGACAGTATATCAGTTAGGTTTTATGGAGAAATATGAACAACAATCGATATTTCAGGAAACTTCCGCCACTTTTCATATAATTGTAACAAAAGTAAGACTTCTACCTCGATCGTCAACTCATTTGCATGCGGTATCTTGCAGAAGAAGGGGGCCGGGCTAGCTTTATTCTTTTACTTCAATTAAAAAAGTCGTTTCGACACCTGCTCTAAACGAGTCGGCGTCGCAAATCTACACAC
This sequence comes from Holothuria leucospilota, assembly GCA_029531755.1. Classification (NCBI taxonomy): domain Eukaryota; kingdom Metazoa; phylum Echinodermata; class Holothuroidea; order Aspidochirotida; family Holothuriidae; genus Holothuria; species Holothuria leucospilota. Next base: position 29,705,395 of record CM055969.1, on the reverse strand, counting down.
CAAAGTATTGTTTTGCGCACTGGCCACTTGTGACTTGATGATGTTGCTAGGTAAATGCAATTGAAGCTACCAAACACATAAACGGAAAGAAATCCCTTTGCGCCAAATAAATTGCTTATAAACGATAATCTCCCCTCGATTTAGTGTATCTTAAAGTATTAACATAAATTAATAAATTATATTAAAAATTTAAAAAAATAAATCTCCATCCAAATAACAACTCCCTGGTTTGGGCACTATACTTTCAATTTACCTGGTTACCTTAAAACTGTACTGCACGAGTTTGCCTGAAAAGTTTCATATTTTTGCCCGGAAATCGCTTATGAGCACGGCTGCACCCTCCATCAGTTAATTGTGATCCCGTATGCCTTTAGTGTGTACACGTGGATGCATGCACAACGGTATGCTTCAATATTACAACACTTAGGAAACCTTCAAGCGCTGGCACCACTTGCTTAGTTCATTCGAAAGGTCGAAAGCCAATATGATTATGAATATTGAACGAATTGTGACGTTCTGTTTCGTGAGTGTTATTAATATTAAGCGGTTGCCAAGTGGTTCTAGTTTATCAATTTCCAATTCAAAAGGCGAAAAGCCGTACTGGGGTGAGTGGTTGCACGATACGCGGACAGTGCGAACAGTAATGGGTTGATGTACCTGCCCCAATCCTTGGGTCTTTCTTCACACATCTTTCGAAGCATTTTTTTCAAGGTTCCATTGAAACGTTCTATGAGGCCATTACACATTGCGTGATAGGGCGTTGTAGTAAACGGGTGAATGGATAGTAAGTGATTTATTTCCTTCATGACCTTTGAAACAAATTGACTTCCCTGATCTGTCAATACTTTTCGCGGGATATCTAACCTACAAGAAACCCATAACAATTGTTCAGTTCAGGTCTTCGACGAGAGCAGACGTGTTTTCGTTTCGCTCTCGTCGTTTTACCGTGCTCAACTTTTATCACTGTGTGATAGCTGTACCACGTATTGCAATTGTGCAAAAAACCTTATAGCGTGCTTGTGTTGTTGATAAGGTTCCTTTCGTGTCCATTTGTTTGCGACCACGCCTTGTTTCTGTGTTGCTTATGTTTTTGTTACTTCATCCTAATTTCTGTCCTTTGTAAAACTAGTTTTGAGAGTTTCTTTTTTCCTTCATCCCGTGGCCTCGAGCCACACAACTGCTGCTATGCCCGGAGGTCGGGATAGCACAATTGTTAAGTTGGAGTTTTCGTCTGGGGTGAGTGTCCCTCCCCCACAGGCGTTTGCTGTGTTAAAAGACAATGGTGTCGAAATTGGAGAAATTGAGATGTTGCAGGCGCTTGAGGCCCGCAACACTTATGACCTTAAGTTTAAGTCTGATGCTGCCCGTGTTAAGGTTGCGTCATGCCTGAAGGGGGTAGAGGGGCTCACTGTCACCCCATATGATGGCTCTGTGGCGGTGACGGTGCTTTACCTTCCCTTCGAGGTCGATCAGCGCCTGGTTGCGAGGGTTCTTAGTCAATACGGAACTGTCTCTGAAATGCAGTGGTGTAAATATACTGTGGGTGACTTGAAAGGTATATTTAATGGCAAGAGACAGTTCCGTATGGAACTGGTGAGGGACATTCCATCCTTCCTCTTCATAGGGGGTTCCAAGGCCCACATTAGGTACTTTTGCCAGCCCCGTACCTGTTTTAGATGTGGAGAGGAGGGGCACGAAGCCAAGTCGTGTCCCAACAGACGTTGTGGGAAATGTTTGCAGTTGGGGCACGGCAAGGCAGAGTGTCCTAACGAGGTACGGTGTAACCTCTGTGGGGAGGAGGGACATGTGTTTGGTGCCTGCCCCACATCGTGCTCATGTCAGTGCCGATGTGGGGTCGGAACCTGAACCCTCGCAAACAGGCCCACAGTATTCGACCCAGGAATTAGAGGAGGCGGCACTTGAGGTGGAGCAGGACTTCCTCGCCTCCAAGCAGGTTGAGGGGGGTACTGCGACTCCTGAGGCAGACTCTCCGCCGTCCTTGGCAGCGGCACCCGGTCAGGTTGAAATAATGACAGTAGAGGAGGACCTTGATCTGTCCTCAGACTCGGCAATGTCAGATGGCGGGGAGCGTGCCTCAGAGCCTCCTCCGAAGGATCCACCTTCAGGGGAGGGTTGGTTTGATTTGTGTGAGGGGGAGGGGCCAGAGTCTGCACTAAAGAGGTCGGCCTCGGGCGAGGTGTCAGACCAGGGAATGCATCACTCTGGGACGCCCGTACAGAGCCCAAGGTTAAAAAAGATTAAATCCCAGCGAGAGTATTTAATTTGATTGGGTTTGCCTTTTGTTCACGCTGGTCCCAGTTTTCTTTCTGTGTCCATGCTTGGCACAATTTTGTTTGAAAGCTCAATGTAAGTGGGTTTGCCTTTGTTCTACATGGTAGGGGGTTGGCCACATGGAAATTGTATGTAAATAGTTTTGTTTTTGTGAGATTGTAAATAGCCCTATGTGATAAGCTTGGGTTCCAGGTGGTGTTTTATATTGCTTACACAGAAATATTGTTTGGTAGGAGAATTCTGTAAATAGTTCGCGGTTATGTTTTTGTCCGGCCCGGTTTGAGTTCGCCTTTGTTTCGCCGTGCCTGTTTCTATGTACGTAAAAAGACCCATAACAATTGTTCTGCTACGGTTTCTGTATCTATATTCCGTAAAAGCAGTGCCTCGGGATACCTTGTGGCGTAGTCCATGAGGACTAAAATATACCTATGTCCCCTATCTGTTGCTGGCTTAATAGGACCAACCAGATCTATAGCTGTTCTTTCAAATGGTGTATCTATAATTGGCATGTCTCCTAATGGAACTTTGGGTACTCTCCCTTTTGTAATCGTTCTCTGACAGACATCAAATGACTGGCAAAATCTTCTTACATCAGCTCCGATCCCAGGCAAATAGAAGTTGGTCAGTATTTAATTTAATGTTCTCTTTGTTCCCCGGTAACCCCCTAAAACAGATTCATGAGGGAGAGTAAGAACTTTTTCCGCAATTCCAATGGAACAAGTCATTGACAAAAACCCATATTCAACTTTCGGTGATTCAAACTCTCTATATATGATTCCATCTTTTACGACATGATTACTCTTCCCCTCTCTGTCCTTCCGTCCCGACATGGCTAACTGTCTAATTCTATACAATGTCTTATCATCCTGTTATTTTACCTTTAGGATTTCTGGTGCAATTACCGTATCATCTGCCTGAGTAACTATTAAAGGTTTTGTTGGCTTCCTTTCATCAATTTTTTTTTTTGTTGTCTAGTTTGTACTGCGCTGACAACTTCCAGTGGTTCCCTTTTATTTTCCACAGCTTCAGGATGAGGTTTAGTACCCTCGTTACCTAGTTCCACAGGTTTTCTAACGTTAACATCCTCCAACGGTCTTTCAGATTGTTTTTGTTCTAACGCTTGACCCTCAGGCTTGCCTTCATCAAAATATGGTCCCTTCACCCCTGAAATAAGGACTAAGTCACATACTGGATGCCTGAAGTTTTCCTGTGTAAAACGGAATTTTCACATTTTATTTCTGCTATGGGATACTTAACCACCAGCGTCCTATCAATAAATGTGCAAATTTTATATTTACCTGTAAATTAAGAGGGACTTACAAACTTCTCTGCTACAACGGCTCCCTTGCACCCTGTGTCGCGTAACACGTTCACCTAAAGGTTGCCTATCAACCCCCTTTTCACTGGCATTGTTGAGTCATTTAGATCTAATGGGTTGCACGAAGCCCCTAGTATTGGAATCTCCAGCCCGCACTGCAATGTAAAACACCCATTTTGACGTGCCTGTACCACATGAGGGCCAGTGCTCTTAATATCCATAAACCCTAATGTTTCAGATAGCGGAATATTTCCAAACTCTTCCACATTACTCTCTTCATTTGTCTCCTCAGACCATTTATCTATCATTGCTGCCAGCATATTGCGTTTAGGACATTCACGTGTTAAATGTCCGCGTGCACCACACACATAACACGTAGCATTCCTTTTAAAATCCCCCTATCCTTTAGGTTAAGTCCGTCGAGTACCCAATTCTACAGAAGCTTTGTCTGACTTTTCAACCTTCGGATCCTGTTGCCTATTTTGATTCCCATCTCTTGTAATAGGGTACCAACTACGATGTGCTAAAATATATTGGTCTGCAATTGCTGCCAATTGTTTGATGTCTTTTGGTTGTCTTTCCCTTATGTGCAATGATAAGTCCCTCGGACAGCTATGAAGAAAGTGGTCACGCATCAGTAAATCAAATGAGCCCTCATATGTTTCCTTCGTATTTGATAACTGTATCCACCTTTTCAAACTTTTCTCTAATCTAGTTACGTACTGTACCGCCGTTTCGCCTTGCTCCGGGTTGCTTGTTCTAAATTGTTTCCGGAATCCTTCCTCCGTAAGTTCATAACGCCTAAGTAACGCAATTTTCAACTCATCATACGCAGCTGCTTGCGAGCTGCGCAGACTGTAATACACTAATAACCCTTTTCCACTGAGTAAAGTACTAAGATTTATTACCCAATCAGATTTTTCCCAGCCTCGCACCTTTGCGTAGCGCTCAAAACGAGTAAGGTAAGAATCCATATTTTCTGTTCCCTCAACAAATGACGGCAGTTTGGGACACTTAATGTGGGTGGACCTTGGCTGAACGTCTGATTCTCTACCCGAGTTCCTCTTTTTCTAGCTCCCTTTGTCTAACTTTTGCCTCCCCAATTTGTAATTGAAGTTCCAGTGCTTTAGCTCTCTCTTCCCTTTCCGCTTCACGCTCTTGTCTTTCCCTTCCCTGTCTCTAACTCTGTTCGTTTTCTTTTCCACAAATCTTTGCAACTCATCTCCTTTTAACCCCATTTTTATTCCTAATGAGGATAATTTATCCATGAGGACCTCCATGACTCGACCTGAGTTTGGACTGACAAATTTTCCCTTGACTCACCACTGACCACTCCTGCAAGAATAAGTATCGCTAACCCAAAGTTAAACTAATACATCCCCTATATGACAGCACATGGGAATTAAATCATCTTTATTAAAATTCTTTTACATACCAATCTGGAAATTATGTGCTTTACACCGGCAGTATCCTCGAGTATGTACAAGGGAGATGAGCCCTTTAGTCGCCTTAGTCAGGGCTACCTACAAAAAATGAAATAACAACCATTAGAATACAAGTCTCACAAGCATTAAAGAATCTGAATTTATACAAACAAGGTATAAGAAATGAAAATTCGCTGTTTCAATCGAAATATGAAATTGCATCCCATCCTGCAGAACAACATAGCACAACATGCATTTCAAATACACATAAGTCCTCTGCTGGTATTTTGACAAAGAACCTTTCACTTTCCAGCTGAAAAATGTAATTCTGTTTCTCTGTCCGTTTTCACCACATTTACATTGACAGTTCACTGTTCAAATTTAGAGATAATATTCCAGTTATCTTGTCATTCGATGAGTTAAATTCCTGGATAGGCCCCCATTTGTGACATGCGAATCGCGCCGATCCCATATCCGCCTGGGTTCTTCCATGTACACAATATAATAACAACATCGACTTTTATGAAAAACAAAATGAAAGTATATTGAAATAAGTAACAAAAATATCTCTTGGTCTTGACAAAATAACAGTTTACATCACGCGGAGTCTCCTGTCTTCCACGGTGTGTCTCACCCCCTTGAAATATTGAAACTTATAACATACGTCGCACCACTGTCCAAATTAAGGTAAAATTCAACGAAGTGCATAGATTTAACTGCTGGACTTCCTTGTGGTCCGCAACATAGGCTAAGGGGTGGTGTATCTCGTCACCAACAGAAAAATGGTCTCTCTGGCTGCAACATAACTCCAAAAGCAGGGTGAAAAAGTGTTGACTGGTAACTCCGAACGGCGAAGAGCCCTGGACTAACAGACCTTTGGGATTTAGGTGTGGTCGCCTTCGAAGCTTGTAAACCAGTGACTATAAATTGAGCATTTTCACCCTACTCCAACCCTGCATACGTTATTATGTAACTCACATAACTGGCATGTTCCAATTTCCTGGGTGTGAGAAACATACCTTAGTCTCAGATTTCTCAGCGACACCTAAAACAATAAACCTGCATCACAAGACTACAGCTGTCATGCTAAGGTCACTAAAATCAAGGAAGGAGTTCTAAAATGAGCGTGAAAACCTGTCACTTTTACATTTCAGTGGTTTAAAAACTACTTATGAAGAGAACAATTTCAAAGAGGGTGCTTTGAAAGATACAATTTCATATTCATTAAAAGTAGTAATTCTTCTTTTCATAGTTTTTTGGAGTTGTTATTCTGGGGAATTGTTAATGCTTTTTTCTTTCTGATACAAAGGAAGTATCTGAACCTAGTAATTGCCTCTTCCTACATCATAAAAAATCACTGTCCCAGGTAGCAGCGTATAGAACTGTGCTATTACACCTTTGTAACAGCCAAAGGGCCTTCTGTTGTATCACTTTTTTGGACCCTCTTACCCACTTCCTCTTCATTGGTAGGGTTCATATAAAAGGAGGTAGGATTACGACAGTTAAGATACTGCATGTAATCGTTGTTTGCTGGTGTACCACCAACCAGCTTAAGGTCCAATCTCTTCAAACGGCATTGCAAATCTCCGCAGTATTCTGAAGTTCATCACCATAATCAGTGATCAATTGTGACGTGAAAGAAGATAAGTGATTGCTACTCCTATTTATAATAGAACTAATTGTGTTCCATTAATCTCTGGCACTATTACTGTTTAATGAATTAGAGAAAAACTTTCTCTTACCTATGCAATTTTCGTGACTAGGGTTTTCGAAATTTTTTTATATAATTTTTGTTTGGTATCCGTATGCCTACTACGTATATAACCCGTACCCTAACCCTATCCCTATACGTACCACGTACGTCACTTCCGGGCACGGATTCTCCATTCGAGCCAATTGTTCTTAATTGCCGCATAAACATTACTTTCGGTAGAGAATGAACGTTTGCACCGACTCACTATGGGACACCGAGGGGCATCAGGAACTATTATTTTGGATGTTTAAAGTAAGTACATTTGATTTGTCTGTTGTTTAAAAACACGTTAAGTTTTACAGAGGCCCAAGTGGATTTTAAAAGAGAATATTGAGGCTTATCAAAGGAATATTGCCCTATGTTGTAGATCTGCTTGTCTGAATAGTTGAAACTTAAATTCAATTTATGTAATTATTAATTGTATGTATTTTGTCAAACAAGTAAGGAACAAAGGCCCGTAAACTAATGTTGGTTCATTTATATCGAAACGGAAAAGGGTCAATTCATAGTTTGCTTGAGGAATTGTTAAGAACAACTGGACTCTCGAAAGGGTTTTGGTTTTCATTGAAGTACAGGGAATCTGGTAAAGGTAGATTGAATGTATACGTGCTAGTCTGTTGAAAGCACTATGATAAAGAGAATTATTTATTTAGGACATAAAGTTAGCAACCTCATTCTGCCTAGTCATTAGGGGTAATTTATCAATGTGCTTGTAAATGGAGTGTAAATTTATGTTACTGTGGGCCTTCGAATTTTCACAGTTCGCGACCATTTAATGTCAGTATGTTGTCAGGGTAAATGGCCGGTCGTCATGACGTGACAACCTAGGAACATGTGTACGGAACTCGTAGGAAGTGCCGCAGTTAACGAACTTTACTTTAATGTGAAATACTTGGTGAAACCTTTTGAGTTGCGGTTTAAGGTGGTGTATGTTTAATCTATTCTGAGTTGAAGTTAAAGTTGCAGTTTTTCTGAGTTTAGAAAAAAGTGCTATGGGTTAAATGACCTCTCAGTACTGGAGTATTGAGGGAACTTGAAGGAACCTTAATTACCCGATTCTATGTTGCTCGATTGTAGAGGAATTTCGGAGTAGTATTAAGGACTTATTTAAGAGAACTATGAAAAGCAATTTATTGCTACACGTGTACCCTGTTTTGGGAAATTGGTTTAGTAGTACCGGTACCTAAGAGGAAAGAATGCAATTGTGTATTTGGCCAAGAGTCTAGATTACAAGAAAAGTCAAAGCGTATTCGTATTCATTTAGTGAATAATAAGTTTATATTGAGTATACTCATATTGAGTGTCCGAGTCCTTATTCACATCTTGTATACTGTCTCTTATAGTGTGTAACTTTAAGGGATGCAAATATCCCGGTGTGACATTGATGAATATTACGACGACGACGACGACGACGACGACGACGACGACGACGACGACGACGACGACGAAGACAACGATGATGATGAAAGCGCTTGAGTGCAGAAACAACGGGAAAGAAATTTAAAAACATCGAGAGAAAAGTTAAGTTTGAACTGGCTCGTTTAAACTGGGCAAACAATGCCAGTCCTCCTCGAGTCGCTAAACTCCTTAAAATTAGTTTGGAATATCCTCATGCTAAGTGAGAGATCCCCCAACGTTTTACTTCTTGAAACATCATGTTTACAGGTTGTTTGCAATAAAGTTCTAATAACCCCAAGTGACCTTTTACCACACAAAAACGATATGGATTTTTTACATAATTAAGGCATATGAATGCTATAATCCCTCAGTGTTAAACTTTTGAAATGTTGTGTTTATGAGGGTTTTTTTTTTCATAATTTGGCTTTTGCTACCTTTGACCTCTGCAAAGAACAAGAGGCTCCCGAATTTAATGAGGCGCATCCACATGGTAAAAGTGAGATCTATCAAAGTTAAGGTTCATGAGACTTTATGTCTTCGATATTTTCACCATTCGACCTCTGGTGACCTGATACACACCTCTAGTTGCCACCAAACAAGTTCAAAGCAGAGTGCACGGTTTTCAAAGATTAACTAACTCCTTGTGAACTCAGATGAACTTTGACTTCCACCAAAAACAAGACTTTTCTTTTCCTCGTTAATCTTTATATGCTGACTGTTAAAAGGCTCCGTCATTCCTCTCATGAAATATTATGTTTACAAGGTTTTCGGTTTTTGACTTGTGGTGACCTCAAATGACTTTTTGATATCACCCTCAAACAAGGGAAATTTTCTCTTAATATTACCAATCTATACACCAAGTATGAAAAGTAACCATTATAGCGATCTTAAAATATCGTGTTAACAAGTAGTTAACAAGCTTTTTATAGTTTCACCTGTGGTGACGTTAGAAGAACTATTTCTTTTACTAAAATACAGTTCTTACTCAATGTGACAAATGTATATGTGTCATTCTCCAATACTGGTTAATGAAAGTGTAACATGCATGCATAAAATTAAAAAATTCATCAAATTGTAATTCATCAAATTATCTCAAAAGCAAACTCATTGTTTACTTTTTGGAATGTTTGAACTGAATATAAAATAAAACGATAGTTCAGTATAAATGAACTGAAATGTTCCACAAAATATACCCCTACATGTGTGTTGAATGTAACATGGTGTCCACTTACATGCTTGGAACTGCATATGCGGATTTTGTCCTGAGTAAGTTGTGTTATAGACCATACCCTTTTCAAGTATCAGATACATTTTATGCCAAAATGTGTCAAATTTTACAAAAGGGCATCAAAATCACACTGTTGAATGAGTAGACACCGTTACAACCGTTACATACGTCACAAAACTTGGTATTTGTTGTTATATACTGAAAATTTGAATTTTTTAGTTTCAACCGAAATAGATTTGCAGATTTCTTATTAATGCACCATTGAAGCAATTTAGTCTAGCTTTTACATTTATTGAACTTTTCATGTGATGTTGATATAGAATTTTGCTCATAAATTGTGATGTACGTAACGCAGGACACCAAAACTTTGAATTTTTCAATTCCCTAGATTTTCAGGTTAGGAGAATGCTGTGCACATTACTCATTCTAAAGTTGCTGTTTATAACAATTTGAAAAGTGATAACATGAACAAGAAATTCTGTCCCAAACCAGCATTTTTGTAGAGTCTTTTTTTTTTTTGACGTATGTAACAGTGGTGGACACCAAAGATGTATGCTCTCACTGTGACTTTCATAGCAAACATTGCCACAAATGGAAATGTCCAGTAAGACAATGGTGGTGGCTGCTGTACATGATGCATACATAATTTGAAATTGATTGTTTGCAGGTCGGATGGCTGGGGTAGCTGTGTGAGGTATGTAACGGGTGGACACCAATGTTACATACGTCACAACTCAAGTTTCTGTATTTCTCCAGTTTCGTAGGCATGATTGCTGTATTTAGTGCTATGTGCTATATTAGATTCTAGTACCTAGATTCTGATAAGCAAACCTCTAACCATAACCAAAGTACTTGCAGTGTTAAGGTGACAGAGTTGTGTGACGTATGTAACGGGGTGGACATCAATGTTACATTCGTCACACACTTTTTGTGTAGTTCATAGAACTCATTTACGTGATTAATTTTCCCATGTTATGTCACATTTGATAATGTGGTGACAGGAACTTTGTAAGAAACTGTTGACAAATAGTTACTTCCCTTGTTCTGCTTCTGATTCCATGACAAAAATGGTGGAAGTTTCATATCACGTTTTGGTGTCCACTTTATGACCATTTTTAACCATTATCTGCTTCTCCCAAAATAGTAAGAGCCATATGGTACATATTGTCTTATGTATCTCTGTGGTGGACAAGGTCTATGAAAAAACTATATCAAACATTTTGTACCTTAAGGAGGCGCTGAATAGGCACTCCCTATGTTCATCCACCACAAATCTCTCCAGTATTGGAGAATTACACATATACTATTAAAAGTATTCATCGTTTTCTGTTGAAATATCGTCTTTACAAGGTTTCTTTTATACCTCAGTTGACTTCAAATGACCTTCCAAAACAACAGGAAAGCTTTCTTCTTTCTTCAATATGGAAAATGTACATACCAACTATGAGGTGTACCCATCATTGCTATCTTAGAATATCGTGTTTACAATTTGTTTACAAGATTTTTATAGTTTCACCTGTGGTGTCTTTACATAAGCTTTTTCCTCCGCTAAAATATAGCTTTCTCTCAATACGGCAAATCTAAATACTATTAAAAGATTCATCATTGACCTCAAATGACCATTGACCTTCCAAAACAATAGGAAAGCTTTCCTTAATTTGAAAAATCTACATGCAAGTATGAAGTGTATCACATCATTGATATATCTTTGGAAATTGTGTTCACAAACCACGAGTCACAAATACACAAATATACAAGCACATACAATCGCCCATGTGATTACATAGACCTCCTTTGCCTTTGTCAAATCATCAAAAGTTGAAATGTGTGAAAAAAATATACTGTACATGAGCCAGTCGTAACCTCAGAAAAGAGTTTTCTTTGAAAAGTTCGTGAACCACGAACTTTCTTAAGATAAAAAATAAAGACAAAATAAGCGGGAACCAGGTGTACGCTTTTATAGTTTCATAAATTTTGAGGAAGACATTTTTCTCGCTATATCAATCATTTAAAACAAGCCAAACCTTAAACATGTATGCCTATATCATGGAATTTCTTTGGTCTCTTATCATTTGCCGACTCATTATGGTTCATTAAGAAAGAATAGGAAATAAAACAAATCTTACATATTAAATAAGTAAGCACTGGAATGAAGTTCTTGCAGACAATAATATAAGCGAACACAGGCTCATAGAGCTCGATGTATAAATATTTTCTGTAATATCCTCAATTCAGCCACCAGAGACGGAGGAAGTCTGTCAAGATTACGAGAGAACCATTCCCATTCATGAAAGAGATGTGAGTAACATATGGTTTTTACTATAGCTTTTATTTTTTGTTTCAATACCTACCTCGTCGGTGAAGGGTTTAATATAAGATAGGGTTTAGTCTACCTCCCTGTCATTTTGCTTTCCACATGTTGTAACCCAAACGAACAGAAAACATGGCCGGTGTATACTAATTTGTGTTAACGCAACTTGTTTTGTGTGTATGGTTTCAATAAAGCGGTTCATTTCAAGCTAGTGTTCAGCTAAACCGTAAACATAGTAATAAACTCTCCAATGGAGATATTCTCTATTGACAGCTTTAACCGGAAAGTCAAAAGGCTCAGTTATTCAAGGCCTCTGACAACTATTGTAAAGAACAACCCTTTTTGTGGGGTTTCAAAGTGCTGCACTTTGATCACCGATTGCGTCTAAAGAAAAATTCTCCTGGCTACTTCTCACTGCACACAAGACTTGAAAAACTATTCCCAAAAAACACAACTTCATCAGTTGTTTAAGTGGCAGAGTTGTTCCTGTAACTCTTTTAAAGTAACTTGTTGTATTTTCTGTTATTTCCACAAAACTGTAACTCGTTACAGTTACTAGTTACAATGTTGAAAACGTAAATGTTTGAAGTCATGTTTATTTGAAAATAACAAGCTAAACTTCAAAAGTTACTTATTAAATTTCAAAAGTTATTAATTACTTCAACTTGACTTAACGGAATATCTTCTAAGATAGGGGAAGGGGTGAAGAAAATCTGGGAGTCGTAAAGGGAGTCATGAGAGGACAGTAGCATCTTCCGTTAACGTTTTACCAGATAGTCTGGGATAGTCAACAGTGAAAGAGTACAATCCCTACTGATGCTCATTAAGTTAAAGTTAAAGGGCTCCTGTTGGTTAATATGGGCAACAAACATGGGCGTCCGCAGAAAAAAATCAGGGAGGCAAAAGTTTTTAGGGGGGCCCTAAAACTTTTTTCATGGGAAATATGTTACTCCCAGAAGAGTTTAGATGCTACTTTCACACAGTGTTGACAAAGGAGTAGCCAGAAATTTGTCAGGGGGGGGGGGCGAAGCCCATAGACAGACTCTCAGCGCTCCTCCCATTTTGGCCCAAAATGCTTCCCAAATCGCTGGAAATGGCACTTCCAAGGACCCAAGGGGGAAACACTAGCAATATCGTAAATATAAACTTAAAAATATACCAAAAATATGCTTGAGGGGGGGGGGCTGCTGGGGCCTGAGTGTTGATATTTTTATTCAATTCCTGTTTTGAGAGTAGAAATTCAAACTGAGTGAACTGTTAAGAAATGTTGATGTTATATTTTCTTTTTTTTTTCTTTATTTTTTCTTCGTTTTTTCAAGTTTTTGATTTTCCAGTAGGGGCAAGTGCCCCCCCCCACCCTTACCATTTATCTAATAGCACAACTACTGTAGCAAAGTGTGTAGGAGCAAGAGGGTCTGTCAAAAGAGGCGAGATAACCTATAGGGCCATTTCTTTAGTAGGTAAATACTAAAATCTAAAATGACACTTTTTACTGATTGCAGGAAGTTTTGTTGTGCTCAAATTTTGTTTGGCATGATGGTATTACTGTTAAATTGACCAAGAGTACTACTGTAGACATGAAGCTTTCGTAGTTTACCTATGATCTTACACTTAAGTCACAAAAACCACCCAAAACAACTGTTCTTTGCCTACTATAGAAAAAAATGCAAGATAAACAAGTCTTCTTGGTTTCTTGCATTTAGGTTTCATGAAGTATAGTTTTTTTACTTAGGCATTTTTATAACGTAGATAGCTAGCAAGTGGCAGAGCGCCCAAGAGAGAGAAACAAACGTGTGGTTTGGTCCTTTAACAGGTTTGTCCAGGGGTGCACTGCCCCAGGATTTGCCTGAGAGGGGCACAAGCTCCCTGGCGGGAGGGGGGTGCAACGGGTTGCCGGAAGGACATTAAAAGCAAAATGTTTGGCTCCCGAAGCGTTCCGAAAATGTATGGTTTCTTTTGAGAGAATTTGAGAGTTTGGGGGTTTAAGGGGAAAAACATAAAAATTGGAAAAAGTGGGGGTTTTATGGAAGAATCTGCTGTACATGGGAGCAAATTTAAATAAATTGTCGAGGGGGGGGGGGCTTGACGTCTTCGGGATTACATATTTTATCATACCAGTAAAGACTCCCTGACGAAATTGGATAAGGTCCTCTGGGTCAGCCTTCCCCGATGGGGGCCATGCCCTCTGCTCCTATCTGGCACCACCCCTAGTTTGCCCCTGTCTTTCAAGAACTTTACAATCAGAACTACTGCTCACGTAATGTTCAGTCCAACACCACAGTGACTGTTTGGTAGTTGATTTAGGGTTGTTAATTGTTGAATATTCGGATTTTTCCCTTTTCACACAATTGATTGTCATGAAGCTGTGTTATTCTATGGAAATAAGCCTTTAGTCAGTTCAAGTGGTAGCACGGCTGTTTGCTGTGTATAAGTTATGACCCTATCCCCTTAGAGTTTACCCTGGGCCCTTGCGATAGGCTATCCTATGTGTAATTAATGGGCAAAACATCGAGGTAAGTGCAGTTACAGCTTTATCGAAAGGATACTCTTTAGCCTACATGTACAGTACTTTAATCATTTCTATGTCATCGACAGTAGAATGTATGGCATCGAACGCTGCAAATTTAAAGAGACTGGGTTAAGCTGCTAGCCGGTTTGGTCGCTTCTATGTACAATCAAATTAGCAGTAGAAAACCTACACAACGCAGTCACATTTAATAGTTAAGATCTACAATTGCAGTACCTACCATCTAGAGCTTTCTACGATTGGTAGCTGGACCATTCAATTCCCGAGTTTTGACATTTTCTAGGAGTAGGCTAGTATTTTTGACGTTTTCAGACAGAACATCTTCATACTGATAATTATTTTGGGATTCAGTGCCCCTCTGAGTGGCCAAGAGTGGTGTAATATTTGAGTTTGCCATTTCAAAACCTACTATGTACAATTGATGGCGATGTTATTGTGAGTCTGGATATTTAGCTAAAGTGGTACATTTGCTCTTTGCTACTTCCACGCTGTTCGTTACTGAGACCTCGCGCCTATAGTTGGGTGGATTTTAGACAACATGTACCCACCCAGCCCCCACCCTCCCAAGTAGGTAGCAAGGATATCAATCAGTTTTGGCAGCGTTGGACTTAACATTGACAGTCAAATAAACTTCGTGAGTCCCTAAGAAATTAGAGCCACTTCTGACGAAACCTTGTCCAACTCTATGTCCTTAACGGTTTACTCGTTGAAGCCACTCCAATTATATCAAAAGTCTATCAAAAGCTGTTAAAGAAAATTGATTATAATGATTCATTTGCAAAATGTGCTGATGTCAAGGTGGACATATTAATATGCAGGTCTATACAAAGTGCACATTTTGCTGATCACAGGAAATTTGTTCCACTCATGTTCTCTCGACTACATTTTATTACATTCGAATTTAAATCCAGTAGTACAGTTGATCTGTGGCTGTCCGAAATCACTTATGACTACACACAATCGTGAAAATTAGGATCAGACCCCAATTGTCTTCCCTACTTGGTCTTCTTATGTTTTGCCATTTAGGTGGCAAAGTAAGTAGTATGTAACTTTTAGCGGGTATGCATGAAAGGAATTGGTTTTGGTAACTGGACCTAAAAATTACTAGGTTTTGCTTACTACCTGTTTGTTCAGGTTTATTTTAAAACACAAGAATAGCAGCATTTGAGGACGAACTTAGTAAAACCATATTTACATAGTATGTCACAAGCTATAAGCGGTGCTGCCAGGATTTCAAAAGGATGGGAAAGGGATGAGGCACATTATGTGTACGACCTTGCTACAGCTTATTGAAGACAGACCTACGGTGATCCAGTCACGTGACACCCGAATAAGGCTGCTTTCAGTCGAGGATAGTTATCACATTTATGTGGTTGTACACTTAATGCACGTGGTCAGCAAGCAGAAGTAGGGGAAGTATGTTGGCATATTGCTGCTTTAAACTGTATATCTTTGTGCAGGAACGGACGGAGGGCAAAGTGAGCATGTCCCCCGATCCTTGGTGGGCCATTGCAAGCAAGGGACCAAACGATGGCTAATTTAGTAGGGTGAAACTTGCTGAGGTTTAATCAAAAACGTGAGGTAGGGTATCAGTGAAAAAAATTTTACTGAAAATGACGCCATATGGATGTTTAGTTTCAGAATATGAAGGTTCTTTAGCATTTTTGCATTTTAAGCACGAGATAAGTAACAAATAAGATTTTAAGTATAAGCTATCATGTTTGTCATCAAACTAGAGCTATTATTATGTAGACTAAAAAAATTAAAAGGGGGCACATCGGTTGCAGGTCCCAAAAGTATGATTTTAAGGCCATTTACTGTCAAATGAGGTCCACATTATATAACAAGCCTGTTAATACGAACAGGGCCAGCATAACACATGAATACAGTACAGCTGCAGTTTTTGATATAAACCCAGGTCCACAATGTTTGTACAAGTGGATGATAGCAGTGACATACTGTTCAAACCTAAGTTCTTCAGGGAGTATAGTCTTCAGAAAAGTTTGAAAGCTGTCTGTGCTGTATTTAGTCATCTTGCAGGATGATATCATTTTACAGGAATAAGATCTACGTAGCTGAATTCAAATGTGGAGTGATTTACTTCGACATTAACAGAATTTTCTTTCAAACTTGCAATAATTGACTTAGGTTTGAATATATGGGTCTTTGAAACTGCAATTTTTCACTTCTGAAATGTTTTTCTAAATCTCTGATCCCAGTACATGTCCCTGTTGGCCCATATTGCTACTGTATGTTAATATAGGTCTGTAAGCATGTAAGATCATGCAATTTACAACGTTTTAGTGTTTAAGCATCTGGAGTTTAACATAGGTATCAATGTG
The DNA here is from genome assembly GCA_029531755.1 of Holothuria leucospilota. Lineage (NCBI taxonomy): Eukaryota > Metazoa > Echinodermata > Holothuroidea > Aspidochirotida > Holothuriidae > Holothuria > Holothuria leucospilota. The sequence continues at coordinate 29,688,802 of CM055969.1, read as the reverse complement.
GGTAGCATAGGTATATGGAAAGGATAAACTCAAAATGTTGTAAAATAATTTTTTTCTGTCTTAAGGTATTGCTTAAAAAAATCATTTTTAACTTCCAATATCATAACTTTGCCTATAACCGGTTCGGGAGATTCCCCCATTCGGGAGAATCTACTTTTCTCCCGATCGGAAGAAAAAGTGGTCATAGGCGCCGCCATTTTGTTTATTTTACCCACAATCCCACGCGTTTTTTGTGTACATTACCAATGGCGAATGAGTTTTGTAACCCTTTGCAAAAATTGTCGGTCTAATGTAATGGAATTAAATGTATATTCGGAAGGTTTTTTGTCATAGCTACAGAAAAGCCACGTCCTAACCGGTGGTTTACCATGCCGTTTTTGAGTTTTTGAGTGTTTTTCATTCCTGCTTAACCTTGTTTTTGTTAGGCTGGCAACCTATACAATGTCTTGCATAAGTTTTCCCCCGTTCGGGAGAATTTTTGGTTTTCTCCCAAACGGGAGGATCTCTCTGACTGATAACATTCACAATTTTTTTACTTACAATTTCAATATCATTACAGTTATCTAAAAATTGTTTCTAGTTTTCAAATTATAATATGTAACCTTGATTCTCATTATTTTGATCTAAAATCTCATAAAGTTGACCAATAATGTCATACTTTTACGTTGGTGTACAGAATGTGACCTAAAATCTCACCTGTTCTGTTATAAATTTGACTTGAAAAGTCAAACTTTTGACTGAAATCCTATTGTTTTGACCTATCAAATTTTTGATTGTTGAGTGAACATTTTGCTGACAAAAATGTCACTGTAATCGAATGAACAGTCTAAATAATGACTCTAAATGTAATAATTATCACTCAAATAGTCATGATAATGAGATTTAAGTAACAGTTGTGGCTTAAAAAATTTAGTGACACTATAAGTGGACATTACGGAATTAAAAGTAATATTTAGACTAAAACTGTTAAAAAATACGAAATTAATAATGAATCGTGGCATTTTAAGTCGGAATACTAAGATCTAAAACAAATAGTTTGGTAACTGAACGTCAAAATGGGATTTAAAAGTTGGGAATCAACTGCTATAATTATGACTTTAATAGTTAAAATACTTCGCTTCAAAAAGGATAGGTTAACTTGAAAGGTCACGTTCAGGACAGTTTTAGTCTGTTTCTGCCCTTCCCATGTCCCTTTGCTGGCGACTCAAGGCTTATGAGATGTCTCCTTGGAATATTTTGAAGCAACTCATTTTGGAACACAGCACTTAATAATATACATAATGGAATAATGTTTAAGTTAGCTAAATTACAATGGCCATCTAACAATTAGTAAAGGGCCCTCAAATTAATAAAATTTCAAAACAAAAATTACATTTAGAAGTACAAATTTACATTTTTAAATGCTCGGGTTGTCAAAAATAAGATAAGAAATGCGACGTTGACTCCGTATTCTGTTTATATAGCTAAACATCATTTCCCGTACTAATTTTCAGCCATTGATCTAATTCCTGTGAAAAGATATCAGCCTGCAAAATACCAGCAAATGGCACTTGGACCTTTCTTCCTGAGAACATGGTATTGCGCAATACTTTTCTGAGGTCTTGAACGTCTGAAAACCCTAAGATTCAGCACTAAAAGTGTCACAAGGATCATTCACTTTTACATAAACTCTTAGAGTATACAAGTTACGCGTCTCTATTCTGCAGTGTTTATAATAAAACCCACATGAAGGCATTCAAACCTTCAATGGAAAGTTTTCATCAACGTCATGATGACGTCATCGTATTTTTTGCAAGGTTAGTTGAAACATTTAGTCCAAGATAGTCATAGAAACATTTTCAGGTATAAATATGCTAATAAAAACCTACATTACATACACCTTTTTGACATAATTTAGAAAAAAGGGGTTTAAAATGCCATTATTTTGGATTTGACCTATTTTCGGCCCTTTTCTTAGGTGGATTTTTTCCTGAGTACATTATACACCCCAACTAAAACAAAACTGCTTAAAACTCACCTGTAGGAATTTTGTAGGGTCAAACGCTGTACCTACCCGACTTTTATGCCTAGAAAGTTGTAAAGCAGACAATCTTATGTAGCCTGATAAAGATGTGTATTAATACTATTAAAACAAGTAATATGCTTATCTGTTTTTTTTTAGCGTCAAACGTCGGAAGAAGGGAAATAAAATAATGCTTCTGATGGACATTGTCTTACAAATGTGAATAGCAGTATAACATTAGATTTGAAAATTGATTGTGATTTACTATGGAATGAGCCAATTGCCAGTTCTAGGAGAATAAAGCAATTTTTAGATAACGTTACTTCCATCTTTTTCTACAACGAATATGTTTCACCACACTTAAATTTTTGTTGTCTTGACGGAAACAGTGCAATGCTTTTAGCAAAGAAAGGGCTATATTACTACAGAAGAGTGCTGCAGTGATAATTCTAAATGCATCCTACTATGAGAAACACTGCCACTGGAAAACTACGACTGACCATTTGACAGATGTATAGGGTAAAAAAGAATGATACTGTTGTATGAAAATTTGAGTGATCTTACCGAATCTTTTTCGAAATATTATTTACTCGTCTAACAGATATACATATTTTTTCGTTAACTTCGTCATATTCAAGAAAGTGCTATATGACAGGGCTCTTTGCCTTACATAGAAATAGACTTAGGTACTTAAAGGCAAATGAGTGAAATGAACTTAATGCTAAGATAACACATGTAAACACATTTTAAAATTTACACCCTGGCAGAGTCCTTTACTGGCTACATCTGTAACCTTGAAGTCCACCCAAATAATAAAAGACCCACAAACATGAAGGACATTGTCATGGAGGTAGCAGGGCCATATCTCGGACGATCACAGTTTTACAGACAAACTTTACACAGATGTGGCAGGAGCCAGAAAATTCCTGAACCAGCTCACATACTTCAGTGGGGCAATCAAAAGCCCAGGCCAGCGGTTACCAGCGGGCTATTTCTGCCAATCCACAGAAAACCAGAACAAATTACTGAGATCATCAAAGAGTTGACCAAAGCACCACGTGGTACATGGTACAACCGGCAGAATGGTCAACAAAAATCGTTTATCTGGACGGAGAGTAAAGTATTTCAATTTTTATCGACTGGTTACTAAGCTTTCAGGGATAAAAAAGTGACATCCTTGAAAGACAATCATCAGACAGAAATGTAGTTACGCGAACCGTAACCACTGTTTATGGAAGCGATTTGTACTATCTAGAAATTTTCACTTCACTGAATGATAGTCATCCCAGATGTCACAAGGAAGTATTGAACTGAAAAAGAAATCACTACACAGCAGATCGCTTTAACAGAAGTGTCTTGTTTAAAAGATTCAGACTACAACTTTACAAGGTTACTTACACACTCCGTCTGGTGCAGAATACAAATAGCCTATGTCACTAATAAGGCTGGGCCCAACGTAAGGCTAAGCAGGGCTAGGCCCAGCGTCTAGATGAGGTATCTGATAACACAATAAAGTTAACAAAAATTTGTTAGCTTTTACAGTACGTTCTGACAAACACAACTTTGCTTTGGTATGATATAGGCCCCAACAGTTATTACTGCTCCTTTCCTCAACTATAGCCTAACTGTTAGTATTAGACCTAGTAGGCCAGTACCAGTAGGCCTCCTGGATAGATGACAGTAGGCCTTTGTTTAAACTGAAGCATGTGATATGGTAACAAAAATACGTTGAGCTAGACTGCAGTATGAAAACTGACCACAATATTGTCTAGTAGCCCTACTGAGAATGCTGCTCTTGGATAATATTACTGATATTAAGCCCGGCCCACACAGCAGTACAATCAGATGCCAGGCCTTTCAGATGCCCGTTACTTATCCAGGCTGCAACAATATCACTACTTTATAGCCTATTGACCTACAATACAAATTTCTAAGCTGTGAGTGCATGATGGCTGACTTCTGTGCTTATCTGCACATACTCAACGATGTAGAAAGGGTAACTATTACAAATAGTTAGGACTACGGAAAACTAATAAACGTTTAAAGTCAAGCTAGCATACCCTGAGAAAAGGAGAAAGAGTAAATGTCACATAACAGTATGGGGACCAGTATATGGCCTATTCGCGGACAAACAGTATCACAAACAGAGCTAGCTTTTAAAAACATAAGTTTTCCGTTATGTAATTGCAAATTTTAAACTTTGTGTAAGGAACACCTGCCGACTAACATTTCAGGATACTTATCTTGCACACATTACTTGCCTATATCAATCAGACGTTTGGACATTGAAAAATCTTTTTTAGTCTTATTTTGAAATGATAAGACCATCATTTTCTTAGTGACTGCTTTACAATTATGTACACGTGGTAAGAAATATACAGTACTTGCATCAATTCTGATCATGAACTGCTTCTTCAGATAACGTGTCACAAAGAAACCGTCACGTGACCTGATCCTGTGTAATCACAATATGTTTATGAGAAGCTGCGCTTCCGTAAACATAATGACGATATGGGTATGGGCGAACAAAAACTCAAGTGCAGCTCCACCACATACCATTAGCTGTACCAAAAACATGGCTGGAGTAGACCAAGCTGACCAACTGAGATCATATTACTCATGCTCAAGAAAAAGTTCGATCTGGTGGAAGAAATTTCTGTGCTTTCTTAATGATGTAGCTAGGGTGAATGCCTACCTATGCAAAAGACGCATCAGTTGCCCACAACACCCTACTAATGATTCAGACACCGAGTCTTTAGTCTGCAATGAAGAGTTTGAAAGTTCCAGCCACTCAGACTTCACCCTGGACATAGCAATGGGACTCATTGGAGGTTTTGCTCAAGGGGACTCCAAAACAGACCAAAAAATGCACTACGCCTATGTCTGAAAGAAATGGTCCTACCCATTCATCAGTGACAATGCCTGGCAAGTGGGCAAAAAAAAATGCATGTAGTTTTCCTCAAAAAGAAAACAACAGCAACCGGGAAGCCTATACAAATAAGGCGAGGTGGTGAGGCGGCTGTAAGACGGTGTCACATGCATCCCTGGGCTGAAGTTCAAACAGAAGGTAGAGAGTAGTACACTCTGGGTTTGTGGGAGGAGAAAGTACAGGACTTGCAAACATCAATATTTTTCTACTGTCTTAAGTAGTAATTTGTACTACAGCATAAGAATTTTACATATTATATGTATATATGGCGCCTATAATCTAAACTAATTAAGTTTACTGTAAGTGGTTATATATTCTGTAGATCAGATTAACTCTCTTCCTGATAAAAAGTAACTTAAGTAATTTTGCTACTACGTCTATCTGTTAAAAGCATATGAGTAGCCTGTAGTATGACCAGTACACACTTCTACTCATTTACACAGCAGTATGAAGAACTAATTAATTCTATGAGTCAGTAAAGGTTGGCTCAAGCATAATGAAAAAAATAGAAAATAGCAAAAAGTAAAAGTAATAATTAATAAATAATAAATGAAAAGCCAATCACAATCAACTAAGAAAAGCCTTAAGAATATTACTGCAATAAGCCTTTTTTAAGGGCAATTAAAAGTGTGCTTAATCTCTTTGTAAGAATGTAATGTAATTACAGAAGAATTTTTGACCTGTAGCATGAACTATGTCAACTCCCATTCATGTTCGAAAAAAAATCAAAAAATAAAAACATTAATTAAAAAATACAAATAAAATAAAAACTATGGACACGGACTCTACAGTTTTATGTGTTGACCTAAACCTGGATTATTTCATAAAAATGGCTTTCAAACAGTTAAAGCGGTAGTAATTGTTTACGAAAAAGGAAATACATAACACTGTCTTGTCCCAAGTGTTGGAATAACGTTTGAGCAGTACATCCGAACAGTAAAGATAAACAAAGACCCTTCAAAGAAGTAGATCTTCCAAATATTGTTTCAATTATTATAAAAAATAACGACAAAAACTATGAAAATCAATAATTATTTCACACAATATTTTTTTTCCATTAAATCGCACTCCTTGTTGAACAAACTAATGTGATTGCTCTAATATATGAATATGGAAAAGGCAGCACAATGAAAGGTGCCCACGTATATGCAAGCGAACGAGCACTGAACACATTATATCTACGCTTTACTTAACTACGTACTTGAAAACTGACTGTATAGTTCCATGGAGCCAATATCCGAAAGGTTTTATTCGGCGATGGTTAATCGAAGGGAATAATTTCCGTTGAAGCCCACCTAGCCAATTTTAGAAAAAACTAAAGCTCTCGTGAGCTTGTTGATAACACAACAATGGGATTTGGTATCAACTGGAGTTGCTACCTAGAAGGGAGAGGACCGTAAAATTTGGGCAGTTAGTGAGCTTTCGAGATCACCGAAGTGTTTTTACATGATTCTGAAGGCAGACTCAAAGAAAGTACGAGACTGGCCATCGATATAATATGTGTGTACTACCTCCGACGAATAATACTGAACGATTCTAGAGTCATTCAAATCATAGATGATCAACGGCATCAGCTTGGAGTCTGATATCTGAGATGCTTACCCTCCTTCGCAAGGTCAAACTTTCCCTAGTGTAACGTTTTACAGCTAAAAGGTACACAGTAATTGCCTTGATTCAACCAGATAGTTCTGATTCAAGAGACACAAAATTCTTTTTCATGTTCGAAACTCTTGGAGAAACCATCTACAACAATCGAAATTGACCGAGGGCAAAAAGCATTGCTCACCGAAGAAATCGAATCGAGCCATGCTGTTTGCCTAAAATATCTACCTGTAGCATGCTGGGCCCGTAATTGACGCAGTTAAGCAGTTTCATTGCCGATATTTGGAATAAAATAAATCCAAACACTTTCCTGTTTGCCTTTTCCAAATGTGCAGTAACTAACGAATGCATTGTAACCCACAGTTCTCCTACTCTGATACAAAAGGTAGTAAAAGAAAGCTTGATTTGACTCTAAATTTTCTTCGATGTCTGTCCCTTAACGGCACCGAAAATGACGCATTTCCACTTATGTGTAGTGTGCAATCATTTTCATTGACTTTGTACAGTTACACACAGAAGCCTACGTAACTAGCTGTAAGGCTTAGTCCTTGTAGTAGAGGTGCTGAGCAACAGAGTCCTCTCCGCGGGGAAGGCGCTTAGTTGACTCACATACAGTATCATGCAAAACTTGTTTAACTTGATGACCAAATCTGCCTAAGAAAGACGGGAAGTTTGGTCAAGTTACAAACAGAGTATATTAACCTTTATAACCTAGGTTATGCACTCAACACACTGTACAGGCGTAACTACGGCAGATGAAACAGTACTTCGGGACAGTGCACACCAGGGCGAGGTAATTTTCGTTGTTTTTAGAGAGTATTATTTCCAGATATTAAAGATACAAACAAGGGATACAGTTATAAAATGCTTGAAAAATAATCATATTTAGGTATGCACGTGCCTGAAATGGATTCATTATCGTAAAATAAATGCTGGGAAGGTTCAAAAACGTTAGGCTTGCTACGGTAACGTTGCTACGGTGATAGCTAGTAATTTTTGGAAGTGCGTCAATTACGGGCCCGCGTCAATTTCGGTGCATTTACTAGGCTATCACGACAACGGAAGTAAGGATTTGGACTTATTTCAGTTTGGATTGTCATACTTTAGTTTAGAGCCCCTGGCTGCTATTAATCGGCATCTATACTCGTCACATATTTTTCGTCAAATAGTGCATCGTTGCACACTTAAGGTAGATTATTTAAAATGTACCTGCATGTACTGCTGGAGGATTTTGGATGCGGGGAAGTACACAAGTGTACAGGTGTAACTGGTTACCGTTACTAGGGCTAGTATGCAAGTGTCTTCTTGAAGAGTGTTGGGAAAAATTTACTAACACGGGTATTATGATGAAAAAGCGTGCTTTTGTTTCAAAAACTCAAGTGTACTGCGCAGTAAACAACCTTCAAAATCATTTTATTCCAGCTAATGCATGAATAACCGAGGCCATATAAGCCCAGTAAATGTACAGTTCTTCGGTACATGCAGCTGCTTGACCCTTTGAATATTTATATAGTGTTCTGATAGGCGTGGTTTAAGTTAATTGTAATGAGAACGGTTCTTTTTTTTTTCAAAATAGCCTGCACATTTTGACTTTTTTGCACCGTTTCTTTGTATTTTGCCATTCTAACTACCATTTTCAGTCACTGCATAAACACCCATTATTAGCATAGTTAGTGTATTGACAAATGAAGAAAAGTAATAGACCTTATGTATATCTCTTTTCTTGAACAGGTATTATCACTTTAAAGTCAGCATAATATTATATTCAGAACACTCTTTGCATGCAAGTGCAGACAAAACTGCTGTTTTCTAATAAAAGCTTTGACAGTTTTCCATGTATTTTTCATTAATTTAGACAGGGCACACACAAGCCTCTATTTTTTTTTATTTGTTGCAGAAGCTAAAAACATGGATAACATATTGATAACATATTTCCGTGGTATGCCAATTAAACCAGAAAGCTCAAAGGCTCAGGGATTTCTTGCCCAAGTAAAAAGCTTTGTCGCACTGAGCAAAGTTTTTTTCTTATTCTATCATGTTTTACGATATTTGCACAAATTGACCTCTGGTGACCTCACCTGTCCTTTGACCTTCTCTAAAACAATGTGGTTCTTGTAAAAGGCATGGGTCGTCCACTTACTGCGTATAAGACATTTCGAAGTTAAATAAAAAGTTTTTTCAGAGTTTGACCTCTTTTGACCTTAAATGATATTTGATTGCCATCAAAAACGGTTGTAATATTGATCGCAATATGGGTGAGTCCACATGCCAACTATGAGATCCATCAACACTAGCCTTTATGATGTATCGTGTTTACGAGGTTCTCACTTAACTATCTATAGTGATTCAAAATGAACTATCACCTCAAGTTCAAGTTCAACTTTATTAAGTCCCAAGAGAGAAATTCAATACTCGCAGTGAAAACATAAAAATACAAAAATATCAAAAGGTTTACAAATATAAGTAGACAATGATTTCAAACATAAAAATTCAAATACATAAGAGTTTACAAATCTAAATAGACAAGGAGGTTAAGACGAGTGTAAGATATAAGACAAAAGATGAAAAGATGGTAAGATAAGAATACAGAATAAGACATAAAAAGCCGAGAAGATGATTAACAATAATAATAAAAGGTCTAGCGATTAAAACGGTCATTAAAAAGTTTAAACCACTAAGGGATAAAAGATGATTTGTGTCTACTTGTAACTGCGTAAGGTAGTCTCATTCAAACACTACGAGGGATTTTGGCACTATTAAGATTGGCATACAGGGGGTGGCTGGTATCATTGAGAACAGTATTGAGCTTAGCTACAATGTAACATTCGTACGACGAGAAAATTGTGAACTGATCATCACCTAAAATACGGCCCGTTTGTCTAACAATTGAGTCAATGCGGTTTTTATCTGTAACGTCCACTCTCCCTTATCCCATATCCCAACAAACAATAAAATACAGCCAAACACTACAAATCACCGAGTTATAAAAAAAAGTAAGATTGCTGCTATTGATGTTGAACTTGTTCAATTTACGGAGGCAATACAATCTCGTGTTGACCTTTTTCACAAAGTAATCTATATGGTCATGCCAAGCAAGATGAGTAAGATGTTTTAATATAGCCATTACAAACAAACGGTAAGGCAAGGAGTTATTTGCCATGAAGTAATCAGTAAGTTAGTTAGACGAGATTTAACGACACACCAAAACGAATGTGTTATAACGCGTCTGGAAATATTTTGTCGTTTCTGGAAATTCAGAAAAAGTAAACTTTTCGGAGAAAAAACTATTTCATCATACCAAATTTATTTTTCATCAATAAAACACAAAAATATGTCGGTTGCAAAAGCAGATTTAATATTTCACTCACAAAATGTAAAACTGAAACTAATTTTTATTTTTCGTTGAAAAAATGAGAAACCAATATGCTCTATTCGGTCAATTTTTGCAATCCCAATAGACACTCGTCCTTTTATACAAAACAACTTATTTAACACCAGCCATGTCTATGTGTTCAATTTTTGCAGGCCCGATAGACGGATTCGCTTTCAATATTATAGCATTAAAATGTATAACCAACACCCTTTCTTCGGTCAATTTTTGCTGGCCCAATAGTCTTTCATTTTATACTAAGGAACTAAACTGAACAACAGTCATGTCTATGTGGTCAATTTTTGCAAGCCCAATAGAAGTATTACCTTTTAATATTATAGCCTCAAAATGTATAGCCAAAATCCTATATTGGGTCAATTTTTGGAACCCCAAAAGAAACTCATTTTTTATACAATACAACTAAATTAACAACAACCCTGTCTATGTGGTCAACTTTTGGAAGCCCAATAGACAAAATGGACTTTTAATAGTATAGCATCAACATGTGTAACCGCTACACTCTATTCGGTCAATTTTTGCATCCCCAAAAGACACTCGTCCTTTTATACAAAACAACTTATTTAACACCAGCCAAGTCTATGTGGTCACTTTTGCAGGCCCGATAGACGGATTGCCTTTTAATTATTGTAGCATCAAAGTGAACAACCAATACTCTCTAATCGGTCGATTTTTGCAGCCCAAATAGACAACCACCCTTTCACACAAACTCAATTAATACCAGGCATGCCTATGTGGTCAATTTTGCAGGCCCGATAGACGGATTACCTTTTAATAGTACAGCATCAAAATGTATAACCGACTTGCCAGTCCGGCGGACGTGTATTACTCCTGCTCCTACATTGGCTGCACTCGTCAGCTTCAAGCTCACACAATGAAGTCCCATTGAGTTACTGTGTTAAAGGGAACATTGCAGCTGAAGCCTTTTCGTGCAATATGAATATTCATATCTTTAAACCAATCAACAGTCGAGAGAGTAAAATCATATTGGGCTCATGAATGTAACGAAATTGGATGATCTCTGCCATTGTTCGCAGGTGTTAGAGTATGTACGCCAAAGAGGAGTACATATTCAACACCTGCTATGAAGTTTAATAACCAATAAGCTCTATTCGGTCAATTTTTGCTGCCCCAATAGAGACTCTTTTATTCTATACTAAGAAACTAAACTGAACAACAGTCATGTTTATTTGGTCAATCTTTGCAAGTCCATTGTGCGGATAAGCTTTAATATTAGAGCATGAAAATGTATCACTAATAACCACTATTGGGTTAATTTTTGCAGCCCAAATAGACACTCATCATTTTATAGAAAAAAAAAAAACTAAATTAACACCAGCCATGTCTATGTGGTCAATGTTTGCAAGCCCGATAGACAAATTGACTTTTAATATTATAGCATAAAAATGTGCAACCAATACACTCTTTTCGGTCAATTTTTGCAGCCCCAATAGACACTCATCCTTTTATACAAAACAACTAAATTAACACCAGCGATATATATATATATATATATATATATATATATATATATATATATATATATATATATATATATATATATATATATATGGTCATTTTTTGCAGGCCCGATAGACAAATTGACTTTTAATATTATAGCATCAAAATGTGCAATCGATACCTTCTATTCGGTTTGCCCGCCAGGCGGACGTGTATTACCCCTGCACCTATATTGGCTGCACTCATAATACCAACGTCCGCGAACTTTCGCAAGAATTCTTCGTCAAACTGCGGAAAAAATGTACGCTATTAACTATTCATATATACGATCACAACAGACAGAATTATAAATATTCAACGAAAAACGACTAAAGCGGGTCTTGATTATCTTGCTGTTTCAAAAGGCAAATGTCAATGGGGTTTTAGTATGTGATTTCGTCCGCTTCAAGCTCACACAATGAAGTCCCATTGACTTACTGTGTTAAAAGGAACATTGCAGCTGAAGCCTTTTCGTGCAATATGAATATTCATATCTTTAAACCAATCAACAGTCGAGAGAGTAAAATCATATTGGGCTCATGAATGTAACGAAATTGGATGATCTCTGCCATTGTTCGCAGGTGTTAGAGTATGTACGCCAAAGAGGAGTACATATTCAACACCTGCTATGAAGTTTAATAACCAATAAGCTCTATTCGGTCAATTTTTGCTGCCCCAATAGAGACTCTTTTATTCTATACTAAGAAACTAAACTGAACAACAGTCATGTTTATTTGGTCAATCTTTGCAAGTCCATTGTGCGGATAAGCTTTAATATTAGAGCATGAAAATGTATCACTAATAACCACTATTGGGTTAATTTTTGCAGCCCAAATAGACACTCATCATTTTATAAAAAAAAAAAAACTAAATTAACACCAGCCATGTCTATGTGGTCAATGTTTGCAAGCCCGATAGACAAATTGACTTTTAATATTATAGCATAAAAATGTGCAACCAATACACTCTTTTCGGTCAATTTTTGCAGCCCCAATAGACACTCATCCTTTTATACAAAACAACTAAATTAACACCAACGATATATATATATATGGTCATTTTTTGCAGGCCCGATAGACAAATTGACTTTTAATATTATAGCATCAAAATGTGCAATCGATACCTTCTATTCGGTTTGCCCGCCAGGCGGACGTGTATTACTCCTGCACCTATATTGGCTGCACTCATAATACCAATGTCCGCGAACTTTCGCAAGAATTCTTCGTCAAACTGCGGAAAAAATGTACGCTATTAACGATTCATATATACGATCACAACAGACAGAATTATAAATATTCAACGAAAAAACGACTAAAGCGAGTCTTGATTATCTTGCTGTTTCAAAAGACAAATGTCAATGGGGTTTTAGTGTGTGATTTCGTCCGCTTCAAGCTCACACAATGAAGTCCCATTGACTTACTGTGTAAAAGTGAACATTGCAGCTGAAGCCTTTTAGTGCAATATGAATATTCATATATTGAAACCAATCAACAGTCGAGAGAGTAAAATCGTATTGGGCTCATGAATATAACAAAACTGGATGATCTCTGTCATTGTTCGCAGGTGTTAGAGTATGTACGTCAAAGAGGAGTACATATTCGACACCTGCTGTGAAGCTAACTATTCGGTCATTTTTGCTGTCCCAATAGAGAATCTTTCTATTTATACTAAGAAACTAAACATAGCAACAGTCATGTCTATTTGGTCAATCTTTGCAGGCCCATTGTACGGATAAGCTCTAATATTACAGCATCAAAATGTATAACTAATAACCACTTTTGGGTTAAATTTTGCAACCCCAATAGAAACTCATCCTTTTTTAAAAAAACACCTACATAAACACCAGCCATGTCTATCTGGTCAATTTTTGCAAGGCCGATAGACAAATTGACTTTTAATATTATAGCATAAAAATGTGCAACCAAAACACTCTATTCGGTCAATATTTGCAGCCCCAAAAGACACTCATCCTTTTATACCAAACAACTAAATTAACACCAGCGATATGTTTGTGGTCATTTTTTGCAGGCCCGATAGACGGATTGCCTTTTAAAATTATAGCATCAAAAAATCTTACCGACACCATGTATCCGGGCAATTTTTACTGCTCCAATAGAAACCCTTTGTTTTAAACGAAGAATCTAAACTGAACAGTCATGTCTATTTGGTCAATTTTTGCAGGCTCATTCGACGGATTACCTTTAATATAACAGCATCAAAATATATAACTTATACCCACTATTGGGTTACTTTTGCAGCTCCAATAGACGTTTTATACAAAACAACTCAATTAACACCAGCCATGTGTATGTCGTCAGTTTTTGCAGGCCTGATAAAACAAATGGACTCTTTTTGTTAAAGCATCAAAATGTCTAACCAACAATCTCTGTTCGATCAATTTTTGCAGCCCCTGTCGATATTCATCTTTATTATAAAACAACTAAATTAACACTAGCCGTGTCAATGTGGTCAATTATAAAAAATATGTAGGCCCGATAGATGGATTATCTTTTGATACTACAGCATTAAATGTATAACCGATAACCTCTACTCGGTCAATTTTTGCAGCCCCAAAAGATGGATTATCTTTTACTATTGCAGCATCAAAATGTAAAACCAATACAATCTATTCAGTCAATTTTTGCAGCCCCTTTCGACACTTATCGTTTTATACAAGTAAACTAAACAACCAGCCACGTCTATGTGGTCATTTTTTTGCAAGCCCGATAGACGAATGGACTTTTAATATTACAGCATCAAAATGTATAACCAATGCACTCTATTCGCTCAATTTTTATTGACCCAACAGACACTCATCCTGCTACAAAAAACTAAGTTAATACCAGCCATGTCTATTTGGTCAATGTTTGCAGACCTGATAAACAAATGGACTCTATGTAATATAGCATCAAAATGTATAACCAACACCCTTTATTCGTTCAATTTTTGCAGCCCCAATAGATATTTGTCTTTTTTATAAAACAACTTAATTAACACCAGCCGTTTCAACGTGGTCAATTTTTGCAGGCCAGACAGATGGATTACCTTTTCATATTACGGCATCAAAATGTATAACCAGTTCCCTCTATTCGGGTAATTTTTGCATCCCCAATAGACACTCACCCTTTCAAACAAAACAAAAAATACACACCAGCCATGCCCATGTAGTCAATTTTTGCAGGCCCGACAGATGGATTATCTTTCAGTAATACAGCATCAAAATGTATAACCAATACAATCTATTCCGTAAATTTTTGAAGCCGCTTAAGACATTCATCGTTTTATACAAGTAAACTAAACGACCACCCAAGTCTATGTGGTCAATTTTTGCAAGCGCGATAGACGAATGGGCTTTTAATATTACAGCATCGAAATGTATAACCAATACACTCTATCCAGTCAATTGTTACGGACCCAACAGACACTCATCCTACTACAAAAAACTAAATTAACACCAGCCATATCAATCTGGTCAATTATTGCAGACCTGATAAACAAATGGACTCTATATATTATAGCATCAAAATGTATAACCAACACCCTTTATTCGGTCAATTTTTGCAGTCAGCTAGATAAAAAGGTTAAGTCCAAATACGGTTTCAAATACGGTACAAGTTTAAGTTAGGTTTCAAACTAAGTTCAACTTCGGTTCAAGTCCTTCCCTTTAGTCGCCTCTTACGACAGGCGGGGAATACCGTGGGCATATTCTACATCCTCCAGCCCACAGGGGGCTATTTGCCATGAATGTAGCAATTCAGTAGCCTAACAAAACTATTGCCACATCATCAAAAGAGCCATTCATGAATTAGGATGACTGGGTATACTAATTCTCATTGGGGTGACTGCATTTTCCCTTAAATTGTCCATGTGATAAATTTGGGCGAACTCTATTTCAATCAGTGGCAGTATATATTTATCGTGCACGGGGAGAGTTTTCGTCTCCCCAAGGTAGCAGAGGGAACCCCCAAACCCAAAATTTCTGGGCTGCTTTGATGTGTTACGGTTGATGCTGAAGGAGAGTGCATGGAATTACAGCGATTTCTCCCTGTTAACTTTTGACTGATAATCTTTCAAGGACAAAGAAGTGATTTAATATCTTGGCCGGAAAAGTAATGATTAACAACTTCAGCTTACAGTTCTCTTTCCTCCTCTCACACTCCCTACCTCTTTAATTTGTTCGTCGTTCATTCGTTTTAGTCTTTTTTCTTGTTTTTCTGAAACTGTACTGCTCAACTCAGTCTTTCGTTATTAGTTCTTCCATCTCAATATCTCAACTTTTAATCCCTTTTTCCCTCCTTTATCCTTTCTGCCCTCCCTTGCAATTTGCAAAGTCAGCCTTACTCAGTCCCCGTTCCTGTTCCAGCCACTTTCAGCCTAAATTGCCTTTCCATTCCATCTTTTCTGTCATTCCTAGCCCTTCCTTCCACACTCAACAGCACTAGTCCCTGAATCGGTGTCTTTCTCTTTTATTTATCATGTCAACTTCCTCCTCTCACTTCTTCTTTCTATACATTAATAATAATTATTCCTATTTTTTTTATTTTTCATTTATTTATTTATTTTTTTTTTTTTTGTCGTTGGTAATTTGCCGTTAAGTGTAAAGAAATTTTAGCTCCAATTTTCGTGCTTAACATCTCTAAATGTACCTAATTTAACCACTGAAAAAGTTTTTCACAACCCAAAGCCTTTTAAATCATCACTTTTCATGTTAAAGTGATATTACCTGTTCAAGAAAAGGGAAAAACATAAAGTCTAATGTTTTTCTTTATTTGGCAATACACTAACTATGCTAATCATGGATGAAGTTGTTCATGTAGTGACCGAAAATGGTAGTGTGAATAGCAAAATATAAAGAAATGGTGCAAAAGCAGTCACAACCTGCAAAATATTTTGAAAAAACTGTCATTACTACCAGCTTAAACGATGCCTATCACAACACTATATGAATATTCAATGCGTCACGCAGCTGCATGTACCGAAGTACTGTGCGATCCCCATGCGAATTACATGGGAATCATGAATTCGACACGGGAAGTCTGAAAGTCAACCTAGGAAGTGCACCATTGCCATGGACTTCCAAAGGAAAATAGAAATTTCCCTCGGGAAGTTTGCAAATCCCCATAAGATTTGATTCCTTTCTCACAGGAAGTTGTAATTTGCAGCGGGAAATGGTACCATTTCATGGGGAATGAATTCCCCGTAGCATTCCCCAGTTTTTCATGGGAAAATGATAATTTCCCATAAGATTTGTTATTTTACATGGGAATGTGACAAGTCCCCACGGGAATTGTAGTGTCAATTCACATGCAAATCCCCATGGCATTTGTGATGTCACTATGGCCATGCTTAAAGACCCATGTAAGCCTGCCTACCATAAATACCCTATACGCTTTGCATGTATGTGCTTTACCTTTTACATCAATGAAGCACCTGGTTTTTTTTTTTTTTTTTTTTTTTTTTTTTTTTACTTTTCAGTCTCCACGAAAGCATATACTAACATGATTATGATCAGAATGTGTATGTTACTTGCAGACCTAATTGTTGAAGTAGTAAAAGTGAAAAATCACAATGGCTATTGCATTTTATTCTTCTGAGGTGCAAAAGTGATTGTCAGCTAGCAGAAAGCTGTCCCTCTTTCACAGCCCCTCCTACACTGTGACACCCCGGGCAATTTGAACACAAACATTATATATGCACTTCCCGTGGGAAGTGGTCACTTCCCGTGGAAATTGCATGGGTTTTTTGTAAGGGATGTAAGGTGAGAGTGAATATAGCAAGAACTGGAAGCAAAAAGGGGACTACTAACCTCACTTGATCCAAACAAAGAAGATGGGGGTGATCGCGGTAATTGCACTGTCACACTGCTTATGTAAACACTGGCTGACACAACAGTTACTAGACATGACTGTGACACAGTACCTCATCTGTGCCAACCTCATTAACATTTGAGGGACAATGACAAATAGTTGACTCCCCACATAGGCGTAAGAGCCAAAGTTGATGGGGGGGGGGGGGGGGCTGTAACTACTTGCCCGAAAAATGGAAATAAAAATTTCCTCGCGATCTGCGCGCGTTCAAAATGTTAATGTACATATCATATAGGCATGCATCCGTCATCACACCGCATGCCAGTTACATAAAATATTTTTCCATCTTACTACCTTCCATATTGGTTATAATTTTGGGAGAAAGTCCTTACAACAGTGATGGTAATAATCAGTGGTGTAGCCAGGATTGCTCTCTTGGGGGTGGGGGAAGGCACTATGTTGTGTGATCGCCGGCCTGGGGGAGGGGTC
This sequence comes from Holothuria leucospilota, assembly GCA_029531755.1. Lineage (NCBI taxonomy): Eukaryota > Metazoa > Echinodermata > Holothuroidea > Aspidochirotida > Holothuriidae > Holothuria > Holothuria leucospilota. The sequence continues at coordinate 29,671,085 of CM055969.1, read as the reverse complement.
AGCCCTCCCATCTGAAAATTTTTGAAAAATTAGGTGTCCATACATGCAATCTGGTGCTACATATCTTACCTTTGAAGTAAAATTTGTGTTAACAAATTTACCGTACGTATTTTAGGTACTAAAAAAAAAAATAGGCATCACCCCCTACCCTTTGAAAATTTTTGGAAAATTAGGTGTCCTTACATGCAATCTGGTGCCACATATGCTACCTGTGAAGTGAAATTTTGTGTTTTATTTTAGGTACTAAAAAAAGCGGCATCAGTGACGGGGACATGGTCTAATACATAGTCAGATACATGGTCAGATACATAACTGCTAATCATAATGTAAGTTTAACTATTAAAAACACACTGGTGAATTAATATCGAATATGTAGGTGCTGGTGCACTTCAAACAAGAACTTAAATTTTCATACCAAGGAAGTTTTTAAGTATTGATTTCCTTTGGCTACATCATTGCATTCTTTTTCTTTCAGTAGGTGCCCGAAAAGTTCTCAGCGTGCTGCCCGAATTTTCACAAAAATATCTCGTTGGGGGTTGCAGCCTCCCTCCCACCCCCCCCCCCCGCCTCCTTCGCCTATGGCTATATATACAGAGAGTTGAGACAACTGAAATTTGGGCGCCATTTTTGGGCCAGTGATACTCTGTGGTACTGACTGTGCGATATGTCCATTGTCTATCGTCCACGGTGCTCTCGATTTGACATTTGATCCCGGAAGGTATGAGAGTCTGGCCGTGGTGCATTGATTAAAAAAATACCATTCTCGTGTAACATGAACACGTAATAAAAGGAAGGGATGGAGAAAAAGATTCGAGGGGAGGGTTTTGGGGAGGCGGTGTAGCGATCAATTAATTCGAAAGATCCAGTCAATTTCCTTGCACAGAATTAATTCCCATAAAAACGGCCTTACCAAAGACTTGGGAATTCTGTCCAATTATCACTTTTACAACAAGTTTGAAACTTTGTCAACACTTTCTTTCGTTGTCAAAGCTGTTGGTATTGTATTCAACCAACTAAGGCACCGTTAATCTTTCGGTTGTGGCTTTCTCAGTTTATCTGTTTAATTATTGTATTATTGTCGATTCTTTAATCGCTAGGTCTAACAGTAACAGTATATGTTTGCTAGGTTTAATAGTATGTTCCCTTGTACATTGAACTCTAAATTTCGCACTTGCAGTCTAGTCATTGCTGAAGAAGATCCCAGAGGGACCGAAAATTTCAATAAAATTCATTCTTTTAATCTGTTTTCTTGTTTGTAAACTACGAGACTGGTCTCTTCTTTGTTTTTGTTTATAATATATATATATATATATATAAATATATATATAAATATACACACACATATATATATATATAACATACACATATACATATATATATATATATATATATATGCCTAATTTTCCCCTTTGGGAAAAAATCGTGCGAAAAAACCTACATCATGGGGAAAATGTACATGCGGGAAAAAATCGTTTCCCCTAAACGTTTTCACACACTTTTATATAGGAATACGTAAACGTATGGTAACGTGCTTTCAACCACACAATCTACACATTTCACAAAATCTTCCTATGACAAAACTTGTCAAGAGTTGTTATCAATACCAATTAGGTGCTCATTCAAGCATTTGTCAATAGCCCTAAAGGTTGACGTTTGATGGCAGTTTATCTCAGATAAAACTGGAAGGTGATCTAACCTTCAATGACCGTAAGCAATTTGACCCCTTTTTTACCAGTACTAATTACATGGCAGGATTTGTTGTTTGTTGTAATGTAAACCCCACAGTGCTGGGCTACTGTTGTACCAGAATAGTCATCAAAGCTTTTAACAAAGCTGCTGCTCACTGAAGCAGCTAATTGAAGTAATGAACCAGTGGTCGGGTACTTCAATTGGGAACAGCACTTTTCCCCTAAAAACTGCGGTAGCTATGACTGATTTCAGCAAAGGCAAATTTTGCCTAATGATACTATTACTTCAATGTCGACGAATTAACGGACACCTATCCGCTAACACGAACGGATGGTGGACCATTGAAATAACGTTGATTATATCTAAAAAGAGCTCAAAAGACTTTGTGGGAAATATTTTCTTATAAATTTTATTTTTCGCCCTAAGGTGGGGGCGCTTTATTGGTTTCCTAGTGGTTACCCCTAACATACCGGATAAGTATAAATATGTATATATATATATATATATATATATATAGATAGATAGATAGATAGATAGACAGACAGACAGACAGACAGACAGACAGACAGACAGACAGACAGACAGACAGACAGACAGAAGTGTGGGATGCAGTATGTAGGGATGACTACAAATCTTAAAGAACGTATGGCGAACCATCGTAGTACCCTTAGGAATAGGGTTAGAAGAGGGGATGGGGAGAGGTTAATGATTCCATGAAGGGATGTATTAGGTTGTACTCTAACCTGTCGGAACATTCACCTAGTGAATTTAAGTGAGTAATTTTGCAAACCATGGCACCTCCTCTTCTCCCTCCTGAAATGACCGATATTACGAGAAAATTCCTTTTGGATAATGCTCGCAGGAAACTTGCTTCATTTGAAAGAATATGGATGTGGAACAAACTTGGTTCAATTTTGCCGGATGACCTAAATACTAGTGATGGTTTTGACAGCCAAAACAGGAAACCAAGGAGAAGGGCCTCACGGGCTGTATAAGACATGTTTCCTGTTTTCCTTTTTTACGCTTTTGGTTTCAGCTTTCTCTTTATCTAGGTATTCATTTACTACCACTGCAGCTCTTTTGTATACCATTGGTAGCGGATTTAGTTTCTGTCTAGTAATTTTCTATTCTTCCGTTTACTCCTTGCTTCGTATGCATATTTGTATAGAGAGTTGGGACGTAGCTTTTACTTGCCGTTTTGTGTTGTTTTCTTGAGGAAGGCACTGTGTTGCCGAAAATTCGAAAAGATTCCTGAAACCGAAAATGCAAGTTTTTCTTGTTTTCACTAATGGTTATATATATATATATATATATATATGCCTAATTTTCACCTTGGGGGAACAGTCGTGTGAAAAAATACCCTACATTAGTGGCGTAGCCAGAGGGGGGGGCAGGGGGCAAAGTCCTCCCTACAGAAATTTTGGGGACGCAATGAGCGATGTTGAAAAAATGAAGGAAAGCAAAAAAAAAAAAAAAAACAAACAAACAAAAAATGGTGAGAGGAGGGAGGGATGGGAAGTTGGTGGGGCGGAGTGGGAGGGGGTAGGGATCTAGGTCTCGGGGATGAGTAATATCGGTGGAATCCGCAGCAGATCGGATGGCATATTTATTTTATGCGGACGCATTGGCAATATGCCCCCGAAAAGTCAATCAAAACCTTGGATATTAATGATGTCATCTCGTTTGGAAACGCTGTTTCGGATTTTTCTCCTTTTTCAACAGATTATGCCTTAGGGACTGAACCCTAGCCCTTTTTTCGAACCCTAATTTTGATTTTGAAACAAAATAAAAAAATCCCAAAAAAGTATTGGTTTTCAATGTCATTTTCACTCGGAGGGCGGGCCGCCCCTCCGGGAGCGCCAGGCGGGGGAAGAGGGAGGGGACCATGGCCCTCTGTCGGGGAATTTTTACAGTTTTGTCGGGGAGTCTTAGTCGATACGATAAAGCATGCAGTCTTCGAAGGCGACAGTCGCCCCACCGGTTTACCTGTTTTTTGTTCTCAAGAGGACAGCTTCCCTAATAAGAACCCAAAATTTTCGGCGCGCTACCCGCGCTGTGGGGTCAATCCATTTTCTTCAATATTTCCATTCCACATGGCTAGATAGCACAAGTCCTGTCCACCTTACCAAGTAACATGTAGGCAGAGTACACAGCTTATTTAGAGGTCGTAAATTTTATCCCATATCGCAATGCCTAGTTGTTCTCTAATGCGTGTCATGCTGCACGGTCAGTTGGTGAGCGAGTCCAGGTGGTTTCGTTTCGATACAATGTATGTTATCCCCGATACAGTCTTCAACCCCTACAGTATTCTTTCTTTCTTTTTGTTCTTAATGATCACATATGTTTTTTGTGGAAGCCTACCAACAATTTTCGCGCGCTTCGCGCGCTTTGCAGTTTCACGGTTCAGATTCAAAACAACGATATCAGTGCGCAACTTGGCTGTTGACGTGTTAAGCGATATTATGCAAAATATGCCCTGCAATGGCATGGGATAGTTAGGCTCCTTCAAATCCCTTTCTCACCATGCACACCCTCGACATAGTGGGTTGTCGGAACTTGGGGTCGCTGGCATGGCCCGGCCCCCGTTCGGGAAAATTCTGTCGCCACCCATGGTTGGTTTACTTATTTTGGCTTTCAAAAGGATCATTTCTGAGATAAGACCCACAATTTTTTGAACGCTTTGCCCACTCTTCCTCGGTTCTGTTACCTATAGCTAAATATAGTACAATGTCATCTCATTTCCGTAAAACTAGTTAATGACTGTTCTCTTATGTCTGCCGTGAGGTACGGCTAATGACCCGAGGAGGGAAGTAAAATGTAAGTTTTGTCTGATAGTACAGATTCTCTTTAGTGTAGGCTTACCCAAAAATTTTTTATATAGGAATAAGTAAACGCATGGTAACGTGCTTTCAACCACACAATCTACATACTATTACTTCAATGTCGACGAATTAACGGACGCCTATCCGTTAACACGAACGGATGGTGGGTCTTTGAAATAACGTCGATTATATCTAAAAAGAGCTCAAAAGACCTTAGGGGAAATATTTTCTTATGTATTTTATTTTTTTCGCCCTAAGGCGAGGGCGCTATATTGGTTTCCTAGTGATTACCCCTAACATACCGGATATATATATATATATATATATATATATATATATATATATATATATATATATATATATATATAATATATATATATATATATATATAGCCCTCCGGCATTCATTCTATTAGTCTCTTACGAAATTAACACTTTGTACGAGATTGTTGATGCTTTGATGTAGAATTTGGGGTATTTGAAACATATATGGACATTGTCTGATCCAGAGAACGTTTGACCCAGTTTAAACTATATCTGGCTCTTAAGTTGCTTGTATCAAATTCCCTTTTTTGTTCGTCTTACTTTGTATATGACTGTATATAATTCCATATCTTGTGCAGATAAGGGACAGATATCAAAAACAATCTCGGGATATATCTTGTCGTGATGAAAGTTTATCTGAACCAGAAAAAGTCTGAGTTGTATTAAAATTTTACATGACCTCTATATGGCATATATTATTAAGTTCTGAATTATATCTGACCGATTTTATGTGTCGAGATTCAAATTCCAAATATGGTGGAATATCTGCCAGACAACAAACTCACATCTGAGGCACAAATGGAATTCTACATCCTACCCATATCTGGAATTAAGGGTAACAAAAGTAGGGTAAAAGCCTAATGAGGGCATCCGTAGTCGATTTGAACTCATGTGACCAACACAAGATTTGAAATCATGGGCATACTTAGTTGTAGTATTTTTCTTTAATTGACGCTATCTCTACCATAAGTTGTTGAAATAAGAAAGTTTATGCTGGGAAGACTTCAAAAAATAACGTTTTAATCGCCATGAAAGAAATCTTTTTTCAATGACCAGTAGTGCGTCAGCACGAGGTGATTTGGGAGGTTAAACTTTCATCCCACAACCAGAAGGGGCCACCTCCTGCCTTTCCCATTTCCATACGCCTAGACAAGGAAAATAATTACTTTTAAGATAACTTTGTTAGTGCAATTTCTTCAATTTTTTTTTTTTTTTTTTTTTGTTAATAGATGCCTGAGGAAGAAAATGAAGAAGACGATCCCTATGAAGCATATCAGTAAATATTAAGTTAAAACGTTTTGAAGTTAATTTTACATCTAGTAATTTAGTTTCAAATGTATAACAGAGCCAGGTTGCTTATTCCCCAGTTTGAAGGCAGTTCTACTTGAATTTTACTCTCAAGAACTATGGTATGCGAATCACAAAGATCGCACATCTGTCTGGGTTCTTGACATAAAAAAAATGACGACATCGATAGATTGCAAAAAACAAAGTGAAGTTTTGTTGAAAGAAAAACTAAGATAAAATCTCTCGTTTGAATATAACCAAATGCAAATTTACATTTTACTTGGACCCTTTTTAAGTAGCTCTTGTGTCACACGAAGTTTCTTTACAACCTCGGCTGTAATTACACTTTGTGAAAAATATTCTTTATACCGCTGTCCAAAGGACTTTGAGTATTAAAAGAAGGTACATTGAACACTATTGCTGCATTCCTTTGGTTCCGCAACATAAAATAACAGAGGCGCAGCTCATCATCAAAGCAAGCATGAGCTCTTTGGCTCCAACATAATGGCGAAAAGCAGGCTGTTAAAAAACAAAGGCAAAATATCTTCCTCTCTAAAATTAACATGTTTTGGAGGTCACTCATATATGAAAAACTTTATTGTAGAAGATATACTTGGTCTGTTGCAGTCGAGAAATCACGATACCTGCCTAGATTTAAAAATACGTTTTTCAGAATCTATAATACAAAACAATAGTTTTGCCTTGCCCTTCAAAGTAGTTCAGGACATTCTCCCTCAAATTACAGAAAGGGTTCAGGTTTTTTCTCTCTTGGTCTGAAAACTATTTTTCTACTTGTCATGCAGTCATGAAACAATCTTTATCAAACTTTTGTGTTCTATCTGTCTTGCAAAACGTTGACAAACCAGGCATCAGAGAAACATTGTCTGGTTATTCTTTTACTCAGAAACATACTTATGTGGACAGATGATGGCTTCGCTCTAATGGCCGCAGTTTTGTAGAAATCTCAGTTCCCGTGGCTTTGCCATTAAACTTCACCTGGCCCTGGATCACCGATAAGCTCAGTACCCTAGGTCACAAACTGGCAGGGATCGTATTGACCAGAGGTCTCATAAACATATACAAAAACACCTCAGAATCGAGGGTGGACCATAGAAATTGAAAAAAGGAAGACCGCTGCCATGCTCGAAGGATCAGTCTGCTCCCCCGCAAGGGCTAAGTTTTCCAAAGGGACACTAAGACTTAACATGATCAACCTCTCAGTGGTCAGACTTTCACATTAAGGGTCCCTACGTAGCTTCACTGGTGTGTGCTTTTCACTTGTTTGGAAACGGACAGCCTGGGGCGAAAAAATTGGAATTGACCCCACAGATTTAAAGTTGAAACATGCACATTGAAATAAGGGAGAATGCTTCCCCCGATTTAAATCCAGACCGGACTAGGATCACACACCTTCTTACATATCTCAAAGTTATAAACCCCAACTTTTTTTTTAATTACAAGCCATGCCATCGAAAAAGGTCTGGTTTAAGTCCCTTGCTTAAGACTGGAACGTCATCCACCCTTGCAATCAGACGGAGAACGTTTCTCATACGGTAGTGAGCTCAATTTATCCTCAAGATATGGGGTGAACGATTACTAAACAGAGACGGGAAGAAATACTAAAAGTATCCCCCACCCAGTTACCAAAAAAGTACGCCAGCCCAGTTTGCGACCTAAAAACGCACCCTGTCAGGACGAAAACGGAGCTTTAAAGAAAAGTGCAGGAGGACCACAACGCCGACCTTGGTGTCCTGAAACACGGTCCTTTCTTTTACTAGCTACATTTTATCTGACTGCAAAAAATAAAACTACTTTCAACGGTCCCACCAAGACACAATCTGGAACGTCCAGAACAATGCCCAGGTAACACAGGAGAGGATATACTAAGAAGTTTTTACTGGTACCTTTCTAAACAGTGTAATGATATCATTCATCGACCCAAGGGATTTTTTGACCATCAATTTACTACACGAAGCCCCTTTGTTTTTGTAGGATTGAGTCTGGCACCATTTGCTTCCTAAAACGTGGACAGAGTGCCAGCGAGGAACTTGAAGGAGGCGAGGTCGGATATTACGCAAGAAATGTCACTGAAGTACTGGACGCATTTGAATTCAGCTCCACCGGGAATGTGGAGAGCCTTGAGCACTCGTTCAGTTCAAGGGTTACACTAACTAATACGCACTGAGCGACAACCTTGCCGCACCCTTCGGTGAATAACGAAGGGATTCGAGGAAAGGACAAGCACTTCAACACGACTATATATTATTATACAACAACGAAATCCATGTAAGCAATACTGGGTTCGAGAACGGACAACTGTAATCAACCGTGTCGAAGGCTTCCTCCTGATCGAAGGAGTTAAGTGCGCGTTGCAGATCACAGCACTTTACGTACCCAAATATGTCCGGCATCAACTAAAGGTTGTGCCAAAAATTGTGTCCAAGTATCGCATAAGTTTGACAAGGACCTACAAGATGGGGCTTGATACAACTTTGTAGAATCGAAGAAATCGCAAAGCTCGAACTCGGGGGCTTCCTACGAAAAACTCCACTGGGAGCTTTTTGGATTCAGTCGATTTTCCACCCATCATCTGTCTGTCTGAAGACCGATGAAAGCAAGTGGTCCTCATGATCAGAACCGACGTTTCCAGCCAGGTTAGTTCACTCCGACCATACCAAAATAGCAGTTCCAAAAAAAAAGCAATCCCTCTCCTTCACATATAAGGCCAGGTGTAGACTTCGTCCTCCTTTACAGTGTGTGTCTCTTGGAGTAAACCAGCTACCAGCTCGGCGGGTTCAACTGATGACATAGCCGGGCAGGACTTTGAATCTTAATACAGGTGGAGATCCTCTTCCATTTCTTGCACACCAGTTTCCCCCAGATGGTGCTGGGGAACCCACTTTAGGAGACCATGACCCCTCATGGCAGCCAAATTGACATGAATGAGGAGGGAAACAACGGTTTTTCCACTGATGGTCTGAACCGGGGGGTGACGGTTTAGTCGCCTAATCCACATCAGCAATGGCAAGAGCAGAGCACCTGCAGACAATGTCCGAAACGTTTGTTGAGACACGACTTCGCCTCGGGTCCCTTTAAACAGTTACGTGGCTGTCCCAGAACGTGTGTGGGCCTAGCAACCCTCCAAACAGAGATGGGAGAATGTCTTCCGAACCCATGTGATACTGCCGGCACCCATTGAACATCCCTTTAAGCTCAAACCTCAAAATTTAGGTGTAACACTCACCACCACAGAGCGATTATATGGGTGACAATGAACTGATCTGTTCACTGTAGTGGAGCCACACCACTCCCGCTGGCAGCGTCAGGCTTTAGCGTTTGATCATACTTGTTACCTCAGAACTAAACTTTAACTAAACGATGCTGCTATCCCTAAAATGGGAATAACAGCAAATGGGGTGACTCAAGTTCATTGTGGCAAAACTGCAACAATATCTAGAGAATTTAGGTGTAAGTTATACACCAAAACGGGCGAGGTCGAAAGACAAATGACTACCAAATACCTACTGCATTACAAGCAAAACACACTTATCAATATGTAGACAACTGAAAAAGTATGGATGCAGGTAAGTAGTTTACACTAGGGTTGGCATGTCTAAACGAAGACCGCGGACTGAAAACGCGTCTGCTCTCGTTGAAAGCCTGAACTGCACCGGTTACATATACTTTTCCAACGTCCCCTGGATTCTTCGGCAAAGGGCCGAAGGGGGGAAAACCACACGTTTCCCCTAAAGTAGTTTTGCTCCTTAATAGAGCTACGTACCAAAAGGACACAAAGACACCAACCTCGTGATCTTCAGACTCTATACCTTGGGTCAGTTAAACGTGGCCCGTTCTTCACTGGCTGAAAAGAACAGATACTAATCGCAATCTTGGTAAAAAAGGCTTGAAAAAATTTCCTTCTTCCAAAGTCCTCTCGACTTCCTGGCAAAGACTCTAAGGTCAAAAACCAAACTTTACCCCCTGAAAATTTTCCTTCCCACAAGAGCTACGTCCCAAAGGAACAAATTAGGATAGACGTTACCAACATCTTTTCCTTCAGGCGTCTATATCAAAGGCCTGCTATGCGTTGCCCTTTTCGAAACTTGCTAAAAGAACAGATACTGAACATGACCTTGGCAAAACGCCGAAAGGTGAATTCCATACAGTGATATGCGGTAATTTTTCTAATCGCTACTTCGGTTTAATGTCACCGGGTGAAACTGTATAGTTCCCCCGAAATATGACTATGACACTAGAATTGCAAAATGCACAGTGTGTCCACATCCTTTACAATTTTACACTTCAAAGCTTCATGCCATGAAAATGCCCATAAGCCTACAATCCCGAGTAGTCCCCCACAGCCCGGGAAAATCTTATTAGTGATGGTCAGTAACTTTCACATTCTGTGGTTTTAGTCCGGCGAGTTGTATCTTCACAACCATGCTCAATCCGGACATATGATCCAGCCAAGCCGGAGTAGCCACTGGAACTCCTTATTAAGCACCACAAGTCATTATTCGCTTGAGTGCACATTGTGCTGATAGAACTGGAGTTCTGTTACCTTGTTATGATGCAAGCCTTATTAACTGTGGTCAGCTTCTACAAGAGTTTGGACTAAAAGGATTTTCATGTCATGTTAAATAAAGTACATACAGAGTGTATGACAGTTCTGAAGATCACGTAGAGTTGACTATACGTTGCTGTATTCCCTGTCAAGAAATGATAAATATCTGTAAATGCAAGTTGTTTCAACGATGGTAGTATTAAGTTCATTAAACAAGGTGTGGGGTGGGTGGGGAGCATCTTAATATTGAAAACCCATGACTGTTTTTTTTTCAAGTCTTCCTTTGGCAGACAATGACCAATTTATTTATATGATTTTGTGACAGTTTCAGTTTGGTAACAGTGCGTATTTTTCGTTTGAATGATCCCATACCCCTTGCCATTTTTTTACCCTTTCCATAAGGTGCCAGTGATCAAAAACAACTCCCGAATTTTAAGATCTGAAGAAAAAAGCATGGAAGTAAATCACGATTTAAGGTCCAAAATTTGCTGTGACAAAAAAAACCTAATTTCGACCAATAAAAAGACGGCTGATCACCCCACTTTTTCCAAAGGTCGTAGTGAGGACTGTATAGAAAACGCTGATGAATCACCATAAAAAGACCTTTAATGAGGACAAGTACAAATTAGTGGTAATACAAAGTGTTATGCTGCCCTTAAAATGCCAGGATATTACCATCGTAATGTAATTGGATAGGCCTAGAGAATTTTACAAACCTACACACACGCACACACACACACACACACTTTGTTAAATATTTAGTTGAACTGATCCAAAACAGAAGTTACGGCTAAACTATGACATTGCATTAACTTAAAAATCACAAAATTTTCCCTTATTAAATCATTTTACAATACTATCATACCTATTAGAAATAGGGACTGGACTTGTCAACATTTTATTGACAAAGTTAGTTTTACTTTAGTGTTCATCAATACGCCTCTTAATCTCACGATTGGAAATCGCATGAGGGAAAATAAAAAATAGGGCAATACAGCAAAATTTTGCTGATCGAAAGAAATTGGTAATTCCAAGGACCAATTTATATATTACCCTATTTTTCGATTTTTCATCACTCTGTTTCCACAATCGCCAATTTACTCCTTAAATGTTCAACATTTCAAACCCTAATAACTAGCCAAGATTCTGAATCTGAAGGCCAAATTTATGAATTTTTGCGGCATCTGCTTACAAATCACTTTTTCTTTCTTAAATCATTTTAGAATATCTAGGCCTATTGACAGTACGGAGTTGTCAGAAGGGGTAACACTAAGCTGACCTACTCCATCACGTATGCATGTTACCGTAAAATTAGGTTTTGATCTAAGACCGTGTTAAAATGCCTAATCAATACCTAGGCAACGTTTTATCTTTTTGGCTTATAAGAGAGCAGCATACCTGGTTTAATAGGAAAATATGACTTGCTGTTATTCTGATAGTCCTTCCAGGAAAAAAAAGTTGAGATTTCCAGGTGTTTCAAGGGGACTGCAAGCAGTAACTTTCAAATTTTGTACCTTTTTCACGATGATACAAAACTTCCTCATATCAAACTTTATTTTGCTGATGTATAGCACCAACATTTGTTTAACTTTTATAAACTTTTATAATGCTTCCTTAACTTTAGATTTAAATCCCTAATATTCAATATTCTGCAGTAAACAAAAGTTAAAACAAGTTTTGGAACTTTAAATCCTTAAAGTCATCTTTTCAGCCCCAAGAAATATCCCAGCATCCAACATTTTTTATTATAAGATTCCCACATTATCAATAAAATTCAAGCAACTTTCAGATTGTGTCCATAGTACGTTTGTGCTGTTAAAAACTCAAAAGAGTCATGTAAAGTAGAGCATAACGAGGATGATGATTTAGTGTTGTTATCTTCACAGGCGAAATATGCATCACACAGGACTTAAACTGGGTTCAAGTGTGTTAAGTTTGGTTTCCAACTGGGATACCAACTGGTTTTGAAAATCTAGTTGAGAATATTTTACCCCCAGTTGAACCCAGTTCATAACACAAACACCCACAGTTCAACACAGTCAAAAGCTATGGTCCCTTATTCACACCCAGTTCAAGCTTACTTCGACCGAGTTGAATCCCAGTTGAACCCAGGTAGACCATAGTCAACAACGTTGAATAATAGTTGAGCCCAGTTGGATTTGCAAGTGGGTTCAACTAGAATTTATACGATTTTTTGAAGAAGAGCCGAAGGACGAAACACCTCTTTTTTCAAAGTTCGCTCGACTGGCGAAGAGTTGTAGGGTGAAAACCAAACATTACTTCCGGAACAGTAATAAAAATTGTTTAGGTTCATAAAGGTTCATAAGGCCTAAACATTTTGAAATACGTAGATCAAGTTTGCATTTTAGCAGGAAGTTTATTCTAAACGTTTTCCAAAGGGATGGAGCTTTCTTCTCTTCTGGCAACCGACCCAAAGACAGCACCTTTACATTGAAGCCATAACTCTGAAAACACCTTCAAAGGCAAAATCGACTCCCCATTTAAAACTGGTTGTTATTTATCTACTAACATGCCCTTGAAAAGCTTCGAGACATAGGCATTAGTCTTTTTCTGAAGACAATATGGTTATAAAAGATAAGACTACAGGAGTATGTGGAGTTGCGCACCTAGAAACTTCACTGCAGTAGGAATGGATGGCATGAGGGAAGTATTTTGGCAATTATGACACTTGCACTATCAATGCATAAAATTAATTACCGATGGATGCCGTGGGTAGGAAATTACTGTTGGAATTCTGCGAATAGGTTAAAACTATGTTAGTGTAATAATCTAGATTAACTTGACGCTGTCCCACACGCAAGGAAACAACGCTGATCTCCATTTGTGATTTCCTTTAATTTCAATACAGGCAATATGAAGCTTATGCAGACTTTAATGATCGGTTATTTTTACCAAAACGAGTTTTAAATGAAGAAGAATTCCCAAAAAATGTGACGGAAAACTTGAATGTAAGTATAAAAGTTGATGGCGTGATGCCATGCAAACTATCGGGTATATGTGCAGATGTGTATTTTCTATTCGAATAAGTGTCTGACATAATCGACATATCTTTTCAAGGTTCACATCAGTGTTTATCAACCGTTTTGAACTCAAATGAAAAGAACATTGACCTTTTAGCACGGAAAAGTAGACCTTCCTCTTGGCAGTAACACTATAAGCACTGTTGGAGCTACTCATGTACCCATGCCTTTACTTTGAAGAAAGATGTGACCAACGAAGCTGAAGTGATATGTTAAGCATTTTTAACAATAAAAATACATTTCCATAATGGGCATTGAGAATTTTAAAACGTAGTGTACTGATAACCTCGGTGAAGAGTAGAGAGCTGCGGCAAATTGATGCATACTCACAGAAAATTCAAAGAAAATATGTAGAATCCTTAATGAAACCAATATCTGTAAAAAACAAAGGATGAAAGATAGAAATTGCGGAGCGCTCTACATGTTTACAAATTCAATAGTGGAACTAAGGGGCTTTTTTGGCTATTTCAGTCCGGTTTTTCTATCCAAAGAATCTAAGTAATGTATAAACGATTTAGAATTTTTCCAATCATTCAGGTAACATCACTAAATATAGTAACATAAACTCAACAACCAAATAAAAGATTAAAAAGCAAATGAAATTTGGCGACTAGAGGGTTCTCATTAATTAAATAAAGGACCCACTCGTCTCCCGTTAACTATGCAAAGTGAAATCCTGCATGCACGAAAAATTGTTATTAATAGTAGGTTCAGATGACAAAGTTTAGTCTTTCTTGAAAATACCTGACACAATGATTCATTTTATTCATGTACAGGTTTCAAGAGTACCTTTCCAACCGTCTAATTTTCCACGTCTTCCACGTCCTGCACTCTCCCCACCTAGTCTTCCACCAAGGATGCCAACGGTTCAAGAAGTAGGTTTACAGTTGGATAATTTCTTTCTTTACATGTTTTCTTTTGCAAAAAAGAGTAACCTTAGTGCCCTAAAATGATCCTTTTAAAGACAAACTAGCTGCTAGAGCGGATACAATTTTAAATGAACCTTGACTACTTAATCACCTGGAGCTCCGCCCTTGGCGGTGATAGAAGAATCCGCGAAAGCTCTCGCAATGTTCCATATTAAGAACACAGATAATCGGCTCCAGCTACTCTGTCAGAGATATTTTAAACTATAATTCATTTAATAAAATTCGATGTTAATAATGGCTGAGTACCGATTATTATAAGCGTACGTGGTGAGATATAGGGGCGTATTTGAGGTTTTTCAAAATTTGAACGATAGCATAAAGCTCGATATGTAACTTTAGTTTTCAGGAAATGGCTTTGCCATGATTAGTATTTGGGGGGATGTGAACGGCATTCTGGCAGTGCTTTGAGACACTTTAATTTCCTTATAAAAACGGCTCTTAGAAAGACAAGCCTGAATTATCAATGTTTTGTTATCTAATGGAAAGCATCAGTTTCCTTTCAACGTGTTTACCTTTTCAAAACCAGTGTAAGGCGGAAAGAGTTCCTCTTCTTCACAAGTTTCAAACTATGCTCTTGCATATCGCCCTCATGATAAGGAGCATAAACGTAACACATTGACTGTTAAATGGAGCGGAAACGTCTAAGATGGTATTGAAAAAAAAGAAAAAATTAAAGTAGTTTGTGAAATGTTTGTGAAATATATTTGATAGAAAAAATTAAAATACGTTAATCAATCTTCCCTAAAATCCTTTTAACCCACCTCCGATAAAAACCATATGATGAAACTGAAATTCCCATCGAAAACCGCCTAGACCTGTACTCGCCTCTTAGTGCAATGCGTTCCAGCGTCTCTGTTTCACGTTAGTTTACCTTTGGCAAGACATCCGCTAAATAGGCAGAGCGACATAACAGGGTCACACGATAGCACCTCAAAATGTCATGTTTTGTATCAGTTGCGTTTTGCATGCCATTTCCATGAAAAGTTTTACGTTATTCTATTTTATTAACAAAAATTTGGTTTAATAGACTACACTTGACCATGCAGATAACTTCACTTGTGAAATCATCAATAAGGCTTGTACAAATTGGGCACGAATTGGTGTCCAGACACTAGGCTACCCAAAATCAAAATTTTCCGGAGACGAGACAGGGCCTTTCGCTCACACCCACCGACAGGCTCTCTTGGAGTGTCCCGTTTTCACCATGCAAGAAAAGGTGGTATCACTATGCTAATCAATTGCTCATGTGCAAAAGCCGACTGTTTCAGGTGTCTAGGCAGTATTCTTACTTCAAGTATCCTCTTTCAGGGCAGAGATGCATCAAGAGAGATACTGCTGCTGACAATATATTTAAACCAACTGTCTCATCATAAGTAAAATGTACCCCACTAACAAGCATGAAAATTTCGGGTAAAAGTGCTGCAGATCCCTCTCCCTTCTCGATTGGAGGTAATCCCGTGCGTCTATGGTCATTACTCTATCAATTTTCAAGGCATGTTGAACCGATGAGTTCATACATGATAAAATTGGAAAACAAAAGGTAGATATTTTTTAATACACTGAAAGCACAAAAACTAAGTTCAAAAAAAGTATACATTACATTAGTCATTAGAAAACCTAGAAGCCACTCTTGGGTATTTGTACAATGACCAATTTCAAAAGACTTTCTTTGTTTCTTAACAAAATTATCTTGTTTTCACATTTCAACAGGAATTTGCCAAGTATGTCAACCAAACTCCTACCGATGATTACGATGACGTAGTAGGAAACTGGTATAAAAATGTGAAGTTTTTGTTTTCATTTCTTCTTTGTCGCTAATATTACTAATTGCGAATGTCATAGGTAGGAGAAAGGATCCTTAACTTGAATTCTAGATTTTGCCTATGCTGGGACAGGTTCTCCTATATAATGTCATAACAAACGCTGCGCCACAAGGAAAAAAGAAAGCCCGTTGGCCCCTTTGGTTTGCGGACCAAACTAGAAGCATACGTGTTGTTTAAGAGTAATTTGATTTCCTGGCAACCGAAAAGTATTTTGTTCAAAGTGTAGTGGGCATGAAGGGTATGAGTACTCTTTTGTTCTGACTAAAATACCAATTATAGAATCAATATAACAGTTAACTTAGTCTTCCTCTAGTTTTAGCAATTTCACTAGCTAGGACCAAATATAGATTAGCGGAGGAGAATTCGTTCACGGCCTCATCGGTTTGGGGATATTTTTTAATTGCTTTACATTTTCAAAAGATCAAGGTCTTGACTGTTATTGAAAGCACGGATCTTGTGAAATCCGTGATCCACTTGCATTAAAAAGGCAGGGAAGACTACATTCCATTATCAGTTGCAGCCCTCTACTACGTGTTTGATTCCTTGCCGAAGGCAAAAGGAATCTATGCAATCACGCGGGCGATTGTGTCTGTATGTTTGTATGTAAGGGTGTGTGTATGTATGTGTTTGTGACGCTTGGCTAGTAAACACGATATCTCAAGATAGCAATGACGGATAACTTTCATACTTGGTATATAGAATTACGATGCCAAGAGAAAGATTGCTATTGTTTTGGTGAAGTCAAAGGTCATGTGAGTTCACCAGAGGTCGAAAACCGGAAAGCTTGTAAACACGATATCTCTAGGTAGGAAGCATGGATGCTTTTCATACTTGGCATGTGGATTTGTTATAGTCAAAACATAAAGTCTATTGATTTTGGTAAAGGTCAAAAAGGTTATCTAAGGTCAACGAAGGTGAAAATACGAAATTCTTAAAAAACTGCTTTTGAACACAATATCTAAAGATAGTAATGATAGACTACGAATAACCTCGTATACTAAATAGTGGTTGGTACCTCCAAATTGTCCGGCACTTGGTTACCAACAAAAAGTTAAGGTTGAATCTTGTACCATTACAAAGATAAAATTAAAGAGAAAATCATTTATATATCGCAAGCATAACTATTAGTAAAAATTCCTATTTGAATTACCTAATTTGTAACACGTGTAAAGTATGCCGTGGCTGTACGATGATTTGAAATACTATATGCTGAACGAGTTCTTTAATCGCGTAGTGGATTTGAGCTCGGTTTTTCAAGCAGACGGTCCAGGTACGATTCCCTTCTAGGACATTTTTTCCTTTTTTTTCTTGTTTTTCACTTTTTCGTAGGATTCAAAGGTCATATGAGGTCAGGAGAGGTCAAAACAAATGAAAAAAGGCAAGAAGGTTAAATCTGAAGGATGAAACGAGTCTGTGCAACAAATTATTCCCTTTCAGAAAGGAATCAGTGAGCCTTTGGCCTGCTTGGTTTACATTTTCGTTTCATGTGTCATTTTGTACCTTCGAACTTCGACATTTCGCCAAGCGGCTTAAATTCATAGGGCTCAGAAGAAATCACCCAATCAAATAATTTGTTCGGAAAAATGTTCTGTTAAAATGCCTACCTTTTTATCTCAACTTAACTTTTATATCCTAAAAGGTATCAGAAAAACTTTGAGTACTGACTAGTAACTTAAAACATCGAAGACACATTGAGAATGCTGTATAGACTGAGCAAAATAGCTTGCTTTTCGAAGATCGCCTTCCTCGTGTTCTGCTCAGGAAGTTCCATGACAATTCCCTGATAAAAATTAAGGCTAATGTTATCAGTAGAAGAGGGTTCTTTCCACCTAGGTTACAAACAATAGAATAACGGTGCCTCCTTATCTAAAACTTTCTTGTATCCTTGTTAATGTTGACATTAACACACACGTTACGTGGAAAACCTTCTGATGTATGTTCGCAATTCCAACGTGCAGAGCGATGCTCGCATTTTTCTGAAGATAGTTTTTCTTTTTTAAATACGTATTTTTACACTTAGCTGTGTTACTTGATATTACTAGGGTCATAACTTAACAACACCTATACACGTGTAATGAAGATGAGCAAAATGAGAGGTGCCAACATTAACGAGATAATTTTGCCATATTCGTCGATTAATGAATTTTGAGATTTTTTGTAACACAAGTCAAATCGTATTGCTTTGTTTAATCACACGACCGCACACATTAGAAAAATTTGTCCGTCGAAAAAAAGACGTACTTATCCAATAAACTATTTCTTTATGAAATGATGAGATAGTCTCAACACTGAAGTCGTAAACAGCAGTTGCTCAACCTAGCTTATCACAGAAGCAGAATTCTTCTTTAGATTTTACTTTTATGAGGTGTAACATCACTCTTTTAGATTTGTACGCTATTTTCAATTTTTGTGCATGAACATGCATTTGTATTTAAGTTTGCTATTTTGTGGGATACATGTACTGTTCTGGAAATTGGGCATGTCCAGTTGAACTGGTCCAGTTCCGTTCAACTGGACCCAATTGGACTAGCTCAACTGGTTGTTCTAACTGAACTGTCTTGGAAATTGGGCATGTCCAGTTGGAAAACCAACTGGTATATCAAAGTAAATCTCCGGCATTTACGAACACCCTTAAAAACTTGAACCACACAAGTATGGCAAATGGATGGGTATTTCAGATGTAATGGTATACTTCAAAATGCATTTGAACCAAGCCCAAAACATCCATCACACTATATTGCATGTAGGGTACGGCTAATGTAGTTATGGTTCAAAACTTATGTATTTACTCATGTAGAGATTTAAATATAGTTTACAAAATAAAAATGATAAAAACAATTCAATGGAGGGCTAATCCTGTTATACACTGTTTTTGTATGTAAAACTGAACACTTTGGATATAAATTAGAAAAAAGAAACCGACTGGAATGTACTGGACCAGTTCAAGTGGACATCCTGGACCAGATCAATTGCACTTTTCTGGACCAGTTCAGATGGAAATTGCTGGTCCAATTTTATTGAACGTCAGTCATCGACTAGTTGAATTGAACTTCATTGTACTAGGTCAATTGGACTATCCTGGACCATGCAGTTCAACTGGATTTTATGGGATCAGTTAAGCTGGACTTAACTGGACCAGTTCAATATTGTTATTTGTTAAACTGCACTTTACTGGATCAGTCCAATTGGACTTTATTATGGTTAGTTCAACTGGACTTTCCTGAACTATTCAATGGGAATTAAATGTGAACAGTTCAGTTGAGCTCAAGTTCAATAGGGATTTATTGTGAATGGGTTAACTGGACGTTGGTCGACTCTCCAAAAACTCAGTTACGTGTTCGCAAACGAGATATGCTCGGGATAAATAAACCTTGGTGATAGGTTTAGTCTCTTGGATTCGCTGAAAAATTCTTATGTGACGTGGGAGGATATTACCCAGCAAAGAGTAATTCCGCAACTTTTGATTGAAGTTTTTAATAGGATACTCAATGGTTTGAGTGGTAAAAATTCTTTTTGTGACCTTGTTAAGTAACAGGCCATAGCATGGTATGCTTTTGCTAGACGCGTTTTGCCCCGAAAGATTAGTTTTGGGGCTCATCAGTAGCAGCAAAATTGGACTTTATTATGAATACTTTATCTGGACTTGACTGAATCATTTCAAGGGGATTCAATTGTGACTAGTTCAACTAAACTTTACTGAACCAGTGCCATTGGGGTTTATTATGATGGGTTTAACAAGACTTTGCACTACCAGTTCAATTGAGATTTATGTAATTAGTTCAACTGCACTTTACGGGACCATTTCAACTAAACTTTAAATGTTGTGAACAGTTCAAGTACACTTTACTGCATCAGTTCAATAAGACTGTAAACTTTAAATAGACTTTACTGGACTAGTTAAATAGGATTATATTGTGATTAGTTCAACTGGACTTCACTGGACCAGTTCAATAGAATCTACTGTGACCTATAAGTGGACTTTCCTTGACCAAATAAATGGGTTTTTATTGTGATCAGTTCAACTGGACTCTACTAGACCAGTTTAATTGGACTTTATTTTGATCACTTTAATTAAAGTTTAAGGACAAGTTCTATATATTTTTACTGTGATCAGTTTAATTGGGCTTTCCTGGACCAGTTCAATAGGCTCTTATTGTGATTAGTTCAACTGGACTCTACTTGACTAGTTCAATTTGTCTTTATTTTACTCAGGACAACTGGACTTTACAGGACTAGTTCAATATCACTTTACTGTGATCAGTTCAACTGGAATTTACACGACCAGTTCAATATCATTTCACTTTGATAAGTTCAACTGGACTTTACAGGACCAGTTCAAAAGGATTTTATTATGATCAAGTTCAACTGGGTTCTACTGGACCAGTTCAAATGGACTTTATTGTAATTAGTTCACCTGAATTTTCGTGGACCAGTGCAATAGGACTTGACCATGACAATTTCAACTGTATTTTTTATAGGAAAAGTTTTGAAGGACTTTTATTACGTACAAAACCAATTCTCTACTTATTTTAATTGCTTAGATTAAATTAGGGCAATGTTAAGTTCAAATTTTAAAAAAATTTCCATCAGTCCAGCAGATTTAGTTAAAAAAAGAGTCCATTGAATGGTTCTCGCTTTCTTTAGGGATAGTCCATTCGAGCAGTTACTGGAACAAGCCCAGTTGAAGTTCAGTTCAGATCCTTAAGTAATCTAGCTATGTAATTGTAATAAACGAAAAAGTTTTATTGAAATCAACTGGTTCCAGTCCAGTCCAGTTGAAGTCCCTTTGAGTCCCGCTGGGTCCAGTTCAAATATGGGCTAGTCCAGTTCAAGTTCAGTTCAAGTTTGAACTAGACTCAACTGGAATTTTCAGCTGGGTATTCCTAAATTGCAGAGTTGTCACAAAAGTATCGAGTTTAACTAAAGAATCTGTAGAGATGAGTTTCTGTATGTGCTCAACTTGATTGCGAGATGCCACGAAAATCACGTTTAACAGAGCTGAGTTCCATTTTGTCTTGAAAGGATCTTCACGTCACCAACTGGTTCAGCCATTATTACAAAGGGAACATGATCATTGATAGCTAGCCAATCCCGGAATCACAGCGTAGTTACACTTGGAAAAATGCACCTTGCTTATCAGATGGGAGATAATCGCACCCACCAACTTTAAAGGTCAAAAGGTTCCTGCGAGGGCTTCCAAACTTCGTGCCATTAGTGTCCGTTGGTCCGGACTTAACTTGTGCACTTAGGCCGGAAGAATTGCAAACCGTTCAGGGTCATATTTTGCAAAGACAAGGACACGTTTACGGTTCTGCAATATTTTTTTTTTTGGCACTTTACCGATAATGGAACCACATTCATTATATGACGAAGCTACCATGTATCTAACGTGCAGAAAACTTGCAGAGATACACAGAAGATACACTTTTCTAAAAATAGACCTAGACAGGGAATATTTTATGCATAATTCTTTTTCTCATAAGTAACAGTCAATTTTGAATCTTTTTGCTTTAATTTTTGTCTAGTTTGTCTTGTGTCTGAATCTAACCTAAACCTAGACCTACCCAATATCCGGGGCACAAACTCTCAAAAGTTGGTATTTTTGGAGAATTAATAGAGTTCCTACCTAAATTGTGTTTCTAAAGAAATTCAAAGGTGATAGAAACTACAACCTGTTGCACCTATCATAACAGTTATGTCAAAGTGTATTCACTAGACTAAGGGATGCGCCAGTCTTTCAACAATTAGGCCGGGACACAAACTCCTGGTCGAATCATGCCAAAGACTTTTAAAAGAGGCCAAACTACGGAATTAAAGGTTCATCCCTAATACTGCTTCTCTCCTCTCTTTTCTAATAGCACATGTAGATTATTGTTGAACAATGGCGTAGCCAGGATGAAATCGTTAAGTTAAGTTAGGTGGATGCCAAAACTATAATGAGAGAAATAGCAAAGAATGGTTGGTGGACACATAGAAAACAAAACAAAATACCCTTCAGTTTAATGATTTGAGCCTTACTTCTCTGCGTAAGGGGAATTTAGTGTAAACTGAGTTTTATTAAACATTTGAGGCAACCTTTTCTATGAAATACCAAGTTCTGTTCTTGAGAGACTGTTATCTGGTGGTTTGGGGTTGAACGTAATTTCTGTAGAAAGATGGTATTTCTTTTTTCAAGTAAGACTTACACTTTTCCTTTAGGAATTAAAAGATGTGTAACAGAGTACGATGATTACCGTTGTTAAGCCAAATATCAATAGTAGAGCTAAGCCCTAACATGCCGTTGTATACCAGGTTCTTCCGCCACACATTCTTTTCAAAGGAAAGGAATTTAAAACCTTGACTTGACTTAATATATGTGTAACATTGTCAATTTCGTAAAAGGGAGCCAACAGTCATCCAAACTTAATATTTAAACATAAGATGAAAGGAACATATTCATGGGTTGGCATATTATTGTATCTCTAATTTGATTTGTGACTTTTTACTAGACGACCTCTGCAACCCCACTCTAAAAATCTACTTCAAATGTTCCTTCGACCTCGTACCAAAATCTTTTGTCTTTGACACAGCCGCTTTCAAAGACGTTTTTAAAGAGAGTTTCACAATAAGTGCGTTCGCTTTTTCAAGCGCGCGGTAGTGAGCCTCACGTGCTGTGGATAAATACCCATGGAAATAAGTTATGCGCTTAAACATAATTGTGTAACGTTTGTTCCCCAATTTCACTCATGTTTATCTTATCCCGACATACGTAGTATGTGGGGTGAGATATTGTGCTTCGTTTACTGTTGAAAAGTACACGCGTTTACCTCTGCCAGTCGTTATTGCAACCGTAACTATGGAAATACATGGTAGGGAAATTTGGGGCTTAATAACGGCTACTCCCGGATGGGGCAGAAAAGAGTTGTGAAGGTCGTGTTTTCTGGTCATGTGACCTGATATGCCAAAAATTTGGGTCACAGGTTCAGAAGCTCACATGACACACACAAGGTCAAAACTGTATCGCGAGCTCCTCCTAAACTTTAAACAAGGTTGAACCAAAACTTGGCGAGTGGGTGCAACTTTTGCCTCACATGCCCTCAGCATGATGGGTCAAAGACCAAAGGTCAAGTTAGGTTAGGGTAAACGTTTCTTTAAATTTGGCTATAAACCTGAACAAAACAACAAACGATACTGGTTTCTTGGCACAGCTTTCTGATAGAAGCCTACTTGGCAAAACTTAATATTTTACCTCCTGGGATCAGAGGTCACACGATCAGAAGGTAACATGAAGATTTCAAGTTCAAAAATGTCCAAAACTGAAAATATTACTGAACCCAACTTGGTGAGTAGGTGCATAGTCCTTGAAATTCATGCCTCCAATACCGTCAGCATGACAGGTTAAAGGTCAATAGCCTATAGGTCAAAATAAGTAATCTGTCTATAAAAACTTAAAGAAACAATAAAATATTGGTCCTGATATCTTGGCATAGCTTTTGATTGAAGCTTTTTTTGCAGTGCCCGACGTTTGACCGCCTGAGGTCAAATGTCCCTAGGTCAGAAAGTCACACAGTATTTTCATTCCTAAAAGTGTGTAGGGAAATCATCCAAAACTGAAACAATACTGACCCCAAACTTGGTATGCAGGTCAGCGGTTATGAGAACTGGTGCCTCAAAGAAATCCATGGTGCAAGGTCAAAAGTCATAGGCAAAGGTCCTGTTACGCAAAAATTTTATTCTTCTTTTATATTTGCTGTAAATTAGTATGGATAAGGATGGATAACAGTAATTGTTTTCCTCCTTGGCTTTAACCAGTGTCTTAACTTGACATTGAAAATCAATTTTCACGAGTGCTACGTCAAATTTCATAGGTATAAGATCACTTAAAGCAAACATTTCATTTTTCTTTGAAGGTTTATTTTAACTGTAAATTAGTCAGAAAACTGCAGTTTCTTTCATCCTTGACTTTGTGACCAGCGTCCTAAATTGACATTGAAAATTCAATTTCACCGGGGTTCAACAAAACCCACAATAAAAAGCCATAAAGTCATCTACTCATATGCAGACTAACCCAGAAAAACCTTGACTAACACTCAACGACTCAAACTCCCAGGTACTGTGATCACGGGTGTCACGCATGACTGGGTCTTGGCGCCTTACGAAATCCACCCGGGGTGTTTGAAGTGTAAATATGGGCCTAATAACCAAGGCATACGCTAAATAACTTTGAACAAAGTATGTGGGCCTTGTAGCTCATCACGGAATTTTGTTAGTCATTTTACTGCAATTATGGTTCACGCACCGAGTTTTACATTCCTTCCGAACGCTGAACAGGTGCAAACATAGAGACGATGCTGCGACTGGAGATGTAGACGGCCAATCGGGTACGGTAATGCGACGGTTATACTACAGTGTACCTAGTACCATATAGGCCTACTGTACTTACTTGTGTATTAGTGTCTGCGCTGCGTAAAGCCGTATTGAAGCAACCTACAAAGCCGTTTCCAAGCAAAGTACGTCACAGCAGACGTTTGTTAATCGAAGCCACATCTTCGATTGCAAGAATTGCTCTATAGGGGAAAAGTCCAAATTGAAAAGTCTCTCGCTGAGACAGTAAAAGATCGACTTCCAAGAAAAATGTACAGCGATAATTAGCACATATGCTGGTGCAGTCACGCCGACGTAATACGGATTATAATCGCAATCTCTGCAGTACATGTTCACCGTGATGTAATGTTTGTTCAACGCGCGAAGTTACGGCTAAACAGTGTTTCCACTTGTGTCGAAATTGTATAACATTTGATAAATTTTCGTGTTCTTTTCTCAAGAACAGGACTGTAATTGGGTGAAATTTCCTTTTTATATTCCTAATATTTGCTTGTGAGAAAATAACCAGCCACAATTATAGTGAACAAGTATAACATTGCAGAAAATGTTGAATGTTTTAACAATATTTTGTCAAGGTGTGGAATTACTGAGAGCAGCACACTGTACGAAGCAAGCAGGAAAGCCGTCACCTTGAAACGAAGTTAAATTACTACATGTCACTGTTAAGCACAAAGTATTCAAGCAACAAACTAAACGTCGACTATTCCCAACTAAAACGTAAGGATTTTGCAAAAAAGTAGGTTCAGGCTGGACTTTAGTTTTAGTTGTCAGGAAAGATCGGGGTCAGCTGCGGCACAGATTTTGACGGTAGCTTACTCTCCACACTAGGCTATATCGTGGTACTTCACGCGTCTGGTCAAAGGCCTAACGTTACTCACTTGCAGGAAAGCTATTATGAGGAAGTTACACTGTACATGTCTAAGTCTTGTTATTTTCAGTGGACTTCGATATGTTCATCATGGAAGTACAAAGTTTGTCTAGTTATCCCTGTTGCTGCACTCGTATTCGTTAAGTGCCTGTACTGGAAAAATGGCATGCATATTCGACACCTGCTACGAACTTAGGTAAAGCAAAAATTAAAAAGGTACCGCAGAAATGCATATGGCTCGATGTACCAATGAGGAAAGTTAGCTTAAAAAAACAGGCATCCTTGGTTATCGCAATCATCAGAAATTCGTGTAAAATTTCTTCTGAGAAAGAGGCAAGACTTCTTGAGGCAAGAAGTGTAGTGTGAAAATGTTGAAGTCAACCCTGAGGATCGCCTCTTAACCGTGAGGTCTGACGAGGAAATATTCAAGCCCCCTCTTGGCATCACTTTCTTTTTTAAGCCGGTTCCGAAGCTGCACTACAAAGTAAGTGTATACTATTTTTGATTGTTAGATGGCAGGAAATACCATTGAACAGGGTCTAACTTATTTTTTCAAAATACCCTACTCTCCCTCCTTGAGGCTTCTCACAAAGTTGATGCTTGAATTCCTTACGGAATAAGACCTCCCCACCCACCCCCCCCCCCCCCCCCGTTGAAAAATCCTGAAGCCGACCTTGTGTACTCACAGTCGGGGTTACTTGCATATGGGAAAAGTCGTGTGACCAAACTAAAATGGTTACAAATATGGACCATCGGTGAGCAGGGAAGCTTTGGGCGCTAACTGTTTATGCACAGTTTGTACTAAAAGTACCGTAACTCCTCTGGAATTTGCTCGATCCGCTGTTTCATTTTTTGTCTTTGCATGGAAAATGAGTTTCAATACGGCATAGATACGACATTGTTCATTGTTTCAGTAGTCTGAGGTATGGTAAGCGGGGATGGATATCACTGCATATTGTAGGTCAGTGCGACCATTATTTTTCGCCTTTTTCAGGTAGGTGTGGGGTACAGTCTACTTTGTAAACTAAAGTTAACGTATTAGTGCAAATGCGACCTTAACATTAGAAAATCATAAACTTTAAAAGAAAAAATCATTCCGTCAAGCCTAAGACTGCTGGGGCAACAAATCTGAACTCGGTGACAGATGTAACACATATTAGGGAAATTGACAGTTTGGTCGAAAGAAACCAGATTTCGATTTACTGGAGCAATTGCGGAAGAAGGGTGACGAGATGGGATGCCTCGGGTGAATTACGCACCATTGATGTTGCAGGAAGCACATTTAGCAAAGGCCAGCGGGGTTCCAGAACGCATGTGCTTATAGAGGGGGTGGGGATTCTCAAGACCGTCAGGGCTCGAAATTAGTTGACTGGAGTTCTATTGCAAAACTAAAGCTGCTTTGAACGCTCCAGAAAAATGACTGGCACTAAAATTAGCCCCAAATGAGTGTTGCAAACGATTTTGCAATTTGGCTAAATATCCTTGCATATAGCCTGTTTTCACAACGACATTCACATGCGAGCTATGTGCACGGGACCCCGCCTACCGGGGTGTGGGCCTAGTTCATACCCCCACACATTTTCCAAGTACTATCTGACGGGAAAATTTTTCGGTTAGTCGGGAAAAAAAATATCACTAGCTTTTGCAACTCATTTTTTTTTGTCGGAATAAAATGTTTCAATTGAGACAAGAGAAATGTCGGAAAATTTTATGTCCCATACTGCTTTGTATACATTAAACCAAAGACCTTACCGTTCTCGGGTCTAACTGAAATGGAAAGTTATTCTGTTTATAGGGAAATTATTATAAATTATTGTGAAAGAAATCACAAATTAGGAGTTCTGTGTTAGTAAGTGAGCTGTACTAAACTATTCGGAAAGCCATGATTGTCTATTGAAGAAATTCATGCTGCCGGGAAAATAGAAGTACCGTATTGTATAATTGTCTGTCTTGAATTAGGTACCATGTCCAAAAACCGAAATAAAATCCTTTTGGGATGTGTTACACTCAACCTGACTGCTCGTCGTGGATGAGTTGTAGGTATTGGTTTCTAGTTGCGTCGGATCGTGGTCTGATTGTAGATTAACCTCCTCACAACACACTGCCGAGGTGGATATAAGTCTGTCTACTGTTCACACATTGGAGCGATCACATTGACTTTCCGCACCCGTCATCTAATTTCGCAAACACTTTTGTATTGGCCAATTCATAAAAATAAGTAAATGTGGGTCACATTAAGGTTGATGACAGCTACACACTTCCACGACCACTCGACTTCGACGCGACCCCCACCCCTCCTTACCCACTACGAATATCGAACCGTTTTATATTTCCGATGTGGTGACAACGATGACTGTAGGATCGCGATCTGGACCGACGGTTGGGTGTTGTAGACACTTAACCAAATGTACACACTTAAGCAAATTTTAGCACAGATCAGTAATTATTGTACAAGCCATGAGGATCGGGTGACTTAACAGACCCGTCTCCGCCACTGGTTCTCACTGTAGCGTCGGAGTCGAGTCGTTGCAGTTTTCCACTTTCTTAATTCGTGAAGTCGGAGCGAATTCCTGTTTGCTGTAAACACTTGAAAGTGTGTACATTTTGGGATGCGATGGTTGCAAAGAAGCTCCTTGCTTTCTGACTCCTGTGGATGCAGTGCCTAAAAACGTTACTAAAATGTTTTAAAAATGTTACCTTCAATACTCTAAATATAAATGGAAGCATGATACCTTGCATCACTATTGCAACCCCTCGTGCAACCTTCGCGACTGTCTATCCTAGCTAGCTTCTTACACCTGCTGCATCATTAATAAAACGATTGGCCATTGGTCTTGGCTATTATGAAACAAACGAGCCGACTAAAAGTTTTAGGTCTGTTTAGTGCGTATTCAGTGGAATTGGTAGATAGGTAATTGCTACCTGACATGAAGGCAAAAACGACTGCAATGTCAGTAAAAATGTATTTATTTTTCGGTGCGCTCCGCGCGCACTATCTTGTACCATTGTTGCCGTATCATTACTTCCCATATGTCAAGGTTGGTATAACTAATGCAAAACACCGTAGAACCTCCATGAACCTCCCCATCCCCACCATGTGCATCTTGAAGAAATCGACAGGTGGTTAAGTCCAAATAACGCTATTTTGAAAGATATAGACAGACTGCTGTTTTATGGCCTGTTTAGTGCGTATTCAGTGCCATTTTAAGACTCTTAGTTCAATGCTTTATTCTGGTACTAACAACTGTGTCATTGTTCCAGAGCTTCCGAGGGCTTCGCCAGATGATCTTCCACCCAGCTGCCCAGGGACAATGCGGAAAAGAGCCCTAGGAAGGGTAACTGAACCCCACGTCAAAGACGATCTTATGCTACTACAATGGAAGAACCATACCTTGAAGCTAGTAGTACCATGACCAAATCGACTTTGGTGTTGTAGCGACAAATGGAAATGGGAGAGCGAAAGGTAGTTCAGCATTGCCAAATATTAAACTGCGCTTCCAGTAGGTTTTCTCTCTTTTTTTTTTTTTTTTCTTTTTTGCTTATCTAGTCCTCTCGTTATACTTGAAATTCCCTGAAGAGAGATTTTGAAAATGTTACCATTAACGAGGGATTTTAATTAACCGTTCTTGGCAAGGGCATCGGAAGCACGGGGCTGGGGGAAGACTAGATCCCCCAGTAAAATTGTGGTGGGCGAAAGTATGCTTCGGCCTCCCTCTCCCAATTCAAGGACGAAAACCCCTTATTTGTTTCCTCTCTAAAATGTCAAAATCTGCAGTAATGTTCGTTAAAATTTGCTCATATATTGCACCAAATTGCACCTGATCACTCTCAAATATTGTAATATTATAATAAGGGCGAGGGGGGCACTCTCTCCCAGGATGGGGGTCCGAAACAACGTTCAACCCCCCAACAGTTCAGAACAGCTTCATACGCCTATGGGTTGTGACACATATTTTGTCGGGAATGTAGCCTAATCCATATTTGTCGAGAAGAGGTCAACGCCCAATCCATCGATCCTTAGGGACGGGCCTAGCGGTTTGCTTACCTTAGGTAGTCGTAAAAGACACAGTTTTCGGTGTTATCGATACAGCAATGCAGTATTAAAGTGACTTGTAAAATTGTTCGTACTTTAATTGGCAAAACGGCCCGATTAAAGACGCATGCATTCTCTAACACACTGAAGATAGCTCAGTTTCCATCAGCAAAAGCTCGAACGTTCGTAGTGTATTTTCCGTATGTATACAAGTATTGAACATTTGGATACCGCCAAGTGTGTAGAACTTCCAAGGGAACACAGCATCTTAAGGTAGACTAATCTTCAGAGTAAACTACCATGATTGTTGCGACCTGTTTAATGAGGGAGTTTTGCGACTTTCGCACGGTTACATTTGAAGTTCTTGACTGACTGATTGAGTTAAAGGAGCTGGGTATTGACGAACTTCCGAATGTGAACGTCATACGAAACAAAATGTTTACCCTCAGTGTGAGGCTAATTTTGAAAATATTCCTCTTAATACGTTTTAAATTCTCATTTAAAATAATTTTTGCAATGTAGTTTAGCGATATCGTTCCTATATGTTTTCTTAGATTTTTGATTTCCACTTGCAATATTTAAGACAACTTTTTTTTTTTGAATTTCTAGTTCGTTACTTTTTCTTCTGGCACAGACATTTTCGAATCGTTTCCATTTGTAACAGTTCTGATCGATAGCAGTACTAACGTTAGCCTAACTTACGCTAGCGTTAGCGCCTAGGACTACCACGAAAAACAAACTCATTGATCAGGAAAAAAAAACAGTTTCAATTACCTGCAAAATTGATAATTTCCATGAAACTCAAGCAGGTGATGAGCGAAATAGGCGTGTGTCTTAATTCTTTTTAAGTTAAATTTATCGCACTGAAACACGCAACGCGAATATACTACACACGCACGTACGTTGTGAGTTTTATACTGTGCTAAACACAGTGCATGGATGGCTTCATCGGTTTCGGATTTAATCGATAAACCAAAAATCATAACCGGATGTGATGTAACGAAGTCGGCGGGTCCGAGAATTTTTGTTTTGGCGGATACCCAGCTCCTTTAAGATGAGGTCTGTAAACGATCGACATTTTATCTCGGAGTTTTTTGCAATAATGTTGGCCTACGATATCTGTGCAATAAGCAGCTTAGTTGTGGATTCGTATCTGGAATTTTAGGACTAAGATCCCCTCTTTCTCAAAGAACAAATTTCCACATGTAACGTGATGTATGTACGAGAATAAGAATTTTCGCTGGATGATTATAGCCTAGTTTATTTTTACTTTCTATTTATTTCTCGAATATTGAAACACATCTCCATATCCAGGGCCTCTATTAGGAACAGCCAATGATATGCATGCTAACGCTCGTTAGCGAGTGTTAGATGGCACCAGCGAGGCAATTGGAGACACACTGTAATCAGGCGAAGAACCTCTGTAGACTGTATCACTGAGCTGTAGCTCAGTGATACAGTCTAAAGAGGTTCTTATAGCTCATTGATACAGTCTACAGAGGTTCTTCGCCTGACTACAGTGTGTCTCCAATTTACATCTTCTTATTTTGAAAACTGCTACTAAACGGCTGGACCGATTCTCTTCAAAGTTGGTAGGAAGGTACCCAAGGGTGGGAAATACGGTCCCCCACCCGTAAGTGAAGGTCAAAGGTCAGAGGTCAATGGTCAGAGTGTGCAAAATTGTTGTTTTGCTATAGTTACAAGAGGAACCCTTGCACGTACATGAAACTTTACACGTACGATAGGGAGGGCAAGTCTACCAATATTGTGGTTGCCATAGCAACTGAGAATTAGGTCACGTGACAGTGGGTCAGATGTACAAATTTTAGTTCAAAAATAGCTGTAGTCGGCTTAACTGATGTTTTTTTCAAACTTTGTGGGAAGGTACCTGGAGTAGGAACTTGTGTCTCGCAAAGAAAAGGTCAAAGGTTGATATTGGTTGATACTTTTAAGGAACGTTTACATAACTGGCACAATTGTACGCGTCCGTCAGGACTGAAGCGGATACATCGTTTCGTTTCGTTTCGTTTATTGTTTTTTTTCGCTTTTCATATATACAACAAAATAAAGAATATGACTTTTACATAGGAATTTATGTACATACATAAGCGAAAGGAAGTACACAAAAACTCCAGAGGGCTTGAAAACGTGCACCCCCTATAAAGAAAGAGAAAAGCAAAACAAGCAAACAAACAAACTGCTTCAACAGTGGCAAAAAAAACAAGTGATCAAAAACAGAAAAAATGGTCAAAAGAAGAGAAAGGACTACCCCAACGAGAAACCCATCCACCCCACCCCTCCTACCCCCACTACCCCAGCGAGAAACCCAACCCCATCCACACACCCCCCTCCCCAGCCACGTCGACGGAGAAGATGATGCTAGAGACAATTAAGAGAAGAAAAACGTGATAATCAGAAGTCTACGGAATGAACTCAGTGAAGTACCAGTAAGATTTATTCTAGTAGTCTTAAATACAATTACGTGAAATACTTTTCCTGAAGGATGTGGTGCTTTGTTTAGCTATGACAGAGGACGGGAGGGAACTCCAGAGCCGAATGGCACGATTGCGAAGAGAGTTGTGTTGTAAAGAGTTTTGAATAGAGTCCAGATGCAAGGATGCAGATTGTCGAGTGTTGTAATCATGAACTGAAAAGTTGTGTGAAAAATAGTTTGAAAATTGACTGGGCAGGAGGTCGTGTAAGGATCGGTAAGTAAATGTGGCAATGTTGGTGTTAAAAATATCAGTAAGTTTTAGAAGATTCAGTGACTTGAACAAGGAACTAGTATGGTCACGTGGTTTGGAACAAGTGATGTGTCGAATAGCTCTCTTTTGTAAGACATTTAACTTATCGAAAAGAGAACGACTTGTACTAGACCAAGCAATTGAACAATAGTTAAGATGAGGATAAATTAAGGCGAGATAAATTGAACGAAGAGCATTTCTAGGTACGATAAACTGAAGCCTTCCTAGTATACCGACAACTTTAGCGATCTGAGACGAAATATTACACACATGCTCATTCCAAGAAAGCTTAGAATCATTATGAATCCCCAGAAATTTAACATTTTCCACATGTTGTAAGCAATTACCATCAATAGAAATTTTAAACTTATGACCCCCGTTCAGATTGTCATTATTAAAAACAATGAAGCTCGTTTTTGTCACATTTAGGGAAAGTTTATTCATAGTGAACCAATCGAAATAGACCTTAAGTTCACGGCACACTAGCTCCTCCAGACGCTGGGGATCAGAGTCGCTGAAAAATATATTAGTGTCGTCAGCAAACAATACAAGTGAAGCATTCTTTGAAACATTGGAAATATTATTTACATAAATTATGAAAAAAGGGGTCCAAGAATAGAACCCTGTGGAACACCACATTTCACCTTACTTAGGTCAGAGTTAACGCCATTGAGAGAGGGAAATTGTTGTCTGTTAGAAAGGTAACTTTTGATCCAGTTGTAGGACACTCCTCTAAAACCATAATGATATAATTTAGTGAGTAGGATGTCATGGTCAATTGTGTCAAAGGCTTTGGACAGATCGAGGAAAATTCCAATGGAAATTTCTTTCTTAGCCGCAGCTTTGTTTAAGTTGTCCAGGGCATCTACAAGTGCAAGTTCTGTTGAACGACCAAGACGAAAACCGTACTGGCAGGTTGAAAGTATATTATGCTTGTTAAGGAATGAATAGATTCTATTGCACATGACTTTTTCGAAGATCTTTGACAGACAGGGGAGGACTGAAATAGGACGGTAATTCACAGGCTTATGTTTGTCACCTTTTTTAAAGACAGGAATTACTCTAGCTACTTTCAATCTGTCAGGAAAAACACCCTGAGAAAGAGAAATATTAAAAATATAGGTAAGAGGCTCAGCTATATAGTGAAGTACCCGACGAACATCAAAGCTGTAGTCTTGAAAATGGGCACTTAACCCAGCAAACAAGCCCAGTTGGGGCCCAACTGGGCTTTACCTGGGCTGGTTGGGCCTAATTGGGCTTGGGCTAAAAGTGGGTTTTATAAGGGGCCTTATGGGGACCTAATGGGCTTAAATGAAAAATGTTCAAACTCAGTTGTGAAGCAATGCTTTAAATTTAAATTTTTTTTATTGATTTTACGGAGAAAATAACTTTAAAACAAAAGGATTAAATACATTTGTTTTGGTTGGGCTATACTAGACCTGATTTGGGTTATCATTATTTGGACCCGAACTGGGACCGAAGCGGGGCCAACAGGGCCATCTTCAAAAACGTTTTAAATAAGTTGCGAGCCTCTCTTTGAATCCAATGACATCATATAATATATGATGTTAAATATTATTTAACTATATAATAAGTCTAAAGAACTATTAAGATAAAACTGAATAAGTGCTGGTCGTAATTGGGCTTGAGTTGGGCTTTGCACTATTTCGCTCCGACTGGGGCCCTGTCCTTGCCCTAATTGGGCTGTCTTTAAAAATCTTGCAAATGGGGTGTGAGTAATTCTTTATAGTGAAAAGACTTTTAACCTTTTAAACTGGGTCATAAATGCACCAAATAAGTACGAAAACAAAGCGGGCTTTGACTGGGCCTGACTTGGACCATGCAGTTTACTTGCCCAAGAGGGGTCCTATTGGGGCCCTATTGGGGCCCTGTTGGGGCCCGATTGGGCTATCATCACAAACGTTTAAAAAAATTGTAAGACATTTCTGTGATTCATTTACATAAATCTATAAGCCTACATTTACCAACATTAGTCGAAAGAACTAAAAAGTAAAATAAAACTTGACTTAAGGCGGGTTTTTCTTGGGCTTGAGTTAGGCTATGCACTACTTGGCTCCGACCCAGGCCCTATTTGTACCTATTTGGGCTGTCTTTAAATATTTTGTAAATTAGTTAGTTAGGTAGTTAGATGGGTTTTTACGACACACCAACCGTGTCATATAGTGTCATCCAGAAAAGAAAAAGGTGCAATGCTGGGGTACAATTAACTTAAAAGGCGGGGTCAAATTCCACTAAAGGGTCCACGCAAACGCGGGAGTCATATATAAGCCTACCTTTACCAACATTGGTCGAAAGAATTAAAAGGTAAAATAAAAACTGAAGTTAAGGCGGGTTTTTCTTGGACTTGAGTTGGGCAATGCACTACTTGGCCTCGACCCGGGATCTGTTCTTACCTAGTTGGGCTGTCTTTAAATGTTTTGTAAATGGTTTGCACGAAAATTACTTATATCCATGTACCGTAAGGTGACTTTCAACCTGTTTACCTTCGGGGTCATAAATAGACCTCTGATTAATACCTAACCATGAAAGATAAATACTAAATCTCAGATAAATAGTACGAAAAACTTGGACCATGCACTTTAACGTCCCAAGAGAGGCCCTCTTGGCGCCCACTTAGGCTAACATCACAAATGTAACATCACAAATGTATTCATGTATCGTAAGATGACTTTCAACCTGTTGACATTCGGTAAATACTGAACAAATGGGTTTTAACTGGGCCTGACTTGGGTCATGCACTTCCATGTCCCAAGAAGGGTCCTGTTGTGGCTCAAATTGGGTATTTTCACAAAAGATTTGACATAAGTTATGAGACACTTCTTCACTAATTGGGGTCGAATTGGGCTATGCATTATTTGGGCCCCAAGTGGGTCCTGTTGGGGCCCTGTTGGGACACAATGGAGCTTTCTCTGTCAAATATGAAGCGTACACAAAAAATCCTGGTTTACTACATTTTACCCATACTATGATGTGCAAGTTCTAATATATTGTTATTTTAACTTCAGATAAGAAGGAAGCCAGAGTGTTTTTTACTGGGTATTTGCTAGTTTACTCCTCGTTTAGTCATTGGTTTCCTTGAACCTAGTAACCACCCAATACAGAACAATAGTATTGGCACTCACTACCCGCATACTTGGTTTGAAAACCACGCTCGCTGCTGCTTGTGCCGGGCTTGGCTATACATAAATTAGCGAAATACGTGTGTATTACGTAACAACTGGCCGATAGGAATAAGCATAGCTCATCCCGGGTAATATTGTATATGCATATCACGTCGCGTCGGCATGTACTGGGTACGTAATACAGAATAGTAAGTAAATGTACGATGTTCGGTACGGGGTACTCAAAACGTACGCAGATATCTAGCTGGCTGGCGTGGGTATTACTAACTTTAAATTGTCATCATTCTCACCATTTTATACGTTGAAGAATTGTCCTGAAAGTAATCATTGGTAAGTTTTGAACTTTTTTGAAATACTTATGTAATTTAATAGAGCGCATATCTCAAAAAGTATTGAAATTTGCCAAACTTGGGGTTGGCCCAGGTTTAGAAAGGCTAGTACCTACTCATTACTACTAGTAGTAGCAGTTTCAGTGCTAGCCTAAGCTAGCCTAGGCCTAACGTTATATAGGCTTAGGTTTCCTTAAAATACTTAACTGAATTGTGTGATAGGGTCGAGCATAAAGCCAACAGGCTAGGCTGCACAACCTATCGCGGTATTACCTAGGCTGTGCTTGTACCCCACCATGATAATTAATATGAAGTTTCACCGCCAAGACTAGGCTTAAGCTCAGCCTTTGCCTCTTTTACGTAATCTTTCATTGCAGTTTTCATCATAACTAGCCTTTCTTAATATGAAGGTAAACAGGGTGAAAATTGGAAGTAAAATTAGGCTAAAATAAAAACTGAGGTAGGCCTAGGCTAGGCCTAGCCTAGGCCTAAAAACAACCAAACTGGCATCAATTATTAACTGTTACACCAGCAGGAGTGACCATTTTAATTAGAATTCAGTTATTTTACGCCCCTGTTACTTTCCCTCCTACAAAAATGTTGTTTTCCAACCCTGGTTTTTTGGGGTGGAAAACAACAGCTTGAGGGGTGGAAAGTTACGGCATAGAAAAAAATACCTGCAAGAGTTTAAAGCTTCATAAACTCGAACTAAATTTTCATATGATTAAACGTTTCTTCGATTTAAAGCCATCTAGGGGGCCTAAGCAGTGTGCAGCTGCTGCTGCTGCAAGGGCTAAGGCCGAGGGAATGGAAGTCATAGAATACCGTCTACCGCCCGCATGCGTACCGCCCGCATGCGCTGGACCATGCCACCGAAAATTTTCATTAAATGCTTTTTAATGCTCAGAAATGTAAATGTCTTCACGTCGGCCATTTTAATGCTCAGGCTAGTTATTTTATAGGTGGTGTTCAAGTTGAAGCCATTGAGTATGAGAAGGATTTAGGTGTGCTTATTGATAATTCGTTGAGTCCAAGTAGATAGTGTGCCAAAGCTGTAAGCTCTGCTAATAAGGTACTTGGTATTATTAACAGAACCTATGATTGTAAAAGTAGTAGCAATATATTTAGATTCTTTGTCACTGGTTAGACCACATCTTGAATATTGTTGTCAGGCATGGCGCCCGCATCTGCAGAAAGATATAGATAATATTGAGAAAGTACAACGTCGTGCTACAAAAATGATTCCAGAACTATCTACTCTCAGTTATGATCAAAGGCTTTAGCGAACTGGTTTAGTTTCACTAGAAATGCGTAGACTTAGAGCAGACTTGATGGAAGTTTTTAAAATAGTTAAGGGACTAGAAAATGTGGATTAGTCAATCTTTTTCAATCTGTCAAAAAGTAGTAGAACCAGAGGACATCAGCTAAAATTTCAGAAACGCTATTGTCGACTGGATAATAGGAAGTATTTATTTAGTCAGAGAATTATTACGGAATGGAACAATTTCTCACAGGAAGCTGTAACTGCTACGACAGTCAATGGATTCAAAAACGTAATCAATCCTATTCTACGGAAAAGACGGGGGCTCTACATAAGCCATAAACGGCTGTCTGCCCTAGTTTTTACGACCCCATCGGCAGTTACTGGTGGGCTCCGGTGAGTTACGGTATTTCAAAATCATTCTCAGCCGTGTACATCGTTTCAGTAATGCGAATGTAACTTTCGTTTTGAATTGCGTATTTATCACGACGTAGACTCGTAGTCGGTCGTTTTGCTTAGATATTGACCAGTCTTGCAAAATAATGAATAATGGAAAAAAGCCTCATGTGTTTTCTAAAATCACCCGGACGGTACTCTATGACTTTGATTCCCTCGGCTTAGTAGGGTGCTTGGATTAATCAAGAGGAATTTAGATAGTATAAGTGAAGAAATTGTACTAAATCTGTATAAGCAGTTGGTGAGACCCCATGTCGACTATGCTGTCCAGGCTTGCAGTCCCTTCTACGAAAATTACAAGTTTCTCTTAGAGCAAGTTCACAGGAGAGTCACTCGCCTTTTACCCAAAGAGAGACATCTACCTTATCATGTTAGACTTAAACATCTTGAGCTTTCCACCCTGGAGTTGATAAGGATTATGGGGGGGAAATGCTCCAGGTGTACAAATTTCTCTTTGAAAGAAATCCTTTGGTATCTTGTAGTTATTTAAAGGTTCAAAGTAATTCTCGGGTTCGAGGCCATTGTAAGAAAGTTAGTAAAGTGTTTTGTAAGGCTTGACATAAGGAAGTTCAGCTTCTCTCATAGAGTTATCAACGAGAGGAATAGTCTGCCTGAGTGGGTAGTTAACTCCACCTCAGTGCACTGCTTTAAGGATAACATTGAAAAGTTCTTCCATGACTGTGGTAGAATCTAATTGTACTGGGCTGAGTGGGCTCGTTTGGTGTTGGTTGGTTGGTTATTTTCAGTAAAGGGTTTGTGGACTTCAGGGCATCTTATGTCCTTTAACCTGTTATGTTATGTTCAGTTAACTTACATGGATGCCTTTTACACAACAATCCGTAGTCTATTTTACTAGGTACTGCTGAAAGTTTAAGGGTTGGAGGGGTTGAAGTCAGAAAGGTTGATGGCGTTAAAAATTTGGGTGTTTATTTTGACTGTTCTTTAAATATTGAAAATACATATCACAACAAAAATAAGAGCTGCTAATCACAACATGCACAATATAAGTAAAATATCGAAATATCTCTCTAACGCTTCCGCTATAAAGCTGATTCATTGTTTTGTGTTTTCTTAGCTTGATTATTGCAACAGCCTCTAGTATAGTCTATCCAATAAGCTAATCCAAAGGCTTCAAAAAGTTCAAATTTTGCTGCTAGAGTGATAAGCGGAATCGATTATCACCAACACATTACCCCTATTTTAAGAAGTTGATTATGGGATAAAATTCAAGATTCTCCTTCTCTAATATAAACCTTGCTGTGGACAAGCTCCCGCTTATCTTCGTGATATGTGCATTGTGAAGCCTTCTTTAAACTTTAAAAGGTCTACTTACAGCGTGACTTGCTTGGTTGTTCCGTTTGTGAAGCATAGCAACATGGGAGAAGGACGTTTGCTTAAAGTGGGCCCATGTTACGGAATTTACTTCCTATTAGTGTTAGAGAGTCTGCATCTCTTAAGATGTGTAAGGTTAATTTGAAAACTTTTTTTTTTAGTCTGGCCTTTTCTTAAGGAGTTGTAAGGCGCAACTGAATATTTTATGGTAGTGCGCTACAGGGATGTAGTACTCGTTACCGGTTTTCCCGGTCTTGGTCTCGACACCCTGTGGTCAACAACCTGTGGTCTCGGTCTCGGACCCTTTCAGTCTCCGAAATTTTTCCGTTCTCGCTTCGAGACCGGCCAAAAACGTGTCATTTTTTTCAATAAACTCATTTATTTTAAACTATTTTTAACTTCACTTACTTTCATTGAAATAAATTTCATTGAGAAAAAAAAATCAATTATGGGTTGAACTTTCTTCTCTGAGCTAGTGAGTGGGTCTTTAACTAACTTGGTCAATGGGAATAATAATGCATCGGACTAGCACACAGGTCAGGTTACTCAGTATAACCAGAACGGTAGCAGTCTGGTACGTACTGTACTGCATTACGTGTTTACTGTGTGTGTATGTGTGTGTATTGAAATCCCTTTCTCAGTGTTTGTTCTGTGCTATCCATTCCTAGCTTTTCATGATTGCCTGTTGACCTTATCATGACCATATTGAACCCAATCTGGCTACTTACAATTATTTATCCATATATGAATATCTACAAGGCTACGACTAGGCACCCGTTACTCAAATATTTGGGGGGGGGGGGGGGGTGGGGGAATTTTAAAGACTTTCTTACATAGTCTTTGGGTCTCATGTCATTGTTCCCTTTGGCATTTTAGGAAGATCAAGAAGTGCTTAGGTTACTCCTCTGAAGATGAATCTAGCGATACTTCAGGCATTGAAACTGAAGAAGTGGCACTACCTCCAACCCCCTTCCCCGAAAACAATAGGCAGCGTAACAAGCACCCCTTGTTCATCGAAAGCTCTCCCAGCTAAATTACTGTGTCACCATCCACTATAGATTCATCGTAATCATCATCCACCCCAAGAGCATCTCCACCATCTACCTATTCAGGTGCATCACCAAAAGAAAACTCGCAATTCAAGGAGAGAATCCTATGTCTGCTGGAAGAGGTGAAAGACACACAGAGAATCCACAGCAGTCTTGTAAATACTCCTTTGAGAAAGCAAGATTGTGCCGACTTCCCAGAGGCAGCAGCTTTTCCTGTGAAGTCAGTTGAAGAGCTGAATAAGGTGGGGCAAAAGCTCACAGATCCTGCTTTTGAGAAAGGATTGGTAAGTTTTTGTTTTTTGAGTTTTAAGGAGACTCGGATCCATTAGTGGCTTGTTTGGGGTTTAAATGTTAAGTACAAGTCAAATTTTGATGACAGTCATACTAACAGTGTTTCCTCTTATATATCCGCATTGAGTCAATTGTGTCCAATATC
Source organism: Holothuria leucospilota (assembly GCA_029531755.1). Classification (NCBI taxonomy): domain Eukaryota; kingdom Metazoa; phylum Echinodermata; class Holothuroidea; order Aspidochirotida; family Holothuriidae; genus Holothuria; species Holothuria leucospilota. Next base: position 29,630,871 of record CM055969.1, on the reverse strand, counting down.
TGAACATTTGATGCTCAACCAAATATGGAATATTTGCAAATAGTGCAAAGGTGTAGATGAAAACATCTTTTTTTTTCATTTTTTCTCCGGAACATCAGATCAATACAGAATGGCATCAAAACAGCGACTTAGCAGAAATAGGTGCATACCACGCAGTGTCAAAGAAATGATTTCATCCAATGTTAACGCTGCCATTATATTGAGTGAGAATTACTGTATGCCCTTTGATACACAGTGGCAAGTTGTAAATAACAGGATCTTAGGAATAAACTTCTCTGGACGGTACTCGGTCATTTCACCCCTTTGCCAGTTCGACCCAAAGTGGAAGTCGCTTCTCCCCCAAGTACCTACCTGTTTGCCCTATCGATATTACTAACACTAGTTGTTGTAAAAATTTCAAATGCAGTTGGTATTATTTTTCGATAATATTTTTTTACGACAGCAGAAACAAAATGTCATAAGTTGTGGAAACAAAATTAAGTGATGAGAGGACTCACTTGCTGCACCAAACAAAACTGAATGGCGCAAGTTGAAGAAATTATGAACCCAAACGAAAACAAAACGCTAAATGAAAAAAAAAATCGGTATTTTTACACAAAAATATATGACCCTTTGAAGATAGCATAGTGCAAGAGACGCAACATAAAGGATGAAAAGGTACAAAAATGCCGAAAATGACAAAGTGTGTTGCCAATAAATTAGGGGGCGAACTGGTCAGCACTTGGGGGCAAACTGGTAGGTCTTCGGGGGTGAACTGGTCATCGCTTGGGGGCAATCTAGCTTTTGGGGGGCGAACTGGCCAGGGGCGAAACGACCGTAAATCCTTTGGACAATTCAGTCAAATATCAATTTAAATTTTGTATTTTTCTCAACAGACACATTTCAATGGGGACATGGGTGGAAGAGCATTACTGGGAGCAGTGATAAGGATGATGAGGGTTTTGGTTACAAATGACCTTTGTTTCCAAATAACCTTTACTGGAATAAACAATAAAGTTGCTTTTGGAAGCACCAAACTATTCAGTGTTATATGTAGTAAGTATAAAATTTTTCTTCAAGTGGTTAAAATGATTATAAATACACAGGGAGTAGTAAATCTATTTTGATACATCAAAATGACTTTCAAAGCAGGAAACTCAGTAGCTTGAAAATTATGAATTTGGAAGACAAAGTGGTGTGCTAGTAGCTAGTTGAGGTGAGTTTGATAATGCAAAATATGATAACACCATGGGTACACATTAACAGATCAAGCTTATTTTGTTTGAAAGGTCCTTAAAGCCTACAAATGATATGGAAAAAGTAGGAAAGAAGTTGCCAAATTTTCATTTTTTGAAGGATTTTAATGGTGAGTTTGGCTGTTTTGCTTGTTTTGTTTTATGCTATTCAGTGGCATCTGATGCATGTGCATTTTTGAGCTTAGGACTTAATCAGCAAGGTTCCTGTTAAACTGTAGCCTGAAAATGTCTTGGAATATTGTTTTTAATTTTCATGCTGAAAAAGTGATGGAATTGATAAAATAACAAAAGTCATTTAATGGACAGCCAACGTTAATACTATTGGTGGTTCCTTAACCCATGGTCATGGATTTTACAGAATTGAAAGGTCATGTTCATGGTGAAATAAAATTTCATTGTCCGTAAGATAAAGGAACCTCTTCATCAGCAAGCTACTGTATAATGTTAAGGTAATTTAAGCATTGATACTAAAGTTAATGCTGCTTTTATTACCCTTTCAGAGGATTTAAGGAGAAATACCCCGACCTCACCTGTTAACAAGCAGGACAGCGAGATAGTAGTTACGAAGTGCCTGAATGGGGCACGGGACAGGGGAGGCAACAGGACCAGACGAGCTCAGACAGAAAAGAAAAGACGGGAGGCCACCAGACAACATGCTCCTGAAGACCGTTTAGAAGAAAGTGAAGCCCAAGAGCAATAATTCTTAGTTTGGTGCAGTATGTGCAACATGGTCCAACTATACCCAAAATGTGCGTGTGATGTTACGATTAAAGGGCAGGAGCAGTCACCCCAGACTTGTTTTGAAACTACAGCTTAATCTCATTTTTCCCCTTATTTCCTGCGGGTGTTTTCCATGGTGTTTTAAAACATCAATACTGCATATGCAAGGTAGATCAAGCAGTTACTCCTGGTAAATTTCATAATTGAGTAAGGAAAATGTCACATGACTCTCAAGAACCATTCATGAAATAGGATAATCTACTACACTAATCCAAACTGGAGTGACTGTTCCTGCTCTTTAAACTGTATATGACTTCCCTCTTTGGGTTGTTGAGATCAGATAAGAGACATCAGTTTTGGCTCCATGACAATTTTGTTCATTTTTGATGCCGTAGCCCTCCCTGTAAAGTTTTTTCTTCTAGTGCAATATGCCTCCATAACTCCATCCAGCATTGAGTGATCCAAACAAAGTTTGTGGCAAGTTTGTGTACATTTTAAGAGTCTTGCCACTTGATTTCTTTAACTGTAACACGTCTTAGGAATTCATAATGGTGAAATGTTTACAAAAGCTATGCAAGCGTTCACACAATACTTTCTTATTTTTCATTAGCAAGGACAACCTTCCCCCTGATCTTTTTAGTGTAATAAATTTAGGTAATTCGCTTCATAATAGTGCAATTCATTCCAAAGCTTTGCATGTGTGAATGGCAGTCTTGCCATCTCACTTCTTTCATGTGTTATAGTTATAGCAACCCCTGAATTTAGTATGTTTGTAATCAACTGTTTAAGGCTAGCTGAGGGACAAAACCTCTTTATGGTTTTCAGCAACGCAAAACCTATGCAGTAATGTGATCGCTTCTTGTGCCTGGTGACAAACATGTAATGATGGGGTTATTTTAAGGAGGGAAACTGTGTAAATGACATAGTTGGAACATTTTATTTTTATGGGAGTGGGTGGTCTAGTTTTTGTAATTGTGAAGATTGTAGATCATCAGATGGGAGTTTGTTAAATCCTTGCAATCACAAACATTAAGAAGTGTACACATGTAAGATATAATACTTGGAATGTTTAAGATGCTATGTTGAGCAAAAGAAAATTTTGTTTTTAATTCAAAGGTTATTCCATATCATCATGAGTGTGCAGTGGAAATTAAAAATAACTGAAAAAAGAAATTTATTGCAGCTTGGTTCTTTTGCTGCTTAGTCCTCATGTTGTGGACTAGCTTCAAGTCTTTAAAGGTAGTCTTTTCAATTAGATATCTCCATATTACCAATGACCCCTTTTTTGTATGATATTAAATCCGTATCGTTAGCAGAGAAATTTTAATTGGGTTTATTTAACTTTTATGAAGAGCACGCATCTCATACTAGACAGGTAACTAGACTTCTTCAGTCACGGCAGAAATGTAGTCCCAGGTGTAATATACTGGGGACCCCAAACATATGAGAGTGTCCCAAAACCATTAACAATTTTACCACGGCTGCACAATAACAAATTTGTGCAGAATTTACTAAGCATTTTCTTCAGATATGGCAATGGCAACCCATGACTTGAATTACTGTGGTCAGTAGTTGTAAGGAGTTATTGCTGGATGAACCAACATTTTCTAGAATTTCTAGAAAAATATGTGAATAGGTTGTTTTTGGCTTTTGACAATGGTAATTTTGTAACCAAATTAGAATTCCCAAAGGCAATATTCAAAAACCAAATTCCTTGTATACATCTTTGGTTTTCAAGTGTAATGAGTACAGTACCCATTAATGTGAGATATTTTCTTTCTGTACAAATTTTGTTGCAGGTCATCTGCTTACTGTTTAACCTCTTAAGCATTGTCCTCACCATCTGAGGCATGGGTTTATGTTGACTGCACATGCCCTTAGAGTTCTTCCATTCAACGTGTGCCACACCTGGGTTCAGATCAGACAAAACAAAAAGTCTTTTGTAGTATAGGTCAGATTTGTTGCACATATGATATGAATTTTAAAAGTTTAGTTTAGTTTTTACCTCGTACTTATTATCAGCAAACGCCCTATGTGATGTCCGTTTTTAAGGGCAATTTTTTAAGCTTAGTTTTTTTAAATATATTCAATGTGTGATTTATTGTAAATAACTGTTTTGTGTGAGAGGAATTTTTCCCTTTTTTTGCTTTTTTAACTTTAGATGCTACAGTACTTTTTCACAATCTGATATGTCTGTGGCAATAATGACAGATGTTCAAATCTGAGAATCATTCTTCTTCTATGTCCCTTTTTATGTGCAACTTTTTAAGCTCCGTTTGTTAAATATATTCAATCTTCAGTGTGTTACTCACAGTTTTCATGCTTTGTTTTTCAGCCACTTTTGTATTACAATATCCTTTGTATAAATGTGTTCTAGAATCATTTCAGGCAGTGGTACCATATTAAATAACTGTTGTGTGTGAGAGAATTTTTCGGCACCTTTTTTCTTTTTTTAACTTAAGACGTTACTTTTCACACTCTTTGATGTGTTTGTGGCAGTAATAACATAGATGTTTAACCTGAGAATCATTCTTCTTGGTGTTTCATTAACATGAGTACCGTTGTTATATCATCATCATGTTACTAAGTTATTAACAAACGTACCAAAGGTCTAGGAACAAATCTTAATGCAGCCATGAAAAAGTATATTTTAAAAGATCTGACAAACCTGCCTTAATGATAGGACCTTTGTTCGTGACCACTGAAATGAGTAAGCTAAATGGGGTAGGTGGGTAAGGCATAAGTTGGTTAGCCCAAATGGGACCCAGTGAGAACCAATTTGGTAAGCCCAATTAGGGTCGAATCAGTATCTGCTCTGCAACAAACTGGTTCTTTCAGTTGGACCCCCATAAGAACCCTCTCTGGCCCAAGTCCGTTGGCCATATTTGAGCCCAATCCAGACCCATGTCGTCTTTAATCAGTTATCCCAATTAGTACCTAATCAGGGCCCACTGTTGCCCAGTTTAGTTGGCCTAATTTGGGCCCTCTCTGGTCCAAGTCAGTTTGCCCAATGAGAGCCCAAGAAATACCTACTCAGGTCCAAGTACGTAAGCCTAATTGGGGCCCAATGAAGACCCACTCCGGTCTCAGTCTGTTAACCTTATCGGGCCCAATCTTTGCCCATTTTGTTTTCAATCAGTTAGCCCAGTTGGGGCCTAATAAAGACCCACTCCAGAACAAGTCGGTAAGCGTAAGTGGAGCCTAGTCTAGGTCAATTTTGTTTTTAATCAATTAGCCCAGTTGGGACCCAATGGTGACCCATCCCGGCCCAAGTCGGTTAGCCTAATTGGGGCTCAATCATGGCCCACTCTGGCCCTACTTGGGCAGCTCAATTGGGTACTCATTGGTACTGGCTGACAAAATTTATTAGGCCCCAAGTGGTCAGCCTCATTTGGGCCCAATCGGTAGCCCAATTGGGACCCAATTTGGGCCCAATATGATGTGGTGGCTGGGAAGTGAGATTCACCTCCCTTGTAAGTATTCACACATCAATAAGGTAGAATTTGGACCATGAATTATTTCTTTTGGTCAGATTTTGTGACCTTATGTCACCTGCTCACTGTTTACAATAAAATTATATATATCTTCTACACTGGGAACTGAGAAGCTAAGACAACTCCTTTGATTGCCCCCTTGTTTTCTCTGTACATATTTTATGTTTTTGTTGTTGTTTTACCAAATGCCATGTTTGTTTTTTGTCCGTCTTTCTTTTTTTAAGTTCCAAGGGATCAAACTTGTAAAGCTTTGCTTACTCTGGTTCCTTCACCTATCACAGCTCAGCAGTCAGTTTTATTACAACATCAAATTACTTTATCATTAGTTTATTTTAGATCAACGGTCAGATTCACAAATAATACGCACAAAAAAATTTCCCATCGCTGGACTTATCTTTTTGAGTCGGTATCTTTTTGAGTCGATATTCACGAAGGGAAAACTGTACGCAACCTTCAGAGTTGTCGTAAGTACAAAGAAACAGTAATACTTAACGAGGCACTTTGTACCAAATAGTAGTGCACGACATAGGGCACGCGTGTAACCACAGAAAATAACGCGATTCGTTTTATCATTGGGAGTCATTGTGATTTGCTAAAGATATGACAGAATAGGATGCAACCGCACGCACGATTGGTCCATGTAAATTTATGGCAGTTGCGTATATTTAGGAACTGCCAGGGGCGGGATTCACTAATATTTGCGTTAAGTTCTTGCTTAAGGTAAAATGCTTACGCACTGCGTAAGATCTTTCTTAAGTGGTATGCACAAAAATATCTTAAGCCGAGGTCGCAATACAACGATTCCGATTTCCGGACCAAAACTTTTTCGGATGATAAATCGTCATTGGTCTGTAGGTCACACTTGCGCGAAATGATAGCGACAAATAGCGTCGGGCCTATGTTTTGGTTGTGAAGTAATCCGCGACATGGATCTGGCGGGAGTAGAGACAGATTGATCTTTGTAGGTATAATTATGAAAGGGTATTATTTCACTGACAGTTTCTTTTACCTTATCCTTCCAATCCCGAGTGATAATTGTGTTGCAATGGGTGTTCTTGTTTCCGTAGGTGGTATTCCCAGGTCAAATTGCAAGTTTTTTGACAACTCCTTCAGAAATTGGGTAACGACCAAATGAATTGTCGTTTTTTGCATTATTTATGATCGTCTGGCAAAAACTAGGGAGGGGGCTAAGGCACTCCAGAGTGAGATGCTGCACGTTTCACTGCATACCTGCCCGAAAATAATGATGGTGTAGCGTGACTTGTCTCAAGGGCCCGGGGTAGTGGTAGGGTTTTGGGCAGTAGTATGTTGTGTGATCGCCGATATGAATTATTGGGCGAGATATATTCTAGGTATGAAACGAACGACTTCAGAATCAGTATCCAATTTTCCCTTTACTCGGATCCGGTCCAGGATGGAAGTTCCAGGGAACAGACCTAGCTCGGAATGGGCTGTAACTGTGCTAAGACACGGAAGGTGTTCTACTTTAAAGACAATTACATGAAGATTACTTAGGCCGGACTTTGAATTGGACCTAAACAATCACTAATTTAATTGTTCACTTACAATAGTACGAAACCGTGTGTTCCATATGCTTTGGTTGGAAACTGGGACGTTAAACCTCATCTAACTAACTAACTAACTAACTCCATATGCTTTATTTTTAAGAAGACGAGGGTGGCCACACACGGACTTAGGAACACTGGAATCGAAATTGGGGTCACTGGGCTCGGAAATAGGGCCCTTTAAATTTGGAACTAGCTCGGACTCGGGAGGGGGCAGGGGTATCAATTTCAAAACAGATATTTTTGAAAAATATCAAAATGTCATTTTATGTTTAGCGCCGTTTAAGCAGAACCTTTTATAAAAGAAAAAAATGGGATATCAAGAAAACCTCTGGAGAAAGGTTCAAAAAGTAAGGAAAAGTACAACAGGCAGGAGTCACTTAAAACCTACAGGTATAATATGTTAGGAATATTTTATTTTAAAAATGCTCACGAACAGTTCGGGAGATAGCCGCTTATGGGTTAAAATGAGAATTCACTCCATCGGGGGAAAGTATTGCCTGGGTGTAAACATGAATATTTATGGGTACTTAGAGCCTATCTCCTCACAGCCATCGACCTGTTTAAAACACGTGCGTTTATTCAGGCATGAGATAATGGTTAACGCCCATATAGCGAAACGCAAGGAACCCTCTACTGCGTTCTAATGAACACAAACACTGGCATGATCCACTTGCACACCTTTGCGTGGAAAACGAGCCTATAAATTAAGGTAATGACAATAAGGGCTTTGCAAATTGTCCATTATCTCAAAAACTGCACGGTGAACTATCAAACAGTACTCGGCTTTTTGGCAAACTGATTTGATGGCCAAACGAATTAGCTACAACTAAGAATGGTCCCTGTGCATGCATCCTAAGCTGCAGTGTCGATGCCCCTAATGCCAGCTTTCTTGGCAACGGGCCTGATGGTAAGCACTTAAGGGAAAGGCAATTGCTTCACCTTATCTCTGGCCATTCAAAAATGCACTCAGATATACGTTAGGTTAATGCAAAAAATAAGAGACAATTCTTCCACCAGCAAAATAATGTCTCAGATTATAACTGGATTGCATAATAGCCAGGTTGAAAGCATCAGATGAAATCTCAGGTGGTGAACACCCTGAAACATTCCAATGGAAAGCCGTAGAAATATCTCAAATTTGACATTGAAACCACCTAAAACAGACACAGGCAATTCAATGTTTTCATGAATTTTAGGTTGTATTATGTATTTCGTTTCCCTTGTTTTATTACTTATTTTACAGAGGTTACCAGCCTCCTATCTCTCTTCACTAATTGTTATGTTTCTAATGACATCTGCTGGTCCAATGTGTTGAATTTTCATAACTAATGCAGTAGACATCTTTTTCATCATATATAAGACCTTGGCCTCAGTTGTGCACTCTACACTGCACATACATTTATTTCGAAATCTTGTTTTGACAATTAGTCCACCGAGTGCTTATTTTTTCTGTCTAACAACGGTAAGTAAGCTAATCTTCTACCAGCCAAAGTGACGTTCAGTTGCTGGTGTAAACATGTTTTATATTAAAATATAAACAGATGTGCTCCCTTTCTGCTACTTTGTGTCACAATATTAACAGCCATTCTTTTGGGTGATGTTGCCACTGGAAATAATGAGTTTCCTTCTATCCTGGACGAAATAAAAGAAGAAACATGAAAAGACAGAAAGCAAGAAAGCTCTTTTATGTCAGTGTGGCACAATAAATTCTATCTTGAGCCAAGCAATTGAGTTTATATGCCTTTGGTCATTTTGCTAATATGATACAGCTAATTTTGATAGTGTTTGTGTAGTTAGGTAAATTTTTAAAGACATAAAACAAACCCATCATCCGTGCCAAACTTACCCCTAGCCTTTTACTTTATTTTCTTTAAGTCTCCTGAATAACTGATACCTTAATTTGACAAACACTTACCATCGTTGTTTATACAGGTACCAGGTATGTATTGGTTTCTTCACCCTTGACTTCATTCTATAATGATATTTACTTTCGGCCACAACTGCTTTATACATTCATCACACACGTGAAGCAATGTCTTGTGCATATTTTTCCCGTGAAGAAAGTCTATAAGATAAAGACCAAATAAGAAAGAATATTTTCGTTGTGTTTTTCCTGTATCTCTGTCTCTGCATAAACTCTCTCAAATTTCTTTCACACAGCCGTAAGGTTGCAGCTATACATCTTCTGGATTTTACAGATTGGTGATTTTAGTAGTTTATAATTACAATGATTTCATCAGCTTGTTTAATGACATTTTCAGTTGTGCACAATTCTGCACCTGAAGTACACAGGTCATAAGCATTGACCACTGCAAAGGGATAGCATTTATAATGCCTACAAAAATTAACAGGTCACATCTTCAAAAGTAATACTTCAACCTGAAAACTTTCTAATGATGTACAATGAATGCATCATTTTGTTTTTCCACTCAAAATTCAGAAAAAAGAAAAAAGAAACAGTGGAGAAATAAGTCTACTAGGCACAGCAACTTCCTTGGCTTACTTTGTATTAATATTTTAAACCATCTGTGACGTCAACTAAGAGTTTGCAATTACATAACCACTTGGATCAGCTAAGGGTTATATAAGATCACTGAATAACTTGAATCGTGGCCCACAGTGCTTATTTTTCAGCTTATATTAACTGAAGATTTATGTTTGTCATCCGATGGGTTTTGTTTGGTTTTGTTTTCGATAGTGTTCCTTTCAAAACACGCTAAAGGAAAAGTAAAAAGCTACGGTTTACCATAGCTCTCACATAGGCCTAGTGTTAAAATTTTCATTTACCCAACTACTTCTTGTAATAAACACATTCATGGGATGTTTGGGATTATTGGACTGGCTTGCAAAAGCAACTTTCTATCAGTCTGAAGAAATTTGTCAGTATTTTTCTTTCATTATTTTGTATTTGGGATGTTGTGCTTAAACAAGCACGAGCTAAGATACAAGGGTATGACATATGATGGTTGAAAACATAAAAGTAACTCAGGCCTTACCCCTAACAAGGCGCCAGTATACCAACTGGAAGCTAGCTGTTAGAAACTTCTGATTTGATAAGGTTAGAAATATTGTTATGGCACGTGCTGTACACCCCTTAAACATAATGAAGGTCATGTAGACTGCATATAGCATAATGGTACTTCATCGTTAATCCTACATCATGTGTAAAAAGCTAGTGGGTACATAAGAGGTCTTTGCTAGGGTGAGTAGTACGTACATGACTATGTCCAAATTAAGGGATACTGTAGTGAACACATGTAATCTTCAACATTTTACAACTTATTGTGAAGTAGCATGATAGGTCTGTGGTACATTTTTTCATCTGGGCTGTGCTGTATTTGTCAAAAACCAGAGGTACCTGAGAAAATTGCCCATTTTTGTCAAAAATCTCAAAAAAGAGGTTACTCTAAAATTGTATGGGGCCTCGGGGAGAGATTTGCAGCCACTACACCCCCCCCCCCACACACAACATTTATACACAGGTGAATTGGGGTATTTCAGTCCCTGGCGTTTTTGAGACAATACGGTCTAAGAGCTAGCCTGTGATCATCACAACATAGGATTAGAGCTAGTTCAAATATGTTTACCTAGATACTTTACGCTTGGCCTAAGCCCAAGCTCAACACGTATTTGAAGTAATCAAAGCTTAATGTCTTTATCAAAGAGTTAGAGCCTAGGTATACATAAATCTATTGCAATGCTTTTTGCCCATGTAGACCTGGGATCTACACTTGTGTACATTTTTACATGGCGAAAGACAGCAAGATCGAATCAGTCTGTGCATGACATGCTAGCCTAAGACAATGGAGGTGTAGCCAAAGTCTAGGCATCTACTACCTAAGCCTACACTAAGCATCGGCAACTGTTCAATCTGCACCCATATTCCGTAGGCTATTCGATTGGGTGGTGTCTTTAATCATTGGTTGGTTGAAAGTGACAATGAACTTAAGGTATTTCTTCATGAGGGGGTAAATTTAACGGGCTACCTCCTACTTCACGCTCTATCTCTAGCTTTCATAATCAGGCCTCAGAAGGAATGCCAGTGCATGCTGGCCAGAAAGATGGGAGACGTTGCTTGATTTGGCTAGTGGAACCTCAGGCTGAAAAATGAAAACAATCGGATCTGGAAACTTTATCAAAAAACATTCCAAATCCGATATCGGTTTAGTGTGACCGTCCCCATACGAAACCCTTATTCCGACTTTTTTCCTGAAACTTCAGATCGGAATGCAGATTCCGAATCCTGTAGTGTGACCTCAGCTTTACACAGTTTGTAAAGATACGCAGCTTAAATGCAATCAGTTTACGAACAGCAATCGTGTGCATCACTACATTTTGTTTTGTCACATTTTTAACCAATTCAATCGATTGTTATTGTTAAAACAACGCACACGGTTTTCTGTCGTTGGCCGAACACAACTATTTTGTTTTGCTATGGTTTTTTGAACTTTCGACAACTCTCAAGCTTGCTTAAAGTAACGCAAATATTTACAAATTTTCCATGAAAATCGACAAAGCGAGCTAAGCTTCGTACGGCTGCCTTACGCAAGACTTTGTCCGTAAATATTCTTTGTGAATTCGGCCCCTAGAGAGGGATTTACTGACATTTGCGTAAGTTCTTGGGGGTTTTGACTGCTGCCTTAAAACTTTTTTTAAGTAGTATTCTCTGAAACTACTTACGCAGTACGTAAACATGTGCAGGGTAACTGCAATAAATGCACATGAGAAAATCGTGTGTACGGTTGCATCTTATTTCGTCACATGCTAAGCCAATTACATCAATCTCATTGTTAAAACGACGCGTACGGTTTTCTGTGGTTATACGCGCGTGGTCCTCCACCGTGCACAACTATTAGGTACAGTATTCATCTGTATTTGTTTCTATTGCGTTTTGTATTTACGACAACTGAAGCTTGCGTAAAGTTCCGCAAAAATATTTACGCCATTTCTCTTAGTGAATACCTACTAGTAAGAAAGATACCACGCGTAAGTCTGACTTACGCAATTTTTGTACGTAAGTTTTCTTTGTGAATTCGACCTCTGCTTTTTTTTTTATAATGTAATACTGCTGTACATTAAATAATGTTGTATATGTTATGAGGGTGGAAATAAACTTGAAACTAGTAGTACAGTATGCACTTCTGGAGGAGAGCTCAGGAGGAAGAGGAAATAGAGGGCGTACGCCAATGTAAGTGCCCAGAGATATATATGTCTACATATATGGCTCTGTAATTGCCATTCGAAGTATACTTTCGAGGATTTTGCAGGGTTTAATTATGATTGATAATTAAGGGTTATTGTTTATCGTAATACTAGACTGATTGAAAATGATTTGAAAATGTGTTCAGCGAAAGTATAGAATGAGACTTTAAAAAGGCTCGGAAACAGAAAAAGGGAGAAAAGATTGCGAATTGCATTTTTTCTCATTAGGTTTACTGATTCACATACACATTAAAGAACTTTTCAAACCCAAACATTAGCACACAGGAAGCTATTCAAGCTAAATGAAGCAAAACCACAACATCAAAACAAACAAATACGGTAATTAAAACAAAATCAACCGTTGTATCGTGCAAAATGAAATCAAGCGATAGGTAACAGGTATTAAACTTAGTTGAAACACAGACATTTTACATACGTACTCAGGGTTTCTCATCTTTAGTGTAAGTTAGAAACACATATGAATTCAAAGCTTATTAATCTAAGTTTGAAATTCATTGTGATAAGAACAATACAAGTACGAACTAAATGTTGGAAGAAAAAAATCTTAAATGGTAAAGGTTTATACTAGTATAACATGTCACAAATAAAAAGCGAATATGAACACCAACATGTTGTGGTAATTCCTGCAAAAAAGTAATATTGGAACTTCAAAGCAGAATAAGAGCTCTTAACTGGAGTTATTCTTTGCCATTTGTTTTGTGTAAGATTTGTATTTACAAAATTTCCCAGGTGTACATAATAGAAGACAGCTAAACCTCTTGAAATAAAAATGACAAAAACAAAGTTTTGCCAAACTATTGCAAGAAAAATTTGCACTGTATATCTGTATTAGAAAATTTCAGTGTGTCATAAATTTGCCATTTTTGCTCAATGAAATCTATACGGTAGCTGGGAGGTGACTTTTCGATTTTGAAGAAGTTACATCTCTCACAACGGAGTAAAGCTATTGTATTCGGAATGGATTACAGGTGATATTAAAGACTACTTAATTTAACGATAGCTAATATGTCTTCAATTGGCGTCGGACTTGCTCTGCTCAGTACATAAGCTTTTATTCATGCAGTATATTCAAAGAAGGGAGCTGCAATTTAGCTAAATTCTAAATTGCAGCTCATTGCTCAGAGATGTTAGACTGGAATAAATCAGGGAGCTGCAATTAAGTAGCTGCCTGAACTTTATTGCGGTGACTTTAAATGACTTGATCAGGTGTCCTCTCAATCTCGTACGTAGTTATGGTGGGGTGTCATTAGGGATTTTGGCTGTTTGATTCATGTCTTTATTCAGTGTAGACTTTATTTAGAATACAATTGGGAGAGATCAATTCTTGACTGGGTTCTTGATAGGCCTTAAACAGCCTTCTTACAGCAGTCATGTCTATGGCAAAAGCAACCGTGAAATTGCAACACCGTATTAGTTTCCTTACAATATCCGTCAATGGGAATACGCCGTAAGGTAACCCTTTTCTCTGTGACGAATTCATATTCCGCTTTCATAAGCACTCAATAGTTACAGGTCGTGTTCTAGAAATTTTAAAGCCATTGTCATACTTTCGCCTTGTGAAGCTTCCAGTGGACATATCTTGCATAATTTAGTCTACAGGAAAAGAGCGTTTGTATCATAACCGACGATTTTTGACACACTTGTTCTGGATTATTTCGTGTAAAGGTTGTCCCCTTCTTTTGATACCTATTGAATATAACTGACAGCCGACCAACCATATTTTCTGGAAATGTGTATTATAGATGTTTATAAGTTTAAGTATATGAAGGCCTACCACATGTCCATGACTCGTCTTAAAATAAGGAGGTGGTATTGCCCAGCGATCGTGGCCCTGGTTAATAGATCAATAGTCCCTCTCCCGCTCGTACACAAAAGAAAACGGCTTATTCAAAGCCTTTCGTTCAACATTTAGACATTAAAGAAAGAGGACGAAAATGACCCTGTCCTGTAATATCTGCGGAAAAGAGTACAATCGCTCAGATAGCCTAAAACGTCATGCGGAAGCAGTACACAAGAGCAAATCTCAACTGCAGTGTCATAGTTGTTTAAAGAAAGGAAAACCTTCGTCTCACGAAAACATACGAATCTCAAGGGAGATCTCAACATCAGGAGGAAAAAATTGACTGTTCTTTTGACAGTGGGAGTGAAATCAATATTTCGGACGAAGATGGCAAAGAAATAAACAAAGCTCTGCCCACAACGAGTTGCAAAGATTGCCTCAAAAAACGGGGACGTTACTCATCAAGGAGAATTGCGAGTAAAACGTAAAACTATTGACGAGTGCTACGAGGAGAATCATCAAGCCCACAAGCGCATTAAAAGATCCGAGCACGACGACACTGTGACGTCTGATTATAACTTTTCTGAAGACTCTATTAAGCCTCCCGCGTATTTTGAAGAGCTCGTCCCATTGTATCTGTTACCAGATGGAATTAATTGTTCCTCTGGAGATATCTTCAGTTTGTACAAAAGGCAATGGAAAACTATTCAAACGGTATTTCAAAGGAAAAATAAAATTGGACATACGTATAATTTCCGTCTGAATTAACCGTCTTCAGACGACTTAACACACCAAACAAGGATGATTTTTGAAGAGCAAGAAAACAGTTTTAAGTTAAAAGTAGTACTTGGCTTCTTTCTTCGCAACGTAGAAACGTGCGAACGTCGGTATTATGCCTCCAATAACTCGAAATTATTTGCTGAGCTTTTTTCCTGTGACGAATGCCTCAGCGTTTCTGACCTTTTTAGATACCTTTGCGGTACAAGACTTATTGGAACATGCACGTTTGCACCGACCTAACTCAAAATGGGTGGTTGAATCCATTACGGACATAACTTACTACGTGTACAAAATGAAGGATCATCATATTGGATGTGTGAGATTGAGCCTTCCCGATCATGGCCGTACGGGCCGGGATTGCTGGGGACAACCCCCCCCCCCCCTCTTAAATTTCAGAAACCTGACTAAATCGAGGAGATATTTTGTCTCAGTCGGGCGGAAAATTGGGCAGTTAAATTAGGTCTAGAGTCGGGCAAAAATCACCGCCCTCCCTGAGAAAAACAGTCCCGTACGGCCATGTTACCGATTACTTGAAACGCAATAAGGAAATAATCACTCTGGAGGAGAATCGAGACTGGTGAACTTTTGAGTGCTAACTTGTGCTTATTCAGATGCCTGGCCCTGTTCCGAGGAGCAAACGTAATATACTTAGAAAGGGAAACCAGAAAATGTCAGAAATTGTGGAAAGAAAATAAGCAGTTGCTTAGGTATGAAGCGAAATGTGAAAGAAAATGTACATCACATAAATTACCTGGAGGTTGTGTTTCATTTACCTCAGACAGTTTTTGAAACGTTGGAAGGAGAGGATTTCTCGGTGCCCGAGTCTTTACGTTTTCACCCCTATAGAGTTGTTTTTGACTTCGAGTGTTACTTTGAACCCCAAGGAGAGGAATTATGTGGGTCTGCTGAAAAATTGGTTTGGGAGGCTAGACATGTTCCCTTAAGCTCTAGCGTTCCTAGTAATGTTCCCGGATATCTTAAGCCGCGCTATCTTATTGTCGATAAAGAGCCAAAGGTATTGATTCAACATGTTAAGACTACTTGTCTGAAATTGCAGAGAAAGGACAAGCCCTCTTTAATGAATCATTCCGGGAACTACTGCGTAACATAAAAACTAAAATTTAACAAGATAAAGATGAGTGGAATATTCTTCAAGGAAAGCATAAAGGTAATAGGCGTCCCAAGCAACTTCATCTTCAATTTCTGCTTGACTCGCTCAAGTCGTGGATGTCCGAAATGTCTGCTTTTGGGTTTAACTCTGGTAACTATGACATTAACTTAGAAAAGCAATATTTCTTCCCTTACTTGCTTAATTAGACTGATCCTCTCGTATAATTAAGCGAATTAATTATGTGTCTTCGAACTAGGAGTCTTATCTTTCTCGACATTACAAATTACATGACACCTGGTTTTAGTAACGACGCCTTTTTGAAGGCTTTTGAGTGCTCTCAAACGAAGGGTTTTTTCCAGTTTGAATGGTTCACCCTAGAGAAACTCGATTATCCTCAACTGCCACCTCATAGTGTTTTTTACAGTGAACTCAAAAAGAGGAATATTACAGAGACTGTTGGCGTGTAAAAATGAAAATATGAAGACCATGCGGGATTTTTCCATGTAGTATAACAATCTTGATGTTGACCCTTTCATTGCCGAAGTACTCAATAAAATGGCAACTTTCTATAGACAACTAAACGTCGATGCTTTTAAGGACAGTATTTCTGTACCTGGTCTCCCTCTGAAGTACTTATTTCAAATTTCAAAACATCCGACCTTTCAGTTAATGAACAAACAAAGACCTATACTACACAATGTATGACAATGGCTTTAAAACTACTACAGAACACGACCTATTAGTATTGAGTGGTTGGAAAGGAGGGCTTATGAAAGCGGGATATTAATTCGTCATGCTTCGAATAACACATTTGGTTGGCTTACGGTGTATTCCCATTGACGGGTATTGTAAGGAAACTAATACGGTGTTACAATTTCATGGCTATTTTTACCATGGACATGATTGCTATTTGACGAGCGGAAAGGAAGTTAACGATAAAAATCGAGTGGACATGAAAACTTTGTATGAAAACACAAAAGACATTAAACAATACATTATCGGTCAAGGATTTAATTACGAAGAAATCTGGGAATGCAAATTTCGTAAGAAGAAAATGAAAAGTAAAATGAAGTAAAAAGAAGTAAAATGAACCTTAATTAAGACACTTTCTAAGTACTCTTTATAGTCCGTTAGAATTTAAAAATAAGCTAACGGAAAACCAAATTGTAACTGCAATCGGAAACGATCAAATTTTTGGATTTGATGAATGTGATATCTACGTACCAGACAGTCTTAAAGCAGTGCGTGAAGAGATGTGTCCCATTTTTAAAAATACTGAGATTTCAGTGGAAGACATTGGAGAGCATATGAAACACTTTGCGAATGAGAATAAAGTTATGCAAAAACGCCGACGAAGTCCCATATGGAGCATGTTTGGAAAGAAAATACTACTGACGACCCCTCTCGTCAAATGGTACCTTAACCATTGTTTAGTTATCACTCATATTTACCAGATCATTGAATACACCCCTAACACTTGCTTTCGAAAATTGGTAACGCTTTGTCAGAGGCTCGACGATCTGGGGACCGAGGTCCAGCAAAGGCTATTATAGCTGATATCATGAAACTGATTGGAAAATCTTCATATGGAAAAACCATTACAAACAGGAAAAAACATACAAATATCAAACTGGAAAATGCTGAGTCATCTTCCAAAATGATCAATTATCCACGATTCCGAGACCTAAATTGCACTGACGGCAACTGCTTTAAGGTAGAACTTGCCAAAAAATCCATGAACATAGACCATCCTTTACAAATAGGATTTTGTGTTAACCAGTACCCTAAACTTTGCATGCTTCAGTTCTATTTCGACTGTCTTTGTAAATATTTTGATAAAAGAAAATGGCAGTACGTTGAAATGGATACGGACTGGCATACATATCTATTAGTGGTAATAGTCTAGGCCATATTGTGAAACAGAAATGAAAGAATGTTTTCAAAAAGGGAAACACCTTTGGTTTCCTCGAGAAGACACCGAAGAAAACAAATTATACGAGAAAAGAACTCCCCGTTTGTTCAAAGTAGAATGGTATTGGCGTTATCAAGCAAAATGTACTATTGTTTCGGTGGTGCAAAGGGAGATAAATTTAGTTGCAAAGGGTTAAACAAGAAAGGGAACGAAATAAATGAGAAAAACTACAAAGATGTCCTGCAAATTAAAACACCTTCAAATGGCAGCAACACAGGGTTCAGGGTAAAAGACAACACAGTTTATACCTACACTCTCAGTAAGAACGCTTTTACGTATTTAAACCCCAAACGGAAGGTTATGAGCGATGGTGTTACGACTACATACCTCGATATTTAACTCAACTAATCTTCCACGTTTCGGTTGCAAATTCAAATGTATGATCTTAAAATGCAAACTGCAAAAAGAATTACTGGTTGTTACAAACCTAAATACTGTAACGCGATTTTATTTCTTGATTTTCATCAAGTAACTTTACTCGAATTTTCATACAAAACAAATACCTAACATATGTATGCATAGTGGTACATGGAATATATTTCTTCATTATCAATTTCTTTGTGAATGTTTATATTGAACGATATCTTATTTTACGTTGATGAGAAACGAAGAATGTAATGTCTGTCGGTGCAAACTGTAAAGGTACTAAACATGTACCTTTAACATGTGTATTTCATTATTTTCTTTTACATTCACCATAGCTGACTCATAAACGTCGTAACAAGTATGCTTACTATAACGATCAACCTACACGCAGGGAACCGAAAGTCTTTAAAGAGTTTTAGCTGTCTTCTAATATGTACATCTGGAAAGTTTTGTAAATAGAAATCTTACACAAAACAAATGGCAAAGAATAACTCGAATGTAGAGCTCTTACTCTGCTTCTAAGTTCTAATACCACTTTTTTGCAGGAATTACCACAACATGTTGGTGTTCATATTCGCTTTTTATTTGTGATATGTTTTACTAATATAAACCTTTATATTTTACGAATTTTCCTTCCAACGTTTAATTTGTACTTGTATTGTTCTTATCACAATGAATTTTAAATTTAGATTAACGAGCTGTGAGCCCATGTGGGTTTGTATCTTACACTAATGATGTAAAACCTTGCGAACGTCTGTAAAATGTCTGTGATTTAACCAAGTTTCATACCTGTAACCTATCGCTTGATTTTATTTTGCACGATACAACGGTTGATTTTGTTTTAATTACCGTATTTGTTTGTTTTGATGTTTACTTCAGGTGGTTTTGCTTCATTTATCTTGAATAGCTTCCTGGCAATGTCCAGGGGCCCCACGAATCCTGAGTCCAAGAAATCAACAAAAAGGGTAATGTTTTATGCCGGGCTATGAGGCTCAATTGTTTGTACTTAGGCTTAGGCGTGACTCTTGCATAATTGTAACTATTTTAGTGGATGGTCGAAGAGAGCTGATGCTATTGGGTTTGTGATACCATTGCTTAAGGTCCCTCACTGCACCTTGCCCATGGACCCCAGAGAGTCTTGTTACGTTCCTGCGACATCTCAAGAAATGGATGCGGTCTACGAATATCCACTATTTTCAGTAGTAGAATGTATGACTTTGCTTGCGATTTCTCACGACATATCACGACATCCCACGATATGGATGCGGAATCCGCAGAAATTTTGAACATGTCCAAAACTGTGCGACATCGATGCGGCTTTCTGGGAATTACCACGACTTCAAAATTGGCCAAGACTTCTCACGACCTACCCTTGCACACTGTGCGACTTTTTACTGTCGCAAACGGAGTCTTAAGACATTGTGAGATATCGCTTCCATGTCGTAGGTCAAAAGTCGTGCAGTGGGCACCTGGCTTAAGTCCAAATTTTTGCAATTTTTTGTGCCAAAGTTTTCTTTGTGAATTCTGCCGCTGATCTACAGCAGTAAGGTAAACCTTACATGAAAACTAAACAACTTGTTTCAGTAAAGTTTAAAGTATGTGTAGAAAAATGGCAGCAGAATTTGATACATTCCTATACCTAAAACAGCAAAATTAAGTTAATTTCCTTATTTGGCCTATCATCTTCGACCTTTGACTTGCTACTGCGAATGCTTGCAACAAGCAAGTTGTTATAGACATGCAGTTGCAAATCAGGATTGGGAGCAATGATATTGTTAGTTTAAGAGAAAGTTATGACACAATTTTGACATTGAGATTGTCATCTGACCTACTGACACTGTGACCTTTGACCTCACAGGGTTGAATATTGCGTTTTGTACGTTTAGTTGTCTACCTTAATATTAGACGTTATGGCTATTCAATGTTTCCTTCATTGTTCAGCCAAATTTAGTAACCACTTATCTTGGCCTTTGATCCCCCTGAGCTTTGACCTTTAAGGCTGAGGGTCTGCCAGGCGAATTTCTAGGACCATTCACTCACCCACCAAGTTTGGGTCTTACCTTGTTTCTAGTTAAAAAAGAGCTCACGATACACTTTTTGACAGTGAAAATAACATGTGACCTTCTGAGGTAGTTCATTGTGATTATTTAGTGGTTTCATAGTTTCTTGAAAGAACATCAGCCATGCCTGGGAAGATTATATATTGCCGCTTCATTTCAATAAATTGTTATAGTAGAAATTCAAAAAAGTTATAATGTGTCCAACATTTGGTAACCTTTAACTTTCGAAGTGTAATTATCTTGAAGTTTTCACCAAAGGACACCTACCCACCAAGTGTCAAGTATATTTGGTAATCAGAATAGGAGTAATTGTTGGCAAAATGAAACCCCACACACACTTTTACAGACGACTTTATAAATACACCAAACTTTAGTCATAGTTAGTCACAAGACCAGAAAACAGGACCATGACCACTCTTTTCTGTGCTACCCGTGAGTATCGTTCATATGTCCTAAAATTGCCAACCATGCGTTTGTATTGTTATGGTTGTCATGGCAACTGGTGGAGGTAAACGTGGGCTCTTTTGAACATTAAACGTCGCACAATATTTCATTCCCCATACACAAAGTATGTAGGATGAGATGGAATTACAAAATGTGGTTGCGTGGCCGTAACCACAACGGACATGACCCTGCCCAGATACCTTTTGTGGTTATTTACTAGATGGTTGTACATCCAGGACAAGAGATTTGGACCTTGTCTATGGCTGAACTCAGTTATGTCATAGAGTAATAGCTGTTGCTTAGCCAAAGCACTAGCAATATATTGCATTATAATACATCCTTACACCTGCTAAGAATGGTATCTTATGACACACTCTCAGGGAAGGGCGTAAAGAAATGTCATGTGGTGTCCCTTGGCTATTTCATCATCCTTGTCTCTGGACATGACCATGGTGGTGGATCACTGTGGGGTAAAAATAAAAAGCTATGTTCTTTCTGTAAGTGAGAGAACAGAACACAGTAACACAAGATTGGGTTATTGTTGTTTTACGATAACCAACCATTGCTAATCACGCTGCAATCAGCACGTTTACTAGTGATATACCTTTAGTTTTGTTATATCAGTTGGTAGCATTGAATCCCTTGGAATCTTTTTGTTCTTCTTTTCCAAGTGTTGAACCAACGTGGGATATTGTTAACCGGTTACTGTCTGTAGGGGTACGACATGAAAGAGTACTTTATAATTATTTTTGCATTTACTATAGACCTTGCAGATATTTTGTGGTACCATCAAAAATATCCACGGTTGAAGATTAAGTGTCAAGGCCAATGTAAAGAAATACCTTCAGTTATCATTCGGGTTACTTGTTAACCAGTTGAACTAATTAAAGCTACTTACTGCAGCGCAATAGCCGACACTAGGTCGGCTAGCACCATGCACCTTGGCCTAGGTTTGCAACATTTTGCCTACAATTACTGAACATGTCTTAGTTCGACTTTTTAGTATTTTATTTGCCTACCCACTGTCCTGTCTGTCCAATGTCCAGCGTTTTGGCAAAATTTCTGTTGCCGCAAGTGAGACCAAATTCAAAATCTTTGCAGAAATCCTTTTCCTCTGGGTCTACTAAAAATCTTGGACTCTTACTAGGCTTAATTGTACTTACATCTTAGTTATCGCGTATGATAGAATAAAAGCCTTATTGATAAACTTGCCCGAGAGAGCTCTGTAAATTTTGAAAGCGAAACTTCTCACTCATGACCTGAAAGCCCCTTCGATATGGTTGATCACAAAGAGTTCCAGCTGTCAGTTACTGGCTATACACAGGCCACTACTAGAGTTCCGGGAGCAAATTATTTCAGTGAGGTCCTCCAAAGGTTGGTGATAGGGGCGCCACAGAATGTGATGTCTTTATACCATAGAAGGTCGTTATAAATTCTGCACATGGGTACGTGCGATGTTTTGCACAATAGATGGATCATTTTTGTCACCTAATGCAGGTGCCGGGGAAGCGGGCGTAGAGGAAGGGCGGCAACTTCCACCCCCCCCCCCCCCGAGAAATTTGTGTCTTAGTAGGGTACCTTTAAGCAAAATGGTGCTATCTTTAGAAATCTTTAAATTAATAACAAGCTTAGAAATTTAGTGATATTTTGGCTGTTGCCTGGCACTTCCTCCGTGGTTGGTACAGACCAGCCTAGGGCCTCTTGGAAGGTATGGGGATAACTGCTTGGTAATACATTTACATAGAAGAGTATTATGAAACATGCTTGTTGGTCCTTACCCTTTTTGCTATAAGTAGTCTCTCTTCTCGCTCATTCCCCATAAGAAGCTGTTCGTCTAGAATCTCTTTCAAAATGATTCAAAATGCTTTGTGAGCTGCTTGGTCAGCTCTCCCATAGTGTCATTTTGATGTCGGTTAAAAATATCATGCAAGACTAGTGTATTGACCTTTGAAGAATGTTATGTAATGAGTAACATACTTCAAATCATGTGTGCAAATGTTGCTGATAGTAAGGATACCACAAAGCCTCTGTTCAAGCAAGTCAGAGGTTTCAAATTACCTGTAATTTTCAGAAAATAGTTCTCTCCAGAAATATTTCGTGCACTATTGTCTTAATGTGCCGCAAAGAATCATCACGATGCTGTCTAACTGGAGTCCCACCACGGGCTGGCGCTTAACGAATGAAATAAAGTTTTTACTAAGCTGTCCTCCAGATTTTAGGAAATGGCATTTCCCATGCTTCAAGTTGCATCTAAACATTTCTTATTTTGAGATCAGATCCTGCATGGTAGAAGTCTTTACAAATGAAGGGAAGTTAAATTATATTCAGGGGGCTGAGACAAGGATGCTCTCCAGGAGGCGCGGGATCAAGGGTCCTGTGCCGGTCTTTTCAGGAGTAATAACCGGGTAGAGTCCAGCGGGTGAATACCCAAAAGTTCTGTGAAAGTCCTGAAATTTAAAACAGCGATACTAAGTTGTTACAGTAAGGAGTAGTTCTGTAAGAATAGCCAAGGAGTCGTGTACTAAACAACATGCTTCAGAATGTTTTTTCTTTGTAATTGTATTAATGTTCACCATCTATTGATGATGAGTGCGAGCGAAGCGCGCCACAAATGTGTTAAAAATGTATAACAGCAAATACATACTTCCACTTTTCACACTATGCTACAAATGTTCCACTAGACCTTGTCACATGACGTCATACTTTGCTATTCCGCCATCTTGAAGACACACGTGTAACAAGCACGTTTCTACACTATATCACTGCACTACGCTAAAGTGGTACACTATACTGTGCATGCATGGTATATTTTACAAAATCCCGTGGCTCTTCTGTCTGACTTCGACTGATTTACCATTTCAACTGTATGTATATAAAGGCCTCGCTGATCTCTCCAATATAGTCACTTTTTGGGTTGCTATTCGAAATAAAATCTGGAGTTTGTGAAATGGGCCTATAGGTGTTGATTCCTCATCTACAGGAAACTACAAGGTGTTGGCCATTAGTTAGCACCACAGAGATTGTCATAATCCCATCCCAGATAACTCCAACGGCGACAAAGTGCATATGCGCGGGGCGCAGGTGATCAATCTTATTCTTCCTAAGTGGCACATCTTCTCCAGAGACGTAAAAAGCAGGCCCTTTTCTAGGCAGTTTTTCAATTGAGAAGTAAGGGATGGTTTGAAAAGGGAAAGTTTTAAAAATATCTGGGCGGAGCGCACCACCAAGTTGTGCGAAACATACTGAGAATTTTTTTAAATGCCTCCCTGGCACTTCTGTCTTGTATGTTCCATCTCAAAATAGATACCTTGTTTTAAGGAATTACACTTGAGGTTACAGAGACCACGTAGAAAACGATCTGCTAAACTCTGATCCCTTTTCGACTTGGCAAAGAACGCTCGTCGTAGGCATTTGACGAAAACTTGATAACTCTTTTGTGAAATACCTCCATGGGGGTCATGGAGAAAGTCTGGCTTAATTACAAAAAAAGGACCGGGAACACAAGCATGCATGAACAACTAGAATTAAAAGACCACTTTCTAATAGGAGTAAGAAAGTTTTAAAATAGTTTTTTTTTTATTGTATTTACTCTCAAGATCTACCGATAAAGAGTGCGCACAAAGAGGGCAGAAAGAATGTTGTTTGAAAATAATGCATACCGAGAAATTTATATTTCAATTCTAGAGAAATCATGCTACCCACGTTACCCTCCTTTTAATATTTGATTGGTACATGTTGCTCTCCTGATATACGGCATCTACAGGGTTGAGGACGTACCTTTAGTTTTTAGTAAACTTTTACAGAGAATAATTTCTTGTATACTATCGCCCTTACCTGTCAGGTGCAGAGTGTTAGCCGTTAACAATGACACAAGGTGCTCCAAAATTTATAAGAAAATGGGTGTGCAAAAGAAAGCAAATGTACATATGGCCTAACCAGTTTTTGGACATCGAGGAAAATAAAATCAAGCACATTGAGGAAGGGATGTTAGGAAAATGAAGTAATCATGCTTATTTTGTCAGCTTAATATTTGTATGGAATGTATTTAATTTGAAACAACTCAAAATCTTTGTTGCATGGGGGAGGAAGAAGTCCACATTTTCACAAACCACCAATTGTTCATTAAAGAGGTTTGATATCAAAGGAGAATTCGATTTCAAAAATGTTCCCATTGACGAACCACTCAAACCCCCTCCGTATGGGCCTGATACTGGAGAAAAAATTAACATCACTTAATATAGGAAAATGACAAGGAATTATTTTCAAAGTGAAATATTGGAGAATAAAGGAATTGCAGAGGTCATCTTGGTAATGATAAGAGGTGGGCAATCAAATAAAAGTGCAAAAGCTACTACTAAATGTAACTTGCTGCATGTTGGTTATATCGATCTCAATGATGGAAGTGTATCAAAAACGCTTTTGAATTTATTTTCTTCTATTTCAAAGATACCTTTTTCTAATACGCATTGAAATGCAAGTGGTAGTTTAAATTCTTTGGAGATGAAAGTATCAGCTAGCTAACGAGCGATACCAGCTTCTATGCATCTGAAGTCTATGAACTTGTTCTAATTATGTGAACCTTGCTGGTTTGCTACAAAGGCTTCTGGAATGTGGAACCAATGAGATAAGTGACTATTTTCATAACAAATGAGTGCAACTACTATATCCGAAAGTTCTGGCCTTACAAGAAACCTTAGCATCCTAAATAATACATAGCCGTTATCGAGGAAACTTGCAAGAACTTTCAGCATGGCGTACGCAAATACAAATCTATATCTATTTTACCCGTGGTCTCCAAAATAGTAGAGACGATTATATAATCATCAAACACCTTATAAACACATGCAGAAATTACAGTTACTAAGAGCGGCACATCTGGGTTAGGGTTAATCATTCTTGTGAAACACGAACATAGACGATGGCAACACGACTGGATCATCTTTTCTAGGTTTATGGAAGGGTCTTGTCTAGTCAACAATCGGAACTTCTTTACAGGAAGTTAAGGGTATATCGATATTCTTTAAGCAATAGTTTAAATCATGTTCATCAAATAGGAATCAAAGTGTACATGTGAACGAACCCCAAGGAACTTTATGTCGGAATCTGGTGGAGTGCTTCAAAGTACATTGTGGGTGCACCTTTATATTTTACTTATATTTTCGATCTTAATTTATATCTTTCATACTACTCATCGAATATGTACGCGGATGATACTACTTCAAATTTTTATGTTTAAACAAAGTCCGCAGAGGAATTATGAGCCAGATAAAAGAAGGCAGTGAGAACATTGAAAGGATGATGCGTAGACAATAAAATAGCTATTAATACTAACAAAACATGAAGTATGTTGATATGTTCAAAGCAAAGACAACGTACTCTTCCTGAGGGTGATCGTTTAAATGTTTTTACATGTTATCAATGGTTAGAAAAAACTTATATGAAAGAACGCCTAAGACTGTGTGGACTATATGTGTAAGACCGTTAGCTCAACATTAGCAGGTCTTCTAAGGAAAATCAAGCAATGTATTTATATTTAACCAAGTGTTTTATATTTTAAAAGATATATCCTACCATATAGCTTATTGATTATTCAATTTCATTTTGAGTTCATGCTATACTAGAAACATTGACAGGATCGAAAAACTTAAAAGTGCTGCTAGCATTGTACTCAATGCCTCACCGAAAGAGAGATCGACCAACATTTTTCATAGACTTGGGTGACACACAACTGATCAACAAATCAAATAAACACAATATGTACGCATCTAACTCGTTAAATGATGCTGGCTTCTCTTATGTGAGAGATTTGTTCCCATGTACAAGCAATAAACATAACCAATCTACATCAAATGCAATGCGGGGCTACAAAAGCTGAATTTCAAAACGGAAAATTATTTTCTATCTATAAGAGCTGAAAAATGTCAGAGGTCGCCATCAAACGCGACGAAATGCGTCACCTTATTGTAGATTTAAACGTTTACCAAATGATTTATTATTCGTTGTCTGTAACATCAGGTTAATCTTGAGCCTTCCACCTTCCTATACCATTTAATGTTTTTACCTGTTTTTCACCTTAGTAATTGCGTTAGCGCCGTATTGTGCAGGAAACTGAGTTACTTTTACCAGTTGAAAACCCCCTGGTGTGACACTATGCAATGCCATTCCTCAGGTCCGCCCATGTGCAGGTGTATTTGAATAGATTTATTATCAGGCCTTTCAAATAGGCAGCGAGGCGAAAAGAGTCATTGGTGCATTATTATCTTGGACAGCAGCCAAGCTCTCACATAATTGGAAGGAGGACTGAGGTCTGGATTTGCAGGGGTGGGACATATCACTCTTGCTTCAGACGCAGACACAAGAAGATGTTACTGGTCAAATACATATAGCTACTGATATTGCTCAAGAAATGAGTGGTTTAACGGCTCTAAAATTTCTGTTTTAGCCTGGAATCATCAGAATGGTGGTAAATGATTTATGACGACTTACGGTTATCCCTGAGACTCTTTGAATTGCTGTTTTTAGAGGGGCAGCTTCGCCTGTCGCTGGAGACTTGGGCAGCTGACAATTTGGGAGCCTGCACACACTTGTATACATATCTCTGAGTTGTAACTTTTGTAACTTTCCAATACGATGAAGGGCCATACTTTCTCTCATGTTACGCACAAGCTGGGGGTTTACCTGTCGAGCTGGGTGGAAACTAACGCATCTCTAGCCCCATCATTCAATCTTCTGCAAGTGGGAAAACTGTACATATGTCACCCGAACGTATAAAGGCAGCTTAAGTTTATTTTTGTGCATTGATCTAGATTGCCTACGTTCATTTTAGATACTTTAAAAGACCTTGCGTTTGAGGAGGAAAAGAAAATAGAATGAAACTTTCAAGAAAAGAAGGAACTTGTTTTATTTATCAGAGGCAAGAGAAGTTCCTTGAAGTATATGTATATATATATATATATATATATATATATATATATATATATATATATATATATATATATATCGGTCGAAGTAGTGCGTTGCATAGAGTAGAAACACAAAGATGTAGAAAACATGGTAAATACTATGCAAAATGTAGTTTTATTAAATTACGACGTTTCGGGTTTAAACCCTTCAACAAGGTAAGAAAACGTACAACTAACAAGGCAAGAAAGATAACACAATTCTTAAGGATACGCTCCACCGAACATGGGAACCAGACAGACCTGGACGTAGACAAAGTGCAATGAACCTAGGACGGGCGTAAACAAAATACACACACACACACACACACACACACACACGAAAAAAGCCGTCAACCGGCTTTCTTGCCTTGTTAGTTGTACGTTTTCTTACCTTGTTGAAGGGTTTAAACCCGAAACGTTGTAATTTAATAAAACTACATTTTGCATAGTATTTACCATGTTTTCTACATCTTTATATATATATATATATATATATATATATATTTATGCTTGGTCTAAGTTTTCCATTCACTTATAAACATCCTTTTTCAGTATAAGGCAAGTGCTTTGTTAGAGGAATAATGGCCTAAGGTCTTCATGCGATTATTCAATACAGCGTTGATTCACTCATTTATATAAAAGTCGCTACGTCACTCTACCTACTCAATATTACATGAGACGCGTTCCTATGACGTAACAATGGAAAGCTTGACTCATCAGTATTTAAACTTAGTTGGCCGCGCTATGTCACATAGGTTTCAATGGCTCAGTGGTCAGAACATCCGCCTTGTGTGCGGGAGGTCGCTGGTTCGAATCCTGCTTGAGGCTAAGTTTTCCATTCACTTATAAACATCCTTTTTCAGTATAAGGCAAGTGCTTTGTTAGAGGAATAATGGCCTAAGGTCTTCATGCGACTATTCAATACAGCGTTGATTCACTCATTCATATAAAAGTCGCTACGTCACTCTACCTACTATATATGTATATATGTATATATATATATATATATGTATATATATGTATATATGTATATATATATATATATATATATATATATATAATTTCAATACCGGTGGATTTGGTTGCAGGGCATGTCATGTTGTTTGTATAATGTCATGCTAAGTTAAAAGAGGATTTAAGGTATTTTCTTAGGATCCTGAGCGTGGGGTGAACATCTTTTTTTTTTTTTGTTGTTGTTGTTGTTTCCGAATTTAAAATATATTTAAAACTTTAAAAACGTTTTAATTCTTGCTGTCCTTATGTTACTAAGTTTGCCTCTCCTTTACTAGATTATTTAGGCAACCTATTTGATCGCATCCCTGCGAGTCAATGCTCTCATTTGATATCTCTCTTTTTGCAAATGTTTTTTGTTTGTCCTTGAGGAGGTATGCCTCTATTATTTGTAACTTCTGCTGCTCATTTAGTCGAGAATCAAAAGTCTCTGTGACAACCATGGGACTGAAGGTTGTAATTAGCGGTGACCAACAGTAGACGCTGTTTCGTCTAGCTAATAGTCCATGTCAACGCTTTGACTTCCGTAATGATGTAGGCAAATGTTAGTGAATCCCTCCCGCAGAGATCCTCCTAAACAGGTGAACCCCATATTGTTTCAACTAGAGTTTCCATGTTAGAGTTGGCAGCTTCGAGAACAGATAAAGGCTTCTTATTACATTCAGCAAACCAGGGAGTTGTCAGGGAAGGAGATCCAACGCCCAAATCCGTCAGACAATATGTGCTTCAAAATAATTTAATCCGACTGGCAATGTAATGCCAATTGGTGAAATCATCATGAAATGTTTTTGAGATGTAGCAGACGATACGACCCATTGTCTTCAGTACCAAAATCTCTTTCTCGTCTTAGTGAGGTTTCAAGAGCAAGACAATAGGCAGCTTAATGTCGGCAACTACCTCGTCTCAAAGGACATATAAATGTTGGATCTCCTTCTCTGACAACTCCCTGAGCAAACTCACAGGGATTCACTTGTGTGTAAGATTAGTTAATGAGAGATATGCACATGACGAATTGATCAGTTCTTAAATATTTATGTTACTTATATTATTTATGTTTTCATATTTATGAGATTTATGCTACAACCGACACAACATGGCAAATTACGCTTAAACATTGTTCTAAAACATTGAACATATGCCCACTATGAGTCTGAGAAAGGCCTGGAACCAGGTTTCCTTTTTACAAAGCCGATCCTGTAAAAGAGGTCGCCGAACGGAACACGATGCTCAGTCACAGTCAGTTGGCGTTTACGTCAGAAAATTTGACATTTCAATTGCCCTAGAACGCATAAAATCTGTAAATACGTCTACCACGCATATTTCGTTGAGCATGCGAGAACTAACTGGTGTTTATAACTCAGTAGTCCCAAATTTTTTTAATTTGGCATCCCACCCACCCTTGATTGCACTCTGAAGGAAAAATTTTAATTTGCCGATGTATTTCTACTTTTATCATGCGCACGCAGGGGGTAGTTTAGTGGTAGAGGACATTGCCAGCTTTAATTGAATACTGGTCTGAGATGGAAGGAAGAAAAAAGCAATTGCGGCCGTCTTCCTTACCTTCAAATCGCACAGGATGAGATGCGTAGTTTGAACGATGAGATGAGTGTACGAAATAATGGATATTCTAAGTAGCAACTTGATACTAATCTTGTTTCGTGAGTTCAAATAAAGTGGAGTAAAACCAAATCGCTTAGCATGCGCCTAGTTGTGACTGTAAGCCATAGTCTTTTACGATAACTTGCGGCGGAATGCCTTTAACGTTTGGTCAGCAATCGTCTTATTTAATAATATTTTTTTGACTACTAGATTACTTCTTCATACTCTTGGTCTTGGAATGCTCTCTTCCCAGCAATCCTAGCGTTTAGCCTAGCTATTACTCAATTTTTTCATTGTCCTGTTTGATGATTATCAAGATGATGCTACATAAATATGCACTGTATTTTGGTGAGGATGACTGGAGTTTCACTCCCGCTTATAATTTGGTGGGAGGTTGAAAACCTTCTGTTCAACGGACCTCCCAATATTTCGTCAATCACTGTAGTATTGCTAATACCTGAGACATGGTTCCCACAAATTCTGTGGAAGATGAAGAGCGTTAAGTTACATTAAATAGTTTTTGGCTAATATGACACAAGGCTAACTTTATTGTTAGAAGATTTTACTGGCTCCAGCCTTTTACAAGTACAACAAACGGTACATCAAAGTTGTTTTCTAGGACGTTCGTAGAGACTCAAAAACAAATATTAGGCTCGTACGCAGGATATTCTGAGAGGGAATTCGAACAGACCAATCTGACGTGCTGTCATTTTTACCTGTGCAACCGTGGATACTTGCATGTTTTGGGCACTCATCTCATAGGCGTAAGACAAGGGGATCTGGGGAGAGACACCCGGGCCCCCACATGGCATAATAATCTCCTTCAGGGCAAAATTTATCTCATGATTGTTTGAGCCATCATGAAGAGAGATTTGTCCAGTAAAGCATAGTTGTAGTATAAAGACCCACAGAAGTCAGTGATGAGCTACGGGCCCACAGGGTTTTCTAAGTTTCCCTCAACCAGGTGTGTATTTCAGCCAAGTATACCTGTTAATTTAGCGAAGTCTAAATTAGTTCCATATTTACACTACAAACATCCAAACGCTCGTAGCCTAAGTTAATGTTTCATAGTCATAACTTGGACGCGCATGGACTCCATGGTGGAAACACGCGTATAGTTCTATTGCATTGATGGCTCCAAGAATTAGTCATGCTTAGCCTGCGTGATAACAGTACCTGGAGGTTATGAGCTGTTGAGTGTTGATCAAAGGTAGCCTAGAGTGGTCTGCAACTGAACAGGTCATTTCATAGCATTTTACTACTGGGTTCGTTGAGCAACAGGTGGAAACCGCATTTTCAATGTGAAGTAAAGACAATGGTCAATGTCATGGAGAAACAACTATTGTTTCTCACACTTTGCCACACTAATTAACAGAGAAAATAAAGCAAATAAACTGTTTGCTTTATGTGACCTTTGAACTATTATCTTTGCCCTGTCTCTGTGAATGTCTGCGAGGCACACGTTTTCATAACCGTTCACCTGTATACCAAGTTTGGGGCCAGTGTAATGTTCAGTTTTGGATGAGTTCGCGACGCACTTTTTACCTTGTAAATGTCATTTTACCCTCTAAACTGGTAACCTTTGAGCTCAGGGGATCAAAAGTCAAGTCGTGCAAAGTAGGCGTCTATCAAAAAGTTATCCTGGCCTATCATTCTGAGGGTATGTATGGCCCAAATATCTATGCATCTAACCATCAAGTTTGGGCTCAACCCTGTTCTTAATTTAGGAGAAATTTGCAACAGACGTTTGACCTTGTAAATAAAATTTGAGTTTCTAAACCTGTGACCTTTGGCCTCAGGTAGTCATACCTCAAGTTGTGCGAGGCAGGCGCTGTCAAAAAGTTATGCCAAGCAATCAAGATCATTAATTGTTTCGTTCAGTATTATATCTAAAATTGAAAACTGCTTAACTTCACCTAACTTGACCTTTGTCCTATCATGCCGATTGAATGTGAGGCACAAAGTCAAAGGACTATGCATCCATCCATCGAGTTGGGGCTCAACACTGTTCTGAGTGTAGGCGGAGTTCGCGACACAAAATTAAGAAGTTATTACCAGTTAAAAATGCTATAAGACCAATTACCTTGTGACGTTTGGTGTGGCTTAAAGTTTTTGTTTAAAGTACATCAAACATGTCTGTAAAGGTTACATATTGCTGCTTCATTTACTGGTATTGTAAAAGACGAAATTTCAAAAACAGATAATTTGATCCAAAGTGACCTTTGTCCTCTGACCTTGGTAATGTGACAACCTTGAATTTCTACCAAAGGGCTCCTACCTAACAATATTCAAGTCACTCTATTGATCAAGCAGCTAAGGAGCTGTTGGGGTGAACCTTGCAAGGTCGTATAATTTTAATTTATATTGCTTTTCATGGTATTCAGGACGAAAAAAGCTGTTGGTACTCTGGCAATGTTAGCGTTTTTTAATGAGTATATACAAAATGGCCGTCAATCTTGCGCAACAAAAGGCCTGGCTTCGTTCCCGTTTGGAGATTTAAAAGCTTTGAGAATGTTTCCTGGTGCATTCGGGAACTCTTTATCCAAGTTTTGGTCAAATCTGTGAAAATGTGAAGGTCTGCAAGAAAGGGGAGGTATTCTACAGAGTAGAGGGCCTTGTCATACAGAGTAGACTTCGAAATGCTTTGAGCGGATAGCTTATGGAAACTGCTGGTGCATTCTAGGACGCTGAATCAGAATTCACGGATCCAAATCCAGTGGGAGAGATCGTTTGGTTTTGAATATCGTGGCAAATTGCAAAACGTGAGAGCTTAAGATCAAGTATTACAGCTAAGCTTATTACCCAGTAAGGTTAAAAGGCTCTTATTTCCACTTTCTTGGGATTTAAATATTGCCCCCACAATGATTACACGGAAAATTGAAGAATAAGCCAAATTTTCCCGTAAATACCGAAAAGGGGTAGGATCTTTAACGATCAGTTCCGAAGAGCTACGAATTGCCGAACTACTTAAGACGTCATAAGTGGAGTTGTGGACGGTTGCTTCTCACGGACAGTACACATCAGTACAACGCCGCGGGTTTCGTATTATAAGAAGTCCATGTATAACGCATTAAACTGTGTACTTTTTACGCGCTTGGAAACGGACACGAACGGAACACAAAACACAAAACAAAAACCGCATTAAACGGAGTGACAGTAGTCAGTTTTTCATAGTGTTTTAATAACCCACATAATGGCTTCAGAATCCCAAGTTTTCATACACCTCAGGTTCTTTATATCTTTGAGAACGTGAATACTCAGTGTTCACAATAGGCAGAAAAAGCACAAACTGTCGAAAGAGCGGTAAAATATTGCTGTATTATATTTGAGTAGCCAAATTACGACTTGCTTGAGGGTGGAAAACAAACGTATAGCATAGCAAGATATCTCTACCAATCACAAGTTCGCTTTCAAACTTGTTACACACATTTTCAGTAAGTGTGTATTTGTTAAGAGTGTTCTGAATGGCCAAGGCAGGCTTACAATGCATAGCTACTACGCACGTACGCCACGCACATAGTACACCACTGTTACTACATTTCGTATGTACTTACGTAGGTACGGTATGCACGTACGTCCTCAAGCTGGGAGCTGGAACTGTGCCGTTTTAAAGTAAGAAAAAGTATTGAAGGATTTTGAACAGTTCGCGCTAGTGCTGGATATATTATTTGTTGGATATGAATGGGAAGTTATCTGCGGAGATTTGTACAAGCAAAGTAAGTACACAGGTGATTGCTAGTAGGCGAAAGAGAATACTCTAGAAAAGGTAGGGTTATCTTCCGAGCAGTTCATGCTGAAAGGCATAACAGTAACGTTAGGCTTAGTGTTGTACGAATGGCACAACGTAGCCTATTCATTGTAAGATCACACAGGAACGTTTGTATTTTACTGTTGGAACATACTTCGCTAAGAGTTAAGCTGAAGATGCTAGGCGTTACTGGTGCAATCTTGCAGCTCGTGTAGCGAGCATAGTAGATTCTAACACCAAAACGCGATGAGCTTATGCTCAAGGTGAACTTTTATGACTGTAACAATCATGAAAAATGACCACTCCGTACATTTGCCCTAGCGGCAGTTGCCTTTACTCACGGCCGGTGGTGGCGGTTGGCTTGCATATGTGCACCAGCGTAGGCTTGCAGACAGTATATGGTCGTGCGCGAGTGTACTTACTCCACTTATGATGTCACAGATTTTATTTCCGGAAAAACACGACAAAGTACGACAAAGCTGAAAATCCATGTTTACTCCAAAACCAGGAAAAATCAGCCCAAATTTTTATTTTGCTAAAACGATTGTGTCAGAAGTCATTTACAACACCCATTAAACATTCTGAAGGCCTATCTTCAACCATGATACTTGGACTTTATTGTGCTGATTTGAAAATTTTATCAAAATAATTTTAATACCTCTCTCCGCTACTTCTGAATATCGTGAACCCAATTTTGAGCATACAACCTCAAACAATTATGGAAAACTCCCCAAAATCTACTTGCTCTAGGGATGGAAACCTTTTTCCTTGAAGGGCCAAAGTGATTGTCAAAATACCCTTGCGGGCCAACTTAATGGTATCTTATTCTTCGAGGAAGCATAAAACTCCCTATACATGGTG
The DNA here is from genome assembly GCA_029531755.1 of Holothuria leucospilota. Lineage (NCBI taxonomy): Eukaryota > Metazoa > Echinodermata > Holothuroidea > Aspidochirotida > Holothuriidae > Holothuria > Holothuria leucospilota. The sequence goes on along the minus strand of CM055969.1, from coordinate 29,595,958 downwards.
CTCGTCTAAGTGCCTTAAGGCAGGCCCTAGTAGGTACAGTAATAAGAGTGTCCTGAGAGACAAAAAAGCCCGGAAACTCTACAAGGATAATGTACAAATTGTGGTCATCAAACTATAACATTTATCCACTATCTTTAAAAAATCATGGGATGCGGGTAGGCTTAACGGTCTACACATATCCCAATTTGACCATGTACTTTAATTACCAAGGAAGTAATAATGAACGAGGACTTTCAGGGGCAAAGCGATAACGTTTTTAAAGAAACTTTCTTTTTTTATATAATTATTCATTGTAAAAATAATCACTTTCTAAATGTTCGAACCATTCTTCGAAGGGTGAGGGGTTTCTGATCTCGGTCCAGAATACGCATGAACTAACACAGTTTCCACGAAAGCATTCTCAGCGATATTGGAGGAGATTAAATAGTACACTTTTGTTCAATTCCTTGAAAAAAGCACAATGTTACTACAGGTACAAGGGTTCTGCACCGAGTTTAAGCACTCGACACGGTATACAGTGTATAATGTGGGTAAACCTTCACTAGTAGTAGTGTTGGTAGTTGCATTTACACAAACTGTATCTAGACTATCCGTACCAGGATAAAATTGTGACTTAGAGAAAAGAGTAATTGCGCAGAATTCATTTTGAAATGTCAGTTAAATCTTAAAATTCATTCTTTCATGTTAACTTTCATTTTTCCCTACATAAAGTAGCTCTTAGTAAGTCTCAAGTGGTGACATAAGAAGTTGGTTCAACCAAACAAATACGTTCCAAAGTTAAAGCAAAGAAAAGAACTCTGAAACTTTTAAGTAAACAATTATATACAACATTACTTTAAAAAAGGTAAATCACATATTTTGTGCAGAAAGCAAAATTTCACATGAATATTGTAAAAGTTATTTTTTTCTGAGAAATTACACAAAATAAAGGTACTCTTAAAATTAAGTTTGTGTAAAATTTTACTTAAATTTCTGGAGGTCTTACTTTTTTTTTTACTGTTCTGTGAAGTACTAGCAATCTTATTTGAAAAAAAAAACTGTAATTCATTATTGTTATCTGCTTTTAAGGAGTTAGAAGGTGAATTGTAAAAACATAAATCCCACTCATCATCTACATCTGGATATACTGAATCCATTCCACTTAAACTGAAAAAAATCAAACCTCGCCTTTCTTTTGATCTACTGATGTTTATCATGTTACAACCCCATCCCCTGGGGATATTGTTTACAACTACACAAGGGATTTTTACACACAGGTTACAAAAATAACAAAACAATGCCTACGTCAATAGTAACATTCAAATGCAAGCTGCACAGAAAACCTCATGTTGTATGTCCATCTACACTTGCAAGATATAGAGAGTAAGATGAATTTTTCTATATAACTTTGTGTCAAATAAATTGTCTCTTTAATTTTTAGCTGTATTGCATAATGTTGCTACTATCAATATCATCTAACCCTAAGCATTCGCTGTAATGGGTTGAGAGAGAGCTTGCAACTTTAAAAAGACCAATTTATCATGGAAATCTGGTCCATTTTAACACAGCCATTGAAGGGCAATAACCTTTTTTAACACATTTCTATAAATTACCCACAACATTCAAGAGAGATTTTTGCTTTCTTTAGTGACTTGTAGATTTTTACGTCCAGCAGTTTCAATTAACGACGTGTCGCTTCGCGTGTCTCGACATTGCGTTATTAATACCATATGTAATTGTACACGGGTATTTAAGATTTAATCTCCTGGTAATAAAAAATTACTAGAAAGAATTAGCTTATTCTCGTCCAGAGACGTCCTTACTGTAAAGTACATTCTTTTTGTAGAAGTATTTGTCAAAATTATTATTAACTCTGATGTATTTATTATTCCATATAATGTCACTTTCAAAATTGGGCAAAGTCACACACAACCTTTCAAAACTTATCAGTTACAGTAGCAAAGATTTTTCTTGCATGGAAAATGCTTATTTTCAAAGAAACGTTGGTATCACCCTGGCATCCCTTTACCCAACAACACTTCAGACTGTTTTTTGTTTTTGTTTTTTTTAATTTGGAATGTGGGGAACATTGAGACCACCCGCAGTCATAACAGCAAAGTCGGTTCTTCTGTTAACTTTTTCCTACTTCCAGTCCCAAATAAAATTAAAAACACATCTTTTGACTTCTTTGATAAGTTTCATATCAGTTGTATAAGGCAGTTTTTGAAACAGATATACTAATTGTGAAAGACTCAAAGATTTCACGAGGGTAATCCTGCGTTTATGAGTTAGGTCCCACTGGAACCATAAACTGAAAATATTTTAAAGCTTGACAGCCAAAAATGTTTTTACGTCAAACTTTATCTAGAGGGAACCCGACACAAGTGATTTGACGTGGAAACCCTATACCAGTCACAGCTTCAACGGTAACGAGCTTTCTTCCAACATAGTGTGTTCTAAACCTCTGCATCTGTACTAGAAAAATAATTGTTTCATACGATTCCGGGATTCTGGCAAATTCACAGACTCCCTTTCCTTTTCGGCAGGCACAACATGGCGCCCAACCTCTAAGATTCCTGACTGCCTTTGTTCTTAATGGTAACAATGTTAGATATATTCAACTGAAAATGAGTGTACGATGAGACGGAACTGTGGGAAACTTCCGGTCATAGCGCATATGACTTCGGTGATCATTTTACAGTGTATTGCTACTGTTCAGAGTTTTCCATCTCTGCTGTAGGATGGATGCTCACTTGAAAATTGGATTCAAAATGCTTATATGTAGCGGAAACGATCTTCTTATTGTTTCATACAACATTTTTACCAATATGCATATGCTCTCAATTTATTTTAGTTTTGACATTATATGCTCAAAACAAAAAAGCTATTTAGAGGGTTTTTCCATTTTACATGGTATTACATAAATCCAGATCCAGCGTCCTGGAATGCACAAGAAATATAGACGTATATCGAACTCTGTTCTGTAAAAAAACCTCCCTCTTCTTGCAAACCTTTACTCTTTTTAGAGTTTTGACCAACCTTTCTGATCCAGCGTCCTCGAAAGCACTAAGAAACATTCTCAAACCGTTTAAAACTCGGGCCTACTGTTTCGCAAATTTTGGCGGCCATTTTGTATATGCTAAATACGAAAAACGCTGAACACTTTCAGAGTGCTACAGCTATTACTTTCATCCTGAATACCATGAAAAGCAGTACCAATCATTTAATTTAATATTACTTTTGATATCTCAAAAATAACATTAGACAATATTACAAGGTTCACGTAAAAAGGAGGTGACTGGTCTACATGCATTTCCATCATGGTTATGATTACTATGGCAACTGGTAGAGATAAACGTGTATCTTTTCAAAAGTGAACAAAACGCAATATGGGGATGAGATAAAAAGGGTTTTAAAATACTCTTCATTAAACGAATTACCTTAACCAGCAATACAAATTGATTGTTTTAATTTTGGAAAGGGAGGATAATAATTTGGAATGCATTACACTGAGCGAGTGTATGTTGTTCCTGAAGCATTGGAAAGTGCACTTAAGTGTTGTATATATGTATTTTCTTTGCCAGTTTATAACATTTTGTACTTGAACAAATTAAGTTGTTGTCTTTAAATAGTCGTTTTCAAAGTAGGTCTTCTTGATTCTGTTAACAAGATTAAGATTCAGTTTTTCAACTTAAAACCGTTATGAGTAGATCTTGCAGCATCTGGAAGTCTTTTATTCTTATTGCATAATTGCAGGGAACACAAATATCCACATGAAACTTGTGAAAAAGAAGCGGGATCCAATAGAAATTTTGACGAACTCTACACAGAACCAATCAGTAACAAGCACGTGAGTTATGCAGAAACAATCCTTTGCCTTTCTTGTTTACCAAAGAAACTCAATAAAATTAGGAACGTTGCTCCCAGGAGAGGTGATGTAAATAAAGGCCTGAGAAGTGTTACTAAATCTTATGTGAAAGGATTTAATGATAGGACCTCGGGGTGGTGGGAATTAGCAATCCTCTTGGGATTGGTTTACTCTTAATGAAAGTTGGCCAAAGTGGAAATAATAAATCAATGCCTAGACTTTCATAGTCCTGACCATGATTTCAAAGCTTTCAAAACTTATGAAAATGCGTACATAGTCTTGCTTCAGATTGAGGAAAGTGCCACTTGGAATGGTTATTCTTGTGACAATGTTTGTTTTTCGATGCCCTTACATATCTGTGAACACAAATATTTAGGTATATGCGTACCTTTGGGGGACTGGAGGAATATAGGGGTATCTGCTAAGAGTAAAGATGTTGAAAATCAAAACTTTTAGGGGGTAAGGGAAAGTAAAATGGATATTATTTTACATTCAGAAATCCGAAAGTAACAAACGAACACTCAAAGTATTGGCCTTGACAATTTCTTTCGATTGATTGATTGATATGCATATGTTGTAAACCACGTGATGAAGCCAGCATAGGTGAAGAGGTCACGAAATTTGATCTTTGACCTAACTCTTGACTATGTTATTGTTATGTAAAGTTAACCAGATAATTTGTTATATTTCGGCCCAAAATGATTCTATGATAAGTCTTTAGACAATGTAAGGCTACTAATGTTCTAGGTTATTCACTTATAAATCACCAATTTAAATGAAAAATCAGCTAATGAAAAACTCGTTAGAAAACCAAAGATTGACAGCCCGGTAATCATGGGCGTCCGCAGAAAAAAATCCGGGGGTCAAAGTTTTTAGGGGGCCCCAACTTTTTTCATGGGAAATATTTTACTCCCAGAAGAGTTTAGATGCTACTTTCACACAGTGTTGACAAGGGCGTAGCCAGGAATTTGTCAAGGGGGGGGGGGCGAAGCCCATAGACAGACTCCCAGCGCTCCCCGCCACCATGGGTTGGCGCGGAGTGCAAGAAAATTTTGGCCCAAAATGCTTCCCAGATCGCTGGAAATGGCACTTCCAAGGCCTATTTACCGCATATAAAAGGGGAAACATCGTAAATATAAACTTTAAAAAATATCAAAAATGTGCTCGGGGGCTACTGGAGTCTGAGTGTTGATATTTTTATTCAATTCCTGTTTTGAGAGTAGAAATTCACACTGAGTGAATTGTTAAGGAATGCTGATGTTATATTTTCTTCGTTTTTTCTTTATTTTTTCTTCGTTTTTTCAAGTTTTTGATTTTCCGGGGGGCAAGTGCCCCCTTTCCCTTCTCCGGACACCATGCCGGTAATGACAATCTATTAATGGGTACCGTAATAATATTGTACGCAGTGCTCTAACTTGAGTTTATTTTTAAATATACAAAAACATTCCCTGTAATCACAAGAGAATTAATTGCATATCTGCATGTGCAGATCGATACCGTCGGTTTTTACTTATACCTGACAAGATGTAAAACAATGCCATGAAATATTCCTATAGCACCAGACTGAGGTAAGTGCTACCTGGAATGGTCATTAACCACACCATGTTTTTTTTTCGAATTTTCTTCATATTTGTATGAACATCAAAATTAGGTAAACACGAATCTTTGAGTGGGGTAGGAAAATACACAAAGGGTAATTAATAATGGTAGCCAGTGTTGAAAAGTAACATATTAAGGGCGAAAGGAAAAGTTAAACGACTTTAATTATGCATTTGCTAACCCTAGAGTAGTAAATAACCCCTTCAATTATTGGTCTAGGAATGCTCTTTTAGATTAAAGGTAGATTTTTCTAATGACATGATTAATAAGGCCAAAAGAGGTCACAGGGTCAAGAAATTTGAACTTTGACTTAAATTTCAACAACGTTTTGTTTTTAAGATTGACTGTAATTGTGCCCCCAAATGGGTAAATCGGTCCTCTTTTGACCTAAAACAGATTAATTTCATATCTTCCTTAAAAGTTATTTCACTAATGTTCCAAGATTTTCAAGTACTAGTGCCAAATGACAAATCAATTAATTTTTGAACGATCTCAAATCGCAAGTGATGATCAATGTTCCCAGAATTTCAATGTAACACTAACGTTTATGAGGCAATTATTTATGTTTGTCCAAACCTAAACCCTTGAATCTAACACCAACATCGTCAAATGCCTGCATATTGAAAAATTTTGAAAGCCCCTTTACACCAAGTTATACAGAGTATGTAACACTACGTCACACTTACGTCATTTGTTTACATTCTTAGCTGTTTACTCGCTCAGTTCCATTTTGGTGGACACCTGGAGGCAAGGCCTGGATACACACGTACGCTCGCGTTTTCTGTCATAGGTAGGCACTTACAATAGCAGCCGTCTTGTCGTAACAACTGTCTGGACATCGTCATAAAATGGTGAACTTTTGTGTAGTAATATGATGCAGTAAGCGTTCAGACAGAGACTCAGAACGTAAGTTTTTTTTATGGAATCCCGAAAGTTATAGCAAATCAGGAGAAATATACGAAAACTTCCTCAAGAATGGAGACGCCGTTGTATCCGCGCCATAAGCCGATCTGACAGGACAGAATTCAAAGATTGGAACAGAGTTTGTTCCCTGCACTTCGTCACTGATTCGTATTAAAACACCGGTGGTAAAATGCCTCCTTTTTATTTTTACACTTATGTGCATAAAATTCAATGCATTAACGTGCCTCACAGTGTATCGTAGTCTCTCAGAGACGCTTAAAGATTCGTATCTTTTCCCGGTAGCTATCCCAATGGTAATACTTCAAGTTCTGGGCAGCCTTAGGCCGCCCTAATCTAGTAACGTTAATACTAGCCTACTACTAACGTTAGCCGGGGACCAGTCAAGTCACACCTAGCAAAGTCGTCCCTTAAAAAGTCTCCCCCTACAATGTCGCCCCCTGACAAAGTCGTCGCCTCGGTCAACAAAGTCACCCCTTAGCAAAGTCGTCCCTCACAAGCTCGCCCCTTGAAAAAGTCGCCTCCCGACAAAGTCGCCCCTCAGCTCAACAAAGTATCCCTCATTTAAAAAATAAGAAATGGATACAAATATTATTATATGATAAATGAATACTGACAAAAGAAGATTTCGCTCACCTAAATGGTGTGGGTAACTAGCGACGTGCAGAAGTAGATAGACTGCTATACGTATACGCAAGTGTAAAACTATGTACTCCCTGGTACCATCATAATTATCACATTTGGTTATGCTCCGTACCTACTGTTCTTTACGCACGTGCGCAGTTCTGTATGAAAATAACCCCATATTAGGACTGCTAGTTCGAGTAATATAGGCTAGTTAATAATAATTCATATGAATAGAAAAATATTTTAATTAAAAATGAAAAATGAATTTACATTTTTATGACAGAAATACTTTTAATAGGCCTAATATTTAAAATAGGTCTAGGCCCTATAATTATCTCAGAAACATAAGTGTTTAGGCCTAGGCCTATGCATTTGATAAGGGCTAATTGAACATCAAAAAATTGGAGGGAAAATCTGTGAATTAAAGGTTTTATGACGTAATGTTAAGTGATTGAAGTAGCCTAAAAGTAGACTTCAGGTAAATGGGCTTTTTGGCATAACGTAATGATAGAATTTGTGTAGCCTGTACATACACTGTCCTTTTGTTCCATCTCATTATTCATGGCGGAGACACGATTATCTTTTGTATAATCAAGCTTTACACGCAAGTACTGTCTCAATCACTTTGATGAAAATGGGGCTAGTTTGTTAGAGGTGACTTTGCTAAGGGGCGACTTTGTTGGCCGAGGGAGCGGCTTTGTAGGGGCGACTTGCAGAGGGGCGACTTTGCTAGGGGTCAACTTGGCTGGCAACCCGTTAGCATTATCAAAGCTATACAAGTTGATAGGATCAAGACTATATTCAGTATACTGTATCATTTATGTTTGTAGCTTGGAGTCTAGGCAAGGCCACAGGCTCTTGTCATTTCATTCCATTTATTTGATTTCATGTATTTGTTTCAACACATTACATATTACCATATGATGTGAAAGGAAGCCATCCAGAAAGCCACGACTGGTTTAACTAGGTGGATGACTCCCTACCAAAAAAGAAAGAAAAGGAAACGGATATTTACAACGTCTGCATGAAACAAAAACTCATAAACAAACAAACATACATAATTACATAACTATGAATATTACATTTGAAAAATATCAGGTGTCGCCGGGTGAAATATGGAAGAGAATTTCATCAATATAACTTAATTATTATCAATTATGCTTTTTCATAACCGCCCTCGTAAAAAATAAATAGAGAGGGATATTTTTTTTACTGAGTCTGTGAGGGCATTCCACATTTTGGTACTACAATTACGCAATTTGAGTGATCCAATATTTGTACGATAGTAATGACAATGGGCAAAGTCATGTCATGTGTCATGCCTATGAACAAGAGCATTATTGTTGCTAATATATAAATTATTAAATGTATCTGGTAGGAACCTGTTCCAGGCCTTGTACTGCAATGTTGAAATCAATAACTTCAATAAACTTAAGTAATTTAATCTCTATAAAGACTGAGCTGGTGTGGTCCCTGGGGACTGCATGCGCTATGTGGCGAACCGCTAGATTCTGCAATATAGTTAGTTGGCTAAGGTAAGAACTGTTTGCCCCGTTAAAGATAAAAGAACAATAATTTAAGTGTGGGATAATCAAAGTCTGGTATAGTGCTATGAGTATATTTCTAGGCAAAACGTGTATTAGTTTGGATAATATGCCCACATTCCTTGAAATCGTCTTTAGAATATTTGAAATATGATCTCGCTTGGTGAGTTTTGCATCCATATGTACTCCTAGGAATTTAGTTGTAGTTGCTTACTTGATAGCCATTCCATTTATACACACATACGTCTCTCTCCCGCCTACTAGTTCTACTATTGCCAAACATAATATAAGTTAGTTTAATTTATGTTTAAGGATAGCTTGTTAGCAGAGAACCAGTTACATAATTGACTCAATTCCATTGAAGTGGTATCGTACAATAAATCAACACCCTTATATCTGGAGAAAATGTTAGTATCATCGGCAAAAAATATAATGTCAATTTTATCGAAGTTGCATTGCATACAAACGCTGTATTGTAGGAGTAACTAGCTAGACCTATGCAATCGAGTCTCCGCCTCCAGAGCCCATGCTTCTTTTTAAAATGTTTGATGCGGATGAGTCTCGGTACGTAGAATAAAGCTTCTAAGAATGACATAACTTCATATGTTAGTTACAGTTGTCTGTCTTGCAGTGACAGATTAATGTTAAAGGCCCTATTGCATTGTCCCAGAAAGTTCATATTCTCCCCAGTATGTTTACTCCTACTATTCTAGCCCTTCATACAATTTTAAAAATAGGTTTGGCACATATCAGACATATGGCGTAATTACCTAAGGATACTAAAGATCATGCACGGTCTTCTTTACTACATCATGGCCTTGTAGTATGAAAAGCTGTTGCCTATTTGTACACTTTACACTGTGCAGGTACTCCAGTTGATCAGCAACATGCATGTTAATTAACATTAACACATCATTGATCTGCACCTACTGACCAAAAAGAGTGGCTTATGCATTTCCATGTTAGTTTGAATGTGTCCACCTTATGTCAGTCAAAGGAGGGTGACCAGCTGTGAGTTAGATAGTCCCATATATGAAATTTGGGTTGAGGCTATAGGCCCTTTAGGCTTGCATCCATCTGCTCACTGCTCAATCCCTTGCCTCGATGAAAGGGGAGAGCTTGGCAGGATGATCCAGTAGAAATATTAAGTAGCAGTACTGTTAACTGATTGGTGCTAATACTTTAATCTCTTTGATATTGTTCTTTTCAGGTGGAAAGGCAGCATTTTATGACAAAGACAATGGTGACTGAATCACTACACAGAGTATGGCAAAATTAAACCACTCTCTGCATCTGACTTGGCAAGGGGAGAGCGTGCAAAGGGGAGGCAAAGCAGATGTGAAGCTGAAATCAGTTGTTTCTCAAGTGGATATAGATCCTGCCGAAACATTGTGTGGGTTATTTAATAACACTAAAACACATGATGAAGAGATTTTTCAGCCAAGTACTATTTTGATATATGATGAAACCCAAAACGAATGGCGTTAGACAGAAGTAGGGGTTCAGGCTGATTTACTGGTGAGTTCTTGGATAATTTTATGCTTATTCACTGGAGACAAATGAGGAGTTATATAAACTGCGAGATCAACTATGAATAAGCAGGAGACCGACTTTTCTAGGTTGAAATATCACACAGGTCTTTCCAGTTTTGCTTTGTTGATGGCAGTTTTTTATTTGGATGCTTCATATGTAACACACACTCATCGATCGCCACTTTCTAAATTTCAACAAGTGATGGTTGTATTGACGAGACTGCCATTGAATCTCTCTGAACAAATTATTGCAAACAGGTTTGGGGATAGCCTGTCAACTATATCTGGAACTTTTAGGACAACACTAAACATTTTACATGCATGTCTGAAACATTTAATCATTTGGCCAGAACGAGACGAGAGGTTTAAGAAAACCATGCAAATGTAATTTAGACGAGAATTCGGTAAGAGTGTTGCTGTCATTCTTGATTGCTTCGAGGTATTCATTGACGGCCATCAAATTTGCTAGCAAGAGCACAGACGTGGATTAATTACACGCATCATAATACGATTAAACTGTTAATTGGGATAACACCACAGGGCACAACTTCTTTCTTGTCCAAGTGGACTTTTAAACCTATTACAACCAGGAGATATTGTACTGGCGGATAGAAGTTTTACCATTGATGAAATTGTTGCAATGCATGGGGCAGAAGCTCGTACACCAAGTTTTACCAGGGAAAACACAACTTTCACCAGCTGATGCTGAAATAACAAGAAAAATAGCAAACGTCATGATTCACGAGGAACGTGTGATATGTAGCACCGGACAAAAATACTTAATTCTAAGAGGACCCATACCAATTGATCTTTTGGACAGTGACCCATGTACAAACTTAACTGTTGTGGGCAAAGTAGCGCAAGTACATTGTGCATTGAGCAATAGTCCTTCAGTACTAGATTTTGAATAAGATATGGTATCAGTGCAGTGCTTTTTTTCTTCACTTTACAACTAACTCTCACTGGAACTTATCATTCCTTGAACAACTTTAACTGCATAGGGAGTAATCAGCCCACTATGGCTGTATTTTGCATTCTCTCAGGCTACACTAAAATTAATCCAATAGTGTACTCATACGTGGAGTATTCATTTTGATAGACAATTTGCTACTATGTGAATTACATCATAATAAAGACTTTTTGTTAGCTTCTGACATGTGTAGCTTAAACTCTTAATAAATATTTTTCACTAATATAAAAGTTATGAAGAGGAAATATCTTGTTTTTAATACCACTTTTAGCGTCACGTGATACGTAATGTAACTATTAAGACACATCAGATTACTAAGGGTGAGGAGTTCAGCAAGTAAAAAAACCCCTACTGCAGGCATCAGCAAAAAATCAATTTGAGGTGTCCTCAAATGCTACATAGCCAAATTGTCAGAAAAACCAGAACATAATAATTTATTTACTTAGTTAGCAGATTCGCACGCTTCATTAAGTGCACCTTAAGTCCAATTTGCAGAAATATTTTTTTTTATTGAATAGTATCCCAAAATCAAATAAAAACATACATGCAACATACATACTTATATATAAATAGCGCTACATTGCTAGTCAAAAAAGTCTCTTAATTTACTAAGAAAAGAAGGTAAGGTAGGTCTTGCAGACTTACGTCTACACTTATAATATATATATATATATATATATATATATATATATATATATATATATATATATATATAATATTTAAATAACATAACATAATTTAGTGCCCGAATTTCTGTACTGTAACCATGGTAACCTAAAATTAGACATTTGTTAGAGTAGTACAAGTTCTTTGACAGTTTGTTTTTGTCCAAGAATTAAGTTGAGTAATTAGATGCTTAATGACAGGGCACATACAAAATAGGTGTAAAATTGTCTCTTTTTCTTTCTTACAAAAGGTGCAAATATCGTTGTCTTTGAGTCCAATGCGATGCAATGATACATTTGTACATCGAATTGTTGTAAAATTTCCGTACCTCACTTGTAATTGATGTGTTAAGTACATCATTCCACTTGTCTCTTACAGGGATGTTAGAACTAGCAAAAGGTTTCACAATAATGTCATAAAATTCCCGACAGCCTTTGTCAGACTTTAATAAAACAGCATATATTGGAGGCCCAATGGGCATGGGAGATTTTTGACAAATCTGGAAAGAGTGGTTAGCTATAAAATAGCTCTTCGAAGACTCCAAAATGTAAGAAAATCAATTTTAACCCCAAAGTGGCCACATATGGTCTGATAGTCATAGAAATTTTCTCCGTCTTCCAAGAAGTCATTTACGAAATAGAACTTTCGGTTCCGAAAAGCGAGGATATTTACAGGATGTCTATCCATCTGATATAAATCATTGTTCCATACTCTTTGGCTCAAGAATTCTGTTGGTGTATTCATTGTCATATCATTATTAAGACTTACCCAGGTAGCTGCCATGTCAACCTAGAAAGAGTTTTTCATTAATTTTATGTACCTTGTCATAAAGTACATACTTTTTTCAAATAAATTTTCTACATCTCTATACATTTCATAGAATAAAATACACCAATCATTTTTCCATGATAAGGCCGCTGAATCTATGGGATCTTAAAAAAATTTATGAAAGCATTACCATTGACCATCTTAACAACACCTTCTTCATAAGAATTACAGAATTGAGTCCTTTTTACTTTATCTGGCTTTTCATTCCATACAAACTGAAACGCTAAACGTTGTAAATTTGTAACAAAAGGTTCGGCCGGATTCGAAAGAAGCATCAAAAGATATGTTAATTTTGAGAGGGCGAGTGATTTAACTACAATGACTCTACACAGAACCGTCAGCTGACGCTTCGGCCAATGTCTTAAAACTCCTTTAATACTTTCTAGGGCTTTGGTGAAGTTTAAGCCAACCATTAAGTTTAAATTCGTATTAAATGTGACGCCAAGAATACTGAAACTGTCCTTGACCCAATTTTAATTGCACATCTGCAAATATCTGCAACCATCTGCAAATATGTAATTTGCAGAAATATATATTTTCTGTACAAAGCTTGAAGAGTGAACTTCATGGTTTACATCTTCTACGAAAATGTCTGTGCTGAGATGTAAAATATTGAAGTTTCTTCAGTCTATTTAAAATAGTCGATTGTGCAACAAGTTTTCATGTAACTCTTGTACTACTCAATTTCAACATTTTCTATCTGGGCCACAGAATGTGCCACAAAGATGGAAGTTGGACCAAGTACAGTATATTTCTTTTCCAACCTCTGTTAAACTGTACATACTCTTGATTTTTTTTAATTTAGGCACACTCTAACTTAAGCCTCTAGTTTTTTGTTTAAACTTGAAATAAAAGTTGTTATTATAGGGTATCTTGAACTTGGGAAGTAGATAACACCGTACAAATGCCATACCCTTGACGCCCCATGTACCCTTAACCCCTTCTACCCTTCCGAGAAGTATGATTATCCCACTTCAAGCGTTGCTAATTTTCTCAACAGTAGTTCAAGAATCATTAGATGCGAATATATATATAATTAAATGTAAATGTAGGAGGGGTGAAGTTATAAAGGGGAAGGAGGTCAAAGAATTATTTAAAAGGGACTATTACAATAAAAAGTTTAATTTTCATCCTTGAGGTCTGACTCGGAACAGTGAGGGAAGATAGGAAGAGGTTTTACATAGAAGCATCCTATGCCATACCACGCCCACCCTGTGGGTGCTGGCATTAAAAGTACTAGTCCGTTAACTGTTCAGAAAGGAAACGATCCTTTCCAGGGACTTGACTGTTCTGTAGTGGGAACATAGCACAATTCAATACTGTAATAGTGGGAAGAAAATATGATCAGTCAACTTGTCAGATACTGTACAGTGAACAATTGAAATTCATTTTCATTATTTATGTTGAATCTTGGTTGCCATTGTTGCGCACTCTGGACAAAACCATATTATCCTTTTTGATTGAATTCAGTTAGTAGAAGACCAGTACGACCCAAACAACTGTAATAAAAATACTTAATCAAACATTGGTCATTTGAAAACAAAACGGACCCTAGGGGCATCATGAGCCCCAGCAAAACGTGCGTACGACTGAGGGCAGTGCCTAACGCTGCTACACAATCCTTAAAAAGACATGTTCAGAGTACAGCAGTCCCAGGGTGTGCATTGACTTGACTTGGGCATGACAAATTAGACCTAAGAGAGTAGAGTGAGTCCCTGCAAGTATCCTGAAAGGTTCTGGATAAGTTTTCGATAGGATTGTACCAGTATTGAATGGCTTGGATAGTGACATGTAATGAAAGGTACCCAGATGAATGTGTGAGGAAGGTCCTGTTTTGAGCTGCACAATGAATGTTCGGGCTTTCGCACAGTCCAGACAGGATACCAAGGTAAAGCAGAGAGCACCTTCCAGCAGGTTTTCAGAAACTTGGTTATTCTCTTGGAATTATTGGCAAGGTATTGGACGCCACAGAAGTCCTTGACGTGCGTTTACCATATTTAACTTTTGTTAGAAGGGTATTGTGGGGCTTTCCTGTCTTCATAGGTTCAAACTATGTGTTCCCTCATGAATATTTGCTAGCGACAATCGCCTAAACGAACAGGGAACAAGATAAAAAACAATAGAAGCCTATGGAAAATCTTAATAAGGTCGGGAAATGACGCATTGGCTGAGCAATACCGAGGAACCCAGGAAGGCTTAGAGAAGGCGCAGCAGTCACAAGAAATTCTTCAAAATGATCTGGTAAGACATGAATAAGGTCCAAGGGGATACAGTAAGCCTAAGGATGAATTGTGAAAAGCTAATGCAGCCTCATTAGGACCCTCACCGCACAGAGGAGTTTCAGTAAGGGATCCATGCAAGCACTGAGCGACCGGTGCAATGCAACTCACAAACCCGCACATACCTTTAGAACCCCTAGTTAGAAACCTAAACAGGATCATAATTACCTTTGGGGAGCATGGAAAGAGTGCGAGTGCGTCTCTTAGATGATTGTGTACCTCGATGGCCAGCTGACCAGGTAAGGGTATTCTGAAAGGTTCGCTGGGGTCTCAGGACATGTGCAGTTCAGAGGAGGTCTAGAAGAGTAGAGGGGAATGGTAAGTTTATAAAAAAAAATCAACATCTTTCAGAAAATTTAAGATACTCTACAAGGGTTTGGTAGGCACGGACAGGCACTCGATAGAGCCTCAAATTACCGCTCGGAAAGAGCTGAGTCAAGATGCAACCAAGACTCCACAAGAATTCGTGAGGCCTTCCTAAGTGCTTGAGAGGACACCAAGAAGGCATGACGGTCTTACAAAGATTATAACAGGGAAAATAAAACATTTGTTTTACTTGTGCAAGCCCAAAGAAGGTCTGGTAAGGGCCCAGACGAGGATTCCAGAGAACTGTACGTGTCTGTGGAATGACCGCAACAGGTTGCACAAAACCCAAGGTCTGGGCAGGGAATGAAATGTCCATTGGTGCCGAGCTTGTTCTTATGTTAGAACTTAGCTGTGTCCAACACAGGACCTACATGACTTGTTTTGTATTCTAAGGTCCTTGAACTTCTCTTTCTGTCTTTTATTGTCACTGAGGTTCTTCTGTATGGTCAATTATCCAGATATGAGCATAGCTTGGACAAGAAAAAGAACCCTCCAAGATGAGCGTAGTGCAAGGGTAAGGCCTCATGGGTCGATGTATTTACAGGAAGGCCTGGAGAGAATAGGCCCAGGAGCCTAAAAGTGTAGCTTTAGTCCTACTTAAATTAGGCAAGTTTGGCACGAGCAGGCCAAAATAAGTTATCCATCCATATTTGGGAAGACACAAACAGGGATCCTTGCCAGCTTTAGAGAGCCAGTAAAGTGCTTATTTTCCTACAAACAAACATGCATGAGTTTGTCAAAGGTTTGAACAAGGCAAAGAAGGCACAGGCCTTCAGGAACTTGGCGGACACTTCGGAAGGCTAAGTCATTATGCAATGGAATTGTTTCAAAGTTGGGGATAAGTCATTATTGTTTACCCTCACTCTTCACTCGTCTAGCATTCCACAATTGTAGGCCGTGTTAGGAGTATAAATTCAATACTGTGGCAAAACAAGACAATGATCATGACCTTTGCAAGAACCAAAGTAGGCACAGAGATATGTACATGCCGTGCGGAGGTTTTGGTACTGTACAGTACGCGAAGGCCTACATAGACACATTTCAGTCCATGGAACGCTTGGGCAGGGTTCAAGTTCGGTCTTAGGACATTGCAGTAGTAAGGCCTACATACTCGACCTGAAGAGACCTGTGAGGCACAGGATCTATAACAGAAGGGCATAGTTAGGACTAACGAAGGCACCGCTTGTCACATAATTACTTCGAGCAACCATGCGAGAGGATCAGTGCATTTACAGGGTTATTGAGGCGTCCCATACCTCGACACGACCTACCAAGACACCAATCAGCCGTCGGAATCTACCGAGTGTTAAAGGGTTAAGGTTGCACACAACTAATTCAAGGGAATTATCCAATAAGGATATAACCCTCCAGATTTAATACTGCAGAAAGGAAACTGAGGGCACAGTATAGACCATGTTGCTGAAGTGATGTGTACAGCTTGTAATGTGGTTGTGGTAGGAAAGGAATTGAAGTACTCCTTATGCAAAAATAAAGAAAACGGAACGCTTTTGAGGCATATTTGCATGGTATCCTTCGGCGATACAAAATGACATTTTGAATGAAGTGAAAAATTTGGAGCCACCATCCTATAATGCAAGCTCTCCTAGCTCAAAATCTCGACGGTTATGGTACACAGATTTGAAATGAATATGACAGGCCTAATCGAGCATTCATATTAGGGATAGCTTGTACCCGTTGAGAACTTCTACAGGGGCCCAAAATTTGTCTGTAAAACAATGGAAGAAAATCAGAGTTGTGCTAAATTAATGATGTCCCTTGCTAGTGTAGCCCTTGTCAGATCTTGAGTAGTGGCCCGCCATATTATTTCGGTCAACTTGGAACATACGGCAGAGCACGAAGGTAATACAAAGTATCTTTTATGGGGTTGACAAGCAGAGGAGAAACTACACTACAGTGTCCTCCTTTTTTTTTTTTTTGTTATCTTCCTAATTATGAGGATCTCGGATCATTTCAGAGGCTCTAAACTATCAGCTGGTGGTATGTTCAAATGTAAGATCAATCAGTGTTCCATGCTTAATGCAAGGGCTATTCGTTGTGCTAAATAATCGAACGAATGTACAAGAACCAGGGCCGTCGCGACCGGGGTGTGTGTGGGGTGTCTCACCCCCAAAATTCGTCACAGTATAGACCATGAGCGACCATAGTCGGAAAATCTGTAATACCAGTTGGAATTTCTGATATCTCAGTCCAGCACATTTTTTCCAACTGAAACTTTGTCAAGTTTGTGTATATTATCCAACTAGACAAAGTGAAAATAATACCAAATGTCATTTTTCTCACGTAAAATGGAATCAAAACGGTCCTTTTTCGCAAATTTTTCTCAAACTATCAAAATTTTCGCGCACTCCAAACCTTACCTCAGTGTTGTTCTTATTATCAACATCCGATAGCAACTTTCGGAGAAGCATAACAGCAGAAGTTGAAAGCTGTTTACAAATTACCTAGTTAAAGAATGGCTTTTTGAGTGGCATGTTGGTTCTTTGGGCAATTGAAGGTATCTCGATGCAGGTTTTGTCATGGAAATCTTATTTAATGAAAATTTCGGCATGCTTCGCGGGCATACGTCACCATTTGCAATCAATCTCATGAACATTTTTAAGGTAATTATACCAGGCACAATTCTACGGGGGCTAGGGGGCTTTAGCTCCCCAAAATCTTTCCAAGCCCCACGGAATTGCGCAAAAGTTTATAAAGACTCATACTGGTGAAGACATAGATATACTCAGAAAATATTCAAAATGTCTATTTATCAGGCCAGTAGCCAGTAAGTTCTGTAACGATTCTTTCTATAATTTCAAAAAATTTTCTCGCGCTAATGGCGCTTTCATCTATAGTTCTATCTAGTGGTTTCAAAGATATTTGACTTATTCAACGTTTCCGAAATGTTCTTTTATCTTTTTTTCTAACTTTTGGAAGATTCTTTCTTCAGTCTCGCCATCGTGGGAAGCATATTTTGTAAGGAAAAGATTTTTAAGTTTCGTAGGGGAGCCTTAACGGGTAAGATAAAGATTGTAATCCCCGCCTACGACCATGCAGTCGCCCCAACAAACTTCATGGTTTTGCCCAGATTCTTCAATAAAAACCCAAACTTTTTCAACTTTCCATAGTGAAAACAAAAATGTGAAATCCTTTTTCAATATAACCTCAAATCTTTCGGCGCGATTCGCGCGCCTTATATTTCGAGTTCGGCAACCGATTACATCTGTCGGCACTTAGAGTAGCTGGCCCCCAGTCAGGGCGCTTCGCCCCCATGTAGGCAAATCAAAGAACCACCCCTGGCTAAGACTGCATGCAAGTTTTTCATTTAGACATTGAAGTATACCCCCAAATGTCGGCGCGCTTCACGTGTAATCCTCACAATCTACGTTGTATCACTTATGAACATTATAAGCACAAACGTACCAGTGAACTTTTATAGCATAAACTAGGTGTACATTCTGAAACGCGCCTGTTAGTCCTACAACCCTTTTGCTATACCTGTCTGGGAGGTCTCATATCACCTTTCTGCACCTATATTCTCCCTCCCGCCCATTCCCCATTGCTGGAAGCTGTTCGTTTGGATTTCGTTAAAAATTAGTAAAAATACGATAGATGTAAAGTGTTTGGCGTCATATTCTACATTATTATTTAAATGTCAGATAATAAGCATTATGTCATTGCCTCCATTTGATATAATTGATTCAGAGCTCCCCGGAGGCCCTAAACAGGTATATGCGAGCCTTAGATGCCCAATAGAAGGCAGTAAAGTAGTAAAAAAGGGGGCTCCTGGAGGTTTGTTGACAACGTATTCTTCTCTTAGACAACATACTTTCTGTTTTCACCTAACCAAATCTTAGAATTCACTAAATTATGGACATTTTCCAGCCGTATATGATCAGTTCCAAAAATATCCCACAGATAGCACCATTTTACATCTACGCAACCGAACCTTAACAAAAAATTCTCAAAGGGGAGAAATTCCCTTTCTTTAGACCCCTCCCCCAGAACGGCAACTTTATGTAGTGACAGAGGAAGAATCCCCACTGCTGTATACACACGCAGGGCGCATGCAAAACGAAGGTGCAATTTACGGGCCACCACTCATTTGGAAAAACAATCCAGCCAGTCGGAAAAATTAGAATTCACTTAAATATGGACATTTTCTAGCCATATATGATCTGCTCGGAAAATATCCCAAAGATAGCACCACTTTGCATCTAAGCAACCTTAACTTAACAAAAATTCCTCAAAGGGGGAGGCGACTCCCCTCCCCCAGGACGGCACATTTATTTAGTGACAAAGAAAGGATCCCCACTGCTGTATATAAACACAGGGCGCGTACAAAAATGGTGCAATTTACGCGCCACCATTCAGTTGGAAAAAGCATCCGTCCAGTCGGAATTTGGAGACTTCATTCTCCTCCTCCCCCAAACATATGACCCTAGCAACGACCCTGACAAGAACTGACATGAGATATGACCAAAGGAGATGTACAAAAATTTGACCAGTCCGCTTCCTCAAAGGCACTTCTAAGAACACGCGTCCTAAGAACATGCACCATACACTAGGTGTAGAGGAGACTTTCAGGTGTTCCAATAGCGGCGGACATTTCACTGTGCTGCTGTGAGCCTCATCTTGACTAAATATAAGAAATTTCAAGAGTAGTCATTCGGAAAAACATTAATATATGCAATTATTTAATTACGGTAAGACGAAATCACTTCGTAAACATTAGAGTTACATTGATACGATCATTGCCTGTAATTTCAGATGGTGAATTCTGCAATTTAATAGTTATTTGTTTGCAACTTTTTCTTTAATTGATCTTCAATGACGCATGCGTAACACCGTTTCGGCTTAACTGGGCTAAAGATATTTTTGCCATAAAAGCTACGTCACTCTGCATCTCTTTTGAAAACTTTTATACTAGCTTTGCGCATCGTTCTTTTTCGCTTGATAACGGAGCAGAAATTATTGCTGGACGAACAAGAGACAGTAAAAAAAAAAAAAAAAAGACAATTTGCCAAGACACCCTCACACAACGGACCGTAATCTCTAGTCCATTCCGGGATTCAAACCTTGAGGAAAAAGAGTCACGGGGGCAAGAAGTGGTGAAAAGGTCCAACGCCATACCAGAAAGAATAAAAAAAAAACACCATTGCCAATGTTTTCGATACACCAGCGGAAGACTTTGATAATGTTATTAGTGATCTCCAGATTACAGTCGCAGAGATGGCAGATGAAAAAGGCTTTGAAAGTAAATGTGAGGCTTTCATAATAAAGTTACAAAATATAAAGAGAACGGATTTCTACATGCTTTACTCATAAAACAGGAACAATTTTCCAGGAGAAGCAGCCTGCTTACCGTTGGCCAAAAAGCGACAAAAGGTAAAGACTGTATCAAAATGGCTACCAAGGTGTTTGAAGAGGTAGAACTACCCTCATACAAGATACAGAGGGCCCATAGTGATGCAAAATTGTTAGAAACCGGGACCTACATGTACTAGTAAAGTTATAATTTTACCAATATAAGGTCGCCACCTTGAAGAAAGCTCGGAAAGCCCTGGCGTCGAAGGACTGTTATTATAATTTATGATCTCACTTAATTGGATTTGAAAGAGAAAATCAGATGGTCCGAAAAAGTAGAGGACCTTTATCAAAGGCGCAGCCGTTTACGATTTTCAAGAGGACATTGGAGAGAAAGTGACGGAGGCCTTTTTAATTTCAGGGGGGCCTTCCAAATTTAAGGACGTCACCAATGTGTCTCTTTAGTGACTTATTTACTTTACTTATCTTGTGTTTACCAATCTTACAACGCAGTGTTTTCGCCCATACGCAGTATCGTAAGTTAATGTGTCTATGTATTACAGTATAACCCTATTTCAAAAAATCATGGAGGACTTAAAAATTTGTACTTGTTATGTAAGGGGTCTTAGAAATGTCAAAAACGCAGTTTATAGTTCAAATACTTTCATAGGCATACGTTTGACATAATTTTGGCACAGGAAACCCATAGTACTGTCGACGGTGTTCGATATTGGAAAAGCGAATGGGAAAGTGATATTATTTTTTTCACTGGACCAATAAAAGCAAAGAGGGAGTCCCATTACAAAAAAAACATGTGGCAATTTGTTCCAAATCCTCAGGTTTTCACATGTTTCTGCCATGGGTAATCACAGGGATTTAAGTGTGGCAATGAAAACCAATGTTAACAAAGAACTCTGAGACAAAACCTGTGGTTTGAAATTCAAGGTAGGCAAGGTGTGTCGTTCTGTGTCGAATCTGTGTCAAACCTGTGTCCTGAGCGTTCCAAATACGTCGGTTGTCACCCAAAAACGCACGTGATTTCTTTTGTTTTTCACATGTGATCACGCGTGGTTACCGACAGAGGTTGACACACCTTTTTTATAAGGGTCATTTTGTTTAATCCTAGACTAAGTACCAATACAGTAGATGATACATAATAGCAGATTTAAAGGTTAATTCTTGTAATCTGACCATTGTATGTTCTTACCGTCCAAATGTGGACGATCCTGCTTTTTAATGGGATAATCAGCCTTCTTTATAAGTTTACTACTATCCGTGGAAGCGATTTTAACTTCGTGTCCAATTTTACTTTAGAAAAGCTCGGTGGTGACCATAAAACCAATTTGAAACCCGTAAGGAATGCTTGGAGATAAAGTCTGTGCAAATTTTGGTTTACATCTGGCGGGAAAGAAATTCCCTCGTAAAATCCTACCCTTAGCATGAGCATGTTATCGATATCCCTGGTAGGCTAGATTCTTTCTTGGGCTCCAGGGATTTTATCTTCAGTGTTATTAATATTGATTTTCAGCCACCTCTGAATGGAGAGAAAAGGGGCACAGGTTGCTTGGCAGTTTTATAATGCTCTTGGCTGATAACAATCACAATGATATATAGCTTCTTGCATTCAAATCGAAATTGAGCACTCCCAAAACTGAGACAATTCCTCAAGATCGGAAAGAATCAAATTTGTTAGCCACACCGAGACCATTACGTTTTCCAAGGCAAAGGCTAAGAAAGCACGTGAGTACGAAAATTACATTCTCAAGACAATTTCTGCCCTTGTGAGTGATTTGGTTGTTGATAATTCTTTCCACATACCTGACCAACTCAATCAAGCCCAAAATTCTTTACAAGCAATATACAGGAATAGATTTGAGTGCATCGTTATTCGTTCAAGAGCCAGATGGGCTGGAGAGGGAGAGAGGAATTGAATTTACTTTCTGAACCTAGAACGTCGCAATAAGATTAACAACACTATTCTGCAACTAAAAACAAAAATGGGTTGGCCAAAGCAAGGGACAAATTCACACTGAAATTGGCAGTTATTACAGCTCCTTGTATGCCCTACACTTTTTGCAACCCGGCCGATTTTTTCAGTTATCTCTTGTATGCTTACACTCCTTGCAACCCGGCCGATTTTGTCAGTTACCTCCCTGACTTCCCTCGGGATGGAGATTTAATGACATGTGGTGAACCACTTACCCTGAATGAGTGTACCAAGACCTTGGCTTCAATGCATCAGAGAGTTGTTATTTGGAAGGAGAAACATCGCTTTGAGGCGAGGTTTGACACCGCCAAGGTCACACAGTAATCTGCCTCTTGTATCTTTCTTGGCATTTCTATATGGCATACACTGGATTAGTTAGTTCATGCAATAGACATTTGTCGTCTGCTACATCTACTGTAAGACTGTGGGTTTTTCGATACTGCCACAATATTACCAGTCGGAAATTTACCAGTAGGAAATTAAAAGTATTGCATGTCTGGCCGCTCTGTGACGCGGATGAGAGTATACCAGTAAGGTTTTATGTAAAAATGTGAACATGATTCTGTACCGGACCTTTCCAGAAATTTCCGGAAACTTTCCACATTTTTGTCACAAAAATTATTCTCCCTCTGCAGCTCATTTGCATGAGGTTCGTTCTATAGGAAAGGGGCAAACCTCATTTGGGTTATTTCAATAAAACAGTCAGTTCTAGTTTTTAAGCACCTGTCCCTAAATTGGTAGCAGTTTCAACCTACGCATCAAGCATTGTCTTCGAAGGTGAGTTGTGACAGGATTACTAGACGTGAATGATGTTGCTAGCGTATTGATATCCAATTGAAGCCAACAAATAAAAAAAATCCCAGTGCAGTACTTCTCATTGATAATCTTCTCAGAATGAGGTGGGTTTTTGTTTATGTTTGCTCTGGGCCAATAAGTTGTATCTAGGAGGTTATTTCGCTCTCAATGGGAATGATATTTACCACCTTAAGTATCTGAGGAAGTTATCAAGACCAAAACGTCAGCTTAGAGTTTGGAAAAGAAGGGGCCGTACCCCCATTGATAGAAATGTGATGTAGTAAAATGCTCTGATATTAGTCAATTAGTTCCAAGTTTTGTCAAATCTCCTTGATGTCTTTTTTAAGAAAATTGTATCTTTGAGTTTATGTGGAGTGGCAACGCAAATAAAGTAAAACAAAACACTATCATTAACCCGATAGAGGAAGGCGGTTTGAAGCTCACTCATCTGAAAACCTTCTGCTTTCCTCTCAAGACCTGTTGGGTAAAGCGGTATGATGACGTCACAAGCACCGGTTATTGGAAATTATTTTTTGATTCATCCCTTGCAATATATGGCAAAACTCTTCTTTTTAGGTGCAACTTTTAGGTGAGTAATATTAAATATACTCGTAATAATTTAAAATGAGAAATTTGCACTACATGGGGTAAGTCTACCTACACTAGTAGCCCAACCCACAGCTTTGGGAATCAAATAATTTGGAATGTCTCTTCGATATAGATAGACAGTTCGTTATTTTACAATAGCAGGCTCTACTGGGAGGAACTAACGTATGTTTAGGATCTTTTTTCCAGAGTAGCACCCCCTTTTTCCTTTAGATGGTTTCTTAATAAATTTAACTTAATTAGTTACACTTTTTATTATGGGATTCTTTCTGCAATTCCCAAGGATTCCCCTCCCTCAAAGCCAAGCCAAACACGTCCCAGCTTATCTATCCCCTAATCCTTAAAGGTGTTTCCCTTTCCCGTGTGACTTGTTCAAAATGGAGCCATAAGTTGAACCTAAGTAAGGTGGATTGACACTCTATTTTAAAACTGCGCATGTCACAGTTATGGAGGCAAAAAATACCCGACATTAAGATTTTTACATCGTATTCTATGGACCAATAGACTCTAATATTAGTACAACGAATGGGAAAGTCTGATCCCGCCTTGTACCTTTTGCCACATTGGAGTAAAAGATACTGAGAATTTGGTTTGGGAATAACATATCACAGCTAGTCCCGTTTTGGACACTGAATAGTTATTTTTTGGTATTAAGTAGTTTGCTTTATCTACATGGGATTTCTTCTTTGGCGTCAACGGCTTTCACTTCCACCCAATAAACTTTTTCATTCTACATTGTGAGCATTATATTACATGTATTTCATCTATTATAACATTTTTAAAACCATATAAGCATGATGTTTACACTACTGGTCATATGAGGATGAACAAGATGAGAAAAAATGATTCAAATGGCACTAGTACTTAAACAATCAAAAAAATCGTGGAGCATTAATGGAATAACACTGACAGAAGATACGTAATCTTTGAGGTCAAAGAAGAAAGAATAAACCATCGGTAGAAAATTATAGTCAATCTAAAATTACGCAGTTCAAATCTGGAACAAATATCAATTTCTTGACCTTATGATCTCTTTTGATAGAAAAACTCCGTCTATCACTTAAAAGAGCAGTGAAGGGGCCGTTTTTTATTCTGGGGTTACTACATGCATAATTACAGCCGTGTAACTTTCCATTTCCCTTAAATATGCTATTTTTTAAAGCTAGCTACCTTTAGCAATTCCCTTTGTATATTTTCTTAACCCACCCAAAGACTAGTGTTTACCTGATTTCTTTTTCTGTTCATACAAATGAGAATAATTCGAAAGAAACATAGTGTTCGTTTATGACCATTCCAGGTAGCTTTAACCTCTGATGCTCAATCTGAAGCAATACGGAGTTTCCATTGTATTGTTTTGCACCTTGTCAGGTATAAAGAAAAACCGAAGGTATTGATATGCACATGCAGATATGCAATTAATTAACTTGCTCTAGAGGGAGTGTTTTGTAGATAAAAGTGAACTACAGTTGATGCGTTGCGTGAAATGACTATTACCCACAAATAGATTGCCATTTCCGGGTTGTTAAAGTTGGTTTTTCTAACATTTTTTGTTAGCTGGTTATTCATTTGACACTGGTGATTTATAAGTCGATTTCCTGGAACATTAGTATCCCAGCATTGTCTAACAACATGTAGACTTAGATGAGGTTTTAGGGCTCCGTTTCTAATCAATTGGTTTAAGTCGGGTCGATCACGGCCTTTTTTCCAGTTGTGGCTCACTGGCCTGTTTTCCTTACTCCATTGCTTATCCTGAGCACCAAGCAAATTGGCAGTAGGTTCCATTTTAAGGTCTTTGGTATGTCCCGGCCAGGAGTCGAACCCCAAACCTTCCCAGCAAGTCGGATGCTCTAACCCCTTGACCATGCAGTCGGTCTAACAATATGTAATAAATTATTTCGGCCAAACTGCAACAGATGAACCTGTTTACTGTACACAATTACATTCCAAAATGACATTGTCAAGATTTACGTATAAGGTTAAATTTCGTAACCTTTTTAACCTCTACTGACCTCATCAGTCACGTCGTTCACAACATCAGTTTGTCAATCAAAATACTATTTCTAGGCCAATAATATAAGTACCCGTTTGTTGCTCTCGTATTTCTGGATGACAAAAAACAGCTATTTTGGTTTCCCCTGCCCCTAAAATTTTTATTTTTCAACACCTTGACTCTTGACAGATACCTCCTATATTTCCCCAACCCACCTGAAAATATAAATATGACCAATTTTTATATATTTTTATACAATAAAGTTCAAATAATAACCACCAAGAATCCATTCTAGTTTGTTTAATTAGGATAAGTTAGAGTGGTTCTACAAAACATCTGGGCGCTAACGTTAGTGGACAAATGTCATCATGATGAAACAGCACCGAACACGTACAGATGCGCCAAGAATGAATGTAAAAAACAGACTGGAGCGCTAGTGACCAACCGCTGAAAACCCCCAGTTTACCACGCTTTGTCTGAGTGGTTTCACTGAAATTTGCAGCCACATGGTTTTTGATGGTGTGACAAGAAGTACAGTAATCCAATAAGCCAAAGAATAGCTTACACAAAGGGTTTCTGACAACAAAATGCTTTACAGCCAGTAGCGTGACACAATTGTTACAACCGATAATGTAAAAATCAACCGATAATGTAAAAACGACCGATAATGTAAAAAAAAATTACCGATAATGTAAAAACAACCGATAATGTAAAAAACTCTTTGAACCGATAATGTAAAAAAAAATTACCTATAATGTAAAAAAGTTCGTCTACCGATAATGTAAAAAAAAAAATTACCGATAATGTAAAAACTGTTCTAAGGACGTTTTCATATGGAATTTGAAACGTGGAATTTTATCAAAGAAGTCATACGTTAATTCAGAAAGGTTGTAGGTCATACCCCAGGGAAGGGGCTCTCACCCTAGAGACCCAATAGTGGGAGAGATTAGCCAACTAATTTCACGGGCGCCATTTTGGAGCCAAATGTTAACTATGGCCATATATCATATACACTGCGTGCGTACAGTTTTCCGTACAAAATGTAAAACAAAGTGAGTTACAGCGTTCTGTTCTCTCGTGACAATCATTCGTATTGGTTGACTCTGACTGGCACTGTCTGCCGGATCCTTCAGTTTGTCACCCGGTGCAAAAAAGACGTCCTGAGAGGGGTCTAGAGGGAGGGGATAACCCTCCATTTTGAGTAACTTTTGCTAATAGAAAGTGACGAAAATGCAGAATGGTGTATGCTATTTTGACAGTTTTAAAAGTGATTTTATTTACAAAATCTCACTTTAGTGTGTCTTATTTTTGTGCTGGTAAGAAAAGGGGAGGGGTGGATCTATTCTGGGCTGGGTCTACCAGGTCCTTCTTTCTGAGAAAACTACTAGAACGTTAATGCAGGATGACATTCGTGCAAAATGGTGCTTTTATGGAAAGTTGTAAGCAAGTTGAACTAATCATTTAAGATTTTTCATTATTTAGTGAAAGTTTCAGGTCTGGGGAAGGGGTAAATATAGGGGAGCACTTCCTAGTGAGACTTATTTATTTATGGAAAGGCCTAGGCCTATGTTTTATAAAATTGTGACTGACCAGGTATATTCCATGTAAAAACCAATATCAAAGTCAAAGGTACGCAAATGTTTCAGTTTTCTCATGCTACTAATAGATCCAGGAGAAATGTTTGATGAGTTATTGTGTCCCCCTCCCCTATGAAAATTTTTGAAAAATTAGGTGTCCTTACATGCAAACTTGTGCCACATATGCTACATTTGAAGTAATATTTGTGTTAAAAAATTGACGTATTTTTAGGAACTAAAACAAAGGCATCGGCATCAGTGAGGGTGGACCATGGCCCAGTGGGGTGCCCCCTCCCCTTTGAAAATTGTTGAAAAATCAGATGTCCTTACATGCAATCTGGTGCCACATATGCTACAATTTGCAGTAAAATTTGTGTTAAAAAAAATTAAGTGTCTTTAGAAAGTAGAAAAAAAAACGGCATCAGTGAGGGGGTGGGGGCATGACCCAATGGCCCTTCTCAATACACCACTGCTCCTACACCTAGGACTGGGGACTGCAGCTCTGGTATTCCAACGTCTCTATGGGGATGTTCCGACAACTCTCCAATAGGGGTGGTATTAAGATTAGGGTTAGCCGGTTAGGTCAAAGGGTTAAGAGTTATATTTGGGTTTATGTGTTGGAACATCAAGCAGTCGGAATATAGAGATGGAAACGCCGGTATAGGCTAGGCCTTGTACAGAACGTCGTAATCCAAATTCTAAGACTAAGCCTATTCTAACGTTAGGCCTACATGTATTACTAAGTTGTATACTGTAAAGTTACATCGCATAAGCGATCGCTATTTGATGGATTCCAATCGAACCTTCTAACTTTTACAGTCCACCGAAGCCTTCTTTTTGTACAGGATGGGAATCTATACATCTTGTAACTCTTTTCTGGTTTGTTCATGCATCCAAATGCAGCACAACCCGGCCGCAATTTCGGAAACAAAACATGTCTATCTTACATAGGATGCGTGCATCCTACCGTACGTACAGCCTGCACAACTTCTCGAATGTACATAGGCTACACATGATCTTGCAAGCTCGTACTTTGGCTCTTAAATGGTGCCCATACATTTTGTCCAATCAGAAATCGTATCTGAGAGCAATAGTTGACCAATCTCTCCCACTATAGGATCTCTATCTCACCCTATTTTACAACGCCCTCTTGCAGGTACATTTCACTTAAAAAGGTACATTGAAAGACAGCAGAAGAATTAAAGGTCACTTTTTCTCAATTGTCTAGGCCAAATACATAATGCTATCATATTTCTCCTTCATATACTTAAAGCGCCCTCACTCCTCTGTTGTTCCGCTGTTCCGCAAGCTCACCAAAAAAAAAAAAAAAAAAAAACATATCTACGATAAAAAATATCATGAAAGGACTGCAACATATTTTATAACATAAAGGTGGGTCATATTAATGGCACAGCTTATTTGCATAGGTCTATGGCTCAATAGAGGGCGCCATCTAATAAAAACCAGATATTTCAAAAACTAAAGAACTGAAAATTATATTTTTGAAATGAGCATGTCCGAAATTCCAGGAGTGTTATTATCATTGAAGGAAGGTCATCCCTCTCACCCATTCCCCACCCCAGGGGAAGAAGGGGATGAAATCGAAGCTACTCACGCTTGATAAGAATTGGTCCTAGAGGTTATCGACCACGCTGATCACAGATCCGAAGTCAGTCATCCCGTCTCTCGGTCGTAGTGGGATGTGCGGGCCGTAAAAAGGCCAGTTTTAGGGTCAGTTATCCCAAGAACAGATTTTAGAGCATTCCAAACCACCCAGTTTTCATACTAGATGGTTACTAATTAAAATTTAGGAATATGATTTCGATTACATTTGTTAAATGTGGAGTGAAAGTTTCCCCTTCCATATATGGCTTCACTAATACGTGGACGAGTTGCGCCTTACTTCCGGAGAAGGCTCCTATCTCTGAGAAGATAGCGGGAAGGGGATTACCCCGTCAAAAGGCCATGCACTACATTGGCCTACCATTCCTGTGAGTCACAAGCCTAGCTACGCTGTATGCATTAAGTTGAAAAAAACCCATTTTTTCCTTATATGCTAACACTAATTTTGGGGCCGTGCTTCGCTTTGATCCCGGGGAAGGTGCCTCTCTCTAACCAACCCTTAATTTACCCCTTAAAACTCGAAAGTTGATAGGCCTATGTGTCCTGTATAACATAGGGAAGGCGTTTGGGAGGCTGGTTGGGTTTGGATTAATGTTAGCATTCCATGGCAAACATGCGTTTTCAGCTTTGAATGCGCCCTGTATCTAGTAAGAGGGGCACACCCTAACAACCCTCAAGGGTGATATATGGAAGGAAAACTTTTACTCCACATTTAACAAGTGCAGTCGGAATCATATTCCTAAATTTTAATTGGTAACCATCTAGTATGAAAACTGGGTGTTTTGAAATGCCTAAAATCTGCTCTTGGGGACACTGACCCTAAAAGTGGGCCTTTTAACGGCCCGCACAGTCCACTTCGACCGAGAGACGGGATGACTGACTTCGGATCTGTGATCAGCGTGGTCGATAACCTCTAGGACGCAATTCTTATCAAGTGTGAGTAGCTTCGATTTCATTCCCTTCTTCCCCTGGGGTGGGGAATGGGTGAGAGGGATAACCTTCCTTCAACTTCAGAATAACGATAATAACACTCCTGGGATTTCGGACATGCTCATTTCAAAAATATAATTTTCATTCCTTTAATTTTTGAAATATCTGGCTTTATTAGAGGGCGCCCTATTGAGCCATAGACCTATACAAATAAGCTGTGACATCAATATGACCCACCTTTATGTAATAAAATATGTTGCAGTCCTTTCATGATATTTTTTATCGTAGATATGTTCTTTTTGGTGAGCTTGCGGAACAACAGAGGAGTGAGGGCGCTTTAAGTATATGAAGGAGGAATATGATAGCATTATGTATTGGCCTAGACAATTGAGAAAAAGTGACCTTTAATTCTTCTCCTGTCTTTCAATGTCCCTTTTAAGGGAAATATACCTGCAAGAGGGCGCTTTGAAATAGGGGTGATAACCTTCCCCTGGGGTATGACCTACGACCTTTCTGAACTAACGTAAGACTTTTTTGATAAAATTCCACGTTTCAAATTCCATATGAAAACGTCCTTAGAACAGTTTTTACATTATCGGTAAATTTTTTTTACATTATCGGTTCAAAGAGTTTTTTACATTATCGGTAATTTTTTTTTACATTATCGGTTGTTTTTACATTATCGGTATTTTTTTTTTTTACATTATCGGTCGTTTTTACATTATCGGTTGATTTTTACATTATCGGTTGTAACAAGAATTAACCTCATCCATCTCCACGCGTGATTGAACTTCCTGTGTGTAGAAAGTGTTCCTCCCTTACCTTTCGTTAGCGTGTTGTACAGTAACATGCATGTGTTCTACGGCAAGGGGGTTCTACAAAATCGATCATCTTCGCTTAGCGAATACTGTATGAAGGGTCTGTTTTTATAAAGACCGATTGTTGAGCACAGCACTAAAAGTTTTCGTCGCTGAAAACGGAAATATTTCCGTTTTCCGCGAACATAGTCCGCGAGATGGAAGGGCCTCGATTTATTACCCCTTTAAAAGTGTAAGACATGCGGTTACGTGTAGAAGTAGCCGGAATGACACATGAATCTACAAATTATTTACGCATCCAAACAGCAAAATGTGCATTGAAATTTTTGTTTCAATCTTGATATTTTTACGTCTTACAGGCCAAATGCATGTTCCGCGGAAAGCATTTAAACTGCTGTTGCCGTTTTGGCATTGCCAAAAGTACCGTACAAGCCTTACATTAAGCAGACACAGACCGAGAGCCAAAGCTGACAAAAAGTAGCTCCCAGTTCAATAACTTTCGGGCAGAACCAGGAGCAACTATTTCATGACCGAGAGTCATTATCAAAAGTCAAGGAATTTAAAGTAAATGCATACTTTTAATTTTACTTTCGTAAAAGCATGCAGCGTGCATCTCCAAACCTAGCAAATAGTACAATGTAAAAAGTGTTCTAGAAGTCGCTTATTTCTCCCCCTCCACTTTAAAGCACGCTTGGATTAAAACAATAAGTAATATATTCTAGCCAATCAGAACCCACAAATTCTCCGTTGACATAACGGTATGTGGCCGTGACTCATTAATTAATATTTTGGTATAGCCGCATGAGGGGTGGAATAGTTCCCATGTGCGTGAAGCTCCGTTTTTGCGAGCTGATTGCAGAAGTCCGTACACACATTATGCAGTAGCTATGTGTGACGGTATTCAATGCAATAAATATCACAGAGAAACGAAGAAAATTGCTCTTTTCGATGCGAAAAAAAAAGAAGAAAACATTGTGTCCATGAGTGTGTTTGGCCTTAATCATTTCTTGATTTATACAAACTTGTGATAAATTCAAACAATGAAGCTTTAGCGAGCGCTAAAAACAGAATATTGCCGACTCCCGATTGTCTTATTTTTAAGTGAACCGGGAGCAAAAAACATAACGAACCGTGAGGTAAAAAGCGCCCGGCGCCCGCTTAAATATATATAAGCCTTGCAAAAGTAGGACGACAGTTGGGTATTTGTGCAGTTTGTGTCAAGCATCGTTAACCTTCTCTTAAGTGCAAATGCTGAAGTCAGAATTAAGTCTCGTTGATTTATCCTATGACACATTTTCGCCCACGTTTTGAGCATTAAGTTAGATTTAATCCATTGCAAACTTTTGTCTCGCGAACCTGCCGTTTGACCCCAATTATTCTCTTTCGGTATCGCAAACATTCGGTCTTCCTTACCTCACCTCACTTTCGGTGTGCCACGTCAGTTCACTTCCGGCTTCACGCTATAAATTCGCCAATGTAATTTCAGTCGGTGGGCCTTCGGTCTCGCGGGGAACCCTCAAATTGGCTTTCCAAATGCGCTAGATTTAAGTTAGGTCAAGTCTTAATTTATCTCTCAATATTCCATGTGAAATTAACTGTCATTAACTGGTTCTGCAAACCAGTTAATGACTCACTACGTTTTTCAACCAGGCTGTGCAATTACAGGAATGTCACCATATTTTAGTTGTAATTCGGACGTACGTCAACAGCCAACGGGTCTCCAGGGTGCAGTACTGTACTTAGATCACTTTGCCGAAAGCGGCATGTAGAAGGCTTCGTTAAGTTCTTCATTATAGGCTAAAGCAAGTGTTTGCCAGATATTACAAACTCTCGGGCAGGGATAATTACAAGAAAGCAGTCGAAGTCTATTTGTGGTTGCCAATTTATGATAATGGCAGGGATGGCGCTAGGATTTGCCCGACGGGGGAAGGCGCATGCCAAAGCACCGACAAAGGAAAGCTGACAGAAGAATGAGGAAAACAAAATGTTCGGTGCGCTTCGCGCTTATTATGGAAGAAAATTAGAGATATTTGGTTTTTTTTTTTTTTTTTTTTTTTTGAAAATTGGGAAATTTGGAGTCTTTATTGAAGCAGGGAGGTGTATTAGCTAAATAACACCTCCCTGATTGAAGAATAGGCCTATGCCCTTCCTATGAGCAAAATCAAGCAAATCGTTGGGGCGACTGAAGGTCATTGGGATTACATATTTATCGCAGGCTATGGATTAAGGCTCCCCGACGAAATTGGAGTTTCCACGACGGGGGGGGGGGGGTCAGCCTTCTCCGACGGGGACCATAGCCCTCCCCTACTGGAGCCACACTTGGAATGCGAAGCCGTTAATATAATTGCGACACTGAAAAATGAGTCGCTGGGCCTTAGTCAAACATGGGCTTAGGCTTAGCCTTCCATTTTTTTCACTCAACTTTGATGACGCCATCTACAAAGTTGTTACCATAGACATGCTTACAGCCCCACGAGCCTCCAATTTCCCATAGAAAATTCCAGTCTTGTAGGCTAACAATCATACCCTTTCACTGTTAAGTTGAAACTCTCCACGACATGTTTATTGAGAACTTCTTTTTGAAATGTCCCGCTCTAAGCAAACAGAGGTCGGGGATTGTTGGAGCCATGGCCACCTGAGCGACCATTTTGACTTTCACCTCTTACCCTGCTTCAACAACCAGTGGGGTGGAAAATGGGAATTTGTCTGCCAAACCAATCGGTTCTAATAAGCCTGTATAGTTAAACTGTTAATGTTTTAATTAAGAACGTTATCAGTAAAATATGTACAAAACTTATGGTTGACAGCGCGATTAAACCATGATAAGTTTTAACTGTACATAAATTATGTCAGTAAAAACAGAAACAGACTTTATCAAGTTCACAGAAACGTTATCCAGTTTTAACTGCACATGTACAGTATGTATGCACAATTGCAGGCCTAGGCTTGTAATGTACGTAGTGTTACTGTAGCCACCTTCCTTCACTAAAATTGTTCTATCTTCGTCATTTGAAGACTAAATTGCAAAAAGAAGGTATCAAATGAAAGAGGAAAGTGTAAACAACATGCCCCTTTACCAAAAAAAGAAAACCAAGGATGATTTGCATGTGGTTTCCATGGAAACAAAATAAAACTGGTACCTGCTGAGTAATTTGCATATTTGCATAAGTAATGAGACTAATTGTCAAAAAATAATATGCTACATCGAATCCTCAAACTCTGACCTTTCCAATGATATTAAGGTCTCTGTACAAATATTTTTTCATAAAGTGTCAAAATATCAACTAAACTAAGAACCCCCTCCTGTATCTCGTGAATCCCGGCTTCCCTTTTGAAAAAGGTTAATCTATGATATCAACCATAACTTAAGTTCTGTGCAATTAAAACTAATAATGGTTGAAACACCGTTATCAGTTTTAACTGTACAGACTACGAGAATTGGGTGCGCCAAACTGAGCAGGTGCCTGCAAAACGGTTGTAATGACTGGATCTATGTTGCTTTGGCAATTTGCACCATAACTGGTGTTTCACGAGAACCCGCCATGGTTCATACGCTGCTGACGCTGAGAAGACACCAGCCTGAGTCAATTGTGAATCCCACGCTGCCTGCACAATCAATCGATAAGTCTATACAATTCCGATTTCCTAACCAGGAGAAGATGACCTTTTTATCTGATAGAACTATTGTTCCTAACGAGCTGGGGAGACTTATCAAAAGAAAAGTCTCTTTCACGTGGGATATTGATTGGTCATCACTTGTAATCCGTCTGAAATGTTCTTAACTGAAAGAGGTACACATAACTTCAGAGTATGCACATCACTTGTACTTCCGTACTTATTCATTGCAGCCAACATCTCTTCTGTCTAAACGAAGCCACGTAACTTAATACTGTAGCAATATTTAAGCACTGGCATTTTTTGAAATATTCTGACTAAGTGGGGCAAGTTACAAATCGTTTCTTTTCCTGCAAAATAAGAAAAATCATGCCTCCGCGGATACCGGATTACACACGGACTAGAATTGTAAATCTGCATCTTCAAGGACTTTCGAAGGTCAGCGTTGTTAAAACTCTTTTACAGGAGGGGCTTCAAGTTACGTACCGTGGAGTGAGTGGTGTGATTGACCGATATGGTAAACATGGACTTATTTGTCAGCAGGTCTAGGCTGTGCGATCAGGAACGCGCTATGCAGGACAATATTGCCGCCAAATACGTCATTTTGATCGAAAACAAATTGTTGTTTTCACATTTATCGTTTTAAATGAGCAGAAGGACTAGAAGGGCTTTTAATAGTCAATTTGGGGTAATAATGATCGATTTGGTACGGAAAATGAACATTTCTGATTTAAAGTATATCCAAATGTTAAGTACTGAGGAGCAAATTATAAGCGTGTCATGCCCACTTTAATGATGGTGTCGTGTTCTGTGGGCTCCTGTTTCTTCAGACAGTTATTATACTTTTCATTTCCTTTTTAGGATTCATCTGAAAACTCCAGTGACAGTCCTTCCGATTGTTATGAACAAATGTCCAAAGAAAGGTATTAATAATTTGTAGCAGTTCTGCATTATTTATTATTACTTTCAAACAAAACTGGTACCAAAACATATATATGTGTATATATATATATATATATATATATATATATATATATATATATATATATATATATATATATATATATATATTATATAACGCTGGATCCCACCTTAGGTCGACATCGTTTAAAACACGACCTTAGGTCGACATATAAATATTTCACATATTTGAATATATCTGCACATCCAGAGACTAAAAAATTCAAAAAAAAAAATATGACCGTAAACTTCAACAGCGCCGACAACAATAATTAAATACGGTATCTTTAATATGCATGACGTGCGCACAAGGAATAATAAAATAAACAAAATTTTTAAAGGTATTGCGCAATACTTACGTGTTAACTTAATGTACATTTTAGATGACGCAAGATATAACACCCTTTTTTTCACGTGCAAATCTATATCCTATACGTTGCGTTTACTACGCCTATATAAAGACACAATAAAGAGGGCATACATACATACACATACATACATACATACTGTACATATATACATACATACATACATACATACACCCATACGCACCCTCGCTCCCTAACCGGGACACGAGAAATGTCCCGGTGGGGATAGGACTGGAACTGCCCAGCAGCTCACACCGCGGGTGCACCCATGCCCCTAGCACACGTTACACACCGCGGGTGCACCCATGCCCCTAACACACGTTACACACCGCGGGTGCATACATATACATACATACATACACACCCATACATACATACATACAAACACATACATACATTCAAACAAATATTTAATACATTGAGTGTTAGTAAAAGAGGTAGCCATCTACTAGGCAAATGATGACAAAACACCACTTCTCCAAAGCTTTCGGTTATCATTCAACCCTCTTCAGTGGAATGAAGATAAAACAAAGCTCTCTCTCTATAAATATATATATATATATATATATATATATATATATATATTTATAGAGAGAGAGCTTTATACGTACATATATATATATATGTGTGTGTATGTGCGTAGCCTGCGGTAAAACCGTGAGGATTTAGTCTGAAAAAGTCTAGAAAATTCTGTAAAATACCCCAATGATACAAACTAAGTGCCTAGTGAAATGCTCGAAAGAGATGAACAGGGATTACAATCAACCACTTTAAAAGTAAAAAGAAGGCAATGCTAGTTAAAAGCCAGTACTTTTTTACTGGCTTTTAACCAGCATTGCCTCCTTTTCAATTTCTGGAAATCTTCACGC
The DNA here is from genome assembly GCA_029531755.1 of Holothuria leucospilota. Classification (NCBI taxonomy): domain Eukaryota; kingdom Metazoa; phylum Echinodermata; class Holothuroidea; order Aspidochirotida; family Holothuriidae; genus Holothuria; species Holothuria leucospilota. The sequence continues at coordinate 29,559,334 of CM055969.1, read as the reverse complement.
TACGTACTAGAATACAGTCAGCTAAGAAAAATAACCAAACATTTAACAATGGAGAAAATAAACAGAAAAGAACGAAAGCTGTAGTACACGAAGTGCACGATAAGCCAAAAGCTAATCCTAAAAGACACAACATCAGACAAAGCAAACTGGAAAGAACAGCTAAAAACTAAAAACCTGCATAATAAAAATGCTTTGTCTGATTCTGTGTTCACATACACACATACGCATATCATGACCGTACACACCATGGGCACCCCCACACACACACATATATACATACACACACACATTACACACTAATTTTTAAATTTCTAAATTTTCTCCGACAATAAAAAACGTCTAGAAATAGTACCTATAACATTGGGGAGACATGGAATGTTTCCCAATAGCATCCTCTCTAAAAAACCAAGAAAATTGTCTCTGTAAGGTCTTATATATATATATATATATATATATATATATATATATATATATATATATATATATATATATATATATAATGAGAACGAATGCAATAAAGAGCATAACTGGTTGATTATTGGAGTACAAAACTTAAATTTACAAACAAAGTCGCTAGCTGTTGTTTGCACAGAAAACCGTAAACGTACGGAACTAATTTGGATAATGAGGCTTCAATCACACCTCACTGGACTTAACAAAGACCTCGGTCTTCTTAATCAGTATACCTTTCACCAAACGCTTTAATCCTATTATGTTGGTTTATCTAACTTCCAGCACATTGTCTGTTGCTTGTATTTTTCTTGATTAAGCTACTCACTTTGTTGTAAGATTTCGCTGAGGAAGGTTCCAGGGGAACCGAAAATTTCGAAGTAAATTTAAGTTTTGTACTCCAATAATCAACCAGTTATGCTCTTTATTGCATTCGTTCTCATTTTGTATTTTAATCTTGGAGTATACGTGGAACTTTATTTCCACGTATACTCCAAGATTAAAATATTCTGTTATATATATATATATATATATATATATATATATATATATATATATATATATATATACATTTGTATGAATAAACTAGAATTACAACTGCAAATACAGAGATAGCATATACATCTTGAGTCGAGACGCTTTAGGATATCTATTCAGCCTTCTTCAGCTCGAAAGAAATGCTAATCAGATCGAAACCATCCAATCAAAACACTGCAGGGAATTCTGCTGATGTGGGTTGTTACAAATGTAATCGCATAAGATGCGACCTTTGCATTTGTTTATTTCACCGTTCGTCTTTTTCTAGTAGTGCCACAAAATAGGTTTATCAAATTAAGAGTTATGTATTATGTACAAGTAAAAGTGTGATTTATTTAGCTACTTTCTTGAAATGCAATTTGCAATATGTCAGATCTACAGCTACAGAATTCAAAATCAGATTCAGAACTCATAAATCCGACTTTCTTAACAACCGAGGCAGATGCGAATTGAAAGCAAATTTTAAATCTGCTCCGCTTTATATTTCTTAAATTAAGTTTATTATTATTATGGAGCAGTGACCTTTTCACTGAAACCCCCATTACGTCCTTCAGAGTTGAAAAAAAATGTTTCTAACCATTTAGTTCAGGCTTCCCATCTACTACAGCCCACGGAAACACCCCAGGAACATTCCCCTGTAACCATGGTAGATGCCCAGTGGTTGGCAAGAACACCCTCATCAACATTTTGGGTCTAAACGGCAACAGACTCACTTAACCAACACTTTACCTGTACCTCTACAAATGTGGTTTACATTTTACTTTGTGGACGTTGCAACTGTCTGTACGTGGGAGGGACCAAACGTCGCCTCGCGGACCGAATCACTGAACACCTTAGGTCAGTCAAACAAAACCCCCAAGGTTATCCGGTAGCCAAACATGTCAATCCCCCATCACTTTGCTTGAAAAAGGACTTGGTCGTTACGGCAGCTATAATGTGCAGAGGTTCTGACCGTGATCGTCTAACTGCCAAAAACCGGCTTATCATGAAGCTCGGAACCCTCTTCCTACACGGTCTTAACGTTAGCATGGACCTTTCTTAACTTCCCCCTTTTGAAATCATGTTTTATCAGGTTTACTCAGCCTCTTTAACGCAGTTTTTTCATCGTGTTCTTTTTTTGCCGTGCCTTCTTTTAACATGCATTTTTGTACTTTTGTTCAGTTGCAACTAGAGAAAGAGAGAGAGAGAAAACTAGAGAGAGAACTAGAGAGAACTAGAGAGAGAACTAGAGAGAGAACTAGAGAGAGAACTAGAGAGAGTACTAGAGAGAGAACTAGAGAGAGAACTAGAGAGAAACGAGAGAAAACTAGAAAGAGAACTACAGAGAGAGAGAATTTCATTTTCTCTTTTGTGACGCCTTGCACGTGTTGACAGGAGGTTCTAATAATCTTTTATTTTCAAAATTCATCACGGTTACTTAGACACGGCCTTCGTTTCGGAAAATGGCCATCAGGCCTACTAGCAAGGGATATTCCACCGTAAACTGCCAATTTGAACATTCCAGTTGACGCCCTCTGTACTCATATACTTCGATATTGGTACCTAGTTCATCTACTCCCAAGGCTTTGGGCTGCCGGTCTAATATAACTTTAACTTATGTACAAGTAAAATGCTGGTTAATGCTGAGGCAGTTGATTTTTGAACCCACAACAGAGATAAGCTTGTCATTGTTCAATATTGGGCAAGTATCACACCTCACGCAATTACATTGAAATGTCCCTGGAGGGTCGGGTATTAATGGTTGGGGATGAAAGACCCGAACTAATGGGCTAGAAATATTTTTTCATTAGTGAATACCGTGATGCGTGGTTCAATGAAATACGTACGTACAGAGGGATCTTGTCCGAGGATATCTACGCTCCTATAAATGGACTGAACCATGGGGCGTCCGGAAGAATGATAGAATACGATCAAAGGTATTCTTGTAGTGGATTTCAAGTTGGCCGTTTTGGGGACCATGGTAGTAGCTCTATCTATTCCTTGAACACGACTTTAGGCCTCAAGAGTACCTTACGTATGTATTGACGTTTTTCAAAGAAGGACATCATCTCTTGAGAGGTCATCGCAAATCTGTGTCACCAGAGCAAATCCGTCTTGCTGTTAGGAGTCGAGAATAAGGGATGGAGTTGGTACAAGAACTAGGGTGGTTGGATGGATAGAGTAGGTAACTGTGGGAGTCAGTGGACTTAAAGTGGATATTCGGTTGAGTTTTCCGTTACATGTAAGAGGTAGTTGATTAACTTTATTCTTGCCTATAATAATTTCATGTTCAATGATCGCCACTACCTCCCAAATGAAAGGCACCGCACTGGATACTAGAGTAATCCCCTCCTAGGCCAACATCTTCACGCATTTCCTTGAACAGGATATACTTGCAAATTCCTCGTTCAAACCTTCCTTTTATGTAAGATACATAGATGACATTTTAATGTTATGTGATATGGGGAAAGAGGAGCTTGACCATTTTTTCTCTTTTGTAAACAATTTCAATAAATCCATAACGTTTACCATTAAATTTTCTACTAGGCAAATCCCATTTCTCGATGAACTTGTTATTATAAAGAATGGTAGGTTAGAATCATCTGTTTAGTCCAAACCGACAAATCGTCACGCAAACCTTCACTTTAATAGTTTTCATTATCGTCACACCAAGGAGTCAAATGTATATAGCCAATTGCTAGCTGTATCGCCGTATCTGCTCACGCGACCATTTGTTCATTTGTAAGGCCTTGGCAACTGAACTCCTAAGATTTTTCCTTAACAGAGGTTACCCCTATCCTTCTTGAGCTATCACCTTAAACGGGTTCTTTCCTTGAAAAGACATAGCCTGCTGGCCTACCCTAAGAAAGTGGACCCCAACCTTCTGCCCCTTTTGGTAACTTATCACCCGGCTTTATCTATGCTCATACGTAAGGTCAAAAGGTCATGGACCATTATTTCTTCTGAATCCTTACTATCTAACACTTTCAATGGACCACCGGTAGTTGCTTACCGTCAACCACGTAACACCAGGTCCTTCTTGGTTCGCACTTTCCTCCCCTTACCAGTCTGTAATCCATTAGTATTAATATACTATGGAAAAAGCCAAGATGGCTTGTTTGTAGACACCTTGACCCTTCAACCACTTACCTCAACCAAGCCTTGAATATCATTCTGAGGCCAGGATGTTTTAATTGCAACTCAGTGTGGTTTACCTCTTGTATTGTGCCAAATGTCTGAAGGCCACTTACATTGGTGATTTAGACTACGGTTTAATAACCACAAACAAAGCATATGTATGAACAGTTCAGGGTTCCTAGTTGCTAAACATTTTAATCTCACCACACACCAGACATCTGACCTGAAATATATTATACTCTATGGCAATTGAAAAATAAAAACACCAAGGAAAGGATCAAGCAAGAGTTGAAATCCACCACACGACTCAATACTCATAATACCGAACTTAACAGGGACCTCTCACGATTCAGATTCAGATTCATGAGCAGTCAAGTGAGGCTTATACCAAGCACTACGTAAGGTCTTGTTTCCATTTTGTAATTGCAATTGAAGTTAAGCAGTAGTTATGCACGAAATAAAGTCATTTCATACTAGTTGGGAATGAAAGTATAGTTTTTGCCTCGCTTTATATTTCATATGTATGTATATATATATATATATATATATATATATATATATATATATATATATATATATATATATATATATATTATATGTCTGCTCCGGAGGTGAATTGCGAGTGCATCATATGGTATTTGAACAGAGGCCAAACGGGAAGTACCGACTTCGAATCCCGGTGGAGTTCTTCACCGCAGCCAGATTTTCCAGCTTTACCGATTTTTAATATATATATATATATATATATATATATATATATATATATATATATATATATATATATTCTCTAATTCCCACCTTAAGGGGCAAGAAGTTGTTGAAAAGTCGACCAGAGGGCGAAAAAAAAATGGGGCGAAAAAACGGATTCGACTTAACGTTTGTACACACTTTTTATATAGGAATGCGTAAACGTATGAAAACGCCCTCTTAAATTTACACACTATATGCAATTACTGCAATGTCGACAAATTTACGGACACTTATCTGTTACCACGTACGTATGGCAGGCCATTGAAATAACGTTGATTATATGTTGAGGACGGTTGGGCGAAATATATGATTTTTTTAATATTTTTTTTATAATTTTTTTTTCGCCTTAACGTCGGATGATATAAAGAAATTCCCCTTAAGGGGGGGAATTAGCGGAATTAGGGGAATTAGGGGAATATATATATATATATATATATATATATATATATATATATATATATATATATATATATATATATATATATATATATGTATATATATTATAGTCCTGGGTAGGACTTTCAACTGCATCCGGTTGTGAAGCTTGTTTAAGCGTGGGGATAATGAGGTTACCCTTTACCACAACTGCCTCCGGTTCACCCTTGGGCAAGGTGCACCTGTATTTGACCTGTGCTTTTTACGTGATGTTGCCTTCGGGCGTGTTGTTGCCTTCGGGCGTGAAGTTGCCTTCGGGCGTGTTGTTGCCGTCGGGCGTGTTGTTTCCTTCGGGCGTGAAGTTGCCTTCGGGTGTGTTATTGCCATCGGGCGTGTTGTGTTGCCTTCGGGCGTTGTTGCTTTCGGACGTTTGTTGTTGCCTTTGGTGCGTGTTGCTGCCTTCTGGCGTGTGTTGTTTTAGTGTTTGTAAAAAGTCTTTTGTGTGGTGGGTAGGCTGGGGGTGTCGTATATGTTGGCCACAGAAATTTTGTTTGCTGGCTTGGTGTAGGGTAGCTTTGTGAATGGTTGTGGGTGGTTCATGGTTGTGTTCTTGCCGGTCCGGATTTGGTTCTTTCTGTTTGATAGTGTCCGTTTCTATACATTTAAAAAGCACCGAAAAATAAATATATATATATATATATATAGTAAGGTCGAAATACTGCGGAGCACTATAGTAGTATGTAGGTCGATAAAGGTTGTAAAAAGTGCTAAACGTTTGCGGAAAATTCCACGACGTTTCGAGTATAGACTCTTCATCAGGTGGCAAAGAAATGCAACTGAACAACAAAGAAGTAGAAATAGAGAAGAAACACATTGAAGAAAGGCACGAACAAACCGGTCGTACAGAACGAACACGGTGTAAAAAAGCAAAAGAAGGCTGAAAAAACTGGTAAAAGGTAATGAAAAGGGGAACAGGTTACAAAAGGTCCATTCTAATGTTAAGACCGTGTGGGGAGAGGGTCCCGAGTTTCATGATAAGCCGGTTTTCGGCGGTCTAACGATCACGGTCAGAACCTCTGCACATTAAGGCTGCGGTAACGGCCAAGTCTTTAACTGAGCACGGTGATGGGGGGTTGAAATGTGTGGCGACCGGATAACCTTGAAGGTTTTGTTTGATGGACCTGAGGTGTTCAGGGATTCGGTCAGCCAGGCGACGTTTGGTCTCTCCCACATACAGGCAATTGCAACGTCCACAAACTAAAATGTAAACCAAGTTTGTGGAAGTGCAGGTAAAGTGTTGGTTCACACTAAATCTGTTGCCGTTAGAACCCAAAATATTAATGAGTGTGTTCTTGCCAACCACTGGGCATGTGTTGCACCTACTACGACCACAGGGAAATGTACCTGGGTTGTTTTTAGTTGGTTGTTGTGGATGGGAAGCCCGAACTAAGTGCTTGGAAATGTTCTTTTCAACCCTGAAGGCCGCAATGGGGGGTTCGGGGAAAAGGTCACGGGTTGAAGGGTCTTTTCGAAGAGTCTCTATATTCCTGTAAATGGCACGAATGATGGGGCGTACCGATGGGTGATGGGAAATTACCAAAGGAATGCGTAGATTGGTAGACGTGTTAGATTTCTTACTCAAAGCCTCCGCTCTGTTGATTCCTTGGATTCTATGTAGAGCACCGGTAAGGATTTTGGTGGGATACTGACGCTTCTCAAAGAATGATAGTATATTTTTGGAAGCGGCTGAAAAATCAGAATCTTCTGAGCAAATCCTTCTGGCCCTTAAAAGTTGTGAGTACGGGATGGATTTGGTACAGGATTTGGGATGGTTGGATGGGTACAAAAGGTAGTTATGAGAATCGGTGGGTTTAAAATGTAGGTTTGACTTGATTTTACGGTCGCAAATTGACAATTGAAGGTCGAGGAAAACCACTGAAGTGTCAGAAATACAATGTGTGAATTTCAAAAATGGACTGAAAGATCCTACAAATTGAATGAAAGATTCTAAATTTTGACGGGTCCCTGTTGCCACTCCCACAATATCGTCAATATACCTTTTGTAAAGGAAAGGGTGAGAACCGGTGTACTGCGAAAAAAGTTGTTCTTCAAAGTGGCCCATGGTTAGGCAAGCAACAGAAGGACCCATTTTGGTTCCCATGGCTGCTAGTTTAACCTGACGGAAAAAGCGCCCATTAAACTGGAAACAGTTTTGGGTGAGAACAAGTTCCGTCAAGCGAAGGAAAGTAGTTGTAGGAATTTGGGGGTCTTGTCGTTGATCCAGGTAATGGCGGATAGCTGTCAAGGCAGCATGGTGGGGGATGGATGTGTAGAGACTAGATACATCCATGGTGGATAGCAGACGTTAACCGCAATTTTCGGGAAACTCAAAGTCTTGAATAAGTCTCAAGAAATGAGGAGTGTCTTGAACAAAAGACGGTAACGCTGATACCAACGGGAAGAGAACAGAGTCCAAAAACTCAGAAATTAGGACGGTGGGGCAGCTGTGGGAAGAAACGATGGGTCTACCAGGGTTGTTTGCCTTGTGGATTTTGGGAAGCAGATAGAAATTGGAGATTTGTGGACAAGGTTGGAGAAGTGACATTGCTGATTTAGGAATTTGATTGTTTTTTAATACGGTTGGTTAAAGTCTTCTTAAACAATGCTTGGCTGTCGGAAGTAGGGTCAGAGGGAAGTTCAGTGTATGCAGTTTGGTCCGATAATTGCTTATCGGCCTCTGCTACGTACAAATCCTTCTGCCAAATCACCACGGCTCCACCCTTATCAGCTGGTTTGATAATGAGGTTCTTGTTTCTTTTGAGTGACAAGAGAGCCTCTCGTTCCTCTGGGGAAAGATTGCTAAGGGTAGTTCTCTTGGGGGGTAGAAGGCGATCAACATCCTTATTGATGGATTCAATAACGGAGTCTAGGATGTTGTTTACTCCAGATTTAGGTGTCCAGGAAGAACGGGTGGAGCCTAAAGTGTTCAAGAAATCTTCTGGACTCGTATTGTCTGGCTGATCTGTGATGCCAAAATGGTGTCGGAGGCGAAGTTTCCTGCAGAATGAAGAAACATCTCTGCGGATGGAGAACTCATCAGGGAGGGGGTTCAAGGGAACGAAGTTCAGGCCTTTAGCTAAGACTGAGCGTTCAGAAGAGGAAAGCTCCAGATCGGGGGGATGGTGACCACAAGCTTCGTGTCCTGTGCTTGTATGGTATAACTGGGTGGGGTATGAGTAGAGGGTGGGTCAGGCAACAGGCTTGCTAAAGTCTTGGCTTTTGAATCAAGCAAAAAATTATAAAGCCGATGGTTGTAAACGTGAATAAGGAAGCGCACTTCTTCAGCTTCTGGTAAGGTGTTGAATAGGAGAGACCCTTGGTCTTCAATAGTGCGATCAAATCCGGCTTTCTTTCGAACCATGCTACGGATGGTCGAGCGCATGAGACTAAACGAGCACGAACGTAAATACCGAGAGGTGTCACGACGAAAGTGAAAATCGGACACGGTCTGTACGTTTAGTTTAAAACCTCGTGGAATAACGTTTTTACGAAGGCAAGTGCCCAGGAAATTAATATGACTAGCGAATCTGGTTTTGCCGAAGGTAGCCATAGCAAGGGAATAAATAATGGGAAAACAGTGGGCTGGGTAGTGGGCGATTTCACGGGTAAAATTCCTACCAAGGCTCGAAGTGAAATGTTTTAAGTCTGGCATGGTGGAAACGATGAAAAAAGGAATGCTAAAAAAATAGAACTCTGGTGAATGAAATCAAAGAGAAAAATCATAAACGAAAAAATTGAACGTGCCAAAAATGTGTACTGGAAAGGTTTGCTAATGTACCAAGACAGCGTGTGAAAAAACACACTCAGTAAAAGAACACGGTCAAATCGTACGCAGTTCGCTACGAAGAGCGTACAAAATTCTACCAAGTTAATCAGTCAAAATAGATCTTAAAATCGCAGCGAAATTGAGCGAAAAGCTTTAAATGTGCTTTTTAAGTGCATCGAAACGGCACATACAAACAAAAACAAAAACTCAAACCGGATCGGGCAGAAACATAAACGCAAACTATTTACAAACAACTAAATCAAACAGAAAATTATGTTCATTACAGTAATAGAACTATATGAACAGATACTTACATACACATATATACATATTTACAACATATTTACAACCAAGCACCTCACAAGCCACCCACATACAAACACAGCCCCATTTACAAATTACAGTAGTTCCATATTTACAAACAAAATCAATATTTACAAGTTGACTACCACCCGGCCCGCCCTCACCGAAACAAGCGGACCCCACCGCCTACCGAATGCCGATCTTGGCAAACGGACGAAGTCCGACTCCACCCTCAGCTTAACCTCCGCCCTTTAAATAATAAGGTCGAAATACTGCGGAGCACTATAGTAGTATGTAGGTCGATAAAGGTTGTAAAAAGTGCTAAACGTTTGCGGAAAATGAGCTTTTTAAGTACGTAGAAACAGGCACTGACAAACTAAAGGATAATCCTAAACCCAAAGAAAAACCTTGACGGATCACGAACACAATGTCAAACAAACTATACACACCATGCAACAAGGAACAAAAGAGTCTTTGTTACTACTGAAATTTAGTACTGCCACTGCAGCCAACCCGAAAACAACACTCCAGCCCAACCACCACAAACAACCCCAAAACAAAGTCCCACAAAGACCACACACCCAAATCCACCACACACCCGAAGGCAACACCACGCCCGAAGGCAACACCACGCCCGAAGGCAACACCACGCCCGAAGGCAACACTACGCCCAAAGGCAACAGTACTTAAAAAGCACCGGGGCAAATACAGGTGCACCTTGCCCAAGGGTGCCCCGGAGGCACGGAAAATTCCACGACGTGGGGGGGGGGGCTTTTTACGTGCTAAAAACGGACACGGCCAGACCGGCGAAAGGATAACCACATATGGCCAACAACCAAACAAACCAAACGCCAACAACACCGTCACAAACAAAACAAAACCACTACCACCGCAAAGAATACCACATGAACCCTTCGACCATCGAGGACACTCCAGCTCCTAAAACAAACGACCAATAACAAAAGCTCGAAACAACACACCCAAAGGCAAGAAACACGCCCAACGGCACCTAACACGCCCGAAGGCAACCACAAGCACAAGGGGAGACGGGTGCCAATCGTTACATTTAAATCCCTATTTACAGTCTATTTACACTATGCACAACTATTTACATGTAACGCAGACAAAACTTCCCGAAGAGATCGAACGAGCCCGGTAGGAGATCAGGAACGTCCACTCTCTTCGGGAACTCAAACTGAACCAAACTGGGCCAAAAAATACAGGCGCACCTTGCCCAAGGGTGCCCCGTAGGCAGCTGTGGCAAAGGGTAACCTCATTATCCCCACGCTTTAACAAGCTCCACAACCGGATGCAGTTTAACGTCCTACCCGGAAAATTCCACGACGTTTCGAGTATAGACTCGAAATCCCAGTGGCAAAGAAATGGTATATTCCTGTAAATGGCACGGATGATGGGGCGTACCGATGGGTGATGGGAAATTACCAAAGGAATGCGTAGATTGGTAGCCTGTATGTGGGAGAGACCAAACGTCGCCTGGCTGACCGAATCCCTGAACACCTCAGGTCCATCAAACAAAACCTTCAAGGTTATCCGGTCGCCACACATTTCAACCCCCCATCACCGTGCTCAATTAAACACTTGGCCGTTACCGCAGCCTTAATGTGCAGAGGTTCTGACCGTGATCGTTAGACCGCCGAAAACCGGCTTATCATGAAACTCGGGACCCTCTCCCCACACGGTCTTAACATTAGAATGGACCTTTTGTAACCTGTTCCCCTTTTCATTACCTTTTACCAGTTTTTTCAGCCGGGGCGGGCCGGGTGATAGTTAATTTGTAAATATTGTAAATATTGAAATTGCAAATAGTCCTACGTGATTGGCTCGGTTTTGGGGTGGTTTTGTACATAGTTAGCACAGACATTTTGTTTGCTAGCGCAATGTAAAGAATTCTGTAAATAGTTCAGAGTTGTGTTTTTGTCCGGTCAGGTTTAGGTTCTACTTTGTTTCTTCGTGCCCGTTTCTACGTACGTAAAAAGCCCTTCTTTTGCTTTTTTACACCGTGTTCGTTCTGTACGACCGGTTTGTTCGTGCCTTTCTTCAATGTATTTCTTCTCTATTTCTACTTCTTTGTTGTTCAGTTGCATTTCTTTGCCACCTGATGAAGAGTCTATACTCGAAACGTCGTGGAATTTTCCCGCAAACTTTTAGTACTTTTTACAACCTTTATCGACCTATATATATAAATATATATAAATATATATATATAATCGGTAAAGAAGAAACTGTAAAACAACAGTGCTACAAAATTGAATGGCTGGATCTCGGAAGAGATACAAATTAGCGGAAGGCTTGAAATTCGGTAAATAAAACAGCCAGAAATTGTTTTTTGCAGAGCTTTCGAGCAATACTAGCTCTTCTTCAGTGCAAGGTCAGAGACTGACAAGGAGTTTGAAATTTTGGAAGCTTTTAATAGGTGGCGACAATGGTCCCACCCATTGTTTTTCAAAGCAATTAATCAATTGTGTTGACCGGGAGGGTCTAATCGGATTACTTGGGTGTAGTCCCCAAGAACAAGATAATCCCTTACAATTCAATAGGGCGAATTGAGAGACCGAAGAGGTCTAATCGGATTACAAGGGTGTGACACATCAGTGAGCTGGTAAGTCGCTTCTGATATTCAGGCCGAAGGGCACTGTGGTTTTGAGAGTAAGTTCCCAAAAATTTTCTTTGGCTTTCCTAGTTTTGTCGGTCCATGCATCGTTTTGGTCGATAGCAATGACACGTAAATTGGTGATCGAATGATGAGGTAAATTGAAATGGTTTGCCACAGGCTGTTCAACCTTTTTGGTTTTAATTGCTGACCTGTGCTGTGTCATTCTCATTCTCAGGGAATTTTTTGATTCCCCAACATACTGCACTCCACATAAATTGCAGTATATGAGATAAATGACATTTTTGGAAAGACAATTAATTGATTGTCTAATTTTGAAGGTGCGTGCATTTTGATTGCTCTGGAAACTCTTTGTAGAGTCAACCAGAGCGCACGTCTTGCAGTTGAAAGGGCAAGGTGAACAACCAAAATTCTCGTTGTTTTCCTCGACTGAGGCTTTGTCCTGAAATCTTGCCCGAACCAAAATGTCCCTTAAATTGGAAGGACGCGAAAAGGCAACAACGGGGGGATGGGGAAAGATAGACCTTAGGCGAACCGTACTCTGAAGGGTGGGCAGATGTTTTTTGATGAATTTGGCAAGTGGTGGTAGACCGGGATGGTACTCAGTAACCAGTGGCACTCTGTCGGAATTGCGCTGACGAGTTTTGTACGTCAGAGTCTGGGAACGAGGGGTATCTTTTGCCTTTTTGATGGCATTTTCAACAGAACCCCGGAAATACTGTCGGTTGCGGAGGTAGCCAGACAGTTCGTTTGTGCGAATTGAGAAATCTGTTTCAGAGGAACAGATGCGTTTGATTCGAAGTGCTTGACTGTACGGAGTGTTTCTGGTGCAGTGAGGGGGATGGCAACTGCTCGGTAAAAGGTAGTTGTGCTTGTCCGTGGGTTTGTTGAACAAGTCTGTTTTTAGTGAACCATTTTCTATGGTTACCGTTGTGTCCAGGAAGTGGACACTGACTTTAGAATAGTCGGCCGTAAATTTGATGGTGGGATGGAACGAATTGATGTTCTCAATGAAAATTTTTAGACAATCTTCACCGTGGGGCCAGATCATGAAGATGTCGTCGATGAAACGTAACCAAATTTGTGGTTTCAAATTTTGTCGAGACAGAAATTTTTGCTCGAAGTTGCCCATGAACAAATTTGCAAAGGAGGGAGCCATCTTGGTTCCCATGGCGGTACCATGAATTTGGAGATAGTGGTGATCGCCAAAGATGAGATTGTTGTTGGTCAGAATGAGGTGCATCAGTTCACCCAGGTCTTTCTTGGTAGGAGTTTTGCCCCGAATGGGATTGAAGGCGGCTGTACAAGCGGAGATGCCTTCTTCGTTTGGGATATTGGTGTACAACGAGGACACGTCAAGAGTGGCCAGAATAGTGTCCTGTGGGAGATTTTTATCTCACCAATTTTGCGGATGAAGTCCGTGGTGTCCTGAACATAGGAAGGAAGGGACGGAACCAGGGGTTGGATGAGCAGGTCAACAAATTTGGAAATTTTCTCCGTGGCAGTCCCGTTGCCGGAGATAATAGGTCTGCCTGGATTGCCCGTTTTGTGAATTTTGGGCAGGAAATAGAAACGGCCCGGTTTGGGATCTACCTGGAGGAGATTCGGACCAGTTTCAGGGTCGATAGAGCTGTTGCGGACCATCTTTTCGATGGACGCCTCCACTTTCTTTGCAATTGTCAAAGTGGGATCTGAGTCAAGACGTTTGTAATGTTCGGGATTGCCAAGTAGTCTGTGGGCTTCCTCCCTGTAGAATTGAGTCCCCATGGCAACAATCGCAGAGCCTTTGTCTGCCGGCTTGATAACAATATCATCACGACGCCGTAGACTTCGTATGGCTTGACGTTCACTTTTTGTGAGATTGTCACGGAAATCAGGGACAGAGGTGTGGTTTTTCACTTCCTCTTCGATGGCCGAAATGAATGATTCGAGTTGTGGACAACGACCCTTTGGTGGGTTCCAGGTGCTTTTTGCTTTGAATTGAGACGATATATCGTTGTCCGGTGGTGGTGTATTCGAACCGTCTTCGTCGGCAAACTACTCCCGAAGACGTAAGCGTCGGAAGAACGCTTCCATATCTAAAGACAATTTTTGCGTGTCAGTCTGCCTTGGTTTGGGGCAGAAATTAAGTCCCTTCGAGAGAAGTTTTGTTTCTCCTTCGGAGAGCTGACACGAAATGGTGACGACCGCATTGGTGGCGGTGGGTGGTTCAGTCACCGGTTTACGGAGAAATCTGCGAGACCTGCTCTTCTGGGAATTTGGAGTCACTTGATTTGAAGTGACAGTCACTTGATTTGAAGTGAGTCGATCTCTTCTGAACTTGTGTTGTTGCCTCAAATTTAGAGTATGAGAGAGTCGGAGACAGTCCTGAGAAATAAATCGGAGCTTGTTTTGAAGCTCCAATTTGGGAAGCTCTTTTTTTGGCTTCTTGGTTTTGGAATCAATTTGGTGATTTAGTACATTGATGGTTTTCCGACAATTTCCAATTTGTACTTCCATCAGTCTGAGAGACGTTTTCCTGAGGATACCTTTCCAGTTTGAGTAGCTTCCACTGTCACATAGTGGCAAGCCGGTAGGGACTTTAATTTGAAGCCCTTTTGGTACCATGTTGTTTGCACGGTAGGTTTTGTAGTAGGAGAGGTGATGGCGATACCTGGCACGTTTTTCGCACAGGCGTCGTAGTAATTTGAAAGTTTCCAAAGTGTTCTCCATGGTTGTAGCAAGGTTGGATCATAACTGATACAAACAGTGAAAGGAAATATACAATCGGTAAAGAAGAAACTGTAAAACAACAGTGCTACAAAATTGAATGGCTGGATCTCGGAAGAGATACAAGTTAGCGGAAGGCTTGAAATTCGGTAAATAAAACAGCCAGAAATTGTTTTTTGCAGAGCTTTCGAGCAATACTAGCTCTTCTTCAGTGCAAGGTCAGAGACTGACAAGGAGTTTGAAATATATATATATATATATATTTGAAATATAAATATATATATATATATATATATATATATATAAAAATGTCCAAATGACAGGACTAAATAGAGTGCTCAATTCTGCGGACAAAAGAGTTAGTAAGTTAATTAGTTATGGCGTATAAGCAGAACACCTCTACTCAAAGTTTCAAGCTAGTGCTTTTTAAGTGCATAGAAACGGACACTATCAAACAGGAAGAACCAAATCCGGACCGGCAAGAACACAACCATGAACTACTTACAATCATTTACAAAGTTACCTTACACTAAGCTAGCAAAACAAAATTTCTGTGGCCAACATATACGACACCCCCAGCCCACCCACCACACAAGAATATTTACAAACAAGAAAACAACACACGCCAGAAGGCAACAACAAACGTCCGAAAGCAACAACGCCCGAAGGCAACACAACATGCCCGACGGCAACACAACACGCCCGACGGCAAGACCACGCCCGAAGGCAACTTCACGCCCGAAGGCAACAACACGCCCGAAGGCAACTTCACGCCCGAAGGCGGCTCCACGCCCGAAGGCGACACCACGCCCGAAGGCAACAACACGTAAAAAGCACAGGGCAAATACAGGTGCACCTTGCCCAAGGGTGCCCCGGAGGCAGTTGTGGTAAAGGGTAACCTCATTATCCCCAAGCTTAAACAAGCCCCACAACCGGATGCAGTTTAAAGTCCTACCCAGTTTCAAGCTGGGGTTTTTAAGTGCATCGAAACGGCACATACAAACAAAAAACAAAAACTCAAAACCGGATCGGACAGGAACATAAAGGCAAAACTATCCACAAACTATCCACTAGTTTCAAGCTAGTGCGTTTATCAGGATGTCCAGATGAATAATGATTTTCGAGTCTTCGCTGTGTCCGTTTTTTATCCTTATCCGCTTGAACGATTTTCTTGCGTGGGCTGCGATGACGAAATTGTGAGAGAATCGCTGATCTCTTGTTAGGAGGTTGGAAGACCAGTGATCGACCATTGCAATTTGTTCTGCTTGACAAAAGTTGCAAAAGCCAGAGCGGTTCATGTGGGTGTTTGACCGTGCCAGTATGCTCCAACGTATTGAGAGACCAGACATCTTTTAAGATCTCTGTTCTTTTGTTCGTGACGTGCTAGGTTAAACCGTTTCTTGTCGTTGTTACACCTTTCCTTGGAGGGGCCGTCTGACATGGCTATGTATGTGTGTGTTACGTTATTGCAAGTAACTTCGGCCTTGTAAACGGCGGCTGGTGTAGGGCATTTCTCTTCAAGGGGACAAGACTCTTTGCCCCTGCAATTGCAACCATGATTTGGGCTGGTACAGCTTTCTTAGAGAGCACCTTGGAGTTTTGACCCTCTATGGCGGATTTCATGTTTTTCATGGAACTGTAGCTGACTTTCACATTGTTTTATTGAAGATTTTGTGCAGCTTTTGACCCTGGGGATAGTGTGTGGCTAGTAGCTTGAGGAAGATTCTGCCAACATTCGATTTGACAGCTTTGCTATATGGGGTTGGACCATATGACCTTTCTATGCCTTTGTCTCTCCGATCGTCCTGGAGCAGTGGGCTCTCACCTGGATACAGTTTGTGGTGATATCCGATAGAATCTAGTGCCTGTTAGTAGGCAGATGCTGCAGCGTCAAAAACTGCTTGGTTGCAAGAAAGCTCAGTCACACGTTTGTTTACTGCCATAGGGATATTTTGAAGTATGTCGAGTGGGTGATTTGACTGGGTGTGAATGAACTCGGGTGTCATTGGGTTTTGTTTTCTGTAGTAACGTAGGTACCATTTTTCATGTTAAGCTTGTATGTATATATAATACGAATCAGAACAATTGGATATCAAGCCACTACCAGTGGTTTCGTGCTAACGCACTCTTCAGATGGCTGTGAATGAATAAACCTTTCTACAGAGAGCCTACGATGTTATGGCCAACCGGGTTTGATTTTATTGTTACCGGATTTGATTTAATTGTGCCTACAAGCGGAGATTAGCTCTGAAAGGGAGTTAAGCAAGTTGCACTTGCTTCTCATGGATAGAATACAAAGCTTTTCCTGAATGCACAGTGAGCATTGGTTGCGTGAAGCTTGGCGTGTGGAGCATACCGATAAGATAGACCACTTTATGTCGCACGTTGATTTTGACCGTGTAAGATTCCAAATGTGTTTTGACAACTCGGTTTCATTCTTATATTTTTCGTGGTGGAAAGATTTAAGGTGGTTATTGTGGGGGGCTTTTTAAGTACGTAGAAACAGGCACTGACAAACTAAAGAATCCCAAACTCAAAACAAAACCCTGACGGATCATAAACACAATGCTAAACAAACTATACATACCATACAACAGGGAGCAGAAGAGTCTTTGTTACTACTGAAATCCAGTAACTGCCACTGCAGCCAACCCCAAAACCAACTCTACCCCAACAACCACAAACAACCCACAAACCCAAACAAATTCGGCCTCACGCCCAAAGAAAACACGCCCAAAGGCAACACTACACCCGAAGGCAACCCTACGCCCCAAAGGCAACACTACTCGAAGGCAACACTACGCCTCGAAGGCAACACTACGCCTCGAAGGCAACACTACGCCTCGAAGGCAACACTACGAACGAAGGCAACACTACGCCCGAAGGCAACACTACGCCCGAAGGCAACACTACGCCCGAAGGCAACAGCACTTAAAAAGCACCGGGGCAAATACAGGTGCACCTTGCCCAAGGGTGCCCCGGAGGCAGTTGTGGCTAAGGGTAACCTCATTACTCCCACGTTTACACAAACTCCACAACCGGATGCAGTTTAAGGTCCTACCCAGGTGGTTATTGTACCTTAATTTGAACGAACCCCCGTCATGCCTATGTAGGTCATGGTGCTGCGGTTAGACGTTACGTCAGCCCGGTAAACTACGGATTTTTTCATACAGTCTCCGTTGACTGGGCAGTTGCTTTTTTGTATACAATTGCATGCCTGCTGAGGGGTTTTATTGGATGCTACCTTAAAGTTGTGTCTCTGTATTGTCTGTTTGAAGTTGGGCATGCAAGAGTAACTAACTTTCACATTGTTCTTATTGAATAACTTGTGTAGTGGGTGCTGTTTAGGGAAATGCTTATCAAGTAACTCTAGAAACCTTTTCCTAACATTGGTTTAGACATTGGCACTGTATGGTGGGTTGAACCAAATAATTTTTCTCTTTCTGTTCTTCCTTTTGAGTTGTAGACTGGGGGTTTTGGTTGATACTACAGCTTAGCACTGTACCCGCTTTCTTTTTAGTGCCTTTTCGTATGGCTCTAAAGAGACGTGAAATGTATTTTCGTCGCATGATAACTCGGATACGCGTTTGGCAATTGATGTTGAAAGGTGCTTAAGTACCGTGGGTGGGTGATTAGAGTTAATATTAATGTAGAGTGGATCGTTGCCGTGTTTGCGGTATGGCTGGTGTTTTCCATTTGTTAAATTTAAAGTTACATTAAGGTAATTGACAATTTTTAGGTTAGATTCTACAGTTATCTGTATATATATATATATATATATATATATATATATAACAATAAAACACATTCCAAAGATGACATAACAAAAGCACAGATACGATAAAAACAGCGTATATTTCGGACACTCCTGTGTCCTTCCTCAGCGCAAAATGGAAAGTGAAAAATTACAGCATTTTTCAAACTTAACGGTAAAACAAGTACAAACCAAAACAAATGATAGACAGGCAGGTTTAGTTAACCTTGGCAGCTTGGGAAGGGTTAATAATTATAAAGGGGAAGTCACTTAAGATGCCAAGGTCCTTGTTCAGGCCCCTAATATGTGTTGACAGTTTAACGACCCACTTGCTCTCAGATTTGAGGCGTTCGTTGACAGATTGGTAATTTGAACCGAGCAGAATACACTTTAGATTTGAAATGGAATGATTCGGTTCACCACAGAAATGTTTAGCAACAGGGAAATTAACAGATTTATCCTGAAAAGTCTTCTTATGGGTATTGAATCTAAATTTGAATATATTGCTTGTCTGCCCGACATAGTTGCCTTTGTTGCATATATTACAAAAGAGTAAGTAAACCACATTGGGTGTATCGCAGTCAAGAGGACGAGCAATGCACTTTGTGCCGGGAGGGGCGAATTCTTTGTCTGTAATAATAAAATGACAGACGTGACACCTAGGTTTGCTACAATTTGCGTTGCCTATGTTACGGGCACCAAGCAGTCAGGAAGAAGTGAATAATGTTTTAAGACTGGGGGGTTGACGTCTGGCAGTTAAAGGGGGGTCATTGAATAACTCAGATATAGAAGAATCAGACTTAAGAATACTGTAATCTGAGCGCATGGTTTTATGTAGGCGTTCAGTTTTGGGAGAATAATCAAAGACAAGGGGGATTCGAGAGTTTTCAACCTTTGGTTTATGAGTCAGTAGTTTGTCACGTGTGTAAACAGAAGCCTTACGTATTCCTTCCTTGATAATGGAAAGGGGATAATTGTTGTTAAGAAAATATCCAACAAGATTAAATATGTGCTTGTCGTATTCAGACTGAGAAGAGCAATGACCCCCTTTAACTGCCAGACGTCAACCCCCCAGTCTCAAAACATTACTCACTTCTTCCCGACTGCTTGGTGCCCGTAACATAGGCAACGCAAATTATAGCAAACCGAGGTGTCGGGTCAAACAAAGAAACAAAGAATTCAACCCTCCCGGCACAAAGTGCATTGTTCGTCCTCCTCCCCCTTGACTGCGATACACCCAATGTGGTTTACTTACTCTTTTGTAATATATGCAACAAAGGCAACTATGTCGGGCAGACAAGCAATATATTCAAATTTAGATTCAATAACCATAAGAAGACTTTTCAGGATAAATCTGTTAATTTCCCTGTTGCTAAACATTTCTGTGGTGAACCGAATCATTCCATTTCAAATCTAAAGTGTATTCTGCTCGGTTCAAATTACCAATCTGTCAACGAACGCCTCAAATCTGAGAGCAAGTGGGTCGTTGAACTGTCAACACATATTAGGGGCCAGAACAAGGACCTTGGCATCTTAAGTGACTTCCCCTTTATAATTAATAACCCTTCCCAAGCTGCCAAGGTTAACTAAACCTGCCTGTCTATCATTTGTTTGGTTTGTACTTGTTTTACCGTTAAGTTTGAAAAATGCTGTAATTTTTCACTTTCCATTTTGCGCTGAGGAAGGACACAGGAGTGTCCGAAATATACGCTGTTTTTATCGTATCTATGCTCTTGTTATGTCATCTTTGGAATGTGTTTTATTGTTTCTTATATAACATGGAGCATACGTGGATTTTTCTCATATATATATATATATATATATATATATATATATATATATATATATATATATATATGGGTCGAAGTACTGCGTTGAATGGGATTTAACCACTCAGATGAAAAAAATGGCAGATA
This sequence comes from Holothuria leucospilota, assembly GCA_029531755.1. NCBI lineage: Eukaryota > Metazoa > Echinodermata > Holothuroidea > Aspidochirotida > Holothuriidae > Holothuria > Holothuria leucospilota. Next base: position 29,538,965 of record CM055969.1, on the reverse strand, counting down.
CTATGCAAAGAATAGTTTTATTAAATTACAACGTTTCGGGTTCAAGTCCTTCAACAAGGTGAGAAAACGTGCAACTGACAAGACAAAAAAGATAACAGACCTGGATAAATATATATATATATATATATATATATATAATATTTATGCTTTTCTGTGTTTAATGCAGAGTTCAAGAAGACGACAGTTATGCATATGCTGAACCTGAAGAACATTACGATTGGAAAAAAGAAATTATCGACATGAGGGAGACTTTAAAAGTCAGTTTTTTCTTACGAAATTTTTTGTTTGTTTGTTTGATTTTTTTTTTTTGTTCATTTTGTTTTTCGAGCCGTGCTCCTTTGCTTATATCATTTGGCTTATTTAATAATAGGTATACAGTATTTGTAGTATTGACAGAAATGTTTCATGTCATACAGGTAGACCTGGGCTAGTTAGTTCATGAACGACCTGTTTTGCTATTTGCAAGACACTTTAGCAACAGATTTGTAATCTGCGTTTGTTAAGCTAGTGGATCGCCATAGCCTTTCTGATACAGATGTCCTTTTGAAGATTTATTTATCAAGACTTACACTTGCGGTACCTTGCTCATCAGAAACTTAGACTTGTCGTGAAGCGTGATGAAAAGAATTACCAGTTAGTGTACTTATATTGCTCTCAGAAGCTTTGTAGAACTCAGTCTAAGAAAGCTATTCGTGACAGATGATGAATTTGATGGTCGATGTTGCGCCAGAGGAGGCAGGGGCATTGTCCCCTGTCGGCAGAAGCTGGCCGCTAGGGGAAAGCTTACTCCGTTGGAGAAATTTGCTAGGTAATCGAGATATAGTGTAAAGTCCCTGAAAGTTACCTGTTGCATGACAGTTTACCTATTTTGCTCTCAATGGGTAATTTCATCAGTTAGAACTAAAACTTTTCGGGGCACCGTGCTGGCTGTAGGATTTTCATTAAAAGTCTAATGTTTACATTTTAAACAGCTTCTCCTACTAGCTCAAAGAAAAATCACATACTCGAAAGAAGCAGAACATGCACCTGATGACGTGAACATCTATACACGCGGCCAGGTAAGTACATGTGACTCTGCAAATGTCGTTTGGTAGTGAAATTACGCAACCATGGTTTCTTCACTTCACTTTGCGGAATGTGTGTATAGTATCTGTACCAAGCCGGTAGCAAAGGGGGGACAGAGAGGGGCGGAGCACCCATAGAAAAGTTTTCGCACTCTAGAAAAGTTCATCTTGCCATTGCCTTAACACAAGTTTTTACATCTCGCCCCCTCAACCCGGCCTGATTTGTATAGAAATCCCTTTGAAGTACATTACATTATGACTTTGAGTACATACTCAAGTAGCAGAATGTTACACAATTTGCTTTCAGTTCATTACCGTTACTTTTAATTAACTTATGACACCAGATAATATTCAGTGCTACAGCTGAGCACAAGTAACCTGAGCTTTGTATATTGGTGTATAAATTGTAAACTCTCCGACTGGATGGTAAATTGCGATTAACATAGTCCTCAAATGGAAAAAGTGCACTTGGTGTGGGAAAGGACTTGGCCTTGGAGGTTAAGATATGTGGAACTAGAAAAATAATATTGACCGCTGTTAAATGAAACTTGATGAAGTTGGAACGTAATTCATATCAATTTTGTTATCTACATCATTTCATTTCATTCAACTCGTCCATACAAACTTATGACAAAAGTATAGTGCCCGGTATTTTGTATTCCCAACTCTAGAGAATACATTTGCCCAGTGTTTTTTTAGACTAGTCCCAGGCTGTGACGAGCTTGGCAGTGCTCCTGGGGAAAGACAGGTTAGCCCTTCTTCCAAGTTGTGAACCCTTGCATTAAAGCTGGCTTTCATTGACCGTTGAATCATGACGTGTCTATGGTTTCAATCGTGAATGAGAAAAAGGAAACATTTGATGATGTTGCATGCATACCTTTAGAATGTAGACGTATTACATTCCAGTGGCCCATAGAGTATGAAAACGTTTGTACTTTAATAAAGGTCTGCAGCAAAGATAAAATATTTTCCAAGGAAAGCACAGGAATAGATCAAATAGCACGCAATAAAAGCACCCTTTTCTGAATTAAAACGTTTCTTTGACTCCCCTTATGCCAAACGTTTAACCCCTTCTGTACGGAAGTGGTGCTTGCGAATATTCATGTATGTTTAATCAAACAGGGATGACGCCAGGGTTTCCCGGACAGAGGCCCAGCTTTTGTGAGGGGTGGTACCGGGGGCTTAGAATTTTTGACAGCAATAATTCCAATTGTGGTGCGGGCATTGTCACTGGGACATGTGACCAGTTGTGACCTAATGACTATTTGACGTTTGGAAACTGGTTCTGGGTTCAGACTGACGTTTTAAGCAGGCCCATAAAACATACTTTTACATATATGGATCGGCCCATAATTTATACTGTTGTCAGAGCATTATTTTGGCTGATGCAAAACATTAAAAACCACAATAGTTTTTTATCAAATCTTTTATTATGCCGACAAATGCATTTTCAAGTGACAACGCTGCGAACTTTAAGTATGTTCATCTTTTCAAAACTTGTTTTGTGAGATACAGTGACGTTTAGTAGGATTATAACGGGGCATGCGGATGAAAGACATTTGCAAAAGGAATGCTTTATAAAAGCAGGGGGTATGAAATAAAGGTGACACAACAACAGCATCTACTAGACAATACCTACTAGAGAATGATAAATACCTCTCAGGTATCAATTTTTCACTGACAAGTTTCTTTATTCCTAATGTTTAGTCACTTTTGATTCAATCCCCTTAGTGATGTTTGGCTCCTTCATATTTATGCAATCGTTAAAAAAAGTTCATTGCTAAAAGGGCCTTGATGTGAGGTTTATTACCTACAAGGGCTAGGCGTAAATGAAACTTTGCAACGAAACTACTAGCGAGATTGTTGAAGCCCAAAGTACTTCTTAAATTTAAAGCAAATTTCGGCATTACTAAGGACTATACTCAAAGTTTAAGTTGTTAGGAAGTTGATTAACGACAGGTTTACTGGAATTAGATTTATTTTGCCGAAAAGCGAAAGTTTCAATATCACATTTTCGTGTTACGACTGGCAACCAAAAGTTGACGAGTCCTATGCAAGTAATGCCTCCTTTCGTTGTCATTTTGACAATAAGTAACTGACCCGAGGTGATCTTGATAGTGTTATTAATGTTTGCAAGGGAACAGCAAGACTCCTTCGTAACATCTTCCTTATAAAAGTGAGCGCTGGTGCAAAAGCGGCAGTGGTGACTCAGTCTCGCCATGATTGGGTTAAGCAGTGGTGGATCTGAGGGTTTGCTTTGAGGAGCGAGAAATCTTTTCAGTGGACCTTTGTAGGTAGTAAATACTCCGGCGTCGACGATAAGCCTAAGACTATTACAGCTTTTCTTTTAGATATCCCAACAAAAACTTTTTCCCATAACCATATATAACAAACCGTGCTCTGTTGTAGACGAACATGACAATTCACAATTCACTCAATCTTATTATCTCTCTGGCTCGGAGCTACGGGTTTACACTAGAAAAGTAGGCTCACTTTATGAAAATGAAAATTTAACCTGAAAGAGCCAAGGCAAGAAGCTCCAAAGGGGAACAAGGATCCTCTACCCTAGAAAAACTATGGATGTGTATTACTGGTAGCTGGGGGTTAACGACAACTGTCGATTGAAAAAGAACAGGAAAATAATCTTTTTCAGGAAACGATACAATATTATGTAGTGCGGTTATTCGGCAATATTGGCTCAGGCTACAGGCAAGTATCTATGATAATGTTGTTATTCAAAATTGCTGTGGTTTTGGATCCCCCGGCAAATTTTTAACCTAACCACCGTTGGAAGCGGATCTCTGAAAACTGGAAAGCACGATAACTATCCAATAAAACGTTAAAAAGGCGATGTTAATTATTACTCAAGGACAGTTGACTGCTCTGCAAATTTCGGAATAGTCAAGTCAGTGGGCCTAATTACAATCTCGTTTTTTTACAAAGTGAATAACATATGGGAACCAGAAAGCCCCAAGGTTTAGTGATTCCTTGCTGAAAGGGGGTAATTTTTTTGCACTGGGGTTCCTCCCTCAAATTTTTTTCTAAACTTTATCATGTTTAGGATGTTACCATTTTTTACAACTTGACTTCTACTGACCTCATATGACCTTTTAACTCCAACAAAAAGTGAATAAAAAATGAAGTATAAAAAGAATCGGTTATCCCTGTCTTGATATATATTGTGTTTTCCAGCTTTTCGGTTTTTGACCTCTGGTGACCTCGCATGACCTTTGAGATCCACCAAAAACAATAGAGATCTTTCTCTTAATATAATAATTTTATATCCCAGGTATGAAAAAATCTATCATTGCTATCTTGTGAATCATGTTCACAAGCCAAGCGCACAAACACACATGCATACACCCACCCATACACACACAAACGCCCGCGTGATTGCATAGATTCCGTTGCCTTCGGCATGGAATCAAAAAGGCGAGTATGCTCATCAAGTCGGACTCTAGTAGTCCTACGCCATCATTCCCTTTCTTTTCATTACTACCCAAGGTGTTTAAATTTCCTTAGTTGTCCTCGTGGACCAGGTGAGAAAGAACTGATTAAAGCTAAGTGCCACCGTTAAATGGGAGAACGGTCTAAAACTCCTATGGTCCTACTTGACTGTTGGGATCCCTTTCACCGTATCCACTGTGGCGTAGTGACGAAATGAAAAATATCTCTACAAACTCTCCAGTATCACCCTTTGCTATTCGTATCTTAGTGATTATGACAACAATCAATCTAATGAAATTCTTAAAAGAATATTAAATGAAAACAACATTAATAAATTATATTTTGACCACCTGGCGGATTTTTAATGTTCCCGACAACTGCTAAATAGGAGCTATGGTCTTACTTGAACCCTTGCCTCCGTGCCACCCATGTACACTTATTAAGAAGTTTCAGCTGCATAAATCTTCAGTAACATACAGATCTTCTACTGCATTTACAAATCTTCATAAGGTCGATTTTCTACAACTTCAGACCATTCTAAGATAAAATATTACTATATTTAAGTTACATATTTACCAAAGTCTTCTTTCAAAACAGACGTTGCAGAAGATTAACAACATGGACGTTTCCATGAGTTTACAACATGCATCCGAACAACAGGTAAATAAGTCTCTAATATATTGAATGACCTGACAAAGTGAAATTGGCATATTTTATATTAATTCATCATACGAAAATTTTGCTACAGTTGTGAAACATGCAGGATTTTCCCCCGTAGATACCTAGAATAGCCAATATAATTAAAATTTTCAAGAAAGGAGTATTGTGGATATCGCTTATGAAAAATACAGGATCTCGTTTAAATTATACAGAGATATTAAGGAAAAGAGATTCTTCCGACACCATAAATGGTTCGTTGAAGAGTTGGCAACTACGGACATTGTATTGCAAACCAATGTTATAAATTTCTTTCAGTTTGACGTTGCTACGTTTGAAACTTCTACATAAGTTTCCCCTGCTTAATGTTATGCAGAAAAATTTTTATTGAAATTGACACTTTTGAGTTAGGAAATTTGTACTAAATGATTTAATAGTAAGTACCGTATGTATTTTTTCATTGTAAACGTGTGCATGTTTGCGTGTGTGCATGTCTGCCTTCGTGCTGGTATGCATGTGTGCATGTCTACATGCGTGCATGTGCGCCCCAGCAAGCAACCCCAATTTGGCGTCTGTAGGGCTTCGCTTGACGGATTGGGCTTAATGGTTTGTGCTAAGGTTGAGTCCTTTTTTTCTAGGACACAATTGGGAACTACTTACTCGAAAATAATAAAGCATTTAAATCAGCCGTTCGAAATTAGCTTTTGCATTAACATAACTTTCTATTAAAATTGGGCATTATTCACTTTAAAACGTAACGAATAGTCATGTCGGTTGAATTGAGCTATATCTGGGATAAAAACTGTCTGGAGGGGACCAATGCGTTCAAATAAAAAAATATTTGAAGTCATTCATTAGACATTGCTGTGGGCTTAAAGATTCTTCTCATTGATACCGAACAGTAATTGCTTCAGAACAAAGGGATACACTACTTCGGTAAAAATGGGCTAGACTTGTGTTATAAATTAATTTAGCCCCAATTTGCGCCCAACTAAAGCCCAATCAGGCCCCCAGTTGAGTAATCCTTAAAATTGTTTCAAAAACATTTGTAAGACAATATTGTCATTTATGTTCCAACATATATCTGTAACAAATTTACACATTTAAACTGAATCAACTTGAGCTTGAGCTGGGCTTTGGGATTTCAAGTCTCACCTCTGCCCAGTTGGGTTACTTTTAATATTGTTTTAAAACGGTTGTTCGACTATACATTTTCACCCATACACTAGTAGAAAGCTTTATAAAACTTAAATATTAAATATGAATCAACCTGGGTTTTACTTGGGCTAGAGTTGAGAAATGGAATTTTAAAGCCCAGATGGGAACCTATCAGGGCCCAGTTTTGCTATTTTTAAAATTGTTTTAATTGGTTGTTAGACAACCGCATAGATCTGTATTGAACAGATCTGTGCTGTTAATCTGTTGATAACAGATCTGCATTAAACCTAAATATCAAATCTGAAACAACTTGGGTTTAAGTTGGACTTTAGTTGGGCTACGGCACTTCAAGACACAGTTGGGACACAGTCATTGTACAGTTGGGCTTTCTTGAGAATTGTTTTAAAATAGTTGCAAGACAATGTCATGTGTATACCGGCAGAAGTCATATTAAACCTTAACTTAGTCACTTGGTTTCCACTTCGGACTTCATAAGGCTATGAAATTTCAAAGAATAATTAAGTCCCAAACATGCCCCCCCCCCTCACGGTCGTATTTGACATGGTTTCATCTCTTCGTTTAGCATTAACTTGCACGTGTATGTTCCTGTTACCATCATGTATCATAAATAAAAGGTCGGTCATAAACCATTTGGGCTCCAAATGGCCAAACTGGGCTTCCTCTGCCTTCTCTGAAATTTAAGTTAAAACATGCTCTTTGTCTATGAGCTTTAAATAACCTTAAAATGGAATCTGGGCTTGGGTCTTTTTTTGCCAAAACTTTATTGGGCCATTACCTGTTATTGAGCTTAAATACTGAGCATGAAAATATAGAACTTAGATATAGTTTCCGTGTTGTCTTTCGTAGGCTTTCAATATAACTGTACTGTATTTAATTACCTGGACAGTGCATTTTACAAGCCACACATATCTTGTTCTTTGGTTCCAACTGTTATTTGGACAACCCAGAACTGAGTCTCGTTCAGGGGAACTGAGTCTCGTTCAGGGGAACTGAGTCTCCAAATTAAACCCAATTTAGTTAAATATCAGTTACTCCAGCTAGGGCTAAATTACGTCTCAGTTCGGGACAAAATGATTAGTCAAATAAGGACAAAACTAAATGCTGGTTTGTGGTAAATCGGTTAGTAAAACTGGATCTAGATAAGGGCCTAAATGGCCCCCAACAGAGATCCAATTAGGGCCAAATCGGTTAGCTTAATTAGGTGCGCATGCAAACCGGCCGACAGATTTCCAATAGGTAAACCCAGTTTGATTTCAATCGGCAGCCCGATTTGTCCCAGATCGGACTCATTTGGGTATGTTATCTGGGGCATGTACGTATGTACATATGTATGCATGGCTAATTGTTCGATTGTTTTTTTTTTTACATTTGTCTAGGAGAACCAATATTTAAGGTCTTTGGGTAATGCTATTATCGTAAAGGCTTTTGGTTGGGCCAATCACATTGTGAAGGCTAGGGGGTGTAGCGAACGGAACAAGGAAATATCCAGGAAAAGACGACTCGAATAAGGTTTCGACGGTTAACTAGTTTATTCAGAGTCAGAGAGAAATTCTTTCTCTGACCAGCTGAAGAGATTAAGATTTGACTCCACTACTTGATGTTTAATATGAGACGAAATATTCTAAGTTTCCTTCCTTAAAACTAAAGTACAGTTCCTCTCAAAATTATTCCAAAGTCCAGGAACTAAGAAAAGCCTAGCTGACAAAAGCTAGCGGGCGTAGCTCAGCGGCAAAAGCCGCGGGACTGTACGGTTTGTTTAATTTACTCCTCTCTCTCTGAGTGTTGGTTCTACTCTGTCCAGAAAGGGTGTTCCCTAAAGGTTATTTGCGTGGTCTCTAGACAGTGTTGTCTGGAAACTATGGGATGGGGAATCCTGACTGGACTTGCTCATGACCTGCACATGCTTAACAGGCTAGCCAATGGAAAAAGTTTGCGAGACGTAGGACACAGACAAGCGACCTCTATTTCAGCATTTGAGCATGACCTGTAAGGGTCACAAGATGGGCTTCATCGAAACCATCGGTGTCAAATAATCTGGCAGCGAATAGAATTTATTGCATGGAAATGCCAAGTAAATGGGTCTAAACTGTCAACACCTGACTGCTTAAATTTCCAAAGAAAACTCCCCTAAGTGGAATGTCGGAGAGAGGTATTTTAAGTGGCGATTAGCCCTATTATTTGACACTATATTCAGAAGATATCGCATTTGCGTTGAGTAAACTCAGTAAGACCCTTTCAGGTGGTTTGTAATCGTCGACCGAACACAGGTCGACTACCTTTATTTAGAGGTGTAAAACCAGATAATCTTTTGCAACTAAACGGAGTCTCAGACGTAGAAATCTCTGTTCTCAATTGTGTGCCACTGATACCTAGGACTGTGTGCACTAAAATCACTACTGTCTCTAAGCACATAATCGACAACATTTTGATCATGCTTTTCTCATCGAAACATGGCTCAGACTTTCTGATACTTTTATATTAAAGGAGCTCTGCACTGAAGGCTATACTTCCAAATATCTATTTAGGGAGATTAAGAGAGGTGGTGGAACTGCTGTTATTCATCGCTCCTCGTTAAAGTTTCGTGATCACAAGTACAGGTGTCAGATGTCAACCTTCGAATGCAAGGTGTTGGCTCTATCTCAGTTCTCGCCACCTACTCTAGTTCTAATTTACAGACCTCCAAAGTAACTTATTGCTAATGACCCGTTTCAACATCAGTTCGAACTTTTGATATCTGAAATGACCATCAGGCCGGGTAGGTTTCTGCTGTGTAGTGATTTTAATATTCATGTGGATGATATTTACTCCCTGGGCGTTACTCAATTCCTGGAAACTCTGGAGGCACATGAATAACATCAGACTGTACACGGACGCACCCACAGACAAGGGCACATACTCAACGTAGTAACAGTCAGACCACGGGACCTCATGTGTTCAGCACGATCGTTTTTGGTTTCGATGATAAGACAAGCCTATGCAACTGTGCTGGCGTGTGTATGCATGTGTGTATGTGTGTATGTATGGGTGTTTGTGACACTTTGCTCGTTAACAAGATATCTCAAGAAGGGAAACTTTGTCAGTTTTCAAACGCGGCACATAGATGCCCCATGTTGAGAGAAAGAACCCTATTGTTTTTAGTGGAAGTCAAAGGTCATCTGGGGTCACCAGGGGTTAAACACTGAAAACCTTGTTAACACGATATCTCCAGAGAGAAAGCTTGGTTAGATTTCATACTTAGTATGTGGATGCGTTATGGTCAGAAGATAAACCCTATTGTTTTTGGTGGGTTCAAAGGTCATCTGGGGTCACAGGGGTCAAATTCTGAAAACCTTATTAACACGATATCTCAAGGTAGGAAGCTTGGATAGATGTCATACTTGGTATGTTGATGCGTTATAGTAAGAAGATGGACGTATTGCTTTTGGTCGGGTCAAAGGTCATCTGGGGTTCCAGGGGTCAAACACTGAAAACCTTGTTAACATGATATCTCAAGGTAGAAAGCCTGGATAGATTTCATACTTGGTATGTGGATGCGTTTTGGTCAGAAGATAAACCCTATTGTTTTGGTGGAGGTCAAAGGTTTTCTGGGGTCACGGGGATCAAATTCTGAAAACTTTGTTAACACGATATCTCAAGGTAGGAAGCTTGGTTAAATGTCATACTTGGTATGTTGATGTGTGATAGTAAGAAGATGGACCCTCTTGCCTTTGGTGAAGGTCAAAGACCATGTGGGGTTCACGGGGGTCAAACCCTGAAAACTTTGTTAACACGATATCTCAAGGTCGAAAGCCTGGATAGGTTTCATACTTGGTATGGTAGTGCGATTTGGTCAGAAAATGAACCCTATTGTTTTTGGTGGAAGTCAAAGGTCATCTGGGGTCACTGGGGGTCAAACACTGAAATCTTTGTTAACATGATATCTTAAGTTAGGAAGCTTGGGTAGATTTCATACATAGTAAGTGCACGCGTTATGGTGAGACAAAGAACCGTATGGTTTTGTTGCGGCCAAGGCCATCTGGGTTTGCTCGGGGTCAAACACTGAAAACCTTGTTAACACGATATATTAATGTAGGAAGCCTGGATAGATTTCATACGTAGTAAGTGGATGTGTTATGGTGAGACAAAGAACCGTATTGTTTTTGGTGGGGTCAAAGGCCAACTGGGGTCACTGGGGGTCAAACACTGAAAACTTTTTTAACATGATATCTCAAGGTAGAAAGCTTGATAGATTCACATTTGGTATGTGAATGCGTTATAGTGAGAAGATGAAACTTGTTTTTGGTGGAGGTCAATGGTCATCTGGGGTCACCGGGGTCAAACACTGAAAACATTGTTAACACGATATCTGCAGGTAGGAAGCTTGGATAGATTTCACATTTGGTATGTGGACATGTTATGGTGATTCGATGAACCTAGTTTTTGGTGGAGGTCAAAGGTCATCAGAGTTCACCAGAGGTCAAAATTCAAAATTTCCCAAGAATTTCCAAGATTAAATAGGAACACAAAACTATTTTTCCACCATGTTAAGATAGCATTTGACCAGTGACTGAAAGGTATGGGACATCATTGCATTACTTGGAACAGAATGTTATAAATCATCGAAACCTCAATGCATTTTTAGATTCTGGTTTTTTCTGGAATTTTGAGTACAAAACCGAAATCAAGCGTTTCAAAAACATGTGACCTAAACTACCGACATCTGGACAATACAGCTTTCAAAAATGATCTGAATCTGTCACTTGAAAGCATTAACCTTGTGTCGAAAACAGCAGATCGAACGTTACATGAATTATGACTCGATCGTGCGCAATGTCCTGAATATACATTCCCCAACTCGGAAGGGACATGTTAAGGTTACTTGTCCTTGGATCAACGATAAACAATTTCCACATCTTGGATGCCAAAAGAAATTTCTACAGGCAGAAACTTCATCACCGACGAAATCTTGAATACTGGACGCTATCCCAGCTTGGCTACTGAAAAAAAGGCAGATGCCCACTTACAAGTTCTTACATCGATTGTAAATACTCGCTTTCAAGGGGTTAATATTATCGTTGGCAGAGAGAGAGTTGTCGTTATTCCTCTTCTGAAGAAGCCCATCTTTGATTCTTCCGTGCAGAGCAACTACAGACCCACATCAAACCTTTCTCTCCTTGGTGAGGTAACCGAGAGAGTTGTTTTGAAAAGGCTGGTTATGCACATTCAGGAAATCAACCTAGATGAGAGTTTTCAGTTCCCCTACAAAGACTAACACCCAGCTGAAGCAGCGTTGGTAAGAATACACAACGACTTGGCACACCTTCTTGACCAGAAAATGTCAGTGCTCTTGGCGCTACTTGATTTTAGTACAGCGTTTGATACTATCAACCAAGATAAATTGTTGGACATATTAAAGACGTCTATTGGTATAACAGGTTCTGCGAACGATTGGTTCGTATCCTATTCAAGCTGGAGATTGCAATGAGTTTGCGTTAACGGGAGGCTATTTAGGACTATGTTCATTTGCTTTAGAGTTTCACAGCGATCTGTCCTTGGCCCTGTGCTTGTCTCGCTCTAAGCACAACCACTGAAAGACATTGTTCAAGTTCACAGCAGTTTCTACCACCGATACGCCGATGATATACAGATATACATCGGTTATGATCCAGCCAACCCATTGAGAAATAAATCAACAGCTGAGAAAAAGCAAAACTGCATTAAACATATTAGTTACTGGATGTCTAACAATCATCTGAATTTAAACAATGACAAAACTGAAATCTTAAATTTCATGTTTCCTCTTTACTTGTACGGCAGGCAATCACTTCTTATTGACGGGCATGAAATGAAACCGTCAGATTGCGTTAAGGTACTTGGTGTTTATTAATACCAACACTTTTTTATGTGTGAACAAATTTCAAGCGTTGTTAAAACTTGCAACTTTCGCCTTGGAAATATGATCAGGGACCACAAATTAAAAATATCGACCCTTATTTCTGATAAAAGACTGGCTACAACTTTCTAACAGGACTGTATCTTTTTCTACCTTACTGTGATTGGACCCATCTTCTTTTCTAGCTATCCCATGCTGGCCCTTTTAAAGTCAATGTGGACTCCATTGGCTCCAATTCTCGAACAATATCAGAAACTTTCTTGATTGCACCAATGTGAACTGATCAGTTCTGTGTAAGGTTACCGTAATTCCAATTTTCTGGAATGAGATTTATTGGAATGATCAGCTAGCCAAAGTCCAGTACAGTGCATTCCGAGCGGTTCCGATTTAGGACCTTTAATGTTTGAGCAAGAATTGAATCCAGAATAAAGCAGATTTTAGTCTGGAGGTGAGTCCCGGCCCACATTCGGGTGTGAGAGCCCTGATCACCAAATATTTACCTTTCTTGTATGGAATTGTTCTGTTGTATTGGAGATTGAAAGGAACTGATACTTGTTGTTGTCTTTTTGCTAGGAAGGGGCATCTTTTCCATTCATTGGCATTTTGGTAATTGTAGAGTCTGAGGTTTTGTGAGGCACAATGGCGGTACTTCCATAAAGCTGGTGGCAACGACCAGTGGATTATTTGCATTCAGCAGTGTTTAATTTCCCTTCGTTCCTTATGGGCCAATCCCTTAGTGTTCATTTGGGTCTTTTTTACTTTGGCTTTTGCTGGCTTTTTTCATCCTCAAAAAGCAATTTACCCTTCCCATTCCTCCGTGAAAAGCTTAATCCATGCCTCACTGATGACATAAACATTTCTTCGAATATTACAGCATGGTGGTAAAACTGTATACGTTTGTAGGATTTGATAAAGAAACGTCTTTGAACTTATCTCTCTTGCGAAGAATCCGTTTATAGCATTATTTATTTTTCAACCTTTTCCTGCAAGAGCCTCCCTCTCCAGGTCTACGTTGGGTCTACTTTCCTTTAAGCAGTTAAGGTTTAATCCCCGACATCAAAAAAATACGCCCTTACGTTTACATTGAAATCCTAGATTAGTCCCTGAGAGAAGCATAACCATTTAACGTTTTTGGCTATTGTAATTCAGCGTCACAGTGCATACTGATGTAAAAGTTTATAACAAAACGTTCATCTATGTACATATCTTTGTATCTAGATGCATATAGTACTGTTCACTTCCCAATGAAAGTTTCTGGGGGGATGAACGACCTCGTTACTTTTTTGGCTTTCAATTCTCTGGTTTTACCTCCACTTGAACAAAGTGAGCCTCCTATTCCTTTAAATCCAGAATTTGTGTGTGACAGATGGCAAGGACATTTTTGTCGATTGTAATATTCACCTTTACATTAACGTGTTTCAGAGATGAAAATAATGCAAGGTAGGCTCTGAAGAAATATTTGTTGCAAAGATGAAGAAACACAATTTTGATTAAGCAAGAAACGAGCGTGTGCCAAATTTTTGAAACGAAAAGAAAAAAATCCTCAGGGGATTATTTTAACAATAAAGATTGTTCCGGATGTTTTGTTGTGGACATGTCCGTCAAATACAGGCTCCACGTCTCTCATCTGTCATTTTTGTGGTTTGGTTACTAAACTACGCAAAATTTTGCTTTCTATTTTTCGAAGGTAGTTACTGATTTCTTTGTGTATCCTCTTTTGCATGCTTCTGTATCTTTTGCCAAGTAAATTCTCATACAAAACTAATATATGGTTTGACTATTTATCTCCATCTTTTATCCAGTAAATCAGCGCAGTAAAATCAGAACAGGGAGGCAATCCATAGAGCTGCAATTCTCATTTCCCTTAGCTTCTGTACACATTTCGTGGATGATTTTTTGTACAACCTGGCATGCAGATATATGTAACAAACAACGTGAGCACACCACTTTGCAGTTTCTTCCATGGATGGGTTTAGTTTTGGAACTTGGACCATTTTAATTTATAGATCATTTGATCACCTGTTCAAATAATTCGCGAATGTCATTATTATTTTGAAGGGTGCTAATATGTCAAGACACTCTCTATGCTGAGTTCACCTTTAGTTGACAAGTATCTCAGATAGGAAATTTGTACCAAAGATGTCTCATAGTTTGCTGGTACTTTCTGTTCCTTGTTACCACGTCTAAACAGCCTGGTGGGTGAAAAATGACGTTAAAAAAAGTTGTGTTACACAAGTGAAACCACCGGTGGTCACAAGAATCACCTGCCATAGGCGGTTTTACTCCCTTTAACACTTTTGAATACAACCCTTACCACTGTACATTCACCTCACTGACGATTTAATCGACTACCCGTTAGTCCCATTCAAATAGGCCTGACCAGATGCCGGGTCCGGGCGGCAGGTAGTCCACTTTGTATAAGCATACGAATTTGATGAGACGTATTATCTTTGATAATGCACTGATAAGAAAAACGTATTTTAATGATTTTTTTTTCACTTAAAGTATGGATTTCTATAAAGCTAAATAATAATGTCTGGCTTGTGTAGGTGCAACTTACAAGAGATACACGAAGTAAAACATGTTATTTGTCTATCTGAAAAAATTTTGGCATAAAACTCCTCATGACGGTGGGGCTCAGCTCAGGTAGTATTATGTATCAAAACCAGCCCCCCCCCCAAACACACACACTTTTCAAGAGCTTTTTATTCCCCTTGATTTAGGCTATAATCATAGTCTTGAAAAAGTAATGGTCACATTGTGACATTTGTGGTCATCCAACACCGTTTGAAGGTGATTGTGCTTCATTCTTTTGACCACAATTTCTTCAACATCCAAACCTCCCAGGGTCTTCACCTAATGATTTTCCTTGGGAAAGTTTCCCTACTCTGGCCCTTTAAACGGGCCCCTTGTTCCTTAGCTATGATGTAGAGCTCCTTGGGCGTTATTTAGATTTTGCACCGTAAGATATACCCTCAACACCTTTCCGTCTATCTCGTCTTATCTCGTTTGCTGTTTTTACTTTTTTGTATTTCCGTGTTTTTCTTATTGTGGCCGGCGCAATTTTCCCAATGAAAAGAGTGGCCCATCAATGTAAGTAGTGAATAACCCCTAAAACAGAACTACTTCGGCTTTCAAGATTTAAAAAAATCCTCTCCCAGAAACTGGGCATTATTAAGACTTCAAACACTGGAGGAATTTGACTGTTCCACCTAGATGGGACCACAGGCATTTTGGGTAGGTGTGTTGAGCACCTCCCCCCCCCCCCTCCACACTCACACCCTCGTGCAGTTAGCTACTTCACATCTAGCTTTTGAACTCTGAACTATGTCATTTATAACGCATGTAGTTGTCAAAGGCATGCATCTCCTCGCCAAATTTTAATTCCATCAGACTTTGGATTTGCCAAATGATCTAAAGTTGGAAGCTAACTCAACTTGACTTTTGGCTCTTGCCGTCATCAATAGCGGATGCAGTGACGGATGCAATATTTTTTGTGGCCAGTTACCAACAACCAAGGTACAAGCTAGATTTTAGGGACTTTGGAACGGTTCGCCGAACACTTTTCCGCAATATTTAAGTCAATTTGACCTTTGATCTACATTTGAACTTTGATCTCATCCGTTACCTACCGTAAAGCACTATTTTGAAAGTTGTCTCATCGTTCTTTACAAATGTGGTTTTAAGACATTCTATAAGACACTGACAAGCAAATAATGTCCAAAACCAATTATAATCTAATTTGGTTTTAGGCTTCAACCTTTTAAGTATGAAGCCATCATCAAAAGTTTTCGTGGTCATTCACCTATCCACCAAATTTCACAAAATTCCTTATCTTACATATCACGTGAATTAATGACCTTTTACACCACACTGACTAGCAAATGATAGCAGAAAAGCATATGTAGCTAATTTGGTCTCTCACCTCTGGCCTAAGACGTCATCAATAACACATGCACCATTTTCATACAGTAAGGTATCTGCTCACCAAATTTCAGTTTGATTGGACCTACGATTTATGAGTTTGCTACATACTTTTCGCAAACTTTTAGCCAATTTGAGCTTAAGTCTGCATTGGACCTGTGGCATCGAACCTTGGCAACTAAAATTATTTTGAAAGTTGTGTAATCATTTACTACAAATCATATGCTATTTTTACTTTTTACACGATACTGTCTAGCTCTTTATGCCACAAAACAAAGTTTAGCTAACTTGGTTTTGGCCTTTTGACAAGTATGAAGTCATAAAGATACATTCAAATGGTCTTATACTTACCTAGCAAGTTTCGTTCGAAGGGACTAAGAGTTAAGAAGAAGTTTGCTACAGTTTTTTGTCGGAAACGTTAAGCCAGTTTGATCTGTAACTTACATTTTATATCTTGTGACCTCAAAACTAGGCAATTAAAACACTTTTAGAATCCTTCTTTGTTTGTTCTTTACATATCATGTGGTGTATTAATTTTCAACACCATACTGAGTGGCAAACATTAGGGAAAACATATTTTAGATAATCTGAACTTTGACCTCTGTGCTATGACGTAGTCAGCTATGTATGCACAACTTTTTGTCGTCAGGTACCTACCCACTAAGTTTCTTAGAGCCCAAAAAGTCTTTGCTATAATTTTTCATCCTTCCTTGCACATCAAGTGGATTAAAGACATCTTATACCGTACTAACAAGCAAAAAACAACAACAAACCAAGGTTGGCTCATTTGACCTTTAACCTCTGACCTCCATAAAACAATAGGGCATTTCCTCTCAATATCAAAACAATAATATTCCAACTTTGGTAAGTAAAAGAAGATAAACCCTGAATGACAAAAAACTGCAAAAATAAGTACTTGAATAGGATTGAAACCTGGGCGGTCAGAAAGACAGACTGAGCACTTACCACTCCACCATAACTGTGCACATTAAATTTGACAGTTTTTAATTAAAATGTGCATCCTTCACACAAGTCTATCATTATACATTAAAATTGGGATAACTTATGAATTTACCTAAGTAATACTTGTATATGTACGAGTATGTTGTTTTATTCGACAACTAACATTCACTCCTTCTTTTACGTTGGGCAAGAATTTAGAGATACTGTCCACTGTCTGTTCTCAAGATATAATATTTACGAGCAATTTGCAGGGTTTTCGTCGTTTCACGTCTCTTGGCCTCATACGACCTTTGACCTCCAACAAAACCAATAGGGATCTTTCCCTTAATATGAAAAATCTATATGCCAAATTTCAAAAAGTATCCATTATTCCTATCTTGAAATATCTTGTATACATTTGTTCGGTTTATGACCTTCCCAGGGAAAAATTCTCATTTGGTCTCATTAAAAAAATTGACTGAGATAAAATGAGACATTTCCAGTGAGATTGATTGGGGAAACTGACAGATGTTCTTCTTCAGTCGTATTAATTCTCAGTGATCATGTCTCATTAGTTGGTATAGGCAAATGAGAATCAGTAGGAATCAATAAAAAAATGTCAGCCCCCAATAAATCGCATAAGCCAAGCCTACTTGAGGCTAACATTGGTTTTTTAATGATAATGAGCTAAGGACAGTTTCTAACAGGACGAAAGTCATTAAAAACCAGAAAAAGTACACAATTATTCCCAAGTACAGGACAAACTATTTAACATACAATTCACTTGACACTTCTGGCCTTCATCTAAACATTACTTATGCGTGTACTAATTGTGGGAAATCCAATGAAATGCGACTTGTAAGCTGTACATGTCAAAAGTTAACTGGCAAATACTCTGATTCATTCTTCGATTCCTTGCTAACTTGTACAGCCTTATTTTCGTGGCCTTAACATGAAGTCTTTAAAATATGATCAGAGCGAGCTAGAGACACTTTTTATTGTGGCTTTAACTAGTGTAGAGACAAGGCAGCTTTACAAAGTCAGTGACTGTACAGTCTAACTGAAACTTCACAATTAACAATATTTCCAACATGAAACATACATTGGGAAAGTTAATCCAAAGCAAGAGTTTAATCAAATCACATTCTAATGATAGACGTCAGCCACAAGCTGTAGTTTAGTTTATTCAATAATTATGCTTTTGTCACCTCTGTACAAGCTTAATATGTTCATGAGCAGGACACGGTGTACTGTTGACAGGATTGTTCTCAGTTTGGAAACTTAATGAGACGATATTTCATAACTACTGTGAATCTGCATCTTTTAGTCTGAATACCGAACATACTGTAAAACATACTGATATATTGAAACAAAACTGAAAATGCTTTTCCAAGCTCTTTAATATTCGCCATGGTTATCTTATTATACTTGAAGATGGCATTTAAGGACTGCTTCAACATTAAGTTCAGGTGTGGCTTGTTTGTTATGAAACTAGACAGAGGAAAGAACTGTCATTTTTTTTATTTCCTCGATAAAATATCGTAATAAAGAGCTTGGTGAACAGTCTCTTTGTCAACTGGCATGGTTCGTTTTCTCTTATTTTAGAATACAGGTATTCGGCAAAGAGATAGTGAATGCTTCTTCTGCAGCTGCAAAGTCTTTCTCCAAAAATGTCAAAGTTTACTGATTTAAAATTAGATCCAGCATGATGCCTACTTTGCACCTATGGTTATAACACTAAGGTTGCAGGCTTTCCATATGTGTCTATATCCTTTATAGCATGTTTGCCGTAGCCAAATCATCCATCTCCCTCAATTTTCAAGCTTGATCTGTATACATAACAATTATATAGATCATGCAGGGGTGGCTACAATGTGATTTTTCTCCTTTTAAAGTAGACAACGAAAAATATATGTAAAAATACAGTAATTGTTTCATTATCATAATATTATGTTCACGAACTAAGAACCGGGCTTTAACGTTAAAAAATTAATAGCAAGTTTGAATGGGAAATCAAGAAATCAATTCGGGTTGGAAGAATTTGCAAGGGAATGCATAAAAACGGAAGGGAAAGGAGAACGTAACATTTTCCATACTGACCACTTACAGTAAGTCAAAGGGAATTCACTGTGTGAGCTTGAAGCGGGCGAAATCACACACTAAAACCCTATTGACATTTGTCGTTCGAAAAAGCATGATAATCAAGACTTGCTTTAGTCGTTTTTTCGTTGAATATCGATAATTCTGTTTGTTGTGATCGTATATATGAATAGTTAATAGAGTACAGCTTTTACGCAGTTTAACGAAGATTTTTTGCAAAAGTTCGCGGACGTTGGTATTACGAGTGCAGCTAATATAGGTGCAGCAGTAATACACGTTCGACGGACGGGTTAACTGACCACTTGCATTCTTAAAGTTCATAGTTTTAACACCATATATTAGTATATTTCCTTGTGTTAAATATTCAATTTATACCAGTAAGTCTCCTACACTTAAATAAAACCAGTGATACCACAACACTGCCAAAATTAGGTTCACAACGTCCATAATTTAAACATAAAATTCTAACAAAATATCTCAACACAATTTCTGTAGGATTCATGTAGGAAATGCACATTTCCTGTAGGAAGTAGGCTATTTCCTGTATGAATTACTAAGTTCCTATAGGAATGTCAATTTTCCTACAAAGGGATTTGCTACTTTCCTACGTAGGAAAGTCTCACGTCCCAATATACTGTCTGCTTCATGAAATGGATGCATAAAAGGAAGTCCCTTGTGATTTGTCAGTAAAGTCAACTGTGTCATAACAAAGAGCTTTTGAACTGTTTCCTCCATTAGCGCTGTACACTGCGTGAAGCCATGGACTTAACTCATTCTGAGTGCGTACTTATAATGCAGAATGGTATATTGCAACATTGTTCTAACAGGCTCCATGGCATTAACATTATGGTTTTTCTATTTGTAGTTGTAATGGAGGAAGCGTGGGGATTGGACACTCAGTGCTTATAATCTGGAGAAAATATTTGGTGCAGAAACTCGAGAAGATGTAGTATCCAAAACGTGTCATGGAACAATTCGATTCTCTATTTTGTTTATTTTGGGTTATCCTTTAGTGACTGTGTTAGAATTTGATGTACTGCAGGATAACCTAATTCTAGCTTAAATTTTTGCTGCATTTTCTTTCAGACTAGGGCTACATGGTCGCATCTAACAACTAAACGTAATGTTATGTGTTTTTAAATTTAAATTGCGGTAGCAAGTGAACACAGGCATATTCTGTCTACATGGTGCTGTTAAAGAAAAGGGATATGTTTGTCTCTGTATATCAAATTGGATTTGAGTTGAAGAGCTGTTGACAGTATGAAAAGAAGCAAAGCAAACATTCATTTTGCATCGTACACTTGAGTTTAAATGGAATTAACTTTAGCCTGTCAGACGCTTTCTCAAAAGATGAGCTACCTCTTTTAGTGCCTGAAAGTTAACGCCATGGCACTATATGCACAGGTCTCCAACAATCAGTATTTGCTCATTTCAGTATCCTGATAGATTACTACGACTACAGATGCCAAAAGTTTCCCCTCAGTAAAATGGAAGGGTCCAATGTTTGAACAGATTTCCTACGTAGGAAAGTAATTACATTTGTGGGAATCATTTCCTACAGAAGCATGTCCAAAATCCTACATAAATTCTTCATACTGATTTTCTGTAAGAAATATGTTAGGAATCTTTTTAAGGCAGGGGCCGTAATTCTCGTCATGACACCCAAAATCTTAGTGATCAAGTTTCAATTTCAGTTTCAGTTTATTCTCCATGTACCCTCTATAAGAGGTATTAGAGACTCAACAATATAAACAAAAATAAAAATATACAATGGATATGTAAATGGCAGTCAAATCAGAAATACTCAACAGGTAGGACTATAAGATTCCCGACTATAAATAACTTAGGCCTTTGCCTATATAACTAAACGTGGCACCAGCACCAAGTTATGTGCTGGATGTTGAAAACAGGACAATTTATGGAAAGACTTCCATTATCTTGCTACAAAATATACTTAAATTGTTAATTACGGATTTAGATTTTGATTGGAAAAGGTAACGCATCTTAATAGAGCTGGGTCTTGTTCTAAAATAAGGTTTGAGAAGCAGATTTCTTCCGTTTTTAAAAGGTGCACATTCTAGAATATAAAAGAACTCATCCCCTAAGTAATTATTACTCTTACATAAATTAAATTTCGGTCATAAAATACAATATTGTGATATCTTCCTGAAACGACGGGAATATTGGTATTTGCACAGCGATATTTACATAAATAATTACGATTTCGGAAGTCAAGGATTTGCAGGTACTTTTCAAATTCAAGACTGGTCTTATTGATCCTATATACTTTACAATGGTAATTCCTATTTACCTCGGAGAGCCATTATTGCTTAAACATATCGCTTAGTCTTAACTTCATTGCTTTAATAAACCATGGATGGGGTATAATAGGGTTTTTGGGACAGAAGTTGTTGTTTACACCGTTTGCATAATCCATACAAATGACATACCAGTTTTGTCGAGAATATTTTTAATTGTACTTAACCAGGGAGAGTAATAGATGTTTTGATCATAGAGAGCCCATAAAAACTTATACATCATATGAGATAATTTAAACTCACTTTTATTGCCAATCCTACAACAAAAATAAACCATTCTTGCCTCAATTATTTCATTTAACTTATGACGCCTTAATTCATCATATGCCATACAATTTAGGGTATGCTTGTTTAGTTTAAGAATTTTCTTACAAAATTTAACATGAAAGGCTTCAACTTGGCTGTAATTATCACACCCCCAAACCTCACACTCATATAGCAGAATAGGAAGAACCAGTTGATCGAAGAGCTGACTTTGCAAATCCAGTGGTAGCTTTAGATTATGGGATTTACTTAATAGACTGTATAGAGCACGTCTGGCCTGGTTAACTTGTTTGTTAACAGCCTTTGTAAATCTATTGTTATAATTAAAGGTACAACCCAAGTAGGAAAAATCCTCAACAACCTCAACTGTAGAATCCCCGAGGGTGAAACTAGGTTAACGTCTAATTTTACCCCTGGAAAATACAACAATTTTAGTTTTAGACGTGTTTAAACTCAGCTGCCATGTATCATACGATTTAAGCCCATCGAGTGCATGCTGGAGTTGAATTTTGTTTTCAGCTAAGACAATAGTGTCATCTGCATACAGTAAAGTAGACAGTTTCCAGAAAATTTCAATATCATCTGTACTTAATATGTGATTCACAGATGAGGAGAGGGTATTTAGACCATTATAACAACGACTTAAATGCCTGCCAAAATCATTAAGAAAGATACTAAAAGCTCTGGAGAGAGGTTCTTTCCTTGCCTTACTCTAATATTACAGTTAAAACAAGATGACATATCACCGTCGTTTATCACACACGACTAAGCATTTTCATACATAGCATAAATAACATTCAATACTTTACCTTTTATATTACAAGCAAATAATTTAGACCACAAAAAGACCTATTTATTGTATCAAATGCTTTCGTATAGTCGATAAAGGCACAATAGATCTTTTTTCTTTTACTGAGATAGTAGTCAATGACGGTGTGTAAGACTAAAATATGATCTAAAGTTGAGTAACTACTTCTAAAAGCTGCTTGCTCATCGCCGATCAGACCTACACAATCAATGTAATTGATGATACGTTGGTTTAGAATGGAAGTGAAGAGCTTTCCAAGACAACTAGGTAATGCCCATCCGGTTGTGGAGCTTGTTAAAGCGTGGGGATAATGAGGTTACCCTTTGCCACAACTGCCTCCGGGACACCCTTGGGCAAGGTGCGCCTGTATTTTTGGCCCAGTTTTGTTCAGTTTGGGGTCCCGGGGAGGTTGGACGTTCCCGAACCCTCAGCGGGCTCGTTCGATCTCTTCGGGACTGGTTTTGTTTTTGTGTAAATAGTGTAAATAGTGTATATAGTGTACATACTGTAAATATAGCAAGTTGACTCCGCCCCGGACCCCTCGTGGCAGGTGGACCCCGCCCCGGACCCCTCGTGGCCCCTTGGGGCAGTTTGTGATGATTGTTTGGTCTGGTGTTTTGGTTGTTGTTGGGTGGTGGTGGTTTGGTCTGGTGTTGTCTTTCGTTGGCGGTGTGTAGTACTATTGGTTTAGGGTGGCCGGGGGGAGGTTGGTTTGTGGGGTGTTTGGGTTGTCAGTGTGTGTGTGGTTCTATTGTTGTAATGAACATAATTTTCTGTTTGATTTGGTGGTGTGTGGATAGTTTTGCCTTTATGTTCCTGTCCGATCCGGTTTGAGTTTTTGTTTTTTGTTTGTATGTGCCGTTTCGATGCACTTAAAAAGCACCAATGCCCCTATAATTGTCAGGATCATCCGTTGCACCCTTTCCTATATAAATCGGCTTAATAATCCCCACTGTCCAGCTTGTAGGGACAATACTTGTTGAAAAAATGATATTGAATAACTTGTGACTTGTGACTGGTCAACTTATACTGGACTAGTCCACTTTGGGACAGGGAATACAAAAGACAGTCTAAGCATGTACGGTGACGTTTGTTGTCTCAGCGTTGGCACCGATTTTGCGAAGTAACAGACGATTGTTAGTAAAGGGACAAAATTGCCTGCACCTTTTCTCATTAATTTTATAAAGCTCCCTGGACTCCCTGGCAAAGTGCTGAAAGGTGAAGTGCCGAAAGACGAAACCGAAAGTTACTCCCGAAAGAAGTCCTGCTCCCGAAAGAAGTCCCCCCCCCCCCCAAGGACAACAAACGAAACGTACATGCCAAGACGATCACACAGAACACACTGCATTTGGGAGGTGGGTATAACTCAAGTAACACTAGGGGTAACTGCAGTATCACATTAGTGACGCTCTGCACAGATAAACTTCCGCCGGCCAACTGGGGCTTCGTTTGAAGCTTCATATTTTCCTAAATACTCAATCAAACACCCTCAAATGTGACATAAGCGTTTCCTTTGGAAAAAGTAACTGCAAAACGATACCTCAATCTCTCTAAATGGTCGCAAAATTCTATAAAAACGAATATGAAAGTTCATTAGCTGTTAGGTAATCGCTGTTCCTTTTCGTGTGTCTCACTCCCTGGTTTTCAAGCCGCTGGAGATAAGCTGGAAATCACGTGAGACTTCTTCCTGGTCCTTTTCTGTACGAAGGTGGGGGTAACTGTACTGTGTACTACGAATACAACGCTCAAATTAGGACAATCGCTTAGAATTCAACTGTGCGTATCTCTAAAAGTGTAATAAACATTAAAAGTCAATTTTATAGTTAATAATATTACTAGATAATTTTTGAGGGAAAATTTGTACTGAATAATCGTTGAAAAGAGAGTTTTTAACACAGACATAAACCTGACTTTGGCACCTGATTACTGTACAGAAACTTTCTCGGAAGATACGGTGGGGGTAACTGTGGTATGCGTGATTGTCTTTTGGAAGCAAATGGTGATATTCTCTTCTAAAACTTTACTTATAATTTGTATTCTACAGAAAACATCACTAAAATTATTTAATTAAGTAAATTTAAAGTTTTGGTGACATATCTTTTTCTTTATCAATAGTAGGAAATTCATAATCGAAAATTATTACAAGCATATTTTCAGTATCTGGCAGCTTAAACTGCAGAGGTATGTTGTTTACAAATACCTGAAATAGTAGCACCGCCAGCTTGATTACATTTACACTGAGAAGGTAAAATTCTGACCTAAAACAAAACATTCCGTTTATTCACTCATAAGTGTGGATTGAATGAGATGTTGTGAGTATTTTCAATTTCACTGAAATGGCCAAGGCGTGCATTTTTGAAGATTATTCGTATTACAATTCGACGAAGGCCTAACCTAACGTTAAGCCTAACATAGCATTGCCCTAACGTTAACGTTACAACCTAGGCCTACAAGCCTTCGGTGCTAATTATTTCGGCCTAGGGCAGTATGTCTATACATACTCCACAGGCCCTCGGTTCTAGGCCTTGACTAGTTTGGCAAGACTATGCATAGTCCTGGCCAAACCAATACTAGTACTGAGCGCCTGTGCATACTCTAGCCAACATATACTTAGTATAGGCCTAACTTACAGTAAATCATGGTGGAACCTAATCTAATAAGGCCACCCTAAGGAAGTTTGCATTTTTTTAAAACGACAAAAGAATATTAATCTTACGTTAGGCCTATTTATACTGTACCTGCAAAGTTTTCGGCGGACTAGATCTAATTTGCAAGCTATAAATCTTTATTTTGGAGTTTTCCTAACAAGCGGTACAGTACAACAAACAAGTTCAGATTATTCAGCCTAAGCCAAAGATCCAGGTGCCTTATAAGACCAGTGGGCACTGTTTGTAATTTCAGCACAGGGCTGTATGTATACGGCTCTGTGTAGGCTTTACACATTGAACTTGAGGCTGCATGTCTTAGCTTGTGCGTGCTCAAAAAATGTGACGAGCCCATGAGCATTTGCCTGGGAGGTGAGCGTGCCGCATCAGAAATTGAGGCACTGATTGTGACAGCAGTTATTGACGTGCATTGTTAGTTAGATCGATGCACGGAATTTGAATAGTCAGCAGCCTTATTAGGTTCCTTCCCTCAACATGATAACTGGGGGTATGATGGCGAGTGAATCACTTAGCCAACATTGTGATGGTAAAAATGTACAAAATGGGTAGTAAAATGGATACAATTGAAGAATATCCTCTCATGAAGTAAGTCCACAGTGTAGCCGGCACCGTCACACATACTGTGCTTCATGGCGTAGGGTGGAGCCGGTACAGTCACTTCAGGGAAAAAGTGTGGAAATTATACATTTTGCAGCATTTCTTAGCCTTGCACATGTTGTGATTTTCTGCTGATTATTTTTCGACGTTGATTCACTCTTCAGCTGCAATTGCTCGTTGCAGATTCACTGCAGCCTTATTTTTATTCGTCGAAGATTCACATTTCAGGGCATTTTGTATGTCAAAGATTCGACAGTATCTGTCGAATGAAGACTTTGCTTGAGGTGGGGGGGTGGTCGAAGGGTCTGTTTGACGAGTGCATTAGGACAAAATAAGGACTTATTCTGGAAGAATTTTACAATTAGGTAACAAAAATTTTGTTACATGATTTAAAAGAGCCATTCATGAAATAGCGTAATTCAGTTGGGGTGACTCAGTGGCATTCCCCTGATTTAATTTTTGTCCGGGTTTAGAGGTTAATAGTGTTCGCTGTCTATAAAGAGAGGGGATGCTATCTTGGAAAATTTTTTGCTTAAATAGATGATAAATGTAATTACTGTATGGCCTTCTTTGATGACTGTTTTGTACATTTCTGATTATCATTAAGCCTAATCAATGTTCACACTGAAATTATTGCTGTTTGCTCAGTTTTAAGATTTTGAATTGATAATTCCTGTCAGGGTGGTTCAATTTTCTGTCCTGGTGGTACATTTTTGTCCGGTCGCAGCACCCTAACAAAACAGCTAGTGGAGAACACTGGTGACTGCTTTTTCCCTTAATACAGTACATTCCATTTTGTGAACTAGAAACAATGTGTGAGCATAGCATTTGTTGAACTGGGCTAAAGACAGTGTAACGATCAAAAATTGGATATTTTTAAGAGTCTGTGCCTATAAAAATGTACCATTTATGGAGGGGGATTATGATACATGGTCCTCAGATCAACTCTGAAAAAAAATACAGTGCATTTAAATGGGAAATAGTGGCTAAACGTTTCAATATTTTATTTGACAATGACAATACCAAAGGTGCAGTGAACCTAAAATTTGTGCTTTCTTACATTGGTGTAATAAGGTATCACGGTATTTTTTCAAAGTTGATCTGAGGACCCATGTATCACCACTTGGTACACTCTTACAGGCACAGACTGTAACTAATATTTCTTCATCCTCCTTATTTCTTTGTCTACAGATATCTACCTCAAGCATAGTGCACTGCACTACAACAATGGGCAATAATTATTCAACAGAATAACTATACAAAGGATGATATATAAAGCAAAGAAGGCTGAGCAAATTGGAATACAAACTCCTTCAGTTTGTTTATGCAGTGTTTCTAAATATTTGCATTTTCCAGTCTATTTATTTGGGGATGCTGCCTCCATGTGTAAGTCAACTGCAGTCATCAACAGGACAAAAAAGGACTATACATACTGTATATGAGTTGACAGTTTCAGCAGTTTTATGCCGACAACCCATACTAAATGTGTAGGGCAGGGTACTATCTATCCTATCTAGGATTGCTGGAGTGCTGGTACTGTACCTCTTTCTGTACCTATGGTCCAATATTACATTTTACATATTCTGAAAAGCAATTATATGTTTAACCAGTCGCAGTCAGAAGTAGAAATTTCAGAGTTTACTTGTGGTCGACATTTCTGTATCCTGGTTGGTAAGACCAGCAGTGGCAGATCACTACTTGGGAATCCAGACTTTAGCCTGTGTGAACTTATTGTAACTATGAGGACGCATGCCCACTTGCCATTATGAGTGGTGCGAATTGTAAAGTTAAGAAAATGGGACTGAAGACTCGCTTAGGCACTGCTATGTTGTTGAGGAACATCATGAACCCATTGCTGTGTTGCAGCCTACTGTAATAATGACAAACAGGTTGTTGGCTTGCTTTTGAGGAGAAAGTTTTCACAAATGTGGAGAACTAATGACATTA
The DNA here is from genome assembly GCA_029531755.1 of Holothuria leucospilota. Taxonomy (NCBI): domain Eukaryota; kingdom Metazoa; phylum Echinodermata; class Holothuroidea; order Aspidochirotida; family Holothuriidae; genus Holothuria; species Holothuria leucospilota. The sequence goes on along the minus strand of CM055969.1, from coordinate 29,511,180 downwards.
AACAAGGTAGCCAAGGGCAATGTATCTGGACAAGGGACAATCAGAAAGTACATTTACCTGTGATATCGATTGATCTGTTTAAAAGCTATGTATGTGTTGTGAGTTGTTGCAGTATGTTAGCCTTGCAATTTTTTCCAAATGCCCACTAAGTATTCTGGTTGACTTGTGGAAACCCCACAGAGTCAGAGTGATGCTGTTTTGTCCGTCTATCTGGCTGACACAGACAGGAGTTGTATTGACTGTATGGTCCTTTGGTTAGCTTGAACACCATCAAAATATGCAAGACATTACAGTATTTTAATTTATAAGTTTCTCAAAATCAGTTAAATCATCATACTTTATGCATTTGATCATGTTTTTGATATGATAGTACAGTAGGCAGTGTTGTAGCTAATTGAGAGCACCATGGAATACTGGTGAAAGTGTGGAGCTTGTGATCCAAGGATCTCTGGTTTGACTCCTACCTGAGTCTATTCGTTGTGTCCTTAGGCAGGATGCTGTGTCTCATTGCCTTTCTCCACTCGGGGGTTTATATGAGTACTGTGAGGTATATGAAACCAGTCATCATGTGCACTGTAAGTTAGTGATGCACCAGATCCAAATTTTATTATCAGGCCGGAACCAGATTTTGCCGGATGTTATTTAAAATCTGGCTGGGTAAAGTCCGGCTAGAACCAGATATTTTTTACTTTAAAAAGACACAGAAAATGACATGGGCAATAAGAGGGTAGGGGGGATGGGGGAAAGGCAGCAGGAACTGCAGCTGTAGTGGTTGACGTCATGATATCACTAAAGTACTGTACATTCTGGTGTGATTTGTACGGTTTAGAATGATGCAGAAGATAAATTGAAAGAGTGACATTACTCAACTAACTTTTGGAGTCTTTTGAAAATGTTGAATCCATTAGATTGTAGGATGGGCTGCTCTCTGTTTCCACGTCTCTTTGTTTTGAATTCTGACTCGTCTATATTCTGACAAATCTACATGATAGTTAGTGCAAGGATAAGGGTTAGGTAAGGGTGAAAGTGTTAAACAACCAAGAGATGTTGGAACATAGAGAAGTATTAGAAGTAATCGATTGTAAAGGCCTGTCTATATGATTTGTTCAAAAGGTCATCATACATTTGCATAAAGATGTCTATAAACAAATGGTAATTGTGTATGCAGGCTTCCCACAAAGTTGAACAGCGTGCAGCATACATGAGGCTGTTCGAATTTTTAGTTGCACGTTTCATCTTTCTTACAAATGTTCAAAATATTTGAAAACATTTTGGTCTATTCTTATCATTACTGTAGCTCATAATGTATGGTCGTTGTACGGTAAGAGAAATTGTAGTGTAAACTTCCATATTACTCGATTATACTGTAAGGACACTTTAATTCCCAGAGGTTTGGGACTACAGTAAATTACAGGGCATAAAGTACATGGTGCTGCATATCCCAACTGGAAATCTGTGGAACAATTTCTTTGTATGATGATGCTTATTGACAAAGGTACTGTATGATCGTGTACTCAAGCGTGGGAGTAATTGTATCTAAACATGTTCTAAACTGTGGTTTTTAGTGATGAGAATGTGATTTACACTGTTCATACTGTCAAGGCCTCAATATCCGGTGCATCCCTATAGTTAACTTGAGGGATTGTCTCTGGGATGATGTATTGTGGGCTGGGGTATTGTGTTCTGCAGGTCTGCCTTTGATTAGGATTGTCAATGTACTGCCACATTAAAAATGCAAATATTACAATAATACAGTTGTGTTGGGGGGGGGGGGGAGGACAGATGAAAACAGGGTTGTTGGGGGGATGAAGACAGGGCTACAGCAAACTTATGGGGTGGGGGCAGAAACAGCTTTATTAGCCTTGGGTGTCTATAAGGCTGTAGTTTTACTAGGATAAAATTTGCAAAGGGCATTATTAAGTTAGCTATCATTCTTCTCTGACCTAATGGATTTGTTGTACTTATAGTGAACAGTATTTGAGTCAAGGATTCATGCAGTTTTTGTGATAAGATTTCATGCAAATATTTTACACTCGCACCGTGTCATCAAAATTGTTTTAATTAGCCTGTTCTGAAGGTGCAGTACGGTATATTAAGATATTTACCTTAAGGTCGCAAAAACGTCAAAAACTTAAGTACTAAAATATCTCCTAGACTGGAGGCCTATGATTCATCCCAGACCTTGTTAGTTGCATCTAAACTACAGTACACATTCTTTGACATCACTATGATTACATGTTTTAGAAATTATGAGTAAAACATTCTGCAGCAGATGCATTGTTCCTGGTGAGTAATTCAGATGAGCTGGCCCAAAGTGTGTGTTATACAGTATAGGGAGCTTATGTGATGATTTACTGTCAGGTTTGTTTTATCAGTTTGTTAACATGACAAGAAGGGTCCTTCCTTTAATGGAAGCTGGGAGTAATAAGTCGAGGGGCATCTGTGGGAGGGAACAGGGGATACTGTTTAAAAAAAAACTCATTTTTGAAACTATACCTAGAATTATACTGTTTTGAGTGACTTCTGTATGATTATTTTCTGCAAACTTAACGAATTTAAGATGCACTTGAATTATTCTTGTGGTCATTGAAAAGCCCATGAAAACTTCTTGGTGTTATTCTTCAGTAAAGCATGTAACACCTTGTATAATTTACAGTCACTGCAGCAAAGTTTGAGCTACGGTTAGCTTAATTTGTAAGATCCATTTTAGTACGGTAACCTTGCCTTTGCCTCATTACATCACGTCCATTGATTTGTCGTTTCTCTACACTTATGGCTTTTCATTCCTGCCTTAAACAAATAAGTTTTCTTTGTTTCAAACAACTCTTGAATTTCACCATTTGAAGAAATGTTTGAACTTTAACCATTTGAAGAAATATATCAAAACCAAACTTGGAACCAACTTTCTTGTAGTTTCTGGTGTGCACGTAAATGCCTTTGTAACTAGTCAACGTTTTCCTTAAAGTGTTCAAATAGGGAAATAAGTCACATGCTCAAGATTCTCAGCCATATATCTTGTGATATCTTACAGTATCGTTCTTTTAAAGTAAGTTTTCACTCTTAAACACAGTTAATTTAATTTTTTTGTGGAGTGAAAGTTCACAAATTTGCAGGAGTGAAACAGTTTCACTCTTTTGAAAGTGAAATTCACTTTTTACGGAGTTGTCCCTCGCTACAGTACACACTTGGAAAGAGTGAAAATTCCCTACTGCATTAAAGTGGGTTTTCACTCTCGTTTTTAGACTGTATCTGGAAAATGCAGGACTTCCTCGGAAAACTGACTCGCTATCAGTTAAAAATATCGCGTGCGATTTCATATGATTAACCAAACATCAATGCGATGTCGAATTTTATATTGCTTAGAAAAGCTAACAGCACTGTCTGACTGTGTCAATGCTAGACCCCATTTGTAAGACAAGTGTACATTTCATGTGTCGTGTTATCTAGACCACAAAAATGGTGCAATTAAATCATGTCAATTGAAAACGATATCAATAATAGCCGATGTAAAATCAACGGTAAAAACCTGAAATCGGGCATCGGCAGTCTATCTGAAATGTCTGAAACGTGCCTAGAAAACTTCCGGCCCCTTGCAGTATAGGTCAACTGGTCGTTGCGCTCCACGTAGTATCATAGTGGAGGACCTAGGAAATGGCCAACTAAATATTTCTTTAAAAAATCTGATTTGTCCGTTTTAGGATGTAGCTTTGTATTAATAGGATCTTCATGTAAAAAGCAAGCAGACAAAGGCTTGAGGATGTTTCGGGGGCTGAGTCATTGTTGCCTTACTGTATTTGAGTATGCTTCTCCCTCTAAAAATATTTCGCCCCAGAATATTTTTGCTCGTCTTCAGAGCCTTGTCTGGCTACGGGTGTGCGGAGCAACTAGCTTGGGGAAGCCGGGGAAGGGGACACAGAAGGATCGTCGTCCTGGGAGTGGAGTCAATTAAGAAAAGGGTGTTGTTTTTACTTATGGTAGATACGGCCACGGCCAAGGTGGCCAAATCGTGCTGATTTACATTTATTTTTCCGAATTGAATGGTATTCTTTTCTCTATTTTTTAATAAACTACTCAATGGTGGAGGAACGTGTCCCCTGCAGCCCCCTCCCCGTAGACAGTGGCGTAGCTAGATATTTTTTGTGGGGGGAGGGGGCAAAAGCAAACAATTCCGACAGATTATAATTATGTTGAAGTAATAATGTACTATCTAAGCGTAGCGCCACCATCATCTGGCGTGTAGCGCGCGGAAAAAAATTAGATTAAAATATCTCCGAGATTGCCTTAAATGACACTTCCAGGACTTGTCAGTAACCATTTCGATGTGTAACTCTGCTTAAAAACATAAGAAATGTTGTAAGTAAACCCCTAAGAATATAATTTTAGCTACTAATTTCCGTTGTAAGAATTTTTAATTAAGGTGGTAAAAATTTCCGACAGAGACTACATACCAAAATATTGAACTACAACTTTGCTCCTTCACTGATCGGTGAACACCGATCAGTGAAGCCCTAGTTTTAACTGAGAGCATCTTCCTCAAGGTAAACAAATGTCACTCAACCACCTGTTTGAAGTTTCACTTGTAGTGAGAAGTCATTTTTCCACTGATAATTTTTATGTTTTGATAAGAAGGAAAAATTTAACGTACAGAACTGATTTTGCCTTTGTCTCAAGATGAAAAAGCACTTTTTCCGGTAAAAATTGGTTGAAAAATGACAAATTACAATAAGTCTAGTATTCTTCCTATCGCCTGTTAGAAATCCCCGCCAATTGTGAACTTTTCAACCCAATGTCTCCTTGGCTTCCTTGCATTCCTCAGTTCTTAGGCATAGCAGAGGTTGACCTCAAACCAGGTCCTGACCCTTTATATCGGTATTGGCCTTTTGTGTGTACAATATTAATTTTTGCACAGTGGTTTTTATATGTATATACTGTTATGAAGTTATGAGTATACTTCTGGGTGCAGGTTGAAATTTGTTTTACTTTTACTGCTTATAATGTATACCATTGTCTTGCATATCAGTCCAGTTTTGTGATGTGCAAGCTGGGGCGAACGCCAGGATATTTTGATAAGGGAGGCAAGGCCTTGGGTGAGTCATCACCGCCTCTAGGGAGGGGTCCCCCTCCCTAATTTTTGGTTGGGTGAAAGAGGGCCATCCTGGAAGGGAGTCTAGGGGAGGGGGTTCCCTTCCTCTTTGAAAAAGTTTTGTTAATTTAAGGTTGCTTAGATGCAAAATGGTGCTGTCTCAAGGATACTTTCTAATTGATCATATGGCTGGAAAATTAGCCACTGATGCTGGCAATACTCGTTGTTAAGGTTCGAACTATTCTCATGATCGCAATCTCAGCCAGGGGCGGATCCAAAAATTCGAGGGAGGGGCCCAAGATAGAAAATCTTATGTGCACCGAAGGTGCTTAATGAGCGCGAAGCCTTAGTTTTCACGCATGGGGTCCAGGGGCCCGTGCTAGCCCCCCTGGCGGGGTCCAGGGGACAAAGCCCACGACTCTTGCAATATTGCATTTTAAAAACGCAGAAATCGGCTCCAGTTGCTGTCAATGAGATTTTGCCTTTCATGTTGAATGAAATTTGATGTGAATGTCTCAGTACAGGCGGTTAAAATATGTAGGGTATTGAAGTTAGGGGAATCAGAGGTTCTCACAAAATTTAAAAGCCAATATTTCGAGCGAAATGCACGTGTCATAGATTATTTATGTTTGCCATAATGGGTTTTATTTTCGTTATACGGCTAGTTGGGTATGAGGAGTGGAAGAATTGCGCGCGATATGGGCAGAAGATTATCATTTTAAAGTCATTCCTGGGACTAACTAGTTGCAGTTACATTCTGCACCTAGAAACTGCCGTATCCACCCCCCCCCCCATGCGTCTGCTAATTAGAATGTGGATCTGTTATTCGTATGCTTTTTAAGTGCATAGAAACAGACACTATCAAAGAGGAAGAACCAAATCCGGACCGGCAAGAACACAACCATGAACTACTTACAATCATTTACAAAGTCACCCCACACTAAGCTAGCAAAACAAAATTTCTGTGGCCAACATATACGACACCCCCAGCCCACCCACCACGCAAGACTATTTACAAACAGGAAAGCAACACACGCCAGAAGGCAGCAACATACACCCGAAGGCAACAACAAACGTCCGAAAGCAACAACGTCCGGAGGCAACACAACACGCCCGAAGGCAACACTACGCCCAAAGACAACTTCACGCCCGAGGCAACAACACGCCCGAAGGCAACTTCACGCCCGAAGGCGACCCCAAGCCCGAAGGCAACTTCACGCCCGAAGGCAACAACACGCCCGAATGCGACCCCACGCCCGAAGGCAACAACACGCCCGACAGCAACTTCTCGCCCGAAGGCGACCCCACGCCCGAAGGCAACCCCACGCCCGAAGGCAACAACACGCAAAAAGCACGGCGCAAATACAGGTGCACCTTGCCCAAGGGTGCCCCGGAGGCAGTTGTGGTAAAGGGTAACCTCATTATCCCCACGCTTAAACAAGCTCCACAACCGGATGCAGTTTAAAGTCCTACCCAGGGCTCTGTTATTCGTTTAAGATTTCAGTTTTCATAAGAAGAGGAGGGCGAAAAGAAATCAATTGCTTTACATCCTTCTCCTCTGAAATCATGTCTTTACACACGAACAATTAGCTTAATAGTAGAACCCCCACCGATAAATAATGCGAATACATTTGAGACAATATGACTAGCCTAATTAAAGGAGCGATGAGGCCCAGTAAAAGTGCGCAGATCGGGCAAAAATTAAGTAGATTGCGATAGTTTTTAACTGATTTGATCGTTTTCAACTGATTTGTGATAGAAAATGATTAAAATAATTGGTAATTGGGGGGGGGGGGCACCACAGATGACTTCAAAATGCCACCTCAGTTAAACTCCAAACACTTCTAAAAATGTGCCTTCTTAAAGTGTACCTAAAGTCATAAATTTCAGAAATATATGTCATAAAGCTTGAAAATGCATCAAACTGGTCCAATTTGCATCTTCACAGGACATTCCTGAGCTGACATATAAAATGTTGAGGCTTATTCACTCAATTTAGAATGGTAGATTGCGCAAATATTTGTGATGTCATTCTTGTACACTCAAATTACCATCTTTGTTTTTCTCTATTTTTTCGAAATTCACTGCACCTTGTTCAAAAATGTGATCATTGTTTTCCTCTTACAGAATGACTTGGCTACATAAGCTCTCTCCGTACATGTCAAGCAAGGAAAAAGTGATTGTTTCAAGGCTATATAAACATCTGCATTTCAAAAGAACACAAAAGCAGGTACAAGAAGGACATCACAAATCATTGCGCAATCGACTATTTCAAATTAGGTGAATAAATTGCAACATTCTATTTCTCAGCAACTGAGTAAGCTATGAAAATGGGAGTTGGATGAATGGAATTTATTTTCCAACCTCTAAAATATATTCTTGTAATTTTAGACTTTAGGTCCACTTTCAGTATTCGGGGGATTGTATATATTTTATATACACTATTGGGAGATCCCTTCTTTATAGTAAATGAGTGTGTCGTCCCGGGGAGGGGTTAATTTAAGGTGGCTTATATGTAAGCTGGTTGTATGTTTGGGACATTTTTGAAGTGACTAACAGTCGCGTTTCAGAATGATTTTCGTCGTTAGTGTAATAACATTCCCCATTATGGGTGTGTGCGAAGCGCGCAGTAAAATGTTTGGAAAATAAACAACGGCAAATACGTACTTGCAATATTTCAGATCAGGCGCTTGACTCGATTAGTCAAAGATAGCATAATGGTGAGGGCCCCTGAAGAGGGTGGATGTACTTTCACCTAAGTGTTGTGACAGAAGAATTTCTTTCATTATTGCTTAATTAATGGGTAAAGCAGAAAGCAAGTCTTCTACTTGAGAATTCTTAAAAAGCTTTTTACTTTTGCTCCTTTTCCCCCGGAAGTTGTTATCGAAAGGTATTGATAATTAGCACAACACTTGATACAGAGCATGCAAAAATTTCGTTATTTGCGAACGATTTGCAAATGTCCTGATAATTTAAGAACAGCTTTTGAAAGAAAATGATTAGAATACATCATTCCACTAATTCCAAATACAAATCACTCTACAGAAACCCCTACAGAAATCTATTGCTTAAACGACTTTTGGGACCATTTTAAAAATTTTCACTGAGAAATCGATGGGCGGAGGGCGGGGGGGGGTTGGGGTGACACCCGCCACCTCATGCCGACATGCCTCCTGTGTCGGCGCCACTGTCTATAGGTTCAAAGCCTTTTGAGTTCATTTAAAAACTTTTCAGAAAGTTTCGGAAATCGAATGGAGGATACATGCGACTGCCTCGACTACCAGCAGGTGCCACTGTGCACGATATCACGTCACCTGGCAGCTTGTCTTCTGTATTCATCTTGCAAGGCCGGTATGGCGAAAATTTTGCATCTCAATTTCTCTAGGCTATAACAATTTTCACTCTATATCAGAAAGTTTTAATACATTTCAATACAGCTAGCCGGGCCCATACCGCATATGTCATGATGTTTACCTGTGTAAATCTTAAAAGGGAATTTTCATCATCTCAGACAGTTCCAGTTCTCCCAACTATTCAACTTCTAGCTCCTCCCATAACTGTATGAAGCTCTTTCTTGTGCAGGAATAAACCTGTTTTATTGCTTAAGGCCATGTCCTGGTGAGCATACAAGGCTATAAATGTAATAAAAGCACTCTCTCTGCCTTGTGTGGAATGTGAGCTACTCTGCATCTTTCAAATTTTCAAACTTTGATGTCAATCAAGGAGCAGTCACCAACTGAGAATTTTGATACCCCCACACTAAAAATATACTTTGGGTTGATGACTGTCTGTCTTTAAGTCTAGCATCATTACTCAGCTATTCCCCTGTTTTCGAACAGTGTAGCTCTTCTTTCGTCGTCAACCACTTTGATGGGTGTCAAAAGAGATAATTCACCTATAACCTCCACCCAACCCCTACAGAAATCTATGCTTTGATTACATTTTAAAACACTTTTGTTCAATTTTGCTCTTTAGTTTTCTTTCTTTCTTTTTTCTCATTTTTTCTCCTTTCATTTTTTTTTTGGCGCCAATGGGAGGGGGGGATCCATGCCTGATCTCAACTACCTTCGGGCCAATCAAAATTCAAAGATCGTGGCACAAATCGACATGAAGGACCGCACTGGTAACCGCCCTCAGTTGGCAAAGCTTCTACTACGTTCGCTTTATGAAGTATTGTGACGCGTAATGGCCATAGTATTTATGGAATATTAAACCTGCATCCACGTAAAAAGTGGAGAAAACAGAAAACGTTACGCTTACCACAGGGATTCCAAGTTCCAGGTATTTTGTAACGAACAATTTAAAAGCTTGGTCTGGTGACCAAATTTGATGCTTTCAAAAAAAGCAGAAAAATTTTCTGTGTTAGGCAGTGAAAAGCCCATCTCAATAGCACCTTGCATTTGGAAGATACAAATACTACATTTTCAGTTTCCCCAGTGCATGATGGGAAATCTGTGATGTCATCTGGGCAAATGGATTTGATGTAGCTTTTGTATTTCTTTATAATGTTGATATCACTATACTGAATATTCCATAACTTTATTTGCTGTACCATAATTATGGAACAGTTTTTCACTATATCTACACGGAAAAACATCTAAACATTCCAACGGTATCAAATTTCAAGGACAAAAAAGGTAGCTAGTTATAAAGAATAACACAAGGAATCTGAGGCAATTTGCCCACTTTGGATCACGTTTTGTGACCTTGAGGAAACTTGGAGGTATTTCTTATTAAAAGTAACCGATCTTTAGGAATGGATATCTTGAGTTAGGAATGGAGTTTTGATATGGGGTTTGGATGACATGTAATGAAAATTTTTTATCTTTCATTTAAGACCCCTACAAAGTGCCACCAGACAATGCCTTTAACTGTAAATATTGTGATAGCTAGGTGACATACTGTAACACCGTCATGACCCCCCCTCCTATAAAATTATGCCTCTTAAAACGTTATTTAAGCGATTTTAATTTGGGGGGCTAAAAAACCTATAGGGGGATGCCTGCCCTGCCTCCCCTGTGACGCCGGCCCTGTGTGCAAGCCTGTATGGAAGATTGCCTTCATTACTTGTCAGATACTATATTCGACCTCATTTGTCATTTTAGCATAAATTAAGCTTTGCTACGTATACGTCACTATTTTGAAGACAGTCGTTTACCCAACGGTGGAGAGATGAAGAGCCTTAGGTAGCCGGGAGGGGGGGGGGGGAACTCGTGTAATTTTTACCCCAAGTTAAAAATGTGCCAGTCAAAATTCTTCCCCAAGGACTGCGAAATGTTTACCGTGACGAAATACAGCCAGACTGAGAGCATGGAAGTACTATCTCGGACTGAGAGCGAGGCCTATGTAATTGAAATGAATTCCCCCAATTCAATCTAGTAAAAAACATAAGCAGGCTACCATAGCGTAAGAGGTGCCCACAGTGGCAGTGACAAGGGTTGATGAATACTCGTCCTTAGATTTATGAAAAAAGGAAACAAAAGATGATATCTCAGTCTACTGAATTTGCCCAACAGTTGCTAAGGGGACTACGGACTCTAAATGTAAACCTACTAAGGCTCAGTTCTGGTGACAAAATGGGACTGGCAGGCGCAGATTAATGGGGCTCGGTCGGGGACCCCCTTGCACCCAAAAAAAAATTAATAAAGGTGACGAAAAGGTAAAAGTAAAGAAAGAGATGAAAGAAAAAAAACAAAATATCTATTAAATAACACATCCAATGTATATCTTTTTGCAGGGGGTTGGGTGGAGCTTCTAGTTGAAATCATTTCTATAATGCATCCATTAAAAAAGTGGTTGACCAAAAAAGGACTGAAGGCCGGCTACAATTTCCCAAACTGTTGAATGGCTGCGGAACAATAATACTATTCTGAAACCTAATGGGCCTAATCATAATGACATTTACTTGGTGGTAGGGCTATAGCTTCATTGAACTGTAGTTAAAAAAAATGTTTACAAAGTATGGGGAAGTGCCACCCAAAAGACCCAAGTTTCAATTGGACGGAAGTTAAAGAATAAAGTCATAGATAAAAGATCCATTAGAACTATTTCAATGATCATTTTTCTGTTAAAAAAATATACCTCTTCAAAGCCATGTCTCCTTGTCCCTACCCTACTCTTGTGAAAACTATAGCCATTCGCTATTCCGAAGGGTCATTTTTCCGAATTCAACATATGGACCATCATTTCTTAGAGTTTTTACGCCAGCGAAAGGTCGTTATTCTTTAGGGTCTTATTCCCAGGCGGGAAGCAGTACAAGGGGCGTTATTCCGAAGGACCGTGATTACTAAAAGTTGCTATTCCGAAGGGTCATTATTTCGAAACTAGAATAAGCGTTTGTTTTCCGAAGGGTCGTTATTCCGAAACGATATTAAAAATCGTTATTCTGAGGGTTCTTATTCCGAACACGGAATAAGGGTCCCTACTACGAAAGGGCGTTAACTGGAACAGTTATTACGTGCAAATCAACAAGGGAATTCCCCGGCTGTTGGCCCCTCTTTTGCAGTACATAGTTCTTTTGACAACCCTACGTGCAAACTTTGCCCTCGACATGCACTGCCGTAGCGAGCGGGGGTGTGGGGGGTGTCGCACCCCCAATATTTGCTCGCCTTTAGGCAAATTTTCAATTCTGTCGGCAAAAGGGGAGAGGGGAAGGAAAAAAGGAGGAAAAGAGGAGGAGGGAAAGAAAAGAGAAGGGGAAGGAAAGGAAAGGGGGAAGAAAGTGAGTGAAAGGGAAGAAGGAGAATGGAAAGAATTTTCAAAAGACAGAGAGAACGAGAGTGCCTCGGTCAGTCTGTTACTGGCTATTTCGACTTTCAGCTCTTCATCTAATTGGCCCATTCAAGTTGAAGGCCCGTCGGTAAATTGTTCATGCATGTGACGGCCGTATCAACGGCCGTCGGTGTAACTGGACGAGTGACATCGGCAACTCGGGGAAAGAAAGAGAATTTAAGACTTCCTTATAGGCGAGCTATTTCGCGTCTTATGACATTCTTGTAAAACCACTATCAGGACATTAATTCTCACTTTTATCATCACCATGGGATCAACAGCACCCTATTATCCATGGAGAGGGTATTCTTAGCCCGTTTTCAAAAAGAATAACCTTGACATAAAACACACTTTGCAACTTTCCGAGGATCCCGTTTATATCCTCAAACATATTGGGAATAAAAATGATGCGTGCCGCGCGTGTCTTCCCTTCACTACAAACTCAATCGTTCAACTTTTGAACACCAAAATGCAACAGATACAGAACGCATCCTCCTGGCGTTCAAAGTATATTTTGAACGCTAGCGTTAAGATTCCGAATACTTTTTCTCCATTTCTGAAAGTCGGGCGCATATTTGAACAGTAACCGTATTTGAACGCGTCTAGTGTTCAAATGCTGAACTCATGTTCAAATTCTGAACGTCTGGTTCAGCTCCTGAAGTATAGTGGCATGAGGGAGGAATAGCCAAACGCACTAAAATTATTAGGAATCTTTGCATTGGATAATGTATTATGAACCAAAATATACCTACCTTGAGAGGTAGTTTTTTACCCAAAGATATGCTAGACCTCAGAGAGCTTCCGGGGACTTCGCCCCCTGGACTCCACCAGGCGCCCTTAGGCTGTGGACCCCAAAGCGCTTAAGAGTATAGTGGCCTGGCGAGAGAGATAGACTAATACATTAAAATTATTGGGAATCTTTTTATTTGATGATGCACTATGAACCAAAATATACTCATCCTGAGACTTAGTTTTTAAGCATGAGTTGCTAAAACCTCAGCCCCCGGGCCCCCACGGGACCTTTGCGCCTGTACCAGTGTTTTAGCCAGTCTCCATTTGTGTGATAACTGAATATCGCATAAACGGCGACAAATGTTGCACAAAAAATTCTGACAAGCAAATTCTACGCCGGTGTAAATCAAAAAATATTTTTATGTAGACTTTAAATATTTGTCACCAAGATTTTTTGGTTCCTCATTAGGGCAGAAATTCTTTTATGTATTGCACCATTTTTGATCTACGTGCCTTTAAAATTCCAAACATTTTCCAAACCCCTCCCCCAGGCCACAGATCAGTTAACGCCACGTTGAGAAAATGTCCTAGCTGAAAAACTGTCCCTCTGGACTCAACGCACTAAGGGTCGCGCTTCGCGCTAGTTGTTGAGCTACGCATCACCAGATCTGTCACCAAAATTTAATGTCCACACCCCCAGAAGATTACATCTTCGCTACGCCCCTGTCGACATGCAGTACCCATCCCCCTCCCCCTTATGAAATTCTTGATCCGTCCATGGCGATGAGGGCTTTCGAAACATTTAACCAAGTGTATGTAAACTTTCTCACGTGGGATAGTTTATCTTTCTTTTCTTTTCGGGGGAGGGGGCTGAACAAAATTATGGAGGTTCAAAATATCTTTTTTCTAATTGTAATCAAATGGAAGCGTAAGATAACTCATTCTAGTTTCTGAACAACTATCCTTCAGAATAACAACCCTAATTCTCGTTGCGAAATAACGACACTTCGGAATAATGATCTGACCCGAATCAACTGTTTGCATTAATCACGTCTAATTGGTTTATTCACATACTTGATTTTTTGTATCTTACCATACCACTGCATGATAAATAGCATGGACCACTTTATTGCACACAGATCTTTTAATATTCTGAATAGTCAGTTTAAGGAAACAATGGCTTGTTATCATGCAACTAATTCCTACAGTATAATATTGGCTACATATAGTAATATCTGGAGTCATTGTTACCCTACTGTGTGGGGCCAGCAAAAGGTGATCTTCATACAAGCTAGACTGGTTTGAGTAAACTCTGACCCCTACAATAGTGCAGCTGTCAAAGCCTTATGATGCTGGTTTGAAAGCCATATATAGCTAGATAAAAATGATTTCTTAATTAGAAGCTCAATTTTAAAAAATCGAAGTTTGTTTTGGGTTTGCAAATCCCACATAGACCAAATATTAAGCTTAAAACATAAAATGCTACTGAATGTAGAGACCTAGCTTTCGTTTCTTACTTCACCTCTGTCATGCCTGTCAGAAGAACAGAAATACATAAATCACAAAGAGTTCTGCGGGTAGAACCAAGTGTAAACAAAATCCCTGAGGGAGAAACCGAAGTAGGTCACGAACAGAGTGAGCTGAAATGATCAGTGGAGTAAGTTGTAGGTACTTTTTTCTGACATGTAGAAATTTCCGATAGAGGCCTTCGGAGGCTTTGTGGGGGGGGGGGGGGGGGCAGCGACCGCCCCTGCCCCTCTAGCTACGCCACTGCCTGTAGATGCGTGTCTGCCACAGTTTCTTGCAGTGGGCACGTATCAAAAGTACTGACGGGGGTGTGGGAGAGCTTCCATGGGCAATTTTTTTCCGGGAAGAGGTGAGATAAATTCATGCATTATTACTAAAGTAATTTTGAGCTTTCAGGCTTGAGGCAAAATGTTTTAAAGGCGCCGCACTCCCACCTTCGTCTTTGGCTGCGAGTTTGCTTGGCAGCGGTGCAAACTGCCGGTTCTCTTAACACTTGGCAACTCTTTCATGTTATGGACAACAAGTTGAAAGGTTTTAAAACTAGCCAGACCGACGAAAACGGCCCTTTGTTGGGTAACCGCAATGTTCTTTTCTTTTGAGTAGTTTCCAATTACTACTGTTCTAAATTATGGGGGTCTCCATTTTATTTATCAAGTCGTTGTCAATCACGGAATTCTGTGTTACCAACTCTCTTGACGACAGGGAATAAGTCCAATACATGCCGAACAACTGTAAAGTTATTGTTATTTATTCCCATAAAGCAGAATGTAGAACGTTTATTGCTTACTTTTCTTCTTTCATTTGTAACGTGGGGGGTTAAATTTGACAAAGTTTAGGTCAAGAAGATGTAACTTTTCAATAGAATTTGATTTTTTCAATTAAATTGTTGACAAATGTGTTCTTTTGAAGAAAATCCGGTGTCATAATATAACCCGTGCCAATCAACCTTGAGAAGTCTATAAAATAAAGTAGCAGTGAGGGGCATATCTCCCAATTCGTTGCCATGCTATCCCTATTCATTACTAACTCTTAAGACCGTCAGTTCTGTGGGATCATCTTGGCTTGAAGATCGTTAGTAAAGGGGCGAATTTACATACGTATACCCTAGTAGCGTGATAGTGAGCGATGCATAGCGAGGGCCACATCTAAAAAAAATTATACTACTTTTAAGTTAGCCTAGGCTATGACATTAAAGATAAACTACTAAAATTATATTATATATTGAGGCAAATAAACACCTCGCCCAACTAGACTACTATTAATAACCTAGGTCTAGCCGACGCCTATGTATGGGTTTGGAGGTTTCAAGCCACACTGTATACACTGCGGACAGTACCTCTAACACTGGGTTGCACCTACGGTATGCAGTTCACTGTTACAAAGACTGTATAAATAATCGGCCAGTAAATGAACAAATTTCCTCTTTTTTGAGTGTTCGCCAGCTATACACCTAATTCAAAGAAGAGTAAAACCCAATGGGCTTCTTACTGTGGTTATGGTAGTTGTTCCAGGAATGGGTAGTTAGTAGGGTAGTAGAGATATTTAGGTGTATTCAGAGAGATGCTAACAGTAACGTGAAAAACTGTGAGCATAGCTGGTTCTACCTTCACCACAAAAATAGGGATCTTCTTCCTCATATGGTTAATCTATATGCCAAGTATGAGAACTATCAATCAATGCTATCTTGAGATATTGCGTTACAAACCAAGCATCACAAGCACTGGGCAAAAATCTGAAGTAGGCAAAATCATGATCATGACAGTTAGTTTATAAGGGTAACGATTTGACCGTTGACCCTAACCCTTTGCAAACCAAAAATCACTGGTAGTTGCTTTTATCATTCTCTACATATAATGTGGTTAATTAACTTTTTACACTCTAAGCAATTATTTTATAAGAGTAAAGATTTGACCTTTGACCTTACCCCTAAGCAACCCAAAATCACTGTGGTAATATCTTTTATCATTCTCTACATATCATGTGGTTAACTAACTTGCTATACCCAATAGCAAAGTACAGCAAAAAACCATTTTTTCTAAGTTACCCTTTTACCTATGTAAAATGTAAAGTTCTATTGTAAGGTACTCACCAGCCAAGTTTTAACTTGATCGGACTTACGGTCAAAGAGGAGCTGGCGACTCACTTTTTGCAAACTTTATGCCAATTTGATCTTTGGCTTACCTTTAACCTTTGTATCCTCCCTTACTAGGAAAAGGGCATTTGTTTTAATTTCTTGTATTGCGCCTACATATCATGTGATTCAAAGACTTCATATACCATAAGGAACAGTAATGGCTTAAACCAATTTTCAGCTAACATTAGGAATTCATGTGCTTGAAGATCCAGACCCCAGTTTTTTAACCATATGTGTATCTGTAACCTAATCCAGTTAAACTTGGTCTCTGTGTACATGGTTAATTGACTCCTAGTGACATCTTAGCCCTTTGTATAAGGACTTCCTGTGGATACCATTCACAAAACATTTAACTGTGCAATGAGTGGACATGTGAAAAGCTTATCTCTTGTATTCAAACAACTTACTAAGAGATTTCGCTTGTTAGGCATTTAGTGTTATTCTTGAAGTGATATTGGTTTCTTACAACTAAGAAAGACCAGATATAAGGAGAATTTTACAATTACAACCGACCTCACCTTTGTGAGGTTGTGTCAGAGTGTTCTGATTTCTAAAAAGGCCTGTTTTAACGTAAACGACCGTTAACTTGTAACCTTTGACCTATAAAGTCATCAATTTTGCATGCAAGCTACATATCTATCAAGTGCCTACCCACCAAGTCTAAATTTGATCGGATTTACTGTTTCGTATGAGTTCGCTACCACTTTAACAAAAATTTAAGCTAGTTTCCCTTACTCGAAATCCAGATATGGGCCAGGGTATGAACTTCCTCATATAGGCCGATTTCATAACCGGCCCATATCTGATGCATATGTGGGATTTCTGTCTAGCCAGGTACAAATTTGGCAGATATAACCCAGATCTAAACCAGAACCAGATCTAAGCCATATATGGGCCAGATAAACTTTTATCTGGTTCAAGACTTTATATGGAGCATATTTGGACCATATAATGCAATGCCGTATCTGCTTTGTATAAAGCTATTCCATATGAATACCATACAAAGAAATGCCATATCCGGTGAGTGTAAAGCTATTCCATATTTATCCCATAAGGAGCAGTGCCATATATGGTTTATATAAGATAGACCATATTTATCACATATGGGTCAGATATAAAATTCCATATATGGATTTGATATCTGGCCCATATCTGCACCAGATCTGGAATTTATATCTGGCCAGACAAAAAATTAGGCAGATACACGCCAGATATGAGCCAGAACTTTATATATGCCATATAGGACCAGATAAAATTTTATCTGGCATATAATTTATCTGGAGCAGATAAAATTCTATCTGAACCAGATATGGTCCTTATATGGGCAGAATATCATTTCCTTATCTGACCCATATCTGGACCAGATATGAAATTTATATCTGGCTGGATAAAAACATTGAGCAGACATAATCCAGAACTTGATATGAACCATGTATGGACCAGAAAAAGTTTTATCTGGCTCAGGCTTTATCAGGACCAGATATAGTCCTTATAAAATGTTATATGGCTCAGATTTTATCTGGACCAGATTTGGTCCCTGTAAAATATAATAGGGCTCAGACTTATCTGGGACAGGCATGGTCTATGTCTGATGGAGCTTTATCCCACACTCCCTATGGAGACATTACTTTTTCAAAATCCCCTCGACTCCCTGGCGAAGAGCCAAGAGGCGAAACCAAACATTACTCCCGAAGGAGGAGCAACGTCCCCAAGGGACAACTTTGACTAAAGTGACCAACCCGATAGTGGTCTCGCTGTAGACTGGATGAACAGAACAGATGGATCGCTGTCGTGTGTTAGAGGGAACCTCTGTGGTAGTTTTTCAAAAGTCCCTTCGACTCTCTGGCGAAGAGCTAAGTAGAGAAACCAAACATTACTCCCGAAGGGGTTCTGCTCCCTGAAGGGGCAACGTCCTTAAGGGACAACTTTGACTAAACTGACCAACTCGACAGTGGTCCTGTTCTAGACTGGCTGAATAGAACAGATCCCACCTTGGAGCTCCGCCGCCGTGATCACGGATACTCCTGCGCCAGGTAACTATATGAATGTATTTAAAATATAAGGGTGGAAGTCGACATCCTTCATAACAGTGAACGAAAAAGATGCTTTAATTTTTTTTATTTTACGTGATCACAGTGTTGTGTGCTATTTATACATACTTTGATACGTATTTGACTGTATATGTTTTCCACTGCTTGGTGAATAATTTTCTTTGAACTTTCCTGAATCATGAAAAATGAATTTTTAGATACTGACTCTGCCCAAACATGCAAATCATTTGCATATGTTTGCTAAGTATACTGCAGTATTAGAAAAAGAGTACAAGCTAAATGACTGCAATGTCTAGGTAGGTGCCGCTGTATCCAATAAATGTCCCAATGTGGAACAAGTAAAATTCAAGCACCAAATCAAAACAAAAAATAAAAATAACAAACACGCATTTGCATATCTAACATGAATTTTTATCAAGTTATATCTGGATTGATATAATCATATAGAACTTCGTTTGTATATCTGGTGTGGGCTTTTATCAAGTTATGTCTGGCTTGATATGGCCATATAAAACTTGATTTGTATATCTGGTATGGGTTTTTATCAAGTTATATTTGGCTTGATATGGCCATATAAAAATTTATTCGCATATCTAGAATGGCATTTCCTCGAGTTTTATCTGGCTTGATATGGCCATATTACACTTTATTTACTTATCTGTAATGGCATTGCAAGAAGTTACATCTGGCTTGATATAGCCATATAAAACTTTATTTACTTATCTGGAATGACATTTCATCAAGTAACATATGGCTTGATTTAGCCATATAAACTTTATTTGCATATCTGGGCTGTCATTTCTTCAAGTTGTACCAAGCTTGATATTGCTATATAAAACAACTTGATTTGTTTATCTGACTTGGGTTTGCATCAAGTTATATTTGGCTTAAAATGGCCATATAAAACTTTATTCGTCTATCTGGAATGGCATTTCGTCGAGTTTCATCTGGCTTGATATGGCCTTATAAAACTTATTTACTTGTCTGTAATGACATTGAAAGAAGTTACATCTGGCTTGATATGGCCTTATAAAACTTCACTTGCATATCTGGAATGACATTTCATCAAGTTACATCTGGCTTGATATGGCCACACAAAACTTTATTTGCATATCCAGGCTGTCATTTCATCAAGCTATACCGGGCTTGATATGGCTATATAAATCTTGATTTGTATATCTGACATGGGTTTTTATCAAGTTATATTTGGGTTGATTTGGCCACATAAAACTTGATTTGTATATCTGGCATGGGGTTTGTAAGGTATATCTGGCTTGATATGGCTATATAAAACTTTATTTTAATATCTGGAATGGCATTTCGTCAAGTTTTATCTGGCTTGATATGGCTAAATGAAACTTGATTTGTATATCTGACATGGGTTCTTATCAAGTTATATTTTTAGCTTCATATTGCTAAATAAAACTTTATTTGTATATCTGGCATGGGTTTGTTAGGTATATCTGGCTTGATATGGTTATATAAAACATGATATGCATATCTGGAATGGCATTGTGTCAAGTTTTATCTAGCTTGATATCACCATATAAAACTTTATTTACTTATCTGTAACGGCATTTCATGAAGTTACATCTGGCTTGATATGGCCATATATAAAACTTTATGTACATATCTGGAATGGCATTTTGTCAAGTTTTATCTGGCTTGATTTGACCATATAAAACTTTATTTACCTACCTGGAATGGCATTTCATCAAGTCACATTGTTGATATGGCTATATAAAACTTTATTTGCATTTCTGGACTGGCATTGTATCATATTACATCCGGCTTGATATTACCATATAAAACATCATGTGCATATCTGGGCTGGCGTTTCATCAAGTTTTATCTAGCTTGATATGGCCATATAAAACTATTTACATATCTGGGCTTCCATTTAGTCAAGTTATATCTGGCTTGATTTGGCCATATAAAACTTCATTTACAATACCTGGACTGGCATTTCATCAAGCTGTATTTTGCTTGATATGGTCACATAAAACTTGATAACTTGATATAATATATCAAGGCTCCTATATCTGGCTGTACATCTGGCTTGATATGGCCATATAAAGACTATATCTAGCCAGGTATATCCAGATATTGCAGTATTGTCTTCGCTACTTGTGTAATCAATTGCCTTTTCTCAGATATTTCAATGTAGACATTAAATCAGCTTGATCAGGTACATTTAAACCTTGTAGTTCCAATAATTTGCATTTCTGTAATGTCGTTTATGCTTTAAGTTAACGACCGTAGAACCTAAATGAAGGCAAAACCGATATCCGAGTTGTGCCTCCACCTAGTGCCTTTTGTTTAAGCAAACACGCACAGAAGGTTAAGAGGTGATCACTGAGAAACGGTAGAAATGGGGAGGGTGTCCACTGATGTTAATAGGCAACTTGGGTGAAAAATGCAACTTTCTCATTGCGATATTTCAGCCGATATTGCTTCAAAGTAACATTTAAGTACTTCTAGGTAAAGTTTGTATCGTGATAAAACTAGAAAACGATTAATGTTGAAGCTGGATGAGATGTGATAGTTATGACTTCGATTTGATTATTAGAAATAAGTAAATCATTGCAGTCCCAAAGCAAGGAATGAAAGGATACGGGGTTAGGGGGGCATCCGTGCCTTCCACTACTAGAGACACTAAAATAAAAGCCATTGTTATGAAACACATGAAAAATGTTACTGTGAAGGGTTCTAATCCACTGTATAAAAACTTGCCCTAAATTAAAGAAAGTTAATTAAGCGTATATTCCTAGTCAGTCAAAGACTTTTTCTTACTTTGAAAACAGAAGAGCTGCTAGCATAGATTGGTTGTCCAATAATCAACAAGAGGGCAATCCATTAAGTTGCAAAGCTCATCTCCCCCGTTATCTACATACCTTGGGGGTAAGGAAATTTCGTACTGTTTGATAATGCAACATAATGTTAAGCAAGGAATAGGTCAAACAATTTTTAGCTCATTTGAACTTTGACCTCTTGATTTTCGACATATGATGCCAACGACTACGCATGCAAAATTTTGAGTAAATGTGACCTGTGACCTATAATTTGACGTTCAATCCCACCCTTAGCAACTAAAAAGTTCTATTTTAAAAATAATCTTATCAGTCGTAGTATACCATGTGGTTTTATCACTTTTCCAAGATACTGTTAGGCACATAATGGCAAAAACCCATTTTTTAGAAAATTTGACCTATGACGTCATCAATTAGGCATGCGAGGGTTTTCAACAGTCAGGTACCCAACCACCAAGTCTGAACTTCATCGGACTTACAGTTGAGGAGAAATTAAAGACAGACCTTGTTGCAAAATTTAGGCTAATTTTGACCTATGACCTACATCTTGACCATTGGCCCCACCCTTAACAAGCAATAAGCATTATTACAAACACCATGTTATTATTCCTAGCATACTTTGAGTTTTTAGTTCTTTTTCTAACATTCTTCTTCTAGGCAAATAATAACAAAATCTAATTTTTAGCAAATTTGACCTTTCACCTTTGACCTTTGACGTCATCCATTACGTATGCACTAGTTTTGATAGTTAGGTACCTACCCACCAAGTTTGAACATCACAGGACATACGTTTTAAGAAAAGTTTGTCCAATACTTTTCCCAAAATTTAGGTTAATTTAAACTTTGACCTATATTTTGACCTTGAACCCCACACTTAGCAGCCTAAGCAGTCCTAGCATTCCATGTGGTTTTATTTCTTAGATACTGATAGACAAATAATGGCACGAAACCCAGATATAAGCAAATTTGACCTTTGACCTACGACGTCATCAATTACGCATGCACGAGCTTTTTATGGTCAGGTACCTTCCCCCCAAGTTTGAAGTTCATCGGACTTGCGGTTTTGAGATCGCGACACACACCACACAGACACATACAGCTTCACATTTCTGATGTCAGATGAAGTACAGCATCTCATCTACCTATACGTCAAATGTAGATAGATGCAGATAGATTGGATAATGACGTTTGAGACGGATATTCTCATCTATAAATCTCTCTTTAAAACACCCAGTTTGTTCAGAGCTGATGAAATCTTGGAGGACCTTCATTCGACCAGCTAAATTTTTTCAACTATTTTATAATCTGTTTGTAAGATTGCAATAGGGCGCTAGTTTTGAAGGTTAAGAAGTTTTGAAGTGGTTAAGACAAAATGCCCAATACTTTTTAGACAATAAATACAGTGAAGTAACAAGCTCACTTATGCCAGTCTTTACTTATACCAGACTTTTTATGAGCTGTTTACTAACAATTATGTAAGTTAATTGGCTACTACAATTTGTAGTACTCGTTCATGCGCTGTACTCTTCGGGTATTGTTGCTTTTGCTAATTGCTGTATATGTAATGATGGTAATGTTTGGGATCTATTGTCTTCTCCTCCTTTCATTTGGTTGATTCCTTGGTAATATGTTTCTCACCATTGCAGCCGTGATCCTTTGCACAAACGTACAAGTATCATGGAACTGCTGGCTGGAGGTTTTGTACACGCCAGCAAAGTATGACTCACCAGAAGAAGGATGTAAAAAGTGAACGATTTTGTTCATCCTAATCGTGTTGAACCAGTTCTGGATGACTCGAGACCAGTCTCGGTCTCGAGACCGGTCTCGAGTCCCGATTATCGTAACTCATGACTCGGACTCGGACTCGGCGTTCAGGACTCGGACTCGACCGACATGACTCAGGGACTCCTGCAGAGACCGGGTAGAAGACCGACTAATTTTTCCCACGATCATAAAATCAGGTCGGAACTGCGCGAAAAAATCTTTGCTGAAATATTACGTACACTACGTGTACCTACAATACCACCGTTACCTGTTGCGTACAGTGTATTAGTCTGCAGTATGCAGTATGAACAGTGAACACTCGGAAAGTCGACTCAGTCTCAGGCCTCCAAGGCGGGATTGAAGATAGCACGTATCCAGCACGAAATGTTAAACAAAACGTCATGGGATTGCACTGTTGAACCTGTAGTATGCATTCAGTGATTAAATGTTGGGAGAATTTACCTTCAGGTCTGAGCATGGTTTAATGTTATTTGTATCCAAAACGTGTACCAGACAGACGTCGAAATAAGATACTGGAGTCCAGCCTGTCCAGAGCCTTAGCACAGTACTATTACTTAAGCTTTTGTTTCAGACCTACAATCTTGGACAAAACTGTTGGGACGCTTTGTCATAATATTCTTGAATCTCCGTTCCCAGGTTTACATGAAACCCCCGCTCCCCCTTCCAAAGTTGCGCAGAGAGAATGACTGTATGCCGTGAACAGGATAACTATGGTCAACTTTGTGAAGGGGAGCGGGGGTGTCCCAACGAGTTTTGTCCAAGATTGTCTGAGTTTTAAGTGAGCGATTTACGAGAACAAATTCAATAGAAAAATGGTTAATTTTTCGAGCAGCTGTATTCAGTACACTTTTTCGGAGGCTTATAGGCCTGAGGATTTTAGCCAAATGAAAGTATAATTTAAAATTGTTTTAATGTGTTGTTTTGTTTATTTGTTTATACTGATTTATTGTTGGTTGGCGAGATCATAATGGATAGACTGTTTCAGGTATTCGCAGGGAATGTCAGGCAGAAATGTTTACGTTCCGTAACGACGTCTATGACAGCCATATGAGTTGCATTTTTCAGCAAATTAAAAGGAGGATGACAACTCTTCTTAAGTTGTAAGACGGAAAACAAAACAATTTCTTTCATGGATAGATCGAAGAGTCTCACTGCTATTGCAAACTAGTGGTAAGAAGGCAAGATTTTAACTGAAAGAGCGCCACGATCTACCATGAAATGTTAAAAGCAGAACTGCAAGCCAAGCTTTTTATTATAACGATGGTAGATCGTTTATTTGGGCTGGTTTTAGACATATTTTGAAGCAAATTTGATGCCTATGACAACATTTTTTCATGTTACATGAAGCTGATGACGTGTCTATTATGCCTTCTTTTAGCCGACTCAATTTCTTTACGTTTTGGTTTCAAATTTGCTCTCAAAACAAATGGTAGACCGTTTGGTTAACTTAGCCTTCACCCCCGGTCTCGTCAAATTAGCATGTATGGCATATTTTCTGTGTAGTTTCAGCTACTCCAATGAAAGTTACTGCGTTATAAAAGTGAAATGAATATACATTCAAGTACTTTTAACTTATTTCTGGTAAGTTAACTTTAATATAAAGTAATAGGCAGGATACAACACGTACTTCTGCTGAATGTTCTTTTTATTTGGTACCAGCTCAGACAGTGTGAGCCCAAAATATGTCACTATTGAAAATGTCTTCCTGAACGAGAGGACGCTTTGAACTTATTTAGCTACCTTCCCAATGCTTTTAGCTTCAATAGTATTATATTAACAAGAACTTCAATATGGACTCAGAATATGCTGATTATTCTCTGTTACTGTTCTCTTATACCTAAAGAAAAGACACCTGCCCTTTTGCGAATCAACGCAGCGCAAAGAAACACTTTCTACCGTGGGCCGCGAGCAGTTCTAACTTCTCGAATTTCTCAGACAATCTTGGACAAAACTGTTGGGACGCTTTGTCATAATATTCTTGAATCTCCGTTCCCAGGTTTACATGAAACCCCCGCTCCCCCTTCCAAAGTTGCGCAGAGAGAATGACTGTATGCCGTGAACAGGATAACTATGGTCAACTTTGTGAAGGGGAGCGGGGGTGTCCCAACGAGTTTTGTCCAAGATTGTAGGGCAATTTTCAGGAGCCTACAGGCTGATTAACTTGTTATAATGACAAATCATGTATTGCAACATCATAATCATATCAGAATATCATTTACGCATTCACCATGTGCTCCTCTTGCATAGCTCGATCTTGGTACCTGAAATACTACTTGGGGCAACTCGGTCTAAGTTTTAAGAAATCAAACCTCAGTATGGGTTATTTTCAGAAAAGACCATGAGATTTGGGCAATGACTAAGTAAAATTTTGGAGTTTCTGTAAATCGCAGCAACGAACAAATTTTCTGAACTGCCTTGAATTTCCCCAAACCACTTACGATGGGTAGTGAAGTTAATGGGTTATCGGGGGCAGGGCCGGATGCGTAATGTTTTTTCCCAGGACGAATGAGGGCAAATCATGCCAATGGACGAATCAGCTTCTTGGAAATAGGCCACACCCCTAATTCCAAAATGACAGCTTTTCGACCCTTTTTTGAAATTCTGACGGCGGATTATGACAGAACGGGCCAAGTAACCCTTGTCCACGTAACCCTAACCTTTGATCATGAACCTGAACCTTGATTTAAAAACAAATTTAAACTATTTTGAAAAATCGATTTGCCCTCATTGCGGGCCGGATTTACTTTTCACAAACTATAGTGGGGGCTCAAGTCACGAAAGGAGGACAAAGGTTGTGGCCACTTTTATCACCCCCACTCGAAATTAACTCCATAGATTTCCTCCTTACGTGTATGTAAGCCTACAAAACGAAAATGAGCATAGGTGATCTCTACAAACTACCAAAAAATACAATAATATAATTTTGTGAGGCCCTTGGCAACTGCCCCGCTGGCCCATGCTTAAATCCAGACCTGATCGGGGGATAGTTGGGGGAGCTTCCAGTTAACCACTGCCTTCTTTTACATACCAGCACGGATCCAGGCGGAGCTCAAGGGAATTAAGCCTCTCCTCTTCACAGACATTAATCTTACAGTAGTTAATTTTATGTTGGAACGACCAGTAGAAAATAATTCAATTTCAAAAACGTAAGACTCTTAAAAGCTGGAAAAGCTGATTTTTTCTCTTTATGCACAACGCGTGCTATGAAACATTGTTGTGTTGTTCTATTATTTGGTCGGCCTCTTTTTAGGAAATTATATAGAGATCCATGCCTTATGCGTCTATATTCATCAGGGGAAATCCAGTGGTCTTTTGTTTACTTATTGTTGTATCTATGGCGATCTTTAGAATTAGGGGTAAAAATGAAGGTTAGAATAAGACTCTTTCATTGTAGTTTTCGTCCGTCCTCTCTCACCCAAAACAAACAAGTTCAATTTACACAGGGAATCGGGAACTCGGACTCGGACCTTAGGACTCGGACTCGGATACCAAGGACTCGGACTCAGATTGGCTGGACTCGAGTTCAGTCCTCTGAACAACTTGGGTTGGACAGTCAAGTAAAGCTCCCGAGGGTATGAATAGTTCACCCCTATTTGTATAGAAGTCCATTATCCGCACGGATTTCTACTCAGTGTACCATTGCTTTATCTATGAAGGTAACATTAAAGACAAACGCATGAGATATACGTTCCTTGTACAAAGTGAAGATTTCAGAGTGACAAAATTTAAGTTTTTATTTGAATAATGTATAATCCTTTTTCCCACCAGGATGCATCAGGAGAATTGCAAGAAACAAAGCAACAATGCCACACTGAGCTTCAAACAAGGTACTGAATATTGATGAATGTTGATTAGCTACTTAGATGAAGTCCCTATATATTTCTTTATACTACTCTAGTATCTTTTGTTATTTGCCTCTTCTTTGAGCTATTCCGTAATGCATTTTCTACATACATGTTATCATTATGTCATATTATCATTATCTGGTACATGTTTCCTATCACGGAAAATAGCGTAAAGTATCCACCGATGCATTTTTATGCACAATGTGGAACACTAAGCATAGAAAGTAATGAAAACATAATTAAATGGGGCTAAATTTCCTTTACTGGTTCTGTTTCATGGTTAGGTAATGCTAAGTTTGAACATCACAAATGAATTTGTAAAACATTAACTCTAAACATGTCTTTTGACAGTTACTGCAAAGACTGATTAGAATATTTCAAGAAATAATAGGTACACAGTCGTCCTATACAAATTTAGAAACCTCACATTGAGGCAAGCAGCAAATACAGAAGCAACATTACCAGTACTGCAGCAGTCCTGCACGTCACTTTCTCGATCGACAAATGAAAACATAGGACTATGGAAAAAGTTTACTAACTAGCAAAAGGGAATAAATTTTTGTGATGAATTGCCCATTAAGTTAATCGTCGAGCCAATAACTTTCCGTATAGTTAGGGAATCGTCAAACTTTTCACTGAGATAGTAATCTCGTAAGCCACCTGCCTGTTTGGCAAAAAATTCATGGTCATTTATAACATCTATATCCTTGTTTTCCAGCTAGAAATATACCCTTATATAACAAATCTCATACATCGTTCCAAGAAAGGTTCTAAAAGGCCCTCTTACAATTTGAAAAAAAAAAAAAACACCTGTTCAGTGCACCTATTAGTAAAAGCAACAATTTCCAATATTGAGTTTATATTGCTTGAGACCAAACACACATAGACTGTGTGTGAGCTGCTGTTTTGGGTACACCACTAAATGACTTTTACAAGTCATCAGTAACAGACCAATCAGAGTGATGCTGTTGTTTTATTTTGCAGTCACCAATTGTACTTAGAACTATGGCGTTTACATCTTGATATATTTGGAGGGATGCCACAGACCCTTTGAAAAAATCTGTACAATGCAAGTCATTTAGTCGTAGTTAGCAGTCCTTTACATCATTGACAAGAACTATAAGAACTAACAGATGTGCACAGTGTAGTCTATTCTCAAAGCAAAACCATCCACACAGAAAGTTAGTGAGTGAATATACACTTTTGACGATACACGTGAGCTACAGTTCAAAACCGCCGCCATTCAACCCAAAGACTAACCAGACTGGTGGATATTGAATGACGTTATTGTTTACTATCTTTTCCGCAACAGTGCACACTACATAGTTTCTTTACACACGTTAAAAGCGGATTCTATACATTTATACAATGTAGTAACTATTGAGCGTTGTAAGAGGCGTATGATACGCAGCTGGAAGAAGAATTTTTGAAGACGAAAGTTTCTTAATCAACGGAGCGTGAAAGGAGTTAAAAAAAGTGGCGGCTGGATACATGTGAGTATAATTTGCCGCCCATCCCTTGCATAATTGTACACCAAATGTAAAACACCTAATTGTAGACCGTAAGTACTAGCCCAGTGGTCTGATCTACGCCTAGGCTGCTGACGCCTATCTATGCCTAGGTTATATTATGTCAGTCATTTTGGGGTATTATGTAGCTCTTGAATTTGAATGATCGGTTTGCAAAGTTTGTCGGTCTAGTATAACGGAATTAAATATCTTTTCGGAGGTGTATTGTCGTAGCTACCGAAAAGTCACGTCTTTATCTTGTCTTCAGTGGCTCACCTTACCGTTTTTGAAATAAACGTAATTTTTGAGTGGTCTCCGTTCTCGGTTAACTTTGTTTATGCTAGGCTAGCAATCCTATATAGTATATTGCAAAACGTTTCCCCCATTCGGGAGAATTTTGGTAATCCCCTAACGGGAGAACCTCCCGGACTGTTCGTTGCCACTTGATTAGATACACAGCCGAACTTACCAAAGTTGTTATAATGTTTAGCTTCAAGGATCAACAAATGCTTCTCCTAATAAGGGTTAATTAGTATTACCAGGGAGGGGTTTAGATGACAGGCCCATAGGCCTGAATCTAGCTAAGGATGGCCCTTGAAGAGAGTAATGTTTCCTTTGCACATTTCCACCATTGAAGATTGGAAAAACACAACCCCATTCAAGGACTTGGTCTAGGCCTGTTGTTCACACCAACTAACTCACGAAAAAGTTTGATGGGAAGAGAGGGGCTTTCTACTAGTACAGAGATTGAGGGCAAGTCAATATGTTCAGTGGGAGAGGGTGAGTTTTTTTTTGTGGGATTGGTATGCACATTACCGATGATTAACAAACTGAAATGTTCCTGTCTGCTTTGACATGTTGCAAAGTACATATACGAATGAGATCACTGGAAAACTCACTCTTAAAACATTTAATTTAGATAGTCTGGTTTAACTTTGTTAAGCTGCATCAACCCATTTAAATGAAGTATGTACCGAGGAAAAAAAACAGCTTTGTAAATCATTTTGTGGGATGGATATTTGGAATTCCATTGCACTAAGTATCAGAGAAAGTAGAAGTATAAGTGCATTTAAATATAGTTTTACA
This sequence comes from Holothuria leucospilota, assembly GCA_029531755.1. NCBI lineage: Eukaryota > Metazoa > Echinodermata > Holothuroidea > Aspidochirotida > Holothuriidae > Holothuria > Holothuria leucospilota. The sequence goes on along the minus strand of CM055969.1, from coordinate 29,481,848 downwards.
ACGTTTGTAATTGCTCAATAGGCTATGCAAACATCACGTATATTCCATATCTCATTTTAACATCTAATATTTTTCTAGCATAATGTCGTCACTTATTTTGTAGTTATTCTGTTGCTATAGTCTAGTAGTGAGATTATTTTAAGGGGGAAAATTTTTATAAGTCTTGACTTCCCTTTCCTCCTTTTCTAGTAATTTAGTTACACTTGTTAAATGTTGTATATACATTGCATACATTGTAAATATTGTTCATATGGTTGCTAGAAGAAAAACAATAAATACTTAATACATGGAAATCCTTCAAACGTTTTACCTCCTTAAGGACTTTTCAGTTTCTGTATAAAGGCTACAAGTGTAAAGCCAGTTGTGCAGCGTATACTGTAATAGGGTGTTAGCCAGGTTTCAGAGGTGTCGTTTTTGAAATTCCGCATTCCCAAGATGGAGCTTAAGGTGTGTGTTATCAAAAATGATCAAACAAGAGTGGTAGATTATAGTACCTTGATTAGATTAAGTGTTTGTAGAAGTGCACAGTGAATGTTTTCCCTCTGACATTTGCACAAAATCTTGCATTTACAACTGGTACATGCAATTACAAGATGCTGCTTCATGTTTCTAAACACATACAGAACTTTTCATATTCATCATGGCTCTAGCTGAATAGTTCATCATCTGAAGTATGAAAAAACATTTCAATGTTTATTTTGAAGTTAAACTTTCCATCGCAACAAACAAGAATCGCATTGTGGCTATTGTGCATGAGGAAACGGCCATTTAAAATCATCAGAGTTCAATCTCTGCAAACAAGTACTATCCCCGCATATGTTTAACTTGTGCGCGTAGCACACAACATTCTACTGGGTTATGTCTGTCAGCTATATCCTGCGTAGCCCACCGTTTACTGCTGTAACAGGGAATACCTTTGTATGGTATGAAAGGCATAGCCAGTTTACTTCAATAACGTTTCCGTTAATTTAGTTATGATTTTCCCATATATAATTTTGCAACATATCCTTTATTTTTACTGCTTTGAGCAGAGGAGGTCCCGAACCGCTAGACTCCTACCTTAATTTGCGCTCAATGGATGAAATACTGTATAATATACAACATTAAGGGATTAGAATTGCGTGTGCTTTCAACTATAGTCTGAGATGGGCCATGGCATGAGTCATGTGCAATAGAGCTAGTGAAGGTCATCGTCAAAGTTTCAAAGCGTTGCATATGTGCCAAATGGCGGTAAATCTATCGATTGATATTTCTTATATATCCTTCAACTTGGTCTTTTACTGTCATACATTTCAACCATGGTCATACAAGAAGTCGTCCCTTAACTGTGCAGGCAACCCCTCAATTTCTAACCGCAACCACATTTCACCATCAAAGTACTGTAGGACCTGAAGAAAAGGACTCGATCGACTCGACCGAAAATTCTTTTGCGCACTTGCCTGAGTATTTGGCAGATTGACCGAAGATGTGCTTAGAATAAGAGTACTTTAACCAAGTGAAACCATAATATGTCAATGTGAAACTACAAAATTTAATCTTGTTAGTCCTTCTGCAGATGGGATATCACAGGTTCATAAATCATATACTTGATATTATAGGGAACTACGTTGTAAAGTGGAGAGTTTGTTAGCCCTGGCAACTTTGTGGGTAGGCGACTTAAATTTTGTAGAGGGAAACTTTGATGCAAGCCAATTTGTTTGATCAGTTGGCTGCTTTTTGGGGACAGCTTTGTAAAGATTGATTCTTTCAAGCCTGCAGTGGCATTTGCATGCACTGTACATGTTGTACAGTACACTGTTAATAGTATTATTTATAGTTTTATAGCCATGCAGTATACGCCTACTAAGTCAATAGGACAAAATACCAACGTGAAAAGTAGTGCAATATTACTTGAAGGGTCCAAGCTTTTGAGAAGAACCATTTTATTTTCATGTGCAACTGCTAGAAATCTGCAAATGATTATTATGTCAAGAAAATTTTTTGATTTTTATATTTTTTACGATGCAACTCACTCTTAAGTTTTTGGAAGAATTCAATATTTCAGTCTGACTTCTTCTCTTGTTTAAACAAGGGGACAGATATAATCGAAAAGAATTTCCATTGTCGTTTCAGATGTACTGTTAACAACTGAGGTACCTATGTGTAGTTGCACCAGAACTGGACGTCTAAAATACAACAGTACGGTTATATCAGAGTGGTGGTCAGTTGTACCTTCCATTTATTTTTGGAAGTTTCAAGATGTATATTACCTGGCATCTAGGAAGGCTCCAAAAAACGGAAGTGTCACCTTTTCAGTTCCGGTTGTCATCTATTACAAGTGCGGATAAACAGTATTCCTGAAATAGATAATCTTACCTTGGATAGCACCTGTGGCTCAAGACTGAAAAGTGGGACACATACAGCACTAAGGTGGTTGCAAAAAGTCTTCACAATAACAGACACATTCCGTAAAATTTCATGGAAGAGACTTTGTATACAGCATCCAACAAAAGAGGAGTGCTTACTGTAATCTGATCCATATAATTGGCAAAAATCATAATGCAGCCTTTAACAGGAATGCCGTATATTTTTCCCTTAATATGCCTTTTCTAAAACTGTGGCTTGTGTTTTTGATGTACACTGCTTTGACAGGCGGTCGGAAAACAGATTACTAAAAACTAACTTGCTGGCCACATGATAAAGTTATGAAACTATTTTGTACAGACACTGCAAGTTTGAAAACAGAGAGAGGTAATTTATGTGTCTCAGAACCAGTCACATATGCGTGCTCTTCAAAACTGGTGACTTAGAATGACCTTTTATTATACTTAGTTTGAAAACAATTTGGTATATTTGATGAAAGAGACTTGTAAATGGTGGTAGTGAAATCTTCCAGGTTTATGATTGTTTGGACTTGTAATGTGCATGAAGATCATACTTGACTTTTATGTTTGATTGAAATCATTAACCACTTTTACACATGTAGGACAGGACATTGATAAGAACACTTTCCATTCCTGAAATTGAAGGAATTTTTTAAAGGTACTGTATTTGTTATGCAGAGTCATGGATGTAAGAAATAGTGCATAGTGTTTGTCTTTATGCCTGTCTGTCTGTCCATCAACAGTGAAGGTCTTTTTACCGTTTCTGATCAAAGGTGGTAAGGTTACAACATATATCACGGGCTTGATGGTTAGTATGGTGAGATGAAGTAGGCCAAAGATAATTTGGGGTCAAAGGGAGACCAAACAGTAATATTACCCAAAGCATTCAATTCCCTAGGGGTCATTTTCGAATCTTATCAAATTTGATCTGAGTGTTTAGTAGACGATGGGTCATTAAAAGTGCAGTTTTGAAATAGGTCAAAGGTCATATGGCGGTGATAGAGCGGTCAAAATTGGAATAACGCAGAATCCCTCAATTCCTAGGGGTTGTGTCAAACCTTTATCAAATATGTAGATGATGGGTCATCAAACTTGTACCTTTGAAGAAGATCAAATATCATCAGAAGTCAAAGGGTGATCTAACAGTAAAATCACGAAAAAAGCCTTTGGCTACTAGGGGTTGTGTCCGAATCTTAGTTAATTTGGCCACAGTGGTCAGTCGAAATAGGTCGTCCGAATTTTACTTTTGGAACTTGACAAAAAACCTTTGGGGTCACAGAGAGAGGTCAAATAGTGAAATCATAAAAACTTCCAACTCCTTAGTCAGAATCTTACCATATTTGGCAAGAGGGTTTCATAGATCACAGGTCATCTTACTTGTACTTTGTATTGAAGTTAAATGTCATTTGGGAGAAGAAAGGTAGAATGGTAAAATCAGTGTCACACTTACATGTACCTGGATGAGACAATTCAGTAATAAAAATTTGTCACATGATAAAAAGAGCTTCCAAGATGTAAGATATTCAGTTTTACAGATTTAAATTTGAGTGACTGCATTTGTCCTTCGACGTGAGTGAGCAAAGTTGCACTCTTCCATAACATCCGTTGTGAAAATCTCCTTTATACAGTGACAACAGTGAGGTTGTAATTAAGTCATTAAAGGGTAATGATATTAATACCATTCCAGTGATTTTTGAAAAGGGCTAGAAATACAAGCTACCATGTTATAAGAGTGCTGAATAAACGTAAAGTACAAAACTTACAACTTGTAACTTACTGTAGCAGACCGAAACGTATGTAAGAAGGCTATTTGTAAGCTGGCTATTAACATGCCTGGAATCTGGAGAGCAACGCTGCATTCACAACAGTAAACTTCTTCTATTTCTACATCATAAGGTAGTTCGTTTGTCTGTTGTTGATTTGTCTGTTTCTCATACATTTTCCCCTCAGTTTACCATGTGTAAAACTTTTATTAACCTTGCAGTATTTAGTTGATCTAGTGATATCATGAATTCATGGAGTTGGCAGGTTATTAGTATTGGCCATTTGGATTGCTAGCATATTCTCTTTTCAATATTTTAAGTAAGTAAAGTGTTCCAAATACTTGTCATGTAATGCCTCTAATTTTATAAGATAACCTGAGGCTCGCTACTGATTAGGCAAAATGAATTATGTTTGGCATAAGCAGCACTTATTATTGGGCCTTACCATTTAAGTAAGTGTTGGTATTCTGTTATGAATGACTTACTTGAAAATTCTCAGGAATGCAACATTGTTCATGTTAGAGTTATTTGACAATCATACTGTGATCAATTTTTTCCTATTTATGACAGATTATTCACCAGTGATATTACAATATACGCCGGTATTAGTCATTAAATGGAAGTGCTAATTTTACTCTAAATGTTTTGCTGTGTAGTTTAAACTTCTGTTTAGCCCGGTGTACACGGTCATACATTTGGCCATAAACACAATCAGACGTCTGTATGACGATACTTATAGACGAACGCATGATCTTATGGACTCCTTTTCCAAGAAATGTAAACAACGTCCAAAATGTATGGTGTTCAACATTTTAGCTGCATGTTTCACCTTCCCAACGACTGTTCAAACATTTGTGTGACGATGTCTATGAATAAATGTGTGATAGTGTAGACGAGCCTTTATAGTAAACTTCATCATGGCTGCTTAAAAAATCAGGACTTAGTGCATGCTGATTTAAATGCAGCATCAGGGATTGTGTCAAAGTACCGTAATAGACGAGTTGGGAAATTGAATTTTGCCGTACCATGTACCACGGATCAAGTCCACGGATATTTCCGTACGGATACGAAGGTTTCGAGCGACTGTTTTCTTGTCTTGCACAATTTACCGTCATACTGTCATATTAGCACACTAGCACACTTCTTTTTCTCCTGATGCAGTACCCATAAAGATAATGCATTGACATTCAATTTATTAGACATAGTCATTTCTATTTTCCGTTTATGTCCATTTCAGCCTCTGCAGCCACGCTGTAGTATGATTTTGACCCACTCAAAAGAGAGGGACTCCAAACCCAGGTGCTGTACGTCAGAGAGGGTGAACATTTCATATTAGACCACAAAGGTCCATCTTCGGTGGAGATCCCTCAGCCGCTGAGAAAATCTGGAAGACAAATCTAATGTAGTGTTTCTGGGCCTTGGGTACCGTTTAGTTATATCAGTAAATAGAAGCCCATAACCGTAAGGATTGAGTTTGTGTAGGGGAGGGGGGATTCTGTCAGCTGCATTCGCTATTGTTTCATTGTTTTCAGCTTTTGATCAAACCATTGCAGCGTAACTTTTAGTCCCTTTACAGATACGACAAGCTCAAGGACCCCCGAGCAGCACGAAAGCTAGCTGGGTCACAACATCAAGCCCGTAGCCTAAGGGAAGGGGCAGGGGACGGCTCAAACATTGACATCACCTAAATTACATAAAATACTTTAGAATATCTTGCCCCATGAAAAAATATTTCGTATCCTCGGAACTCTCTTGCCCCCTTCAGTACTTTGACTGGCTACGGACTTGTTCCACTGTAAGGATAATGAAATTTAAGGATAATGAAAATTTAGCAATATCTCGAAAAACTTATGCAAGGAAAAAGTAGGCCCTTGCCGGTCGGGCCGTAAAAAGTGCCTGGTGATTATGCTTCAGTTAAGTGGTTCATGTAAAGTGGATTAAAGTTCTAGCCTTTTTAAAATCACGTGTTGTCAATATAGGTGGAAATCAATTGTTATAGACGTGTCTAATATTTGCTTTACATGCCAGACAAGAACCTGCTTGTGTGTGAGTATGTGTGTGTTTTTGGGAAGGGGGTTGCTGAGTGGATGTCTCTTGTAGGGAACTGAGGGAGCGACCACCTTAAGACAATATGTAACAAAGGTCCTAGCAAACGAACATATGGTGGATTATAAAGATCCATGTAAATCGTAACCGTCTACTTGATTTGTTATTCCGATATAGATGAATGAAGAGAAACGCAGAATTATATGTTCCGGGTATCTAGGAGGAAAAGAAATTTCGAACGAGTCTAGTCAGGATGGCGAGCACATGGACATTTGATGATTTTTGGACCGTTCCGCAGTATGAATTTTCTAGATTTCTTGCAAAAGGGTGAAGTTGTAGACATCGTACGAATTGTTCGTGCTTTACTCGGACTTGTTCACCTGCGGCTGCACTTACAGCCTTCATCCTTGGTGAACCGTCCACAAAAAGATTAGTGAGAAAAGTATTATCCCCTCTCCTGTGATAATCGACATCCCTTTTATTTAGTTTGGGGTGTCCATACACGTTTACGGCAATACTAAATACTCTTTCTGCAGCAGCCGATGTCCCCTCTACTACATGTAAAGACTGTCACCCCCACCAGCACTACCTCTAGTGGAGTAGCCACGATGGTTCCAACAAAGGGCAAAGACCGCGTGTTAGCGGCAGAGCATCCGCCTCTCACGCGGGAGGCCTGGGTTTCTATTCCCAGGTCGAGTCATACCAAAGACTTTAAAACTGGAACCTACTGCCGTTGTGCGTGATGCCCCGCATAAGCAATGGAGTAAGGGAAAACAAGCCAGTGAGCCACAACTGGAAAAAAGGCCTTGGCCGGCTCGACTTGAACCAATTGGTTGGAAACTGGGCCGTTAAGGGTGCTTTTTACGTACGTAGAAACGGGCACGAGAAACAAAGTAGAACTTAAACCTGACCAGACAAAAACACAACCCTGAACCGTTAAACCCTGAACCCTGGGCCGTTAAACCTCGTCTAACTAACTAACTAACCAACAAAGGGCAAATGGATTGGCGTGCTGAAATACTTGACCATCTTCCACCATTGTAAAATTAATCATTGTTCTACTTCTTTAAGGAAGTGGCAACAACAGAAAAACCCTTTACAAGAATAGGTTCAACAAAACGAGACACTGACAAACAGTTCATCAGTTTCTGTAATAAATTGACATCGGTCCAGGGACTATCGTCGGCATTATGTAAAACATTTCTCCAGTAACTAGGGATAGGTTTAGTTAATTCCCAATAATGAATATACGAGAAAAGAGGTTGTTAGTTCAAGTAAGGTTAAGAAACTCAAGTAAGTTATTACTCTTATCGAAGAGACCCATCACTCTTTAGATGCCCTGCTTGTACCGGTTTTCATAAAATATTGCTTTGCCATTAACCTTTTTGTTCGAATTGCTCCAAATAATCTGCTTTCAAAAACTTTTAGTAGGAATTATGTATCAAATTTCACTCCTAGCTTGTGTTACGTGAAAACTGAATTGTTTCAATTAATCCAATATCACGTTTTTAGCAGTAACAACTGAAAAATAAATCAGGACCACGAGGCTTTAGGGCCCTGGTGAAAAAAATTTCCATGGGCTTTCATAACTGGTAAGAAAACATTAACAGAACACAAGAGCATTTTAAAAATTTTAGAAAACTCACAATTTCTAACCGTCACAGTAGTTATTAATAATCGTACTGCTCGTAATGTTTTTCGTACGGCCACACTAAATAAAATCGTAGATAGCCTTTTCACCCTCTTAAATAAAAGTGGTTGGTGGACTATGTAAGACCAAAGGACTTTGTAATGAAGCTGCGACCGTTGGGGGTCATATCTGTCATCGACCAGGAACGCAGACACCTTTTTTAGGCTATATAACTCCGGGGGATAGTTGAGTTCAAATAGGTTCCTTCTTAGGTTCCAAATAGGTCCGGTCAGGTTTAAGTTCTACTTTGTTTCCTCGTGCCCGTTTCTACGTACGTAAAAAGCTCCTTCTTTTATTAGTAAAAAAACGCTCCTAAGTAACTAATGTGTCCACTGATTACAGGAATCCCGTTGTAGAATAAAAAGGTCCAACTTTGCCCCAAAGAAACCAGAGGAAACAATGCTGACTTAGTAAAATTAATTGAAACTGGAAGCAACTTTTAATTCATTAGCAATATCAAGTATCTTTTGTATTTAGGCAGTACAATTATCAGGAACAATGTGTCTTCAGCATACTGCACAATTTTATACTAATAAGAATATTGACATGAATACTTCGTGTATATTTTGTATGTAAAATCCTTAAGCTCAAAACTCCTGCTTATAAAATAAACGGATGGGGGCTTAATTAAAGGCAGCCTTATCTGACGCCCATCCTTACATAAAATGTCCCATTGAATAACAATTATTGGCTGCACAGACGTTACTATTATTATAAAGAACAGAAACGCATTTCCTTAAGTCATCACCAAGTTTATATAACTGAGAGATTTTTGAATAAAATTCGATTCAATTACATTGAAAGTTTTTCAAAGTCGATAAGAAACTAAAGCCAGGTATAACACCTTCAGAAGTATAATCAATTAGGTTCAGAATACACTTTTTTCTCCTCGAGAACACAAACTTTAACGAAACCCGTTTGGGTAGGTCCAATAAGTGACACAAATTACTGACTTCAATCTAGCAAATAGGACGACAACTATGCAATTTGCTGGAGCCTTCACCAAGCTTAAGAATAAGTGAAATCTCCCCTCATGGCAGTTTAGTAGAAAGAGAGTTTAGTAGAAATCCATTGTGAAAGACATGATTCCAAGATTCCAAATCATCAGGGCCGGTTAAGTGCCACATTAAAGGGAGGATTATCGGAAAAGCCATTGGTGCAGGGTGATTTGTCATTAGGCATAGAGAATAAGGCTTTAGAGCATTATTCTAACAAGATTTCACCTTTGGAATAAAAGTGCAGATCGGAATACTATGGTCATCCTCTATTACTCGGCAGTACGAGTAATACGCTCCCTAATTCAAAATTTTGAAAATAAAGACCGATCGGCAATTTCGATTGAAATATTTAGAAGACTGAAACAAATTCTTGTTCCTTTTAAAAATTTACAGTCCAAATTTAGATTTGTCCTTAATGCTCTCTGTTTTAGATTGAGTTCTAATCTAAGGACTTAATAGGGTAGTTTTGTATTGCTTATTTCTTTTCTCTTAATTTGAAAAATACTTATTTTCTCCCCTTCTCCCACCCATCTTACCTTGGACCAAATAAATGTCTATTTCAACTTAAACACGTAAAAATATAGCAGCCCTTTCTCGGCTTTTTTCAGCCTATTGATCTTATCTGGAGACACATTCTGTATTTACTGAGATCTCAATTTACCCGTCTAGATTGTTTTGGTCTTTTACTAACTGGTCACTAATAAGAGACACACAGGTATGGTCTTCTAACAAAGATTTGTTAAATTTCCAAATACCTGGCCCCCTTTCGGGGGAGAATGGTTAATATACAAAAGAAGTGATCTGACTGGATGCCAGGTGAAAACCAATAGATCGTTCACAATTTTTCAAATGACTAGATATAAGAAAAAGAAATCTAGTCTACAATGAATAACAGGGGATATGTTAGAACTCCATGTACCGCTCTATGTAATATGGTTTTTGTTCTCACGCCAAATGTCAACGTAAGTGCGTGCCGTCATCAATGTCAAACATTTGTCCCTGGCTTTAAAATTGGTTTTTGTTGGCCAACAAATTTTTCAAATGCACGGAAGTTACGAGATTCAAAATCCCTTCAATCACAACCGTATCCCTAAAGAGATTGGGCAACTTGTAGCAGATTTCTGTGTAAAAGGCAGAAATGTCGGTATTTGGCCCCTCAGCATAAACAGTACTCAAGACTTTAGTATCAATCGCAAGGTCTAATGCAATGCTGCTACCAAGGTCATGAATAAAAATTTCATGTTAATCGACATGTAGGGAGTGATTAATACATAAACCCAACAACTATCTGTTCTACCATGACAAAAAATAATTTCAGCAACCCATTATGGCGCCAAACGTTTTCATCTTTCAGACAGATATGGCCTTCATAGAAGAGACAAAATGTCTGTGATGTAGAAAAGCAAATAACTGTTGTTGCTTCTAAGGTTGTCTGAAACCTCTCTCGTTATATCAGGTCATCTCAGAAGTCTAATATAAAAACAATAATGGCCACAGACACTGCTAAGAATATGAAAACCCTTTGAATCACGAAATACAGTGTGAACATAATTTGAGTTCCAAAGAGTTATAGAAACAAACAAAAACATCAATCCAAAAAGGTCAGGTCAGGTCAGGTCAGGTCTTCGGCGAGAGCGGACGTGTTTTCGTTTCGCTCTCGTCTTTTGCCGTGCTCAGCTTGTGTCACTGTGTGATAGCTGTACTATTTATTGCAATTGTGCATAAAACCTTATAGCGTGCTTGTGTTGTAGTTAATAAGTAGGTCTGGTCGTGTCCATTTGTTTGCGACCTCACCTTGTTTCTGTGTAGCTTGTGTTTCTTACTTTATCCTACTTTTTTGTCCTTTTGTAAAACTAGTTCTGAGGTTTTTCCTCTTTTCATTCCGTGGCCTCGAGCCACACAACTGCTGCTATGCCCGGAAGTCGGGATAGCACAATTGTTAAGTTAGAGTTTTCGTCTGGGGCGAGCGTTTCTCCCTCGCAGGCGTTTGCTGTGTTGAAGAACAATGGTGTGGAGGTAAAAGAAATAGAGATGTTGCAGCCGCTTGCGGCTCGCAACACGTACGACCTAAAGTTCAGGTCAGATGCTGCCCGAATTCAGGGGTGTCTCGCCTTAAAGGGCTGGAAGGGCTTACTGTCACCCCATATGATCGCTCTGTGGTGGTGACAGTTCTGTACCTGAACTTTGAGGTCGATCAGGGCCTGGTGGCGAGGGTTCTCAGTCAGTACGGAACTGTCTCCGATATGCGGTGGGTCACCTACCAGGAAGGTGAGCTGAAGGGCATCTTGAACGGAAAAAGACAGTTCCGTATGGTACTGAAGAGGGAAATACCGTCCTTCCTCTTCATAGGGGGTTCCAAAGCCCATATAAGATACTTTGGGCAGCCCCGCACCTGTTTTAAGTGTTCAGAGGAGGGGCACGAAGCCAAGTCGTGTCCCAACAGACGTTGTGGCAAGTGCCTGCAGGTGGGGCACGAAAAGGCCGAGTGCCCCAACGAGGTGCGGTGTAACCTCTGTGGGGGGGGAGGGACATGTTTCTGGTTCCTGCCCCACTTCGTACTCTGCCCGTGCCAGTGCGGATGTGGGGCCGGCACATGAACCCTCGCAGTCAGGCCCAGAACCTATGGTGGAGGAACCTAGGTCCCCTTCACCTGATGAGGTGGCACATCAGGTGGAGCAGGATTTCCTTGCTGCTAAACAATGTGAAGGGGTCTCTGGGACCCCTGAGGCAGGCCCTCCATCGTCCTCCTCTTCAACACCTGGGGAGGCTGGATTATTATCAGTGGAGAATGACCTTCAACTCTCATCAGACTCGGAGACTGACTCTGCCATGTCAGATGCTGGGGGACCTGCCTCGGAGCCTCCACCAAAGGAGCCACCATCGGGGGAGGGCTGGTTTGATTTGTGTGAGGGTGTTGCAACAGAGTCCAAATTAAAAAGGTCGGCCTCAGGTGAGGAGTCAGTGGAGGGGATCCATCCTTCTGGTCCACCACTACCGAGTCCATGTAAGAATAAAAAGGCCAGGTCAGAGACAGATGTGTAGTTACCTATCCCACCATGACTGACCCCCTGTCCCTCATGACCCTAAACGTCAATGGCATGAGGGACAGTCGGAAGCGGTCAAGAATATTCCAATTTTGCAAATCACTAGGTGTGGACTTCGTTTTCCTCCAGGAGACTCACATTGTTAATGAGAACGACGTCTACACCTGGTCCTATGAATGGGGTGGGGGTTTGCACGCTTCCTTTGGTTCCGTGTCTTCCTGTGGATCTGTATTTTAGTTTCATCCAGATGGACTTCCTGGTAGGAAAAGTTGATCATGATCATGAGGGCCGGTGATATGCATCACCATAAAACATCCTTGCGGGAGCTTCATCCTATGTAATGTTTACGCACCCAATCAGCCTACAGACAGAAGGAATTTTTTTACTACCCTTCATCCTTCGTTCCTGGCTGTGCCCCTTGTATCCTAGCCGGAGACTTTAACTGCGTTCCCGACACACAGTTCGACAGAATGTCTACACACACATCTTCGAGCTGTGGTGTCGGCATTGCGGAATTGGACATGTTCACAAAGAATCATGACATGGTTGACGTTTGGAGAGTGCAACATCCGGCTTGGCCGTGTTCACTTGGCACCAGCCCTGATGGCACGAACGCCTCAAGGTTGGACCGGGTGTACTCTCCACCTGCTCTGTCACCGAGTGATTGTGAAGTTGTGGCATGTCCAATTTCGGACCATGATGCAGTTACTGTCTCCTTCCAACCCCCAGAGTCATGGCCAGCAGGGAGGGGGTTCTGGAAAATGAACACAGATATTCTAACGGAGGCTGAATATTGCAAACAGTTTAAGGCCAGGTACGAAGGGTGGCGAACATTGAGGCCTGCCTTTTCAACAGATTTAGAGTGGTGGGACGACGTAAAGTCCCGTATCAAACATTTTACAGTTGAATACTGTGTAGCAAGAGCTCGTCGAAGAAGGGAGGAGTTCCTCTCGCTCTGCTCTAGGGAGAGGAACGGGGACCCTCCGCACTTCACGCAATCCAGCAGTATCTTGATGAAAACTACACGGAGCCCGCGTTCGTGCTCGCGTGCATTGCGTGGAGGCAGAGGAAAAACCAACCATCAAGTTCTACCGGGACGTCACAAAGTATGCCATCGATCGCCGCATAAAAAGAGTCCGTGACGTCCACGGTGTGGTACATAAGGACCCTCTCGACATCGTAGAAGTATTTAAAAGCTTCTATGAGCAGCTATATACTCAGGCAGATGTCGATGAAGGCCTTCAAAGTCCCTGTTAGATAATATTGATAAGACCCCATCTAGAGATCAGAACGATGAACTTGGTTCCCCGTTGACTGTTGACGAGCTCTGGAAGGCAGTGGCGAAGATGAAAGGCGGAAATCGGGCGCCTGGGTCCGACGGTATTCCGGTGGAATTCTATAACGCTTCTGGGGTACCGTGGACACGATCTCCGCGATGTATTCGTCTCTGCTTTCCTTGCTGGCTCATTGAGCCCCTCGCAGCGCACAGGCGTGATAACTTTGTTGCCCAAGTCAGGAGACCCCTAGAACCGAAAAATAAACGGCCAAATCACCCTGTTAAATGTAGACTACAAGATTCTGGCGAAAGCCCTTTGTAACAGGCTAGGCACAGTTATGCCAGATCTTGTAGGGTCCTTTCAGACATGTGCGGTGCGGGGACACAGTATTCAGCAGAACCTCTGGTTGGTGCGGGACTTAGTTGAATACGTGATGGACCGTGATCTCCCATGTGCGCTTGTCTCCCTCGATCAGGAAAAGGCCTTCGACATGGTTGATCACGGATTCCTCTTTAAAATTTTGCAGAAGTTTAGTTTGAATCCAGTTTTTGTTAAATGGACCTCCCTATTGTATAATAAGCGTATACAGTCGGGTTATCGTCAATGGCCTACCGTCGGACCCCTTCAGAGTCCAACGTGGGTACGGCAGGGGTGCCCCTATCACCTCTACTCTATGTATTGTTTAGTGAATCCCTTGCAAGAGCCTTCCAAGTTGAGCCTTTGTTTCGACCATTTCACATACCTGGTGGTGCTGAAGTTAAGTGCCTTCAGTATGCTGACGATGTCACATGCGTAATCTCCGACCTAGCTTCCTTCAGGGCCCTTACTGGCACGTTGTCTAACTTTCAAAGAGCCACAGGTGCCAGACTGAACCCCACTAAGACCAAAGGACTCCGTCTAGGTAAGTGGCGGTCGAAAAAACTGCCCTTTGCGGCATCATGGGTAGACGACGCCATAAAGATCAATGGTATATGGTTGGTTACGGTTCACCCGAGTTACTTACCTGGAATGAGAAAGTGGACCTAGTGGTGGCTAGGTTGAAGGACTTCGGCGATCGCCACATTAGCCTGTTGGGAAAGGTAACAGTTATCAATCGTTTTATTTACCCTCTCTTGTGGTACCCGGGCACTGTTCTGGCTGCTCCAGGGCGTGTCTTGGTGCGACTCGAGAGGGCTGTGTTTAGTTTTTTATGGTCAGGGGGGACGGAGCTGGTTAGAAGAGGGGTGGTATACCAGGATCTTAGGCGCGGAGGGTTGGGCCTTGTGCATTTTCCTTCCAAGCTCCGTTTTCTCCTGACCAAGTGTGTTTACAGTGCTGTGGACAGCAGAATGCCTTTTGTCTATTTTGTCCGTTATTGGGGGGGATTATCATTCCGTCGGTTCTTTCCCTCCCTGTTTAGTAACAGTGAACCCCACAGCTGGAGACCCACGGGGGCATACAGTCAAATGAGGGAAACGCTCCGTATTATGTCAACAGTGGGGGATGTTTCACAGTCAGTGCAAGGGACCTATACCGGGCTGTTTTTGATGAATTGGTTGGCCAGGTCCAACCCAACCACTTTGCTTCAGGGCCGGAAGTGTGGCGTGTAGTCCACAGCAGATCATTAGATTACCGCAGGCGAGACCTGTTGTGGCGAATCGCACATGACGCCATTGTAACTAATCTCAAGCGCCTTCGGTGGCGTCTTGGAGATGGTATTTGCCCCCGCACAAGATGCACAAAGTGGGAGAGTGTGTCACATGTGTTTTGGCAGTGTGACTATGTGGCTCTATTCTGGAATGGTTTCAAGTCCTGACTGACCGCCTAACGTTGTGTAACA
Organism: Holothuria leucospilota; assembly: GCA_029531755.1. Taxonomy (NCBI): domain Eukaryota; kingdom Metazoa; phylum Echinodermata; class Holothuroidea; order Aspidochirotida; family Holothuriidae; genus Holothuria; species Holothuria leucospilota. The sequence goes on along the minus strand of CM055969.1, from coordinate 29,466,848 downwards.
CCTGGGCTGTCAGCCAGGACTATGCTTTGTATGGTCTTTCACCTCCGCCATGCAATACAAGTGTTCAGGACATACTTACCTTTGTTTCGGCCTCCATAAAGCTAGCCTTATGGAGAGACCGATGTAACATTGTTTTAAGGGGGGTGGGGAGGCCTGCTGATGTCGTCCTGGCGTCGGTGAGGGCGGAGGTTAAGCTGAGGGTGGAGTCGGACTTCGTCCGTTTGCCAAGATCGGCATTCGGTAGGCGGTGGGGTCCGCTTGTTTCGGTGAGGGCGGGCCGGGTGGTAGTCAACTTGTAAATATTGATTTTGTTTGTAAATATGGAACTACTGTAATTTGTAAATGGGGCTGTGTTTGTATGTGGGTGGCTTGTGAGGTGCTTGGTTGTAAATATGTTGTAAATATGTATATATGTGTATGTAAGTATCTGTACATATAGTTCAATTACTGTAATGAACATAATTTTCTGTTTGATTTAGTTGTTTGTAAATAGTTTGCATTTATGTTTCTGCCCGATCCGGTTTGAGTTTTTGTTTTTGTTTGTATGTGCCGTTTCGATGCACTTAAAAAGCACAATTTCAGATCATGGGTTTTTGGGTTGTCAGTGTGTGTGTGGTTCTATTGTTGTAATGAACATAATTTTCTGTTTGATTTGGTGGTATGTGGATAGTTTTGCCTTTATGTTCCTGCCCGATCCGGTTTGAGTTTTTGTTTTTTGTTTGTATGTGCCGTTTCGATGCACTTAAAAAGCATCAATCCAAAAAGAACAGGACAAAGAAACACAGCCCACATAGTCAAACAAGAACACAAGTTGACTTTCACGATGAAAAGAAGCTTCAGCGTAGATGAAGGATTAAACTTCATGCGATGTCCTAAAATGGCATAATGTAGATATGTAAAAAGATGTAAATTCTTCCACTAATATAAATGGAGAATTGAGAATCAACAGATTTTGGTTCGTCCATTTCATATTTGTGTTTAAATTCATTAAAGAAACAAATAGATCATTCTAAATTCATTCGGTTCTATAAATAACATAGTACTACTTCGCAAATACATGAATAAGTACACCTTTCTTTGGTTTTTCACAGCAATTAAAAAACTCACCTTTTCTTAGTCTACTCGTTCATATCATATACATGCACATGTGGATTTAAATACATTTGTGTTGTGAGAGAAAATATTTTAACAATCATTTTTTTTTTCTACCAGTGGGTGTGGTATCTCTTAAGGACTTCTCTTTCAGAGTAGGTTTTAATCTTGAAAGTTTTGGCACATAACTTAAACGAGGATTGCCCCCCTTATTTGTATTGCTACAAACAAAAGTTGAAGACCCTGTATAGAAAAAATTCATCTACTTAATAAACCAGCCAAAAATGAACCCAGAAATATTTTCATTTAAACAATAATCTCTTAAGTCTTTAACAAAACGTTTGTTTTTCTCATAAACCTGTTTCGTAGAAAGTCAGTTTGTTAGAGACCAATTCAAGAAGGGAGTAGTAGGACTTTCGTAAGTTTGGAAATAAAAAATCAAACAACTTAAGGTACATACTTTAATCTCTAAACTTTTCATGACATTGCTAACCACCTTCAAGATTCCCTTTTTATTTTTAAACTCACCATTCTTGACAAAAGTCATTTCCAGTAGGAAAAACTATACTTCTTTCTCTCTAACTTCAGCAAATTATCCTTTATAAAGGTACCGTTCACAAGTGATGTTGTTGTATTTCCCTTTGACATGCTTATCGTGTCACCCTTGGAATCATGTACAGCCCCCCCCCCCCCCAGTTACTTTTTCTGAACTCTTGGCTGTCTAAAAAAAGAAACAAAATTTTAGCTATTGCAACCAGTCTAATGTACGATGCTTGTTCTCAATATGGCAGATCCATCCGCTAAGTTTTGCCTCTTTTGGCGATTCGCCTTGAGAGCAGTTTAAAGGGTTTTCACAACATGACCTTCGATGACCTCACATTACCTTTAGCCTCTCCCAATAAAATTACCGACTTCAACGGTACTATTATGAGATATGGCATTTTTTACTTTTTTCAGTTTTCATTTACCTGTTGTGATCTTAGACGTCTGACTTCTTCCATGAACAACATGGTGCTTTCATGCAGTATAATAAATTTGTATACCAAGTACGAAAATACTTCGTCAAACTCACTTTGAGATATCGTGGTGTTTAAAAGAAATTTTTACATTTTGTAGTTAGGTTTCACTTTCAGATAACCTTGGAACTCTACCAAATCAGTACAGCGTACCTACTCACTGATCCAAAGTGTGATAAGCATCCATGCTTCCTCTTTGAGATATCCTGTTTAAAAGGTTTTCCGATTTTACCCTTTGGAAACGTCAAATGACGTTTTACTTTTTCAAAAACAATATTCTTGCTGCCAATTTGATAAACGCATATACCAGGTATGGAAACCATTTATCATTTCTACTTTGTCTTGTTTAGTAGTAATTTCCAATATTTTTGTATCTTCACCTCCGATGAACTCAGATAAACTCTTACCAAAACAATAGGTACATATAATCACATAACGCAAGATTAATATGAAAGCATCAAGGGTCTCTACCTTAAGATGTCGTCTTTAAAGGCTTTTGGTTTTTTACCTAAAGTAACTCCAAATAAATCTTGAGCTACATAAAAACATAGGGTTTCTCCCTTTTCGGGGAAAAGGCAGTGGCCCCAAACTAACTTTCACACATGGACTAAATCTTAAAAAATTCTTTATTTCTATTCCAAGTATCTTTCATAATGTTTCAGAACACACCGGTGACATTCTCAAGGTACAAAAAAACGTTACTTTACATACATTTACAAATTCAATTAGAAAATTGCTATAACATGATTTAAAAGAGCCATTCATGAATTATCATACTCAGTAATACCGTGTTGGTCACAAGCAATTTCAACGTTATCGTTGTTTTACCTACACTCTAAAAGGGTCTGGTGAAATTTGAACCGAATCTGTTCAGAGGGGCACCGAACAGGAATCTGATCAATTATTTGACTACATTTAGTTCTGAAATGACCAGAATTGGTTCATTTTTTAACCGGATCTAGTCAAAGTTTCGACCAGATTCCTGTTCGGTGCCCCTCTGATCAGACCTTTTTAGAGTGTAAGATAAGCTTTGACTTCAATCACAAGCTGAAAGGTTCATTTGCTGCCTATACAGCATCAGCATATCATGACAAGCATCCATGCTTCCAACCATAAAATTTCGTATATACAAAGTTTTTTACTTTTATCTTTGGTAAGCTCAAATGACCCCTGACTTCTACCAGAAACAAAATGCTTCTTCCTCACAGTTTGATGAATCCATATACGAAGTACCAAAAGCATCCATTATACTTATCTCGGGAAAATGTGTTTACAAGCTAAGCGTCAAGATACAGCTATACGTCCATGTAAGCACTCCATTCCTTTTACCTGCCACAACGAATATACCAGAACGCTAGAAGGCTTAGTGATTCCTTGCCTCTGAAATATTTTAGGTTTTTGTATTTTCCAATTAAAGTCCAAGTATTATGGTTGGAGATAGGCCTTCCGAATGTTTAATAGGTGATGTAAATGACGTCTGACATAATCGTTTTAGCAAAATAAAAATATGGGCTGATTTTTCCTGGTTTTGGAGTAGACATGGATTTTCAGATTTGTCGTACTTTGTCGTGCTTTTCCGGAAATAAAATCTGTTACATCATAAGTACGTACTTGCATACCGTACCTACGTAAGTACATACGAAATGTAGTAACAGTGGTGTACTATGTGCGTGGCGTACGTGCGTAGTAGCTATGCATTGTAAGCCTGCCTTGGCCATTCAGAACACTCTTAAGAAATACACACTTACTGAAAAAGTGTTTGACAAGTTTGAAAGCGAACTTGTGATTGGTAGAGATATCTTGCTATGCTATATGTTTGTTTTCCACTCTCAAGCAAGTCGTAATTTGGCCACTCAAATATAATATAGCAATATTTTACGGCTCTTACGACAGTTTGTGCTTTTCTGCCTATTGTGAACACTTTTTTTTTATAGTCTTTTTAAGTGCATCGAAACGGCACACACAAACAAAAAACAAAAACTCAAACCGGACCGGACAGGAACACAAAGGCAAAACCATCCACACACCACCAAACCAAACAGAAAATTATGTTCACCACAACAACAGAACCACACACACACCGACAACCCAACGCCCCACAAACCAACCCCCCCCCGGCCACCCCAAACCAACATCACCACACACTGAGTATCCACGTTCTCATAGATATAAAGAACCTGTCTATGAAAACTTGGGATTCTGAAGCCACTATGTGGGTTATTAAAAACACTATGAAAAACTGACTACTATCACTTCTTTTAATGCGGCCCCGGTTTTTGTTTTGTGCTTTGTGTTCCGTTCGTGTCCGTTTCCAAGCGCGTAAAAAGTACACAGTTTAATGCGTAGTACATGGACTTCTTATAATAAGAAACCCTCGACGTTGTACTGCTGTGTACTGTCCGTGAGAAGCAACCGTCCACAACTCCACTTATGACGTCATAAGTAGTTCGGCAATTCGTAGCTCTTCGGAACTGATCGTTAAAGATCCTGCCCCTTTTCGGTATCTACGGGAAAATTTGGCTTATTCTTCAATTTTACGTGTAATTATTGTAGGGGCAATATTTAAACCCCAAGAAAGTGGAATTATGAGCCTTTTAACCTTTACTCGGTAATAAGCTTAGTTGTAATACTTGATCTTTAAAACAGCTAGATCAAGAATTATTCTTAAACTAAAAATATTTTCACGTCTGGTGACCTCAGATGATCTTGCACCTCCAACAGACTCAAAAGGGATCGTTCTTTTAATATGACAGATCTACATAAGTCTTAAAAGTATCCAATTGTTCTATCTTGGATTATCGTTTTTTACAAGGTTTAAGGTTTTTGACCACTGGTGATCTCAAATTATCTCTGAACTCCATCAAGAACAATGGAAACGTCCTCGCAATATTACAAATCTATATACCCAGTATGAAAAGTATCCATCCTTGCCATCTTGAGATAACGTGTTTTTAAGCGGTTTACAAGTTTTTCGTAGTTTCACCTCTGGTGATCTCAGATGTTCTCTGATCTCCACCAAAAACAATAAGGTTCTTTTCCGTAATATGAAAAAGATGTATTTAAGTATTGTAAAGTAAGCATTGATCATTCCTATTTTACAGTATCGTGTTTACAAGGTTTACGGTTCATATTCCTGGTGACTTCAAATGACCTTCCCTAAAAACAGCAGGGTTCTTTCTCTTATTAGGATAAATCTTTTTGAAAAATATCCAACATTTCTATCTTAAGACAATGTATTTACAAGTAATTTTATTTTGAGGTGACCTCAGATAATCTTTAACCTTTTCTAAAAACTAAAGGGATTATTCGATGACCATTACGAAAAAACCCTTTAAGTATAAAAAGTATCCGTGCTTTCGACCTCGAGATATCTATCGTGTTTTCAGTGTTTTAGGTCTTCGACCTCTGGTGCCCTCAAATCACCTTTGATCTCCACCAAAAACGATAGGCTATTTTCTCTCAACATGATATATATAAATATATGTATATTTTTATATTTATATATATATATATATATATATATATATATATATATATATATATATATATATAAAGGAGAAAATGTGGTGTCTACGTGTACTCCGAAATAAATAACCGATAAAATGACGACAATGAAACACAAAGTCATAATTGACATACGAAGTACAAAACAAGCATATAATTAAGCTTGGAAATTTTCGGTTCCCCTGGAACCTTCTTCAGCCAAGATAGACTTAATACTAATGCATGCAAGAGTAGATTTAAGGTAAATGTACAGATAATGATGAACAGACAACAAAGTAAACAAGCATGAATCGCTCAAAAAGCATTGTAGAATGTGTAATGGTTCAGAGGGCTCTAATCTCTATTGAGCCCGTTGGTGTGTGAATTGAATTTAAGGATAAAGCTTAGTTCTGTATGTTTACGGTGTCGAGCAGAATGAAAGTTTGAACCATTGCTGTCATTGCTATTTCGATATATCGTGTTTACAAGATAAGTTTACGAGATACGCACTAACACACAGACACATACAACATCGCCTAGGTATAGGTTCCATTTGCCTCTGGCAAGGAGTCACAAACACTCAAAGTTGCTGCGTGCAAGCCAAATCATGATATTTACATCAACGACCTTTTGTCGATTATCCTCTCGATTATATCGGGAGTCAAATATATTGAGACACATTTATCTGCCGTTTCCTTAGATGTCCTTACTAAAACTACTTTGAAGTATAATGTGTTTTCTTATTCTTTGCTCCTTTCGTATGCAATAACGCCGTATTTTAAGAAACCTGTTTCAGGTATAGAAGCAGTCCATTTGCCCTCAAAAAAATGTTTCCTTCTGAATGACTTTAAGGAAAATATGGAAGGGCTGGACAGTAAAATCTTCTGTTTCAGTTTCTAGAACACTTCAATGTCACAACTTAACTGTTATTTCCTTTCCTTGACGCCAAGTTGAAATGAGTGCATGACAGTGCATTAAATGCTCAAATTTACTACATTTAGACTATAAACAAATTTGTTATGACTTTTTACAATGCAGCACACTCTCTGAGAAGAAATCAATTGACGATAAAAACCTATATGGTGCAGCTGAAGGGAACGAGAAAATGACGGAGGTATTTATAACTAATTTTAGGGGGAATCGTACGTGAAGAAACTAGCACAATGTGCCTTCAGTTAAAGTCCACAGGTGCATAAGAATGTAAGCAAAGGCAAAGAAGGTTATCTTCTTCGATACACTGATGGTATATGTGAATCATGATTAACCCAGACTTTAGACTAAGACAAGACACCCCAGTCTAATAATAGTGACTAGTTATACGGTTTATTATACTACACTAAGCACGTTATTATTTACAATAGCTTTTCAGATTCTACCGTGTTCCCCTCAAACAGACACAGCGATCGCCGACCGACCGACCGACCGACCGACCGACCGACCGACCGACCGACAAACAGACAGAACGATGGATAGGTAAATATGCTGTTGCTTCCCTCTTCGGCTGTTTTAATGTTACCAAACATATAACGACGATCATTCAACTCAAAACACACGCTACTGGTCTTAGTAGAGATTTTTCTTTCATTAGTACTCATGTTCGAACCCCTTCGAAGTATACAGTGTTTAAATTTGTCCTATTACTCTGCATTTGCAACTGAAGAAGAGCTTTTTACTGCATGGCACATTTTCCCTCTCAACTGAAATTAGTCATAGCTACCACAGTTTTTAGGGAGAAACCTTGGTTCCCAATTAAACTATTCAACCAGTGGTTCGTTACTCCAAATAGCTCCTCAAGTAAGCAGCAGATATGCTCACAGCTTTAATGGTCACTATGGTACGACAGTAGCTCAACAACAATGGGAATTAGACTACAGTGAACAGCAAATTCTCCTTGAAAAGAAGAACTGACAAAAAGTTGCCAAATTACTCATGATCATTAAGGTTAGAACAACTTCCGGCTTAATCTAAGATATACTACCATTGAAGTCTACCTAAAGTCTACAATTTCAAAAATATACGCTACAAAGATTACAAAATAATCCAAATGGTCCAGCTCACATCTTTAAAGGACATTATTGACCTGAGATATTAAATGTTGAAGCTTATTAGCTCAATTCAAAATGGTAGATTGTAATGTCAATCTTTTACTACTCAAAATAGAGTCCTTTTCCTTTTACGTTTTAGAAAGCCACTGCATCTTGTGTCAAAAAGACCTAACTTATTGTTGTAAGGTTATTTGACTATAAGACCCTTTCCTTACAATCTGCTTTGCAAGAAAACAGCACATTTTTTAACGTGATATATAAATTTTAAGTTCAAAAGGAAACAAAGGCAAATAATGTGAGTTGTACATTAAGGGCATTACAAATTAATACGCAGTCAGCTCTTTCAAGTTAAGTGATAAATTTCAACGTTTGTATTTCAGCAAAAAGTAATATATAAAAATTGTAGTTGAGTGAATGAGATTTACATTTTAACCTCTAGAACATATATTATTGTAATTCTGGACTTAAGGTACACTTTAAATATCAATTTCCATACATGAAATTGAACACCTAACTATAGTTGATAAAGCTGTTGACGATTTTCGGCATAGAGAGATTCTACTCAATGTGCTTAAAATACCTTTCGTTTTTCGTTTAAATCTACCAACTAGCATGCATGCAACCATAACTTCCGGTGTATATATAGATAGACAGACAGACAGACAGATGTATAGATCCAACTATTAGGCGAAATCGGAATACCCCAACACACAAACCGGCGAAATCAAAACAATAAAATACATGACATTATATTTTCCCTTTACGTTTTGAGATATAAATGTACGTTATTTCAATGGCCCCCTAAGTCGTAAGAGTTAACGGATACATATACATAAGATGGTGTTCAGTGAAGTATTTGAATATACTTTGTGTGGTAAATAGGATAATGTAAGGTGTTTCTATATTAAAAAGTGTGTAAAACGTTCAGGTGAAACGATTTTTCGCCTAGAGGTCGGTTTCTCACAACTGTCGCGTTTTTTCATACGATATTTTGACTAAATTTCAATATATACATATATATAATATATAAACATATATATATATATACATCCATCACCGTCACTACCACCACCACCACCATCATTGTCATCATCATTATTATAAAGTTATGTTAATTCTCCATTTAGTTGTATTGTTTTGTAATAATTCTTTGGCAGATTAATAAAGTGGATACCACACAAGCTTTGCTTGAGCAGCTGCGTCCTTACCGCGACGTAAGTTTACTTTTTAGTTTTCTTGAGTCATGTTAATTTTCACTCTCAGATCCATGTTTTTGGAGGATTGTGCTTGATGAATAATTTGAACACTTGTCAAAACGGCTGCGGTAGGAAAGTATTCGCCAGAGTCAAAGTACATTATAAAATCTGTACTTCTTTCAAAATATTTATATGGAAAGCTTTCTCCTTTCATTTAAGTTTTAGCTGAAGTTTTAACAGTTATTCGTAACTTTTAGCTACTGATGTAGTAACTGGACTAAAGGATGGAATCATTATGTTCCGTCGTCAAAAGTCATCGGCAACATAGCCAGCGTTATGTCCCATTAAGCTGGTACATTCCTCCTTCTGTTTCTACTTGTCTTCCTATTAAGATGCAACTTCACCTCACGCGACAATAACCGATAACGCTAAAATCGCATTAATTGTGACCATGCTATGTCTTGTCTTTCTTTTCTGTGTTATCTGGTATGGAACTGATATCGTATTTCTTATAAAACGTACCTTAAAGAAAGAAATCTAGATCAAAATCGCCGTGGCACTACATCCAAGTTAACTGTGCGAATATGCTAGGTACCCTTCAGCAACATAGCCAACGTTATGTCCCATTAAGCTGGTACAATTCTCCTCTTGTTCCTACTCGTCCTCCTACTATGTGAATGCATATAGATTGATTGTATCCTTGTCAACACTTGTGCAATCATCGCTTTCGATATGATCATGCTTGAGAAGTTTGATTTACCGGGAACAAGACGGAACGACTGGAGGTTTTTGGAAGTGTAATAATTCTCATTATGCCTATATTTCTTTGTAGGCTTTCTTCCTCGAGTGCCTTGCTTGACAATTTCTGCTGTAACGATCTCACTGATACGCACATGATACATTCGCTGAAGTAGATTGTCACATCTTTAGGTGGTAGAATTTACAAGATGTCAGCACCGTCCAGTACTTCCACTTTCATCACTAGGTCAGTCAGGAACTACTTTCATTTCTTGTCTGCAGAAGCTCCCACAGAATCTGTTTTTCGACTCGATATTGTGACAGTAAAGATTAGTGCACACCTGGTTCTCATGGGTGAAAGGTTCCGTGACATTGCAGCTTCTTGATTGGCATAAAGTGTACAGTCGACAGAAAAAAGGACAGTTCATCTTAAGGGGGCTATCTTATGTTGCCCTTTTATTTTAATCCTCCTTTAATGCTCAAAAGGGCACAACATCGTTTTATGTATTTTCCGACAGTGATTTCTTTCACCGGAAAAGTATTTCCTGCAGAAGTCGTCATGCAGTGTTAAATCAATTTGTTCTATTGCTGTGTGGTCTAAACATATTGAACTTACCATACCTCTGTGTCATGGGCTACATCATCATCATCGAGGAATGGATAACCAGGGTTGGGAAGTAATGATTTACAAGTAACGCCTTTACTGTAACGAGTTACTTTTGTGTAACGAAGTCACGTAACGAGTAAGTTACATTTAAAATCATGCAACGGAGCAAGTAACCATTTACAATTCAGTGCAAAAGAAACTGTAACTGCGTTACATTTTGGTTCGGTTACTTCCTCGTTACAAACAGCCACAGCGGACACAAAGTACTTTTAAAATTGAAATTGTTCAGTTACACTACTTAATTCTGAAGTATCTTAAAAACTCCTTTTTCCGGGCGCTCTGCGGACACTCACCACGCGTATATAAAAACTCCATACACATCACATGAAAAAGAATATAGGAAACCGATGTAAGCTTGTGCCCTAGTACTAATGTCTTCGGGGGCTATCATTATTCAACTGAAGTGAAACAAGCCTAACTCCAGGAGCACACATTGCAGATACATGTTCTCTAATTGTCCTTCTACCATTTTGACAGCTAATGTAAAATTCTTGTTCCGATGCCAAATGCAACCCCAATCATCATTCATCCTCCCCGCCCACAGCTCCATGCACGCATCGAATTGTGCGGCCTCTAGTCCAAGTATTGTATTACAAAAGAAAAATAGTCAACCTGTGACTTTTGTAGGTATTCAAATGTTTCATTCTAATGTTCACTCACATTATCCCAGGACCTCCTGGGGTTTCGCTCTTTAGGCCCCACCGGACAATGCCCCTGAACCCTACTTGGAGTCCAATGGCGGTCCCCTGAATCCAACCCCTCAGGAGAACAGTACATTCTGCGGCGTTGTTCGGAGGCGCTGCTGGATCCCCTCCCCCAGTCCTGAGCCCAGTCTGCAACACATTAGCGGTTAGCCAGTGTTTTACTCCAGAAAAAGTTGGAGGAAAAAACTAGCTATGGAGGCCGCCCACCAATCAAACCGACAGCCAACGTCTAGAGGATCGAGAGTCGAATTTTCCTTTAAAACAATCATTGTTTACCTGAACATCTCGGATATTAACTTCTTATGTAAATGTTGGTGAAATGCTATATGTCATAAAATATACCGGCAGAAAAATGCTGTCGGTCCGCCCCAGTAGTGACGTTGGACATCGCTGGTAGAGGACCAAGCAGAATCCCGACTGCGGACCGATGTTGGAACGACGGCGAACGTTTTTGAGGAATTTACTATTTTTCTCAATACACCGATGAGCTATTCACATCGTGAACGGTATTCTTAACTACTGTAATACTCTAGTGACAAAGCATGAAAATAATGGAATAGACATTCAGCTTATCACCAGTGTATTTCTTGCTAGGCTTGGCTGGTGAGCAGCTAGAAGAAAAGTGCCAGCGGACGGTTGGCGGTTCACTGGCGTTTCTATGGCGGCTTCCGTCGGCGGGACGATGGAAAAAGCCGTCAATTTCACTGGCGGACCGCCCATGTTTGACGCTAGTGGCTCGCCAGACTTGCAACTGCCGGACTACCAACTATCTGTCAGTTAACTGCTAAAGTCTCTCTTTATAATTTCATTCAATTAAGCGTAATTTTGATCCAGGGTATTAATGAGAAGTTATTTGCGTTCTTTTATAACGGGCCTTGTGTGAACTGACGGTATAAACATTGAAATGTGTTTTAGGTGCATCACGGCTCTGAGTTAGTTAGTTAGATGGGACTTTACGACACACCAACACGAATGTGTTATATAGTGTCACCAAGGTAAAGAAAGGTACAATGTTGGGGTACAAAAAAAAAGGGGGGGTCAAGACTCAATTTTCACACAAATGTACAGGCAAAGCGGGAGTATGTCAAAAACTTTTATACAGTTTACTTTCCTTGAGAAAGCCCAGAATAAGGGAGGGATCTGTCTGCTCAAACAATGTTTTTAGGTCTGGAACAGCATAGTATTTCTGGCGAACATGGGAGTATTCATAACAGTCAACGAGAATGTGACGTGGATTGCCCTATTACCCATGAAAACGGTTATTGGAGCTATTTTGGGGTCTCTGCATACAGCTAGAAGATGATTCCTATAGATTTCACAATCCGCTATGATCAAAACTAGAGAGAGTTTGTCATGGGCCATTCAAGGAGCTGTGAATACCTTCTCCATTCTACAAGAAATTATTCCTAATGTCATTTGCTTTATTAATATTTTCCCCCTTTTTTGTTTTCTTTTCAATGCGTGAGCATGATCATCAAAAGTTTCAAAGCTTGTATGTACATCGCTCCTACTTAGTCCATGCTGTAACTTTGTGGCAAAAGTACTTGAAACAAACCTGCCAATTTATGTTCTTTAAATTTTGAATACACGCATTTTGTCTTTCCACTACCATCTTACTTTTTAGAAACGTATTGGACGACTTCGAAATCTATCCCTTATTTCAGTCATAAATATACCATCTCATAACTCAATACTAGTGATATCATTGAACGAAACATTACTCAATATACTATCGGCTAATCTAGCTAAACCTTTAAGAATAGCATATGCTTAGTCATAGAAGCCGAAATCCCACCATTCAATGAAGTATTTCAAACGTTTGAAGAGTTGTTTTTGACAGAACCAGTGTTCAAAGGCACCTAGAATGTAACAGCAATTTCATTGTTCTAGACACTTTCTTCAAAGCTTCATACAAGTAATCATTTCGCTAATTAATGCCACTGTTAAGTGGTCGACAGGTTACACTAAAGGACGTGCAATATGGGAAATGTATGTTGACAAACAGACTTCGACGTGGTTAACTTTTACGGATAAATAAATAGCACTTCACCATTTTCTGAGTCTTTAATACAGTTTTACCAGGCAATAATCCAGGGGCGTCAATCCGTAATCAAATGTGGGGGGACGGGGGACATACATGACTAAATCCCTTTGGTTTTGAAGAGGGGGTGTCTCTCAATAGGCCCTTTCCTCCTCCCCCCCCCTTTATGTTGACTGACGCCCTATTCTATTAAGAATTATCATTCCAAAGTTAACATGACCATCATAGATGATCTGCCAAGTGAAATACACGGAGTCCACGGAATTACTTCAAGATGTTATTTTCACCATGTCCCAAAATAGCTGAAACCAAGCTTCGCAGCATGGATCATTGTCGGAGATCATGGACCCGACTAGGCCCGTTGCTAGGGTGACATGTTTTGGGGTGTGAAGGTCCCAAATTCCGACTGGCTGGATGTTTTTTCCAACTGAGTGGAGGCGTGTAAATTGCACTTTGTTTATGCGCTCTGCGTTTTGTATACAGCAGTGGGGATCCATCCTTTGTCACTATATAAATGTGTCATCCTGGGGGAGGGGTCTAGGGGAGGGGACGCTAAGGGGAGGGGCGTCCCCTTCCCCTTTGTGAAATTTTTGTTAATTTAAGGTTGCTTAGATGCAAAATGGTGCTGTCTTTGGGATATTTTGGAGCTGATCGTAGTATAGCAAAGATGTGAAGGACTAGCGAGGGCGTTTTCAGAATGCTTTTTAGTCGTAAGTGTATTAACAATCACCATCTATACCGATAATGGCTTCGGCGAAGGGCTCGGTAAAAAATTTGGAAAAATGCTTAACGGCAACAACGTACTTTCAGCCTTCCACATCATGCTACAAATTAGACTGAATGCAGTGGCGTACCCAGGATTTCTATCAAGGGGTGGGATGCAGTATGGGTAGGGGTGTCCCCCTCCCCTTTGAAATTTTGTGATAAATTAGGTGTCCTTATATGCAATCTGGTGTCAAATATGCTACCTTTTGAAGTAAAATTTGTGTTAAAAAAATTTACGTATTTTTAGGAACTAAAAAATAGGCATCAGTGAGGGGCATGGCCCAATGGGGTGTCCCCCTCCCCTTTGAAAAATTTTGAACAATTTGGTGTCTTTACATGCAATCTGGTGTCAAATATGTTACCTTTTGAAGTAAATTTGTGTTAAAAAATTTACGTATTTTTAGGAACTTAAAAAATCGCAATAAGTGAGGGGGACATGGCCGAATGGCCCTCCACTCTGCGTACGCCACTGATTGAATGATCCCATACTGATGCCAGGCCCATTCAGATGTTTGGAGATGTATGTCTGTTTTCGGAGAGTGTTCTAATCAGAACAGTTCCATGTATAATTACCTTTTTAATGGTCATGAGAAGGAGTGCAAACCGTGCCCCATTCGCGCGAAGCGCGCCGAAAGTTTGTCATTAAATAAGATTTCCCTGACGAAATCTGCATTCAGAATCTGCATCGAGATACTTAACAATTGCCCAACAAACCTACATGCCACTCAAAAAGCCAGTTAAATAGAGCCACGACACTACTCTTTTACGCAAATGTGGGGGGGGGGGACATTTGGTATTGTGTCCCCCACCCATCGAAATGTGGGGGGACTTGCCCCCCCCGTCCCCCCAGAATTGACGCCCATGCAATAATCATAAATGTTGATAAAGTGTCACACATAATCGTACAGCCACGTTTAAGAAAAGCGATTGCAGCAAACTTTTGTTTTGTACCGGAAAGCTTATCGAAGGTAGACACATTACTATTAATTATTCTTCTGTTATTCGTATGATTAATTTTCTATAAGACAATTTGTAAATTATACGCGTATATATCCAGATACGTCTTTGTTCACACAATCAAATCTAAGTGTACGTATCCAAACTTATACAACGTGTAAATAGCAAGGAAATCTCGCAGGAGATAAAATAAGCCTTGGAAAGATGATCAGGCGAAACAAAAAACCCTACTTTCCTTTATTACGAAATCAAACACAAATTAAAGGCACATTGCTTAATACCATTGTTTGGTGGCCGATAGACGACATTGAAGAACTGTAATATGAAAAAGCTACATTAATAAACAGAATTCGACATGGTTAATATTTTTGCGGATAAACAAGCAGAACCTCACCCTTTGTCTGTGACTTTGGTAAAAATTTTACTAGGAAATAATCATAAAAGTTGATCAGGGGTCACACATTTTCGTACATCCACTTTGTAGAAGAGCGATGGTTTCATGCTTTTGTTTTGCACTGAAAAGCTTATTCGTGATAGAATGAATGTTCTGATTTACGCTTCTGCTATTCAATTTTAAGTTGGACGGTTTCAAATAATCCACCTGTGGCTTAATATGTCTGAGGTTAAACAACCAACTTCAAGTGTTCGTGTACAAAATTATATAACACATGAATAGCGGGAAAGAAAACCCGCAAAATATAACAAATACTAGCCTTGAAAACAACATCAGGTGGAAACAAAGATTAGTATTCTCTTGGAATCAAAATGAAACACAAATAAAAGGCACGCTGAGGCAAGCATACAAGCAAGTAGCCTACTTTACAAAATATATTTCCTCAGCTGTAGGTTCTAAGCAACTGTAGTGTAGCACCTGTGACTCCCATTCTCCATGACACTGCATTACATTCAAGCCCTTGCTGTAATTATGTTACATGAGACAGCTTAAACCATATCGCTCTAATGCCGAGAAGGGGTGATAGATTTGAGATCGCTGGGGTATATTATTGTTGTTGCTTCCTAGTATTTTACAGTAATACAGTTTATTTCTCATTCTATTACAACAGGCTATTACAAGTGAAGCAGTTCGAGCCGCTGTTGCAGAAGCTGTGGACACACAGGCATGGCATGAACTTGGTAGAAATGTTAAAATTTCCCAAAACAGACGAACCGAGATAGACGAGCAAAAAAACACTATCTATGAAAAGACGTACGACCTTCTCGGTTTATGGTATGAAAAGTTTGGAAGGAATGCTACCATTGGAGTGAGTGTATTCTAGTACATTAAATGAAAAAATTATGTCATAATGCAGTCATGATATCATTTTAGTTGGGATATGATATTTTCTATTGTGTAAGTGTCACATTGGTGTTTCTCCTGGAACTTCTTATCACTTTGTTATAAAGTAGGCCTACTGCAATCATATCAGACATTCTCCGTAGTAGCACGAAAGTAACAACTTACATTTTAAGGAGGGCAATTTGCCAGAAAGTTGGTCTGCTCTACTCTTTCCGGCACTCGTCCTAAAATATCTCTACCCGTTTAATTCTTAGTTTCTTCTCGACGCTCTTGTGGAAGCTAACCCGGTGGACCTCGACCTCATATTAGAAGATATTGTTAGGATAATGAAAGAATCGAGTGAAGGGTAAGACTCTAAACGTTATGACTAGTGCTTAATATATGTCCACTGTTATAGTATAGTTTAGTGCCGTATGTAATTTTACTGTTGGGATTTGAGATTTGACGAACTGTATATGTGTATATATATATATATATATATATATATATTATATATATATACATATATATATACATACATATATATATATATATATATATATATATATATATATATATATATATATGGTAACTTCAGTACGTGCTGAGTCAACAAACAATGTTGCCATTTGCGGAGTTTAGATCATAATAGCCATTTTGGACTTTCTCAAACAGGCCACCGTGCAGAAGAGTTCTTCGATATTTCAGCTTTTGGGTGACATAAAACTTTAATTTTGATGGCTTTATTGATCATACAGCCCATTGCTCCTAGGGTCAATGTAACTTTGTATTTAAGCGTGACTAAGGAACTGCTTTATTGTATGGCTAATGAACTGTGGGACCAATGGGTTGTCATCTTCATTCTTTAACCGTATCACCAATGTTGGTGAAGGAAATAATAGGACAGTACCTTACCATCTGACCTTTTGAATGATTGCATTTGAAGCTAGGATTTGTAGTTCTTGTTGGCTTTAATGGAGCATCGGTATCCTTGTAGAAGCACTTCAATCGGTTATTCACTTAAGGATTTCATTGAGTGGTGTTGTATTCACTTGAGAATGGCGTTGAGTAATGTTGGTCTGATCCCACAATGGCTCGGACATGGATTCTAAGAACATGTTGCCCTAGATCTCCAGCAGCTGTAGAACACCCTATCATTTAAGACATGTGTTTGCAAAAGAGATGCCATTACAGGTCAGGGATGTTGTCAATGTAAAGTGCAAGTAGCACACACAAAGGTAGCTAATGTATATATCATGCTTGCCTTCCGTCACAGAACTTTTGTTCGATGAGACCTTAAAGCGGTCGAAAGCAGCATATCCACAGAGGCCATACCGAAGACAGAGTATGCATGGGGTCAGAACAGCTTTGCCTCTAGAACAATTGGTACCAATCCAGATGTAATCATTGAAATTTTTAAGTGTATTTCCATAGGATACTTCTTCCTTCCTAGTGGTTCTAGCAGATCGAATAACTAATTAAGCGTAGACTGTTGTCAGTGTGATATTGATATCCATTGCCAAGTAAGGAGATTCCTCCACATGTGAGGGTTGATCGAGAACAATAATGAAAATAACAAAAGTGAAGATAACCTGCAAAGACTTTGTAAAGGTAAAGGACTACTCCATCGTGATAATTTTTCATAAAGATAATCTCTTATGAAAATCGTCACCACGAGTCGCTGTTTAAAGGAAACGCATCCAACTATATCATCAAAAACAAAAATTAAATATGTTCTTCTGGCCAGTCTATAGGTAATGAAAAGTTTAGACGCCTCTGGCCTTTCGACTTGCTAGATGAGATGTTTGGTTCAAGTCAAGTTATTTGTTACTTAATGACTGTGATATTCAAATACCAGTACTACCATGATAGTCCTTAGAAAACATCAACATGGCAGTGCAAAAAAGTAAATATTTTTAAGGTCAAGCTCCCCTATTGATCTTGTAGCGTTTGTATTTGAAACGTAGATTTAGACACAGGGTCTCGAACATTATCCACTAAGCCATTGGTTTACGGTACTGAGAACTTCAGTCTTAATAAAAGCGTAACTTTATCAATCCAAAGTGAACACCGAGTAGGAGTTGTTAGTTTAGGTCTAGTTTCGTGATTGTGTTACCTTTGCTTTCGGGGTCTTTTAGAAACCTAATTTTGCCTCAAAATCAAACCGTTCTGCCTCTTCAGCCACTTTAGCCTGAGAACGACTAATTGCACATTGAACATAAAATTCAAAGTGACTATTTATTGAAGCTAAGTTCACCTTCTAGATGTACGCTTTGACATTAATGATTAATCATTAAATTTTAATAGTCAGATGGCAGAAGACTCTCTTGACTTGATATTTCTTATCATATTTCATCCTAGAAAAATACCCTCCAGAAGGTAACTTCGACCCTTTCATGCCTTGTCAAAATAAGGGCATGCATGGCTCTTTAAATCGTCATTTTATGTTTAAGGATCAAGTTGAGTGCTAGTCGCAAGCTGATAACCTAACTGAGGTAATGGATTGACAACCAATAGGTCTATATCAGGAGATTTAAAACGTCCAACATGCGGGCCAAGTTGTGATATTGTGTTAGCGCCTAGGGTATTTATGTTGTTACCACTGCATTCAGCTGCCTTGAAAAATGTAGGCTTAGGCCCAGAGTAGAATCCCGTGTCAGATTAATGAAGAAACTTAAAACATTGTTTTCATGGGAGCCTGTTTGGGATTCCAACTTGACTGTCCAATGGCGGCTAGACGTGTCAACTTTATTGATCAAATCTCCACATACATTCATGGGAAATGTATCATGTTAAGCCTTAATCATTACTTTTCCATGTCATTGAAAGTTAAGAAGTTAAATTTGAATAGTTTCTGTTTCGGTCTTTTTGATAATCCAAGTTGGGCGCCCTATACGAGCTTTGCGGTCATGTCCAACTTATTGATCTTGTAACCACTGTATTTAAAGGCAAGGAAAATGAAAGGTAGGTCCTGGAATCAAATATCCAACTTTCGTAACATCGTTTTTGATTCCTTGCCGAAGGCAGGCTAGGAATCAATGCATTCATTATGGCTTGTGTGTATGTGTGAGCCCACGCTGTGTGTGGTCATGATATGTGTATAGGTAAACTCACCAACATATCCCACGAGGTATTGGCCTATTTAAAACTACTAAAAACCTCTTTCCCCTTCTCTATTACACAAATTGCCTCAAGGCTGGACGTTGCCATTGTCCAGATCATGACATATGATACAGCTTGTTGGAAAGATATAATTAATTCACTCGGCAATGGAGATAGCCTCGGGCGTTAGAAAGTGACATATAATCCTACCCCGCAGAAGTGTAATTTTTAGGGTCGGAAATCTAAAATTTTTAATGGGTTCAATACGGCATGCTTAGCGGGTACCTAGCAAGCTGGGGAGAGCTCCGCGCTCGCACGTCTTTCCTGGCTCTTGCGCGGCTCGAAACTGGTGTGGTTGCCCAAAAATTCGGCCACTGCGATGAGAAGTCACGCGCGACTGCACGTGCCTGCATTAGAGCGTAACCCGCCCTCAAGCACGTCCGTCTACTCGCCTCGTTCGCCGGCAGCTTCGCTGCTGGAAAATTCCCTTGTATTCCCTACCGGGTCCTTTCCTAGTGCCTCGTAAGGCAATGAGTGTAGGTATGGGTGTGTGTGCGTGCACTCACCAACGCGGCCTTAGCGGGACACGGGGCAGCCGGCGAGGGCTCCGCTCTCGCACGTCTGTCCTAGCTCACGCGCGGCTCGAAACTGGCGTAGCTGCCCGAAAATTCGGTCACTGCAAAGAGAAGTCACGCGCGGCTGCACGTGCTTGCACGGCACCGCAGCTCGCCCTCAATCGGCCACGTCTGCTCAAGGAGATCTCTGGCAGCTCCGCTGCTGGGCAATTCCAGTCTTTTCCCTACCGGGACATTTCCTGTGTCCCGGTAAGGAAGCGAGGGTAGGTATGGGTGTGTATGTGTGTGTTTGAGTCACTTTGATCGTTAACACGATATCTAAAGAAGGGAAACTCTGACAGTCATTAAACTTGGTACATAGATGCCCAATATTAAGAGAGAGAACCCTACTGTTTTTGGTGGGGTCAAAGGTCATCTGGGGTTACCAGGGGTCAAAATCTGAAAACCTTGTTATCACAATAACTCAAGGTAGAAAACTTGGATGAGTTTCATATTTAGTATGTAGATGCGTTATGAAAAGAAAAAGAACCCTTTAGTTTTGGTGGAGGTCAAAGGTCGTCTTGGGTCACCTGGGTCAAACTCTGACAAACTTGTTACCACGATATTTCAAGGCAGGAAGCTTTGTTAATTTCATACTAGTATGTAGATGTCTATTGGTAAGAGGAAGAACCCTATTGTTTTTGGGGGGTTAAAGGTCATTTGGGGTCACCGGGGTCAAACCTGAAAACCTTGTTAACATGATACCTCGAGATAGGAAACTTGGATTAATTCCATACTTAGTACTTAGTATGTAGAGCCTTATGGTGTGGGGGAGAACGCTGTTGTTTTTGGTGGAGGTCAAAGGTTATCTCGCGTCACCAGGGTCTGCACCCTACAAACCTTGTTAACACGATATCTCAAGGTAGGAAGCTTGAATAAATTTTATACTGAATGTGTAAATGCCTTATGATGAGGGAAGAACCCTATTGTTCCCGTGGGGGTCAAGGGGTCATATGGTATCACGGGGGGTGAAACCCTGAAAATCTCGTTAACATAATATCTTGAGATAGGAAGCTTAGATAAATGACGCTTTTCATAATTTGTATATAAATATGTCATGGAGAAACCCTGTTGTTTTTGGCGGAGGTCACAAGTCATTTTAGGTCTCCAAAGGTCACAAACTGAAACTGTAAATATGACATTACAAGGAAGAAAGCACAGACAAATCCCTTTTAAGGCATGCTTTTTTTTTTTCATTTTTTATTTTCCAAGTTTTGGTGGGGTTCAAAGGTCATTTGAGGCCAGGAGGGGACCAACTTTGAAAAAAATGATGTAGTACAGAAGTATAAATTTCATATAGGAATCTTGGTGTAACAAAGCACCCTCCCTTTCGGCAAGGAATCTCTAAGCCTTTAGGCTTTCTGGTTACAGAGACGCAAGACATCGTTTTTTACAGATTGAGGCGAAATACAAAATTCCAGATGGCTGCAACAATTACTTATGGGCACAACAACGACTTTGATCGTGTCACCAGAATCCCATTACAACTGTGTTTGCTTGCAACTTTGTTTATGTGCACTAATTGAATGATTTTCGTCTCAAAGGCATCTAAACCTTAAATCACAGGACATGTTATTACATAACAGATTCACAAATCAAGTATGCTTCTTGAGATCAGTTTGCCCATTTCGGCACAGAACCAAGAAGAACAATATTTTTGTTACAGATTTGGGTGCCCACAGTTAGTATTTAACGCTTCCACTGCATAATCTTGGATCAAACGCGAGATTGTTCGTATCCCATAATGGGTGTCGAAAAAGGCATCGGTCACACAACTAGCGAAAGAAATGATAAACGTGGACCATAAAGGATGCGTTTGAAACATGCTGACTACTTTACTGCTAGTTGCGATCATAGAAGGAAATCTAAGAAGAAAGGAGATGCAAATCTTGTTCTTTGTGTTCAAAATTTTGGCTTTATGAGTAGTTTTGGGAAAAGTATATGTTTTTAGAATGTCATTTTGTAGTGAGTTGAAAAAAATGCCGCCATGGTGGTACTCTGATAAAAGTCGGGAAGAGTTGTGACAAAATGTAATTCAACCCCCCCCCCCCAAAAAAAAAAATCCTATAAGTGAGATTTCGGTGGTTTTTTACTAGATATTTATTTAAATGGGTCATTTCCAAGATGGCATTTTACGTCATTGTAAAGGAAAATACATCTTAAATAACAGTTTTTGCTGATTGAAGGAAAATTTGCTGTACTCAAATTTTGTTTTGCATGGTTTTGTTACGATTAAGTTGACCAGCAGTACTACTGTAGACCTGAGGCTTTCTTAATTACCTATGATCTTGCACCTCTATCACAAAACCACCCAAAATGACTGCTCTTTTGCTTACTATAGAGTACATGGAAGATAAAAACAGTCTTCTTGATTTCTTGCACTTAGGTTTCCAGGGGAAGAGTGTTTTAACTTAAGCATGTTCATAATGTAGAAAGCCAGCAAGTGGCAGAGCTCACTGGAGAGAGGATCAAAATTGTGGTTTGGTCCTTCAACAGGCTTGACCAGGGGTGCATGGCCCCAGGATTTGCCCGACAGGGGCCCAAGCTGTCTGGCAGGACGGAGGGCAACCCGAAGACTTGAAAAGGGCGATGGGTTGGTTGCTGTAGTTATACTGAAAGCAAAATTTTTGGCTCCTAAAGCGTGCCGAAAATGTTTGGTATATTTTGAGAGAATTTGAAACTTTGGGGGTTTTAGAAAAGAAAATCTAAAAGTCGGAAAAATTGGGAGGTTTTACTGAGAAATCTGCTGTACATGACAGCGATTTCAAGTAAATCGTGGACGTTTTCGGATTTAAGTATTTTGTCGTACCTATAAAGGCGTCCTGACGAAATTTAAAAAGTTCCTCGTGGTCAGCTTTACCCGATGGGGGCGATGCCCCCTGCTCACATCTGGTACCACCCTTAATTTGTCCGTTTCTGTTTTCAAGATCGTTACAATCAGGGTTGTTAATTGTTGAATACTGGGATGTTCCCATTTTCACAAAATTGTTTGTCATGAAGCTGTGCTTTTCTATGGATATAAGTCTCTAGTCAATTTAAGTGGTACCATCACAGACGTTTGAAACGGTGGCTGGGGGCTTTAGTCCCCAACCCCGTCAAAAATGTGGCGGATGGAACTATGATTCAGCCCCCATCAATTCAAGGACGAAAACCGTATTTTTCCATTGTGAGAAATGTAAAAAAATTACAGTAATTTACTTTAAAATTTGTCTAATATGGTGCACCAAATTTCATCTAAGGACGCTCAAATATTCGAAAATGTTCCAAAGGTAGGGGGACAGCTCCTCACCTTAGACCAGCGCTTCTCAACCGGTGGGCCGCGAAGCTCTCCTAGGTGGACCGCGAGATCCGCCATAAAAATAAAAAAAATGAAGAAGAAAAAATGAAATTTTTGTAAGGTGGGCCTCAGAAAAATTCTGAGAGTCGAAGTGGTCCTCGAGTTAAAAAAGGTTGAGAAGCGCTGCCTTAGACCCTCCCAAGGGACGGCGATCCGAGACAACGCCCCCCCCCCCCCCCTCCTTCTCGAGCAGATTCCTACGTAATGTTTAGCATCGCTGTTTGACGTGTATAAGTTATGAGCCTATCCCTGTAGAGTTTACCCTAGGCCCTTACGATAGGTTATGACCTGTGCAATTACCCCTCAAACGCAGTCGTTTTAAGTACTGGTAGAGCTTTATTAAAAAGGGTACTCTTTCGCCTACATATACGGTACTTAAATCATTTCTATGGCATCAAACATTGCAAATGAAAAGACGTTGGGTTAAGCTTCTCACCGGTTTAGTCGCATCCATTTACAATTAAATTAGCAGTGGAAAACATTTAAAAGTTAAGATCTTCAATTTCAGTACCTGCCATCTGAAGCTTTCAAAGATTAGAGGCTGGATCATTAAACTCCTGAGTTTTGACATTTACTACGAGTGGGTTACTATTTTTTACATTTGTAGACAAAACGTATTCATACTGAAAATTAGTTAGGGCTTCAGTCTCCTTCCCGAGCTGGTCCTGAATTAAGCTGGTGATTATACGATATTTTTTCTTGTTGTGTACTTTATTATTTGAGTGAGTCATTTCAACACCTACTATATGCAACTGATGGTGATGTTACTGTGAGTCTGAATAGTTAGCTATACGCCTATAGTTGGGCGGATTTGAGACAAAATATACCTACCCAGCCCCCACCCTCCCAATTTATGTAGCAAAGATTTCAATCAGTGTTGGCAGCGTTGGACTTGAGAGCAACACATTGACAGTCAAGCAGACGTTTTGAGTCGCGGAGAAATTAGTGCCACTTCTGACGTAACTTTGACTAACTCTGTGCCCTGAAAGGTTAACTCGTTGAAACCCCCTCCAATTATATCAAACGTCTATCAAAATCTGTTCAAGAAAATTGAGTGTAATGAATCATTTGCAAAATTTCTGATGTCATGGTTGACACATTAATATGCAGGTCCATACAAATTGCACATTTTGCTGATCACAGGAAATTTGTTCCACTCATGTTCGATTGACTACATGTTATTACATTTAAATTTAAAACCAGTACGGTAGTAGTACAGTTGTCCTGTTTCCGACCGAAGTCCGTTATGACTATAAATAATCGTAAAATTAGGATCAGACCCCGTTGCCTTCCCTACAGAATATGTGTGAAGTAAACTTGGCATTTAAGTGGTAAGGAAAGTAGGATGTAATTTTAGCAGGTAATGCATGAGAGCAATTGGTTTTGGTAACTGGACCTAAAAAGCACTGGGTTTTGCTTACGACCTGTATGTTCAGGATCATTTTTTAACACAAGAAAAGCAGCATTTGAGAACGAACTTAGTACAATCATATAAACGTGCTATGCTATAAGCTACAGGGCGTTGCCAGGATTTCAAAAATGTTGGAAAGGGACAGGGCACATTATGTGTACGTCCTCGTTACAGAAAGCTCAATGTGGGTTTGCCTTTGTTCCACATTAGGCCCGTTCCGGCTACAAGCATGTGAAAAGCACTACTGTAAATGGTAGGGGGTTGGCCACATGGAAATTTTATGTAAATAGTTTTGCTTTTGTGAGATTGTAAATAGCCCTATGTGATACGCTTTTTTTCCAAAAGTCCCCTGACTCTCTGGCGAAGAGCCAGGGGCTGAAAATGACGTACGTGGATGTCAATTTTCAGAATATAATGGATTTGCTATTAATGGCACTTTTGGCTTTTTAACCACGAGATAACTAACAAATAGGATTTTAAGTATAAGCTATCGTGTTTGCCATCAAACTAGAGCTTTTATCATGTAAAATCAAATTGGATAAAAAAGGAGACATATTAGTTGCAGGCCATTTACTGTGATAAGCTTGGGTTCCAGGTGGTGTTTTATATTGCTTACACAGAAATATTGTTTGGTAGGAGAATCCTGTAAATAGTTCGCGGTTATGATTTTGCCGGCCCGGTTTGAGTTCGCCTTTGTTTCGCCGTGCCTGTTTCTATGTACGTAAAAAGACCCCCCTCGTTACAGCTATTGCAGAAGACAACTACGGTGATCCGGTCACATGACACCCGAGTAAAGCTGCTTTTTATCGGGGATGCTGATTAGCACATTTAATGAGGTTGTATACCTTGCTTTTTACGTACGTAGAAACGGGCACGAAGAAACAAAGTAGAACTTAAACCTGACTGGACAAAAACATAACTCTGAACTATTTACAGAATTCTTTACATTGCGCTAGCAAACAAAATGTCTGTGCTAACTATGTACAAAACCACCCCAAACCCAAGCCAATCACCGAGGACTATTTACAATTTCAATATTTACAAATTAACTATCACCCGGCCCGCCCGCACTGAAACAAGTGGACCCCAACACCTGCCGAACGTCGACCTTGGCAAACGGACGAAGTCGGCCTCCACCCTCAGCTTAATCTCCGTCCTCACCGACGCCAGGACGACGTCCACAGGCTTCCCCTCTCCCCTAAACACAATATTACACCGGTCTCTCCACAAGGCCAGCTTTATGGAGGCCGAAACAAAGGTAAGTATCCCGCGAACACTTGTATTGCATGGCGGGGGTGACAGACCATACAAAGCGTAGTCCTGGCTGACCGCCCACGTGTTACAAAACGTGAGGCGATCAGCCAGAGCTTGAAACCACTCCCAGAGGAGGGCCACAAAGCCACACTGCCAAAACACATGTGGCACACTCTCCCACCCTGTGCATCCAGTGCGGGGGCAAATGCCATCTCCAAGACGCCACCGAAGGCGCTTGAGATTCGTTACGATGGCGTCGTGTGCGATGCGCCACAGCAGGTCACGCCGGCGGTGATCGAGTGTCCTGCCGTGGACTACACGCCACACTTCCGGCCCTGACGCATAGTCAATGAGGTTGTATACCTAATGCACGTGGTCAGCAAGCAGGAAAAGGGGAAGTATGTTGGCTTATTGCTCCTGTAAAGTTTATATCTTTGTGCAGGAACGGACGGGGCCACTGCAATCAAGCAAGTGACCAAACAATGGCTCATTTAGTCGGGTGAAACCTGCAAGGTTAAATCATAAACGTGAAGTAAGCTATCAGTGCAAAATGTTACTGAAAATGACGTACATGGATGTCAATTTTCAGAATATAATGGATTCGCTATTAGTGGCACTTTTGGCTTTTTAACCACGAGATAACTAACTAATAAGATTTTAAGTATAAGCTATCTTGTTTGCCATCAAACTAGAGCTTTTATCATGTAAGATCAAATTGGATACAAAGGGGACACATTAGTTGCAGGCCATTTACTGTCACAAGAGGTCCAAATTCTATAACACGCCCCTTTCATCATGAAAGTTGCCTGTGCCGTATTTAGTAATCTTGCGGAATGATATCATTTTACAGGAATAAGATACGTAGCCAAAAATTCAAATGTAGAGTGATTTACTACTACATATTTAATTTACTACTGAATAATTGACTCAAGTGTGAATATACGTTCTGAAAAAGTAGGATAAAAAATCCCACCAACACTGGCCACGTATATAATAATCCTGAAACTGGGTAAAATTTGCGTAATAAATGATGTTTATTGGGTTACCCAAGAGGCTGGTTACCCAATTGAGTGGTCACTAACCTCTCGATAAACACACTAATCAACAATTTTTAGAGTGTATGGGTTTTAGAAATTGCGATTTTCACTTCTGATGATGTTTTTCTACATTTCCGATCCCGGTTCATGGTCCTAGATCAAATGTCAGAGGACCTTAATATGTAATATAGCCGTTTATTACTACTGTATGTTCATATAGGTTTGTGAGCATGACGAAGATCATGAACCTTACGTTTTCAGTGATTCAGTAGCCGGAGTTCAACATAGGTATCAATTATAGGTAGCAAAGGTATATGTGGGAAGTAAAAAATTCAAAGTTTCGTAAAATTGATTTTTTTTGTCAAGTATTACTTTAAAAAACATTTTTAATTTCTAATATAATAACTTTGCCTATAACGTTCACAATTTTTTACTTTCAAATTCCAACTTGTAACCTTGATTCTTGTTATTTTGACCTCACATCTCATAAAGTTGACTATAATTGTTACATTTTTACTTTTGGAGTACATCCTGGGACCTAAAATTTCACCCTTGCTGTTTTCAATTTGATTTGGATAATCAAACTTTTCACCTAAATCCTATTGTCTTGACCTTTTATTTCATTATTTTGATTATTACGGTCACATGTATTTGCCTCTGTATTCCATTGTAAGGACTTCTGACCTCATAATGTTGACTTCAAAATAAAATATTCAGTTTCATTCACATAATTATGGCCTTTTAATTGCCAGTTTTATTTCATTAGTTTGACTCATACTATTTTGTTTGGAAGTAAAAAGCCAAAGATTTGACTTAAAATGCTTTAAAGTTCCTTGACATATCCAAATTTTGACTTTTGACTGTAATCAATGAAAAGTCCAAATAATGGCTCCAAATGTAATATATATATATATATATATATATAATCTACAATTTTATAATGACACCATTATACGAAGGCTTTCCAACCTTCAATGGAGAGTTTTCATCGACGTCAGTGTGACGTCATCATTGTGTTTTGTTTTGCAAGGTAACTTCAAACATGTAGTCCAAGATAGTCATAGAAAGGTTTTTAGGCATACATTTGCCAATAATACCCACACTATATATATATATATATAAGTTTACACCTTTTTTGACAAAAGGTAGGAAAAAGGGTTTTACAAGTCGCCTTTTTGGATTTGACCTAATATCGGCCCTCCCACGTGTGGAATTTGGTGGATTTTTCCCTGGGTACATTAGACACCTCCATTAATACAAAACTGCATGAAACTCTTTTGTAGGATTTTTGGGGTCAAACCATATATCTACCCGACTATAAGATTTGGTGGTTACCTAGATGGTGCATCATCATTTATCGATCTGACTTAGTAAGAAAATAAGACAAACAAGTTACAGCACCCGAAGACCATCTTCTTTCCCACGTAACGTTAAAAAACCGGCCATCTACAATGTTAGACGACAGAGCACTGCACTAATTAAGTCACTTCAAAGGTTTTCTTGGAGGAAGGACTCTTCAACGTTAATTGGAGATAAAATTCTGGATAGACAGCTTCTTCCAATTAAGAGTATGCCGCCTGCTGCCCACCTGTTGAAAAGTTACTATTTGGTCAATACAAGATTTCAAAACTGTGGAAAATAACTTTTTCGGACAAGTGATGCCACGACTACGATGCCGCCTGATCAGTCATACATTGTGTGACATTTATAGAAATTTATATGGTGGTCTAAGCTAGTCCCCAATTCATCTGATCGGTTAGGTTAGGTTAGATGAGGTTTAATGTCCCAGTTTCCAACCAATTGGTTCAAGTCGAGACGACCACGGCCTTTTTTCCAGTTGTGGCTCACTGGCTTGTTTTCCCTACTCCATTGTTTATGCTGAGCACCAAGCACAAAGGCAGTAGGTTCCATTTTTCAAGTCTTTGGTATGACCCGGCCAGGATTTGAACCCTGATCGGTAAAATTATATGTAAGTCGTAAGGCTTTTGCTGCCTGTGTTGCTTCACATACCAACAGAAGTTACCGGGGGCAACATGAACTGAATTTGGACCATGGAGGGTACAATGGGCTGAAGACCCTGAGTTCGTTGTAAAAATTGATCCTTTAGTTTAGTATGGTCATTGGGTTACTTGCTTTGCTGCTTATACCAACTTAAAGCAACGAACCTTATATGTAAATCATCATTTTCGAAAGAACGAAAAGTACATGTATTGGAAAATTAATATCTATGTCATTCCACTATCAACCCTTTCCAAAACTAAATACAAGGATGCAAATTGTTTCCCTTAACCCTTTGCAACGTAACTGTCACAGATGGTGCAATGCTTTGCAATTAAAGTCCCTTAAGGCCAGTGTCAATTGTACAGGCAACCAGCGTATCCGACCATATTAAAGATTTAATTCAACGATAATTCCAATACAATATCTTCATACCTTTAGTCCATAGTTTAGTTCCATCCAAAGTTGTAGTATTGCAGTATTGAGGGGGCACGAAACATAGTTTTCAGGTAATGTTAGGTCTTGGTAATTTGAATAAGTTGTCAAGCTTTGAAACATAGGAGCTAGAAAGTGGTGAAGATGTAACGTGCTTTTTAAGACGAAAAAATTGGTGTACTAATGTGATAACGTGTGGGTAAAACAGTTGCCTCTGCATTTAACAACTAACATTTTTTTCTATTTGCAGAGATTTGTACTCGTATGAAGAAATTCCAGACATCTATACCCATTATACATTACCGGGAAGAAAAGAGGTAATTAAGTTCAATTTAAATCAGGGTTAAAACATTAAAACTATTATGGCTTCGAAGGTGTATCATTCGTAAAGTATATGTGTATATGTCTGTCATGAAAACCTTCAGCCTCTGCTTTCATGGACCAAAATAGCCACCCGGAATGTCCATTACTTTAAATACGGCTCAAATAAGTTGTTCCAGTTCATTTCAAACCATGTCAGATATATCTTATATTTCCGAAAAAAGCAAAATATTAAAGGAAAACGAAGGAGCTACCTTAAAATACTTAAGCAATTCAGTAACATAAACGTTGTTGCAAAGGATACCACGGGTCACTCGTTGACCTTGGGGTGACTGCATTTCCCACTTGAGCTTTTCTACTGGCAGTTTCAAACTTTCAGTGCCCTTGATTTGCTGATCATTTTATAGAATGAGCACAAATGGCAATTTATAATACAGATGGAATTTGTTGATGATGCTACGTTATTGAAAATCTTAGTATTAAGCTTCTCTCTCTGCCTACCTGCATTTGTTGGCGTAACTTGTAATAATACGCCAATTTCTTTCAAACGAGGGAGAACTTTCTGACATAGTAGGTCTATATGACACGACCGACCTCTGCGCGTTGGCAGCATTCAAAGAGTGTGTATTTTCACAACGCATGCGCGTCGGTCGAGTCGTGTAGGTACGCGTTTGTTTCTTTCCTTTGAATTACGTTTTTTTTTTTTTTTGATCCGTTGATATTTTGCCGCCTGATGTATTCACCCTAAACGTTGCGCAGTTTTCTCTTCATTACAGTATTTACCAATATATACTCCAGTCAAAGAGTACACGAAACACATTTGAACTACTGCTGCATTCTACTGTTCTAAGCGAGTAACCACAGCCTTTGAACAGTGATGGTTCCGTTATTCCTCCATCACATCTATGCATATGTTGAGAACAATTTATTCGTCTTAAGTGTCGCACGATAGTGCGACACCCACGTTCGTACATGCTGTGAGGTCCTGACACGATGATAGCACGGTTAAGGAGATAACTCTCTTGTCGAGCCTTCCTGCCCCGTCCTAGCCCGCATGTCACACAAGTTAGAACAAATTTAGCGGCAGCCAAGACTGACATCTTAATCTCGCTAGTGCAAGTACGCAGGAACCACATCTGATCCTATCGAGATATAAGACAACAAGAATACGTCTTACAAGTTCGAAGTCTATCTATGACTACAGAAAATAAGGGTGATGGCTGTCCATTGTACTGAGTGCGATGAAATGAATACAGTATAAATTACGGTATAGTTTTGGGATGCGTTCTTCTCTTGGTTGTTGGCTACATCAATTATGAAAATCAATTTATATCTCATCAGAGTATAAATTAACAACGATCTTAATACAATATCCGGTGTCCCGCAAGGTGTCCTTCTTGGACCTCTCTTTTTTGACGCTTTCATGAATGCTATTAGCTAAGGTTTTTCAAACTAGTGTGTCTTTTAGCTACGAATATGTTCATTTCTAATAACAATTATGCACTTTTTGCAACAAATTAGTCCAAATGAATTATTTGAATTCAAGTCAACTTGTAGTCTACAATTACAAGGCTGTTAAAGGTTGGTAAATTCAATCTCATTTGCCTAACTTCCATCTTCATACCTTATCTCGTTGCTGAAGTATAAAATCTTGAAATTATCTAACTTATTTTGAAAAAGACGATTGCACAATAATTACGTTTAGTGCTCTTTTCGTAAAACTTACATTAAGCTACCTGCATTTTGTTAATAAGGAAGCTCCCATGACATTGGAAAAACAATTTTTCTGCACCAAATTGTGTAAAAACAAGGCATGCATAGAAACGTCCTTTTATAACCACCAGGCAGTGATTAAGTGTTGGTACGAGTTTTGTTTGGGGAGGGGGGAATTGGAAAAGTAGACTGATTATCCGAGTAGTGCAAGGGTACATCACAAAAGTTGCTGCACAGTTAACCATTTAAAATAAGGTGATTAAGGTTCAAATATTCAATATTCTTGCATAAGAATGTCTTGTGTCGATGGGGGTACGGCCGTCGAGATTTTTTATTGCAGCTTTGTAACATTCACTCTTAATTATTTTGCAGCCATTATCCTACACTTCACTACACATTGATAAGATCAATTCTACCGTTTTCAATTCAAGTGACATGTGACTGACTTTAAAAGTGATTTAAATTGGAAATTACTAAAAAAGGATGGTTGAGTTAATTTCCGAGGTGTTTTTAACTTTCTGCTTATACACTGAAAATTCACCTGTGTAAGCACATTAAAGATATGTACATCCCTACTGCAAATGATGTAGTTGTTCTTCCGAAATTGGGGCAAATCTTCCTTATGAGCATTGTCGGGTCTCTTTGCCAGACACTGGTAGTATATAAGGTCTGTAATAGGTATGTATGGTCTGTATATATGGTCTGTAATAAGTATTTAAACAAGTAAATTAGTGCAGACAAGGGCAAGTTTTACACACCTTTGTTTCTTACTCAAGGAATCATACGTACACCTCAGTTAAGTATATAAATTACCATTAGTTCTTTGCTTTGTTCGATGTTCGTGTAGCCAGTTTCGTTTGTCATTCTTGGCACTAAACTGCTGCCAATTTCTCTGAATACTTTCTTTATATGTTATTCAAAATGTTCACAAAATGATCCTCAGGACGCGAGAAAACGCACAACTTATCAATAAATATCTTACAATTATTGCCCTGCCTGATTGCTTCATCACACGAGACAGCTGTTCTCCTTAGTTTTTATTTTAAACAGCATCCTTCATTTGAAATCTACGATGGAAGGGTCTGGCAGATGAATAAAGATAATGTTAAGTTTTTTAGTAATCAGTTTCAGTTTGTTTCCACATCAATAATCATGACACATATACAATGAGTGTACTTGTCAACAAGATTGTGGAGGAGGACCGAAAAAGCAGAAGCTTTTGCAAGCAGTCCCTGAAATACTAATGAAAACAAAGATAGGCAATACACCTACAGAAAATTAACAATGGAAAGTAAAGCACAACAGACAGAATCAGCAATAACTTAAGCAGTTGCAGTGATTCAGTAAATGATTATTAACCCTTCTTTGAGAGAAACAGTATTCTTGGCGGTCTAAATATCATTATCTAGAAAGTTCCTATAATTTTTACACAACTATTTAAAAATATCTAAGGGAAATATCATTGCAAGAGAGAAGATTAAGACGAAAGTCATGAGATGACCTAGCGAAATGGAAATGTTATTCATTATTTTACTATAGATGTTAACAGCACTATCTGGTAAGAGAGCTCTAACACACTTATATATACGTAAAAAGTGTTACATGAAGTTTGAATATGTCAAAGATATTTTGGATTCTATGAGAGAAAAGTAATTTGGATGAAGCAAAATAATCAGAGTGTGGTAAAATACATTTTGTTTTTGCAAAATATTTAAAAGATCTAAGTAGGTTGAGTTATGTAGGATGAACCTAGGATGAGTGTTATCCCAGCAAGCAAGCACCATAGGGTCCAAACTGGGTGTTACTTGGGAAGCTTGGGCTTAATTGGGCTGAGGTTGGTGTCTACCTCGGGTCCCAACTGGGGCCCAATTGGGCTTATGAAAGAGATGAAAGAGATGTCTTTAACTCATTTGGGCTAGGTGGGACCCACTTGAGATAAATTGGGCTAAGTTAACCCAATTGGGGCCTGATAAAATCCATGTGACAAAACAGATTGGGCCCCAATTGGAACCCAATATGGTGTGTTGTTGGGTAAGGTGTCACTCCGCCCTCCTGCATGTAGCCGAAGGGACTTAAAGAAGAAATATATAAAACTAGCTTTCAAGAATGACTTCACACACTCAACGTTAGGCAAACGTTACCTTTTTTTTATTATTATTATTTTCTTTTAGTAGAAAACTCCTTCACATGAACGCCAATAGTTGGTAGTAAATTAACAACTTGTTTACACTTTGCATGTCTCTATCGCTAATATTCTCTTGAGTGGGGTGGGAAGGGTGCAAGGATGGAAGGCAGGTGGAGGTATTTTTATGATGTTTGTTTGCAATGTTTTCCCTCTCTATGCGTAACTATCAGGTTCGTTTTCTCAAAGACTGTCACAACCAAATATACCCTTAAGGTTTTTAAGTTCCTTTTATATAATTTGTTTCCGGTATGTTTCTCTGATGTGATGTGTTATTTCTGTTGAAATTCATCAAAATCAAATAAAGTGATATAAATTGATTTTCTACTGCCCTATCGTGAATCGGATTCTTAGTTACACGAGACAATTGGACACGGTTTGGGCTATGCGTTGTAAATTTTTGGCGCAACTAATAACAAGTTTGAATCCACGAAAATTTGGTTTCTGTTGAATATGGTTACAATGGTTTTGAAATGGTACGTGGCTGTTACGTAAATTGCAACCCGACACGTATGAAGAGATAAAAACACATAATATGGAGTCTTATGATAGCAAAGTACTTTTTGTATGAAACAGAAATTTGATTTGTAATGAAATACACCCCATTACCAGTGGATTGTAAAATTCAATGAGATGAGTTATGTGGCCCTTTTTCAAGGCAAAATGAAATATACTAAGGAAGATCGATGGTACTTCATACAAAAAAGGGTTGCCTTACTGAAAAAGAACACAAATTAGAAAACTGTTATTAATCTTAAAACTACGGTTTCCATTTCATTGGTGCCAAGTATAATGGATATAAGTGAGATAGGACACCACTAAATAACCAAATACACAAATGTTCTCTACAGTTGGCTTTACGAGTATATAAAGCAGGTAGTGATCAGTATATAAAGGGTACATAATATTGTGTTGTAGAAATAATTAAAAATAGAGAAGACCCCTAAAGGTCTGGTGACATGGAAATTACATAGTTTGATGTTTGATGTATTGATGTAAAAAGCAGTAAAATTCCAGAAAATAGCCGCAATTTCAATCAAAATCCATCAAATATCGACCACTTTACACTATTTTTACACTTGTATCATAAAATAGCATCAGCTAGAAAGGCAAATTTGTGACGTCGAAAGATGGAAGTATCAAATACGTCTACTGTTAGCTTTTGATTTTTCAACCTTCATCTCAAGAACAGTTGTATCATTGTCATCCCCTTATGGATTTATTATGGAAGTTAAAATTGTTTCCTTGGAAAATATTGATATCACTCACCACACCATCACACAGTAAACTATCTGATCAGAAATTAAGAGATAATTTATTTAGGATTAACAAAAGAAAAAAAAGGCAGTACACTTAGATCACCAGGCCAACTCCACCCTAACCTTGGAGACAAGTAAAGGCTATTAAAGTCTGTAATTAAAGACAATAAAAGTCTTTATTGTATGTTGGTACTGTTATATTACTCCAGGTTGTACATGTACTCAGAAATGTACTCATACTAGTACTCGAGAACATTTTTCTGTACTCGTACTCGTACTCATGGCTTAGTACTCGTACTCATACTCGTACTCGAAGCCTTGTACTCGTACTCGTGCTCGGGAGTTGGTGCTCACACAACATTATCAAACGGTTTAATACAAATGTCTCTTTATTACCGTTATGAAGAGAACACTCGAAGGAATAATTAACAATGACGAAACAGGGCCTGGGCGAAATCTCTAGGGGCCAGTTCATGACACTATCTAAGCGGAGCACCAAGTGGTATGCCTACAGATGGTTAACACTCAGGCGGACCCTTCCTTTTCCACATGTTTTGGGTACAATCGCGAAGGGGAATGAGGGGAGGGACATATGTTACGTCTGGTTCAGGTTCAAGATATCGTTGACTAAGCTTTGAACTGATTATATTTTAAATTGTTATTATTTAGTGATATTATTTATATTTTATGGATGCGCAAAAGGCAGGAAGTGCTATCTAAGAGGAGGGGAGGACGTCCTATACTCTTAAGAAATTTTTGTCTTTGTGAGGTGTCTTGGATGCAAAATGGTGCTATCTTTCTAAAGCTTTGTAAAGGTTGAATTCATTATATGTTTTGGAATCCTCATTATTGATTGATTTTTTTCTACAACGTTAGGGTGTACTTCGAGGGGATATTGCCAAAGGGGAGGTATTACACCGCTACTCTTTGAAAAAAATTTCTTGTCCTAAGCTCTCCTAGATCCAAAGCAGTGTTATCTTTGGTGAAGCGTTGGACTCATAGCATGATCCAAACTTCTGATTATTTATTGAAGTCTTCGGCTGTGGCATGCATGGCACCCCTAAAAGGATGATACCCGGTGGAGACTTCCACCTAGCGCTCTTAGTGCAACACTAGGATAGCCACAGTTAGTTAATACGTAGCCATGACGTAAACACTCGCCCATGGTGGGGGTTCTTGGATCTCCCGGGAAATGTCTTTAGGGAAAAGAACCCTCAAATGCAATTTTCCAGGTTTGGGGGCCTTGAAATCATAATTTGGACAGTTCAATTTTCAGCCCCATCTGTATATTTTCTCAAGTAGGCCACTTTCATGTACGGTTTGGAAATCTCAGGGGGCAGTAGCCCCCCTCCCTCAGGCTACGACCCTGTAAAAGAAGTGATATAGAAAGATGAGCAGAAGATACCTATTTGTATGAGAGTGTAGTTGTTCTTATTATCAATTATAGGCAGAACTGTGGACTCCCAATGGTTTAGAGTAACGTGAATTTGAAGTCTTTGTTAATTAATTCAAGATATTTCATTAATAATTTCTTTCACTAAGTTTTTGGTCATGATCTGGGTGAGGTTAAATATAAAACTTTCATCTGTTAACTCTTTTTTGGCATGGCCGACATCTTGACAAGGTGGCGACGACTTACCACTTTTGTTTTGTCACAAACGACTTTCTTTACCCCGAAAAGGGTGATACAGCCTGTAATTACACCTTGGTGTCCTTTTTCGCACAGTGAAACTCTGTACGTAACATAGCACATTGGAGGCTACTTTTAATCCAAGATGACCGCCAGTGAAAGTTGTAAAAGTACTTGACTCAGTGTTCGTGCCATAATTAAGAGATTGAAGTGTCCCAAAAGGTGACGATTCTGTCCTTTTTCTGAATGCCTTGCGCTCATTTCATAAACGGTTTGCGTTGTTTTTTATTGATTCCTTGCCGAAGGCAGGCAAGGAATCCACGCATTGATGATGGCGTATTTTTTATGTATGTGTGTGTATGTGAATGAGTGTGTTTGTGACACTTTGCACGATATTTAAGAAGGAAAACTCTGATAGTCCTCAAACTTGGTACACAGATGCCCCATATTAAGAGGAAGAACCCTATTGCCTTTGGCGGGGTGAAAGGTCCTCTGGGGTGACCGGGGGTCAAACTCTGAAAACCTTGTTAACACAATATCTCAAGGTAGGTAGTTTGAATAATTTTCATACTTAGTATGTAGATGCCTTATGGTAAGAGGAAGAACCCTATTGTTTTTGGTGGGGTGCAAAGGTCACCTGGTTTCACCGGAGATCAAACCCTGAAAACCTTGTTAACAGAATATCTCGAGATAGGAAGCTTGGATAAATGAATTTGAAGTTGTATATAATTTTTTCATGTTGAGAGGAGAAACCCTGTTGTTTTTGGTGGAGGTTATAAGTCATTTGAGTTCACCAGAAGTCAGAAACTGAAACTTTGTAAACATGACATTATAAAGGAGGAAGCACAGACAAATCCCTTTTAAGACTTATTTTTTTACTTTTTTTTTGTTTTGTTTTTCACGTTTTGGTGAGTTTCAAAGGTCATGTGAGGTCAGCAGAGCTCAAATTGTGAACACATTGTAAAAAATGATGTAGTACAGAAGTATAAATCTGAGGGATGAATCTCCGTGTAACAAAGCACCCTCCCTTTCGGCAAGGAATCACCAGGCCTTTGGGCTTTCAGGTTATTTCCTAAAGTTTTGTGGTTCAAAGTCAATTGTTAAACTAACTGTTTCTCTTTTAATGAGATTCAGTTTTCTCATTGGGTGCCCGGACTGTGTAGCTAATTATTAACCGGTGTTACGATGTTCTTGGACAATCAATAGTTTCGGGTTCACTGCTTGTAAAGGTGTTCATACCTTCACTTCGAATTATCTCAAGCTTTCGAGGATCAAACTCTTACTTTGGTCATGGTGTAAACCGATCTATTAGCTTCACTTCAATAAATGCCTTTTTGTAACTCATTCTTCTTTTTAAGTCAAGTGTCTAATTTACCTCTTACCTACATATTATGTCTCTTAGAGCATGGTGTAACTTATTTCCGATTCATAAAACTAGCAGAGTGCTCTTTTAAATCGGAAGATGAATGTGGATTAACATGGTAGATAAAGATTCCTTCTTTATGAGCCTGAATCGAAGCGACCAATGTTTAACGATATTTGGCCCCTTCGAGTGAAAATGTAACATTTTATTTTATTTTAATATAAGGAGATTGCTTGAGTTTCCCTTTTAAGTGAACGTTCAAATCGTAAGGGGGTTTATTGCGTTTATTTTGTTTGCCATACGATTTTACAGGAATTGTTTGGCTAGGGCTGTTATATTATAGTCAAAAACAAAGCTCTGTTGCATCATACTCTATGGAGTACCGTAATATTCTATTTAGAAGACATCATAATTTATGTTTGTTTGGCATACCCAAAAAATTCTTGTCAAATAACTTTGAATAAACTGAGTTTTCCACAAGGAACATAAATTTTCTAATTTGAATGCAAAATGCTTTGTGTTCGTTAACTTGTCTAAAATTACAAATTAATGCAGCAAGTCCCTTTGGTTCACCTTTAGCACGCCATACTTTTCTTACATTTTAAATGTTGACAATTGCAACAAGGTCAGAATGAACCATGTCATCAGCATTACTGAATACGTCGCAGTAGAAATACGACACTATGCAAGATTATGATAGTCAGTCACAAATATTCTGGCTTTAGCTGTTTAATATGTACTTCATTTACGTTATATTTGCAGAAAAATAAAGCAGAGGAAATGAAGGTCTTTTTCAATAACCTGGTTCCTTATTTACACGTAAGTATCACGTTAAGTATTGAATACCTTTTTGGTTGTGAACGAAAACTTTTTGTGGGATAAATGCATTTCATGAGTTTTCGCACTTCCACAATGGGTTAAGAAGGTGAAAAATCTTTTGCACTGGTAGTAAAACTGTTTGATCCAATCCCTATAAGAATCAGTAAATGAGATGACGTTCAGCTGAATTATACATGATATGCATAATATTACTTATATTCAGGTCAATAACTACAGGAGGTCCCTCCGTTAGTAGGTATTACCATACTGAACGTTTTATTGAAAATTAGCTAAACCTTCAACTGCAGGGGAGGAAGTAACATGCATAAATTCAAAGAGGTTGCCATCAACAACTTGAAAAACTCCCTTTAAAAGGAAACAAAGCCGAACTCATAAATATGCTGCAAATTAATCAGATGACCTGATTATAAAAGTATTTACGTACCCATGAATTAGTAAGGCCGATATGGCGTTACATAACATATCAAGATCTTACATGGTTCCATACTTGATGGAAAATATAGTAAAACCTAACAAACTTATCGTGAAATATACTAGAGTAAGAATAAAAAAGTAAATATCAGATACAATTATGTTATGGCATATTTCCAAAGCCTTGTCCATTATTTTTCTTTTTTGCTGAGGAACAAATTAAATTTATTCGGAAGTAACGGCTGGTTTTTACCCTAAGGTTCCTTGTCAGAGAGACAAGGGGACTTTGGAAAAACGATTTTTTTGTCATTTTACTTCATCTAGTTTTGTAGATAAAAGGAAAGTGCAACATATTTATTTTACAAGGGTGATAGAATATTTTTATTTCATAATATTTAAAAGTGCACTGTCAGGTATCAGTAACATTATGGTTTATTCATGACTTCAAAATGGTTCACCATCACGTGATCACGTCACGATAGTTTGATATTGCGATACAGAGGAGAAAATTCATGTTTAGAGATACTCTTAGCAGTCGGGGAAATCATCTCAGCTGTATAAAATTTCTGTCCCACATGGAATTAATGTTTTCTTCACAATTTTTCTTTCAATGGGCAAGTACGGAACATACAATTGCATATCTACCAGGAGAAAAATCAGGCAGGCAGTTACAGCGAGGTTGGGTTAAGACCCTCTGACGACTTTTTCACCAGAAAGGCCAACTCAATTTCGAGGGGTTGAAGAGCAAAATTTAGGAAAAAGGCATGGGGACGGAGAGGAAATTTACCATATAAGTTAAAATTTTTAGCTAAAACTCCTCTCCCCGATCATAAATTGATTAATGCCTGCTGTAGGACATCTTAATTAAAAGTATATCCGTTTTAAAACCCCGAAAAAGCCTCTGAGGCATTTATTCCCCCAACAAGAATTTCCTTTCAAAATGAAATCCACGGACATTTGGACAACTTGTGCATTATATCAACGATATTAAACTCGGAATTATGTGTCCTGTTTAGTGCGTCTTCAAAGCTAGAATATTTCAGTTTAATACCTATAATTTATAAATAATTCAGAGATTCCGAGGGCTTGTCCGTTATTCTTTAACATGTCTTTTACCCTGGATGATCTAAGTGTGCTAGTTAGGTAACCATGTATCCCAAGCCCCCGAAAAGTTTGATGCTAAGTAAGAGAATGACAGTTCCATGGGGCAGATAATTGTACAACCTTCATGCTGAATCCATGCAAGTGAAGTGTGCCTAACGGATGGTGGTACTTGATTCAAAATTGAAACGCAGTTGAGTAGGGCAGTACCAGGAAAATGCTGAAGCATCATTATGGGCACACAGAACGTTTATTTACACACAGAGATATTCCTAAAAACATGAATCGACTTATTTTTGTAGAATTTTGCAATTCTGTAGAACAGTTTAAGGCAAACCTCTCTAGCCGTAATTCACAACTGTGTTCGTTTAATAAGTCCATGCACGTAGCCAGAGGAGGTTCAGAGGGTTCAGGGTAACGACACTTTCCTAGCGAACCATCCCATGACTGAAACAACCCCCTCACCGTCCTCGGCCTTTGCACCCAGTTGCAATGGGATTATTCAACATTGGTAACCGTGTGCTGGGTACTTCTCTATGCAAAAAGAAGAACAAACTGTCAAAAAACAAAACGATAAAACAAGCTAAACGTCAAAAATTCCTCCAACAGGTCTGAAATTCTATCTACTTCTATACGACAATGCAAAAAGTTTATCCCTCTTTGCACCCAACTAGAACTGATCGCTTTCCTCTCAAGCAAGTCTTTTTTGGGGCTCTGAATGATCTGAAGGAACGTTTGGATAAATAAGATAAATACTGACTACTCCGCCTATTTGCGATTACATTGGGAATGATCTTCTACAGTGAGCAAACCTAACATTCAGTAGCGTATTTGCCGGGGGCAGGGGCAAACTCCCCTTCCCGACGGGTTCGACCGGGAAGATCAGCACAAACCACCGGGTTGGAGAAAGGGGAAATTAAGGAAAGAAGAAAGGGAGAAACGGAGAAAATGAGTGAAAAGGAAGGAGATTTTTAACTTCAGATCAGATAATATGACAAGTTCTGTCTCTTTTCTTAAAAGCGGTGAAAGTTAAAATTTAATACGTTCCATTACGATGAATATCCGTATCGTTAACGCAGCGAAAAGTTCTTAACAGTTATTTTTCAGCAATTTCCATCGTTTCATCTGTAACGTAACATACCGATGATACCGTATGTACTGTACAGCACTGATAACGTACTCCAGAGAATCAGTAGTAGCCCACTTTCCCAAACGGAAGGTACTAACTAAGCTACATGCGAGCGGCCACCCTAATATATTTTATTCCCATTTCGGATAAGGACAATCACGTTTTCCAGGAATTCACAATATCGTTTGGAAATGGAACAGGGGCGCAAATTACGTTTAGTGACTTTAGGGTTTATATACTAAAAGACACTCAGAAGCTTTAATTGGCAGAAATTCCTAGGTCCTCGTTTCTAGAACACTGCGACTTCCGTCAGACGTCACGCATGTTCATCAAGTCCATCCTTTTTGAAGCGTACCAGCTGACCAAAGCAATTTAATTGATCACAAATTTTCGGTCCTTTAAAGGTGTGTAACAAGAACCTGTATACCAGAGTTTCACCTCCATAGCCCCCACCAGGGCTTTACTCCAACATATATTGCAGCAATTTATTATTTTACGGAGAAGTGTGTACTATGTTTATTGTGCAACCTAACACGAACATAGGTCTAGCTCACTGTTGATAATCTCAACTATGTTGCCGAGAAAACACGGTAACATCGTTATCAGCAATTATTTTCTCCACCAGTCCACCTGCAAGTCTCTTTTTTGCGACAAATCCGATCGGTTATTAATCTCAATCCTCGGCAGTAAAGTAGAGGCTCATATGACTGTGTGAGGCAGAGTTATTAAGTGAGATAATAGTAACTATTGAATGAATAGATGGCAGTAAGATTTTTCTCGTAATTACGATTGCGTGGTAAAACATTCGTCACCACTACTTTTCGTCTTCATGTTCAGACTGAAATCCACTCAAGTATTGCGCCATTTGCGATCTACGTCCTTCTAAAATTACAATTTTTCGCCCCTCCCCAGGTCACAGATCAGTAATGTCCCAGTTTTTGCCCCCAGCCGAAAAAGCCGGCAACAGGAAAACAATGTTGACTATCATTGACCCAACATTTTAACTGTCCAATTTTCTTCTGTAAGATATGAAATGATTCAATATTTTCAATATCTTTTCATTCATAGATTACTTGGAACAAACTCTTTTTTGCACAAAGTAAATTGTTTCGTCACCCTACTCTGTACCATTGCAACTTGAAGAATTTAAATTTAAAAACATTTGGTTTGGTCCTGACCTTTATTTTTCACCTTTTTTTCACTTTCGGAATCGTTCCTCCTCCCTGTGCCTTAAAGAATCATTAAATATTATCTATAAATATTTCAACTTTGGTTGCATTAAGGATGTTAGTACCCCTACTAATTTCTGTCTGCTTCATGGTAAGAACTTTATTTTCAAATACGACCAAGCAATACAATACGGGAAGTTTTGTCCTACAAATATAAGCTTCTAGAATTTATGTTTGGCTTAAAAACAACAATGTCCTCGGATTTTTGAATTTCAAAATTGTTTTTAGGTGCTGACTGTTTTATGATTAGTTCCCTTTACGTATATTTGAGAAATTTTGGTTGTTAGTTTTACAAAGCTGCTTACATAAGTAACCACATTTTTCTTCCTCTCTTTGTCTACTGATTTGCTCATTATGTACAATCCCACCTAAACATTCTATCACGGCGAGCGGCCCAAGGTGTTTTAGGTGGATTTTAGAACCCATGGGGTGTTAAAAGCTCTAAAAGGAATGATTATTTTTTTCCAAAGACAGCAACTTTGATATGTTTGTTCTTGTAAGCAGATGTGGGGCAAATTTTTATGAGTACGTGGATTCAAGTGTAGTCCTTTCTGACAACATGGAAATCAAAAGTTATTCTGAAGAGCGACGAATGTACGTTTTTACACTTACAGCATCTACTTTCCCAATATTTGATTCATAAAGGGCTATTCATTTTGTTAATCATACTCCATGTGAAGTCTTAGCATGGAAGGCATTATCATATAATGTTACTGTGAATAAGACTAATTTGAATGTCTGCTCTTCCATTGCGAACTAGTGGTGCATTCTTATTTCAACAACTTTTGATGGTGTCTTGTTGGACCATCATTTTTAGAAATATCTCAAAATAACGAGGGCTTGACAAAGCAGTCTTAAGCAAAGTAGTATGTGAAATGCACAGAATAAAGCTACGATTCGTTTCCCAGCAGGCACCTTTATGAAATTGATGTGGTAATGCAGAATAACTATATAGGTTTTAGGATATGAGACATGATTGTCTGTTTTCTGACAAACCAGTTTAAATCCTAGACGAGAGCAGACGTGGTT
This sequence comes from Holothuria leucospilota, assembly GCA_029531755.1. Classification (NCBI taxonomy): domain Eukaryota; kingdom Metazoa; phylum Echinodermata; class Holothuroidea; order Aspidochirotida; family Holothuriidae; genus Holothuria; species Holothuria leucospilota. The sequence goes on along the minus strand of CM055969.1, from coordinate 29,423,473 downwards.
TTCGATATTTTGTATTTGCTCGTACCAACTTTTACACGTATTGTGCCTTTAGCTCAATGCAACCACTTTCGTCATGTTGGTCTTTTTCGACAATGCTTAGTTTTACGTGTATCACTTATATCCTTGTGTAGACTACGGCCCGTGCCGTTCTTACTTCCGTGTCTTTGAGCCGACGTGCGTTTATAGGAGTTGGTCGAGGCGTCAGACAAGACTTACCCAGTAACAGTAGATTTCCCAGAAAAGGCATGCCAAGTGGAGGATAAGGAGGCGTCCAGAGGCGGCGCCACAGGGGTGGCAGGGCAGGCATTTGCCGCCCCTATGGCTTTTAGCTCAACAAATAAAATCGTCTAAATAACGTTTTTAAGGCATACTTTTGTGGGGTGGGGTGACAGTACAAAAATATAACAAATGAAAGCACCATTTGGCATCTAAGCAACCTTAAATTAACAAAATTTTCTCAAAAAGGAGGGGTATCCTTCTCCCCTTCGACCCCTCTAGCAGGACGGCGATTACTCACCCCACGTTTGCCACCCCTTTCAAAATACCCTGGCGCCGCTCCTGGAGGCGTCAGAGGCTCAATGGTGGGTGTGGGATCCAGGTACCTTTCTTAGGACTCAGAGTCCGGTCCGTGGGCGACGACCCATAAACTCGGTTTTTTACAGAATTTGGGAAATGAAAATGAAACATTTTACTATCTTCAAGGAGTGCTGTTTGATGCACCCTAAATGGAATACAAACATTACGTCTCGCCATTGTTTATTCTTATAGCCTAACTGTGAACAATGTCCAAACGATTTGAAAATACAAAGGGTTCCTGGGTAGGGATGACGGATAATGTCAAAGTTCCCATAGGACTTGTAACAATAATTCCATTCAAGCACCCTAACAGGAATTAATGATGACGCAGCTCTTTGCAATGGGTGCTCGCGAAGTATGCAAAATGACATTTATTAAAAGATATTTTGGTCACGTTCGAACGTTTATTATTATTTAAAAAGAGAGTCATATTGTACTATTTTTTCAACAACCCCTAATACCGTCATGTCCATGTTTAGTAGAGGTGTGCATTAGTCAGACATAATATCCATACCACGCCGTCTTCGGTATGTAAAGTCCTGAGATAATCTGAAACCGACAAACTTTTGCAGTCATGACCGAACCCGTGATGATTTCGGGGCAGGCAAGACAAACTAAAACGATGAACTTTCGCATCAAAACAAGCTAACCCGAATGAAAACAAAGAAGTTTTAATGGAACAATGTTGGAAGGAATTCCTTCATGACATGCAAAAGATCACAAAATATGCAAAAATTGTTGCAGTTTATTTGAAGCTGCGGAGCCTCCTGTTACAACCGATAAATTTACTAATAATGTAACATCAACCGAAATGTAATAAATAATTTACCGATAATGTAAAAACAACCAATAATGTAATAAAATTTTACCGATAATGTAGTACCTACACCTTATCGATAGTGTAGTAAAACTTTACCAACAATGTAACAAATTTTTAAACAATAACGTATACATGCTCATATGCATTTACATTCATATTTACGGGAGCACACGTCTTGGATATAAGTACATATGTACGCAAATATTCTTATACGTTTGTGAGGGTGTGCGTGGGGTGCGTGTGCGTGTGTATGGAAACAAGCCAACTCGGACCCACGCCAACTCGAATTTATTGAGATCCATCAATATTTTCTTCAATAAATAATGTGAAATCAGGTAGCCTAAGTATTCCACAAAGGAAGATTTCAGACTGCATTAGGACCTCCTTTCAGAAAGACATGTCTTGAAATATGAGAAAATTGTGTGGAAAGTCTATGTTTTTCCTATGTCGTGTGCATACAATACGTATTCTGATTTCGGGCCAACTCGGCCCCAATCAATTCGACCCCAAACAACTCAGCCCCTGGCGAACTCGGCCTTGAACCATCTTGGTCACAAACCAACTCGTCCCCTGACTAAGTCGGCTTAGACCAACTCCGTCCTAAGCCAACTCGATCCCAGGCTAACTCGTCCTCAAGTAAAAATTCCCTGTCCACTTTTACAGGGAGAACGCAGTCGCCCAAGTTTACTTCAAAAACCTGCCCAATCTTACAGATCTCCTCTGAATTTGCTCACTAGTATATATGTTCCATTATGTTTCTGTATAAAAGCATTTATATCGAAAGTAAACCAAAGATTGATTCAGCATAAACTTAAAACAAAAGTAACAAAAATATTGTCAAACGGCTGATACACGGTGCGTGCACCCCCCACCCTCATATTACGCCACTGGCCCGATCCACCACCGATTATCGTGTAGTCGTAGCGGAGGCTTTCCAAGACGTTTCAGGTCGACAATACCTCCCAGATGGGACAAATGGTACAGTCTATCACATCCTGTTCATCTATAAGTCGCATCTACACATTAACAATTTTTATACTTCATGCGAATTCAGAAACAAAGTTAGATTTTAAAGCGGAAAATTTAGTTAGATTACTAGCCCAATGAATTTTGCATTTATTTAGGCTATATTATAAAAGCACGCTGTGCCATGGTATGAAAGTAATATGCACTGGAGGGAGAGGATTCGTTTCCTCGTCAGGAAAAGAAAGCCACGTAAAAAAGAGTCTACCGCGGGGGTCCGGGGACCTCCCGGGAAAATTTGGGGAAAAGAAAACCTATATGAAATTTTCCAGCTTCCACTAAGGCCTGGAAATCATACTAAGGACATTGAAATTTCCAGTATTTTAGTATTTTTGCTCAATTTTTAAATTTCATCACTGTTCCCCTAATTCCCCCACATGCAACAGCCCTGTGAATCACGATAATTTTAATAAAAGAAGTGTGCATTCTGCTGAACATGTTCATTCAATCATTTTCGTACCACCTCTGCAGCTGATATCCGCCACCTTGTCAATACTTTGTAAATTGTTAGCTACAGCTGAAGACCCCCTGTGCCCAGTACCCCCTCCCTAGTGGTTGTTGATTCTGTGAAAAAATTTGTATACTTTATTTCATAGTATGAGATTGCTGGTCTGATAGGAGGGAGGCGTTCATTCATTCACACTGAATAAAAGGAGTGTCCATTGAAAACCTGCTTTGAGAGATAATATTAAAATACCTTTTCAATAACAAGAGAAAAAATGTCGCCGCAGCTCAGCTTGTTCTAGGCGATGAAAAAGTGTGCAGCCAATATTTCGGTTGAGTCTGTAACTCAAGTTGTTCATACGTACGTTAAAAAACAAGAGATAAATATTAATGTAATGGAATAAATATTAATTGAACTCCTGAAGCACTGAAAGACTAAATATTGTGCACAAAGTTAATGTTATGTACTGCACAGGTGTTTGTAAAGATTGGACATCGGGCCTGAATATCGCAGCCACACTGGGGACGAGCTGACTTGAATGACATTGACCGCAGTTGATCGGTAGCTTCACGTTTGCCGATCGCACGCGACTTTACTGACCTGCCGTTTTCTTCCCGCCAATTGACAGCTTCGATGTAAAGACTTCAACAGGACCGTAACGTGCGGGACGACTTGGTTGCAGTCACGGTAGACTGAGATTCCAAGGCCCTAAATAAAAACTGAAGAAATCTGGAAATGCTGAAAACTTCAGGTCCTAGTTATGTTTTCAAGGCCCTCAGAACCTAGGAAATCGCCATAAATAGGTTCTAGTTTCCTTTTCCAAAATCTTCCGTTGTGTTGCAACTCCCTGATGCAAGTAACTCGCACGGACGCATCGACCTTCTCTCTGATGCATGATGCACCCGACGCAGCTGAAACCTAAAGATATTACGTATTGTTTCTCATGCGGTACGGTGCCTCAGCATACTTAGCCTACCTAAATTAGCCTATGATTACCTTTCGTTACACGCTATATTCTGTATACCCCTTAGTCCCGTTTTCTCCTGCAAAATTATTTCACTGCATTTCATTTTTATGATTGGGATCTACCAGGTCTAAATCGTCGCCTTGGACGATTTTTAGGGCCGGTGAATGTGTGGAAACAGTAGGGTATACATGTTATGACCTAAGGCTTTCTCGGGTGGGCTTGAAATATCATTCCCCATGGCTTCCGACCTTACCAACTTCTGGTGGGGCTTTCGGCAAAGACTAATAAGCTTGAATGGTGCCCATGCAGTGTCGCCCCTCCCCTATGCTGGGAAAAAGCTCTTAGCTATTTTTAAAATTCACTCCCCGCCATAGCAGGCATACGGAGACTGCTTATTCCCTTTCAAATTTTAAGCCAAAGTCCCCAAACCATTCTGTAAAGCAAACTTGACGCCTTTTTGCAACTGGATTAGTAGCAATGCTTAGACTTGTTGTTTAAATTAAAGACATTACGCTAAGTTAAACATGCGACTGTTTCGCACAAGCCACTTATTCGCAAGAACTTGCACAACTTCAACGACTTTTCCTCTCGAGTAACCATCCAACCAACTCAGGTACTACTATTAAAACGTCTGAATGAGATCAGCTCCGCATGTCCACGTATTGCCTACATAGTGGACTGTACGGCATATTCCTTATTCAGTCATATCCGGTGGTTTGGGAAGCAGAGGAGCTGAACAAACAGAGTCCGCTCCGTTTTTTCACACAACATACTGTTTTGGGACCTCAAATAATAACGACAACAACTTGAAGATATTACATTGGTTAAGAACTATTCAAACTGTCTATATGAAACGTTTCAGCATCATTTAGTGCACAATTGAACGAAAACAAGGCAATTTTTTCGATTTCAAACAAAACTCCCCCCCGAGGTCAAATAATGTTCATATTTATCAAAAATGGTTGCATCATTAATAAATTTTGCCTACCTACACATCGGCCAAATTTCAGTCAAATATAAGAAGAAATAGCGCAATGCCACGCATTTAAACACAATGTTGAAAAGTGACAGACATTTGCCATGTACGATAGCTATAGCTCAGCTAAATCTTTCAGGTGAGCTAAATAAGATAAAGCACATGATCGAAAAACAAATGTGAATAAAACACAAACACTTCTACCATGATTTTTCGTATTGGATCCAAGAAGACATGGAGCCGAGTTGATCTGGGGCCGGGTTGGTTGGGGTCGAGTTGGTCTTGGGCCAGGTTGGCCTGCTCCCCGTATTCATACCTACTTATATATTAAGCCTGTAGGTTGCCAGTCAAGTCGCCCTTAGCAAAGTCGGCTTTTTGAAAGTCGCCCCTAAGCCCAATAAAGTCATCCCTCAAGTGGAGTGTAAAACTGCCTAAAATTCTTCAAGAATGTTTTCACAAGATTCTAATTGCCGTATGGAGCCTACAAACGTTAGTTTCCGTCGATAGACGGGTGAAATAACACATTAAAGCTGTCTTGCCTATGTACGCTACGCTAATAATTCGAGCGCACATTGCACTGTCGCTGCAAGAAGCCTGATGTGCCAACGTTCCGGGTGGAAAACTATACCTACTTTTGTACCACAAACCGAAAGCTACCTCAAGAAAGAAAAAATATGAGCGAATTTGTTCATACTTATAACTGAAAGCAGTACACCTAGCCTTTTTGCCGCGCCATTGGCCGACAAGTATACTGGTCATATGTAGCCATTCACCATAAACACTGCTCTGTGCTACCAAAATCCATCGGGGGCTCGCCATAGAAGCACGGGGGGAAGTGCCCCCTCCCCCTCCAAAAAGTTCGCAAAATATGGTCGCCAATTTCGAAAAAATAATAATGATAGCATGCAACACAAAAAAAAAATTCTCAGAGCCGTTGTTGCTGAATCACGTCTCTGGAAATAAGTGCCACCGTGGTCTTACAATTGTACAGAACTGCAGGGTGAAAACGTTTTTCTTAAAAAAAAAACAACAGCAACACTTAGCCTATTCTTCCAATTTTCCTCAAAACTATTGTGACACTCAGGTAGAAGTTTCCGACTTAATTGTAATGGGCAACTTTGGTAAGGAAAGAGCACGTTTGTTTATGAGCCACATTGCAGGGGGAGGGGGCTTGACTGGTCCCCGTAATATACATGTGGATGGCCAGTTACATAGCTTCCACGCGTGTCTGCATACATACATATTTATACGCACATACTAAAACACCCGTCTTCTTTCATTAATTCATATTTGGTTTGGTTTGGTTTGGTTTTTCTCGGTTTTCGCCTTAAAGGTTAAAATTACCGGAGACCGAGACAAGGTTGGTGTCATGACCGGTCAGACCCTTGAATCAGGTCCTTTACTAGTCGTTCCATGAAAACTGCGGTATTTTCGGATTGGACTTGGGTATTCTCGGACCCTGTCCGTTTGGTCGGCTTGGTTTAACCCCGACACCACACGGGTTTGGCCTCGGGTTGTCTGAGTATCAAGTTTCATTTTACTCTGGTGGTCTCGGTTAATTAGAAACTAAGGATTGGGTGGTCTGTACATAGAAACTCACACCAACGTACACCTTTGCCCGCAATTACTACCTCAGGTTTAGCTCAAACACTACGTAAGAGAAGCGGATATCTCCTCTTCAAGGGGTAGAACGGTTCACAATTACGTCATAAGATTACCCTGTTGATAGTGGTGACGGTGACACACCAGTACTTCGAGGTTGATCAATACCTGTTGGCCAGGGTTTTAAACAGCGGTGGAACTATTTCAGAGATGTGTCTACCGTCTGCACACCAATTCCTGGTAGTCTTGTGTATGCAAGGGCCTCCAACAATCTGTATGATAAAGAAGACAGATGATTCAGTCCTGTTTCCAGAGTGTCCAGGAGGGACATGAGGAAAGGTGATGTCCGAAAAATAGGATGAGTGCGTTTCTTTCTGGTAAACAACGCTCAGCCTATTATCACAACCAGGTGGCTTATAGTCTTAACGGAACGAAGAGGCACCATTTGCTGGCTTGCCCTGTAGTATAAAACAATTGCGATTACAAAGTGCGATTACTGCTGATGTGAAGCCCGCCTACTACCTTCGCCCTCAGGTCCAGATCGTGTATTCTGACTAAGCTTCCTTGAAGTAACTTGCTGTCACGCTTTTGACTTTCAAGAAAGAAAACAGTTCCACACCCAACCCGTCCAAAGCAAAGGAGTATCGTCTAAGTAAGTTGCCTGAAAACCTTGTGGGTAAACGATGCTATTAAGATCAATGAAAATTTGGTCGTCAGGATATGGTACTTACCTGGGAAGTGAACGTGGACTTAATGGAGTCTTACTTTCAGTACTTCAGCTTACGTTATGTGGGTGCTGCTGTCAAGTAAGGGCTCTAGGGTTCCAATGACCCAAATGTCAGAATAATGCCAAGGCTTTCGGGAGAACGGAGCCCTCTTCCCATGTTGGACTGGTCTGCACCATGGGCGACGTCATGGACGTTTGACAGCGTAGCGTGGAATTTTATTAAACAAAGTTTAGAGCTTTTAAATTTTGGAGACGATTTCATTCTTTGGACCTCTACAATCTTCAGATAATACAGGTCGAGTTTTAAGTAATGGTTTTTCATGTGCTGCATTTACACACCTAGGGGCTTGCCAAGGATGCCCCCTTAGTCTGGGCTTCTTTATTATTTGCGCCGAGGTTCTTTTGAAGACATTAATGATAACCCCAGTATTAAAGGTATCTCTTTGTTTGGCGATGACATCATGATCAATAGATTACTTTTTCTTATGAAACATAGGGATAATGCTTTGTACCTTTTTTAAAACGACATAAGCAAACCTTAAGTCACTCATTTTGGAATTATGCTCTCGCATCAAACTTTATTTTAGATGTTGAGCAAAGAGTCTTATGTCAGTAGTTTTCCCTTTCTAAACAGGATTTATTCTTGGATAGAATATTTTCGAAAACATCCTGACAATTTCAACATTTTTAACATAAAAAGTTACATGTATTAGAAAAAAGTGTCCGATGTGACCCCGAACTGCGTTGATTTTTTTTCATCTAAAATTCTTACTTCAGGTGGAAAAGCGTCTTTTTTTCAATAAGCATCCATCATCCGATTAAGTTTGAGTCTTAAAGAACTGCATTTAAATTTTGTAATATACTTTTTTATGAAGTTTGGTTTTAGAAAGAAGTAATAAGAACACCTTCACTTTGAAAATGATACTGTACATGTTAACCACAAGACGTGATGACCAGAAAATGTGTTCCTGTATGTGATCCAATTCTCATAGCCTGTACAGCTAAAAGTGATAATGGTTTAAGACTATGATCAGTTTTAATTGTACATAAATAATGACAGAAAAACAGGATAGACTTTATCAAAGGACTATAATCAGTTTTGATTGTACATAAATTATGACAGAAAAAACAGGATAGACTTTATCATGTTTAAAGAAACGTGATCCAGTTTTAACTGAACATGGTTTTTTCATCTACGATATCAACCATAAATTTTGTACAATTAAATTGATAATGGTTCTTTACAATTATCACTTTTAACTGTATAGTCTTAAGAATCGGTGTATGTGCATATGGCTGTATTGTTCGTGCTTTAAAGAAAACTGAATAAGAAATGGTAAGAAAAAAATAATAAGTAATGCACTTAGCTTATAGACTGACAGCCAATCGAATTTTGTTGATGCAGTCGCCTTGAGGGTCGGAAGTTTAAGTGATGTTTGGTGCAGCTTTGAAAACAATGATCTACTCGAACTCACTTACAGGAAGTAGGAATGAGATACATATGCCACCAGTATAAACTGTGGGCAAAGCGTGCTTGATAATAACATTCTAAGACAAGTAATGTTTGATTTTACCTTTCGAGTTAATGTCCTCAATTATATTTCCATGTTTCTTCAAATGTTTTCGTCTGTTTTCCTTTATTTTTCTTACTACGCATGATTTGCCTGATTTGTGGGTCAGTGTACCGTAACGTATCCCAACCATCCGGCATTTTATTGGGTCTATGCATCCCACCCATACCCCGGACCGCTGTCCTCTGTTGCTAGAGAAGGTCATAATGTAGTCAACTGTGTTATAATCCCTCTTCTAGCACCACGCCAGAGTGTGTTTCAAGAGTTTTCGAGGAGGACTGTCTTTAGGCTTTGTTGTCAAAGGAGCTGGTAAAAAGGGGTTGGTGTTCCATGAGCAAGCACAACACGACATTGGCCTCCCTTCGATACACCGGGTTCTCTCGAAAATGTGTATTCACTGCTTCTGAGACAAGTACCACACCATACCATACCATGCACATTTCGCACAGGTCTGGCGATCCGTTTAGGCTGTCAAGTTGCTGAATAACGGCTTACAAAACCTGTTGTTGCCGGTCGCCAAAAAATGTCATCGGTACGAAATCCAGGTTCCTCCAGATAGGTAATTGCATATGCCCTCTCCGTGGCTGATCGACTTTCAGGTGCATTTACGTCGAATGTTAGTCTACGTGAACTGTCAGCCAGGATAATATTTTGTATAGCCCCTACCTGTCCGGCAAAAGTACAAAATGTACTTGCCCTTGGTTTTGCATCTGTGGTTGTGGAGAGACAAGGTGCGGGGTCGCCTTTAGGGACGGTGTAAGACAGCAAGACACCTCGTGGCGTATTTTAATAGACAGATCAGGTTCAGTGCAAAAGCTGATATCGTACTAGTGTCCAAGACTACTTTTAACAGGGAAGGGGGCCTAGTTTCCGTGCAGGCGCACTTGGTGTCTGTTAGTTTGTAAACATGTACTATATATTTTATACATGATGTGGAAATCTGTTAAGTTTTGTTTTGTCCTGTGTGAAGGTATGCATTTGAGTTGAAGGGGGTAACTGCTATGTTCAAGCAAGGCCTAATTTCGAGTATTTTGGGGGGGTTTTGTGACAACGTTTCAAGGCATATAAAAACCACACTATTTTTTTATCTCGCAGATTGCCGTTGGGTGGTGGTTTTTTTTTTTAACAGCTCTCCCATTTGTTGGTTTCCTATCTGGTTTTCGTTTTTGGTCTGCTGTGTTATGGTAGGCCTATGTCTTTTCTATTTACTTAAAAGCTGCAGTTTCCTCATTTGTTCGCGTAAAAGAGTCTATGAATGTTACTTCGAATATGGCTCGGTCATGTTGCTATTTACCTTGAGTTCCATGAACCAAACTACAGCTGCAGATTACTTATTGGGAGATAGGAAACATATAAAAATATCGAAGTTCAAACATTCCCATCCCCGAAACCTGATCATGATATGCTTGAACGCCCCTGTAAGTTCTCATTCAAAATGTGAGTGGCGTACGGTATTGGATCTAAAAATCATGGAAACATTAATAGTGTTTTGCTCTGTTATTAGTTGAGCATAAAGCCGAACGCACACGGACGTCAGAAAACGCCAAACACGAAACAGAAAAAAAGGTTCGTGTTTCGTGTTTTCTGACGTCCTTGTGCGTTGGACGAAAGCAGAGAACATTGTTTCGCGAAAGCATTTTGCAAAGCAAATAGTGCCTGTTTCGGTATATTGTGTGCGTTGTCTGTTTTGAGTTTCAGAAACAAGTTGCAAGTCACAACCCATTAACAGAGAAGACTGGTTTACATGAACCGTCTTGGCGCCCAGATGCAGAAAATTTGTTACTTGATACCCTGTGTGGGTAAAATGGTCATACATAAGTATTCGGACAGGAAAATGAAGGCGAAGGCAGTAAAAAATGCTAACTCTCTTTAATACATGTCTTTTTCACAGACTTCAGTTCTCATACACTACTTCCATAAAGGTGCTGCCTACCACAGTATACCAATCTACTGTTTAAAATAAAGAAGTGTAGTGTGCTCACTTTTAACAACCCCCTCCCCTCCCGGTCCGTAGCCAGGAAATCTGACGTGCGACTTGAAGCAGGTACAGCACTTCAAAAGGGTAAATTGACTACGATGGTTTAATATAGCTCTTGTCAATCAATTTTCTAATGGGGTATGATGGTTTGTACGGAGCGCCCCGGTCTTTTGGTCCGAACCCCTTTCTTGCCGTAGAGCGAAATTAAAGTCGCATTTATTGCAATAACTCCAAGTGCAACTGCTATAGTCTTTCTGGGTGAGGCATGCTCCGTTCCATGATTTTGTCTTGCACGTACGGTCCCCCCCCCCCTCCCACTCCTAGTTTCAAGTAAAAACAGGACCTTGAACCACGGGTGGCCACCAGAATTTGGCCGACATGGGGCCAGGCTCCCGTCGAGTGAAGGAGTCGTCGGGCCCGGGCAGGGACAGCAACCCAAAGCTCTTACAGAGGAGACAGATTTGCTAATGTCGATGAACAATGCCGTCAAGGGTGAGAAGGGTATTAAAAGAAAACCTTTGCACAATACCATTCCACTGCAGGGTATATTTTGCATGGCATCCGTATACACTTGAAGTGCCAGCCTGTGTGCTGATTTAGCCGTTATCGGGGAAATCTAAATTCTGAAAATGCATAATGCGCAAAGCGTGCAAAAATTTGGGGTTACACGTAAAAGAATCTTTAATCATTTAGTGAAAAACCAACCGTTGGGGTTGCTGACTCCTATCGGAAATTACATACATTGCTCCTATCGGAAATTACATACATTGCATCGTATCCACCCCGCCTACCCAATGATATAGTCAAACCTCCCTCAAAGAGTTGCTTACCGTATGATACGGTAAGCAAAGGAGAACATTAACTAGGGTATGTCATATGGGACGAAGTTCCCACGACCTTTACGTAAAACTGTGTATGCCTACCTAAGGTTACTTGCAGCTTGTACTATTAAGCTCTGTGGAATTGACTATGGAAGAAACCGAAACAACGAAAACTCTAGTGCATGCGAAGCGCGACGAGGATTATGGGTTCACATTGAAGAAATTGCCCCATTGAGCAGTTGAAAGCAAAAACATCTTGACCGTCGGGGCCTTCATACTTTACCGTACCGACTATGGCTCTGAACGTGGAAAAATTCCCCAATGGGGGACCAACCCCTGACGGCAGACATGCCCTAAGGGGCAATGCAACCCCTGCTGATGGTTTTTTGGAGCTTTAAGAGGAGACTACCAACTATCTAGGCTACGACTTGCAGTAGCTAGGACAGCTAGAAAGTTAGTTTCTGAACAGCTGAAGTTTTGTTTCGCACTTGTTTTTTGTTTCCACGGTGTGCGTTGACCTTTTAACTTGTGCGGGTACACCAACGAAAACGCGAAAAAAGTGCAAAACAAACTTGTTTCGTGTTTCGTGTTTTCTGACGTCTGTGTGCGTTCGGCTAAAGCGGTTACATCTCCAATTGATTGATGATTGTAATGAGAAACAATTTTCAAATTAGTGACAAGCCAGGTGATGAGAATAGAAACAACCACTTTTCGAGTCACCCACACTAATATAGAGGGGGTGTTTTCTTGGGCGATATACCCAAAGATATGTAGTGCATATTCAATTTTCAAATAATTTGGCTATAACCTCCTCTACAAGAAAAAAATAACTGAAAAAAGTACTTAGCGTCAACTATGCCAATACTCGAATTAAGGTTACACTCTTAAAACAATGTTTTTGTTGGGCAAAAGTAATTGCTTATATGTTGGTCAAACTTTGCCCATTTAATGGTAAATCATTCTGTTCCATGCACGTGAATTGTACTATCGAATTACTGGTTAAACTGGCGACAGGCTTTTATTCAACGGTTGGGCATATTTTCGCTTTACCTACTTGATGGGCAATTGCTTGCTAATTAGCATAATGGTTGCTTAAAGTTGGGTAAATTTTTGGCCGCAGGTTTTGCGTCGAACAACCACACGCGTGACTCGATTTTGTTTCACATTTCTTCAAATTCTTCTCATAATCAAAAATTGGTTCTATAATCTGAAAATTCCTTTTGACACCTTTGGCCATAAAACTGAGCTCTACTTCCATAAAATTGTTAAAATAGTACTACGAACTGGCGCACATTTGAATCGAATTCGACAATTCGGACTTATCGCCAAACGGCTATCCAAAGAGAGTTCAGAATCTTGGGGATTCTCTGTCACGTACGAATGAGAGTATATATAGCAGACTGAAATATTTATGCATAATGATAATGCTATCTTTACTCCAGTGTTTGAACGATACGCAACTGCTACAGTAGTTCTCAGTCTGCAGAAAAAAACTCAATTGTGTTTTAATTTTAAAAGCATCATTTCACAGTCACTTTAAACCTGATTGTTTTGGACATATACGGAAGTCGGTGATACACCAAACAGATTAGGTCAAGGCATTTGAAATGTACATCGCAATATAGGTGCATTTTCGTAATGTTTTCCAACAGCGGGTATTATATTTTGATATGCATTAAAGACATTTCATAGTGTAAAATAAATCGAGTGTAAAATAAATGACACTAATTACCGTATACGGTAATTAGTGTCATTTATTTTACACTTTGAAATGTACTGGCTCAGACTTTCATGACTTGAGTTTTCAGTGATAGGGGCCTAGATATGGGCCAATATAAAGGGCATAATAATTATCCAAAGATAAACTACCTAGGAAGTTGTTAACGTCTTTCCCAATGAATTGATACATATTAACAACTCTTGTGTAGAAAGTTCACCCAACTCTCCTGGGAAAGAAATGCCCAGCACGCATGCATGCTATTCTGAAGTAAGGAAAGCAACAACGCTTAGGCAAAGATGGTTAGCATAAAACCAACGGTGGTTAATGCATTCGCCCTACATGCACCTTGATGAAAGAAGTGCCCAACAACTACGTATCGTTTGAAATGCTAATTTTCGTAACAGTTGGGTGATTTTCCTCCCAGCCGTTGGGTTCAAACTTAACCAAATTTGGTTAGTTAAAATTTTGCCCAACTGTTTAGGTTGTTGAATAGATGCCCAGTGTTGGCCAAAAAGTTGGGCAAGTTTGCCCATTTTTTTAAGTGTAGGTGTTTTTGGTTATTTTAAGAAAATAAAATTATATTTAGTATTTACAAATACTTTTTAAGAATACTTCCCTCGGATTCATCAGTAACCCATGTTCAACTTCTAATTGTTACGGCTCGGTATAACACGCAATCCAGCAACAAAGAAAAAATGCAAGAGAATGAAACGTAAATTTTAAACCGCTTATTATTTTAACCCCTTTCCTTAATTCTTACAAAATATACTTAATTTATGTTAGGCCTGTAATCACAATGTTTCCTCTGTATACTTATCTCAGGTCTTGGCTGGTCTAGGAGTGTGGCACTCGCTTCGTTGTAACTTTCCGCTTCTCGTGGATATGGGCTTTTTAAGTACGTAGAAACAGGCACTAGGAAACTAAAGAACCCCGACCCCAAACAAAAAACCCTGTCGGATCACAAACACAATGCCAAACAAACTACACACCATGCAACAGGGAACACAAGTCTTAGTTACCACTGAGGCCCAGAAACCGCCACCGCAGCCAACCCCAACACAACACCCTTGCCCACAAACCACCCCAAAACAAAGTCCCGCCCGTCAACCAACCGGCCCACAAAGGCCACCGCGCCCGAAGGCAACACCACACACCCAAAAGGCTACCATACGCCCGAGGACAACACCACGCCCGAAGGCAGCACCACGCCCAAAGGCAACACCACGCCCAAAGGCAACACCACGCCCAAAGGCAACAACACTTAAAAAGCACTAGGCAAATACAGGTGCACCTTGCCCAAGGGTGCCCCCGGAGGCAGTTGTGGCAAAGGGTAATCTCATTACTCCCACGTTTAAACAAACTCCACAACCGGATGCAGTTTATAGTCCTATATGGGCTAGGTGACGTTACTTTTATGAAGCGGCAGAACGTTCTATATCTGGTGTCTGAACTCGTTGGCAATCTCTCTCAAAAAACTGTGAAGTTAAGTTGAGCAGAATTTCTCTAGACTACGTTCTTTCATAAAATCTCTCGTTAGAATTTGATAAACGAATGCATGAACAGCTTGTAAAACACAGCGGTATGTCAATCTCTTTCAGTACAGAGGATACGTCTTGGCTCTGGATGAATTAGGCTATATCTCCCAGGTGAATACGGCGTCTCGCTTTGTGTAAGTCCAGGGAGCAGCTCTCTGGTGGAAGCTGTAAATTGTTGTAGAAGCCTCTGCAAGGTGTTCGTTTGTTGAACCAGGGAGTTTTATCAACTCCCTGGTTGTAATGAGTAGCAGGATCGGAGTCAAAATTCTTGAAACCGGTTAGTGGCTGGTTATTTAATCCAGTATAGAGTCATAAGGTGTATGAAGAGCGAATTTGCGATCAACAGTCTCAATAGAAGCATGGCAAAGTTTAATTACAGGCTGAGAATTCCAACAAGCATTGTATGGACAACGTTTTACTTTTTTACCCTAAGATTACATATAACCGCCATATAATCGATCATCATAACAGCATTCAAACGATTTCAAACAATCTCACATATATTGGTGATTCCATTGCCATTTGATTTCTCAGTATGCTTTGTGATTCCATAGGATTTCATTTCCGCAGTTAAATACAAAAAGGACTGTCGCAGTTGGAGAAATCATGATATAAAACCAGTAGGATGAACTCATATTCTGTTTAACTGTAAAAAATATCGGGGAGATAATCTTGACATGTAATATTTTGATGCAGAGAAAAGGACGAAGGTTTGAGAACAACAGCTATCCTATAAGAGCAATTCCAAAGTACACGGCCTGAACAAATTGCATCGATTGCACAGCTTTCTTCCTTTCTTCAGAAAATAAAACTATAACAGAAAACCGTCATCACAACCACAGGCTAACTCAGACTACTAAGGCACCCTAGTATAAATCCAAATAGATACTGTTCGTTCACATATCCAAGATGAGGTTTTATCGTCGTAATAATTCCATACATCTCAAAAACAGAGATTTCTCTATGCAATTGAGCGTTCTGACAACGTAACGATGGGGGCTAACGATTATAGGCTATCGTTATGCCCCAGTCTTGGTTGGATCCACTCGAACTTGTGCAGTAGAACCAAACAAACCGGCTCTGAGGGTCTCCGATAGAAGATGTTCCCAAAATCTTAATACTTCAATTCAAATTTCTTTTATTCAGTAGGGAGACGAGGTATCCACAATAATTCTATCTTCATTCGAAAACATGAAAATAAGCCTCCAGCTCGTGGCCACGTTAAACATAAGTCGTACACTACACTTGAGTGTGACTAGGCAACATAAGTCATACACTACATTCGAGTGTGACTATATGCTTAGCCGGTCTAGCGCGAGTACTGAAAGACTAGCAGCGTAAATATTCAGCCCAAATTTATCATTATTTACGTTTCGCTGTGACTAGACATCCATTGCAACCAACTAGACAAGTACATTGGGGAGCTGAGGGTAATTAGTCATGACCAACTGAAAACTGATAAAAAATCAGCGCTTCTGATTTCTAGCTTCTCCGAGTCCAAATTAAAGTATGTAAAAATGGGTATAACGTCATGGTGCGAATGTCTCTATATCAGAGCGATATGCGTGATGTCATAGCCTGTTCGAATTTGGTACTGAGACAAGGGCATAGCTGACTTTATCTCCTAGTTAGAAATACCTCTAAGCTGTTTCAATCATTTAAATATAATAGTAAATATGTTCAAATGTGTTCCTTTATCACGGAATGTGGAGGAATTATTCATTGTCATTGATTCAATTGTTATCGTTATCATTACATTTCTCCATTTGTTCCCACGTGACAAAAAATTCCTCGCTGCTGAGCTCCACAACAGGGATATTTGAAAAGTGCGTAAAATTTCTAATAAAACTAGCAGTGTTTTGCAATTAACACCCTAGAGGTACGTAAACTCTTTAAAAAAAACTTGCCGTTTGCCTACTCATTCAATGACCTGTATTCTGGATGAAGTGTTTATTTAACTTATTATTTATTATGCCTGGATTTCTATATTTCCTTTTAGGTGAATGAAATTCATTAAAAGTAAGTTGACCGTATAATTCTACAATGCTTGAAACAGCTACTATGCTGGGAGCCACATAATATGTATCTCACTATGGTTACATGTGCATTTTAATATTTATTACCAACCCAGGGGCGGATCTAGGGTCTTTTTGGAAGGGGTCCAACATAAAAAGCGCACATTCATTTTTTAAATTTTGGTTCTCACAAACGTCAACGATTAGCCTATGTAATTTATTCCATATTGACAAAGAAAAATAAACCAAGAAATACGCAAAATCTGAACCTTGGATGACTTTCGTGAAAGATCATTGTGGGCAATTTCTAACTTCAAATCACGCCTAAAAGTACCGTAGTTCACAGGGATTCTTAGACTTTCGTCAGTCCTCAAGTAAACGTGGAACCGCCTTTATTCCAGGTAGAGTATTGCGATATGACTGGAAGAGGATTGGATATCCTGAGCTCGTTACTAAACATCTCGGCTGGGGGAAGGGGTTAAAAAACTGTATGTCATGTTTCCCTAGTTGCGGCCGGACTTTACTCTTTAAAACCGATGACTAAAGTCGAATGTTATCGATCCAAAGACGTCAAAAATTGAACCGCGACTGACATTGCGTTATTTGACCTCGTGGTTATTTTAAATAGTAATTTTAGAGTGAAACAAACACCGATTCGTCTATTGTGACTTCTGGTCAACTTTTGTACTTCACCTTAACTGTGGACATTAACTTAAAGTTGGATTTTATTCTAGGGCAACACCATAAAAGAAAAGAGTAATTCCAAACCGTTGAATATCATAGCAAAACATATTTACCAACTCACATCACCTCCCTGATGAGAGAAGGTATAGTTGCGTTCAGGGAATGAACAGATTATTATTTCGTAAGACCAAAAGCCAGTGACCTTTTGGAATCAATATTAAAACCCAACAGGAAAGTAATACGTTGCATAAAAGTTTTTTATCATTCTTGTACAATCTGGGTAAGTATTTGCGTAGGTCATACCCCTGTGTCACAAACGTGGGGGATATATTCCTCAACCCTCAGGACTGCAGTGGCCAAGTGTTTAGAGCATCCGATCCTGGCCGGGTCATACCAAAGACTTTAAAAATGGAACCTGCTGCCTGTGTGCTTGGTGCTCAGCATAAGCAATGGAGTAGGGAAAACAAGCCAGTGAGCCACAACTGGAAAAAAGGCCGTGGTCGTCTCGACTTGAACCAATTGGTTGGAAACTGGGACGTTAAACCTCATCTAATTAACTAACTCAACCCTCAGGATTTACGCCTATGCTCGGGGTTTCATCGTGATTCTTATAATTATAAGATACCGTTACCACTAGTTTATGAATAGAAAATGTTCGCTGAACCGAAAACACTTACAACCTGTTATGCACGAAAACAGTTCAACAAGGGAAACTTGGGGCAGGACAGTACACTGTTGCTCCTAAAACTTCCTAATTGAAGGTAGAGTTGACACCTACTAAACGGCTAATATTTACACATTACGGCAATATTTACACATTGTGTTATTCCCTTGTTTACGGATAAAAGTGTAAAAAATCAACAAAGCACCAAATATTCGATTCGGTCCATCAGGCTATGGTAATGCCTCAAATAAAAGCACTGAAAATCACATCACGAGAACTCAGAATTATGCCCTTAAACTTGTCAAACGTAACTAACCCAAATTTTCCCTTGATCTAATCACAATCGACAGCAAAAACGGTATGATATGAATATAGTAGAGATCATTAAATCATTTGGCAGAAAATAGACTTCCATCTTTCTCTTTATGCCAAAAGAGCATAGGAAGGAGGTACTACTTGGAATGGAGGATGCAAGCAGGGAGAAAATTACTCGGCAGCTCGGGCACTGAGAGAATATTTCCCAAAGGGGCGTCAATCCGTATTCAATTGTGGGGGGGGGGGGGACGGGGCACTTACATGACTTAGCACAAACCAATCCCTTTGGTTTTGAAGAGGGGGTGTCTTCCTATAGGTCCTTTCCTCCCCCCCCCCCAAGATGACTGACGCCCTATTCTAATGAGAATTATCATTTCAAAGTTAACATGACCATCATAGATGATCTGCCAGGTGAAATACACGGAGTCCACGGAATTACTTCAAGATGTTATTTTCACCATGTCCCAAAACAGCTGAAACCACGCTTCGCAGCGTGGATCATTGTCGGAGATCATGGACCCGACCAGGCCCCTTGCTAGGGTGACATGTCTGGGGGTGTGAAGGTCCCAAATTCCGACTGGCTGGATGGTTTTTCCAACTGAGTGGAGGCGTGTAAATTGCACTTTGTTCATGCGCCCTGCGTTTTTTATACAGCGGTGGGGATCCTTCCTTTGTCACTACATAAATGTGTCTTCCTGGGGTAGGGGTCTAAGGGGGCGTCCCCCTCCCCTTTGAGAAATTTTTTTATTTAAGGCTGCTTACGTATAAAGCGGTTCTATCTTTGGGATATTTTCAAGCTGATCGTATATAAGTGGAAAATGTCCATAATTTAGTGAATTCTAACTTTTCCGACCGGCTGGATGTTTTTACTAACTGCAGTGGCGGCGCGTAAATTGCACCTTTTGGATGCAGCCTGCGTTTGTATAGAGCAGTGGGGATCCTTCTTTTGCCACTAGAAAAGGTGTCATCCGGGGGAGGGGTCTAAGGGGAGAAATGTTTGTTAATTTAAGGTTGCTTAGATGCAAAATGGTGCTATCTTTGAGACATTTTTTGAGCTGATCGTAGTATAGCAAAGGTGTAAAGGAATAGCAAGGACGTTTTCAGAATGTTTTTTAGTCGTAAGTGTATTAACAATCACCATCTATACCCATAATGGCTTCGGCGAAGCGATCGGTAGAAATTTTTAAAAAATATTTAACGGCAACAACGTACTTTCAACCCTCCACAACATGCTACAAATTACACTGAATCCAGTGGCTTACCCAGGATTTCTCTCAAGGGGGGGGGGAGGGGGCATGCAGTATGTTGTGTGACCGCCGGCCTGGGGAGAGGACACCTCTCCCATTGGATTTTTTTGAAAAATAAGGTGTCCTTACATGCAATCTGGTGCCACATATGTTACCTTTGAAGTAAAGTTTGTGTTAAAAAATTAACGTGTTTTTAGGAACTAAAAATTAGGCATCAGTGAGGGGGGCATGGCCCAATGGAATGTCCCCCCCCCCCCATTGAAAAATTTTGAAAATTTGTTGTCCTTACATGCAATCTGGTGCCAAATATCCTACCTTTTGAAGTAAAATTTGAGTTAAAAGATTTACGTATTTTTAGGAACTAAAAAATAGACATCGGTGAGGAGGGCATAGCCCAATGGGATGTCCCCCTCCCCTTTGAAAAAATTTGAAAAATTTGGTGTCCTTACATGCAATCTGGTGCCAAATATGCTACCTTTGAAGTAAAGTTTGTGTTAAAAAATTAACGTGTTTTTAGGAACTAAAAATTAGGCATCAGTGAGGGGGGCATGGCCCAATGGAATGTCCCCCCCCCCCCCATTGAAAAATTTTGAAAATTTGTTGTCCTTACATGCAATCTGGTGCCAAATATCCTACCTTTTGAAGTAAAATTTGAGTTAAAAGATTTACGTATTTTTAGGAACTAAAAAATAGACATCGGTGAGGAGGGCATAGCCCAATGGGATGTCCCCCTCCCCTTTGAAAAAATTTGAAAAATTTGGTGTCCTTACATGCAATCTGGTGCCAAATATGCTACCTTTTGAAGTAAATTTGTGTTAAAAAAATTTACTTACTTTTAGGAACATAAAAAAATCGCAGTAAGTGAGGGGGGCATGGCCGAATGGCCCTCCCCTCTGCGTTCGCTACTGATTGAATGATCCCATATTAATGCGAAGCCCCTCGAGATGTTTGGAGATGTATGTCTGTTTTCGGAGAGTGTTGTGATCAGAATAGTTCCATTATAACTACCTTTTTAATGGTCATGAGAAGGAGTGCAAACCGCGACGGATGCGCGCGAAGCGCGCCGAAATTTTGTCATTAAATCCCTGACGAAATCTGCATTCAGAATCTGCATCGAGACACTTAACAATTGGCCAACAAACCTACATGCCAGCCAGTCAAATAGAGCCACGACACTACTCTTTTACGTAAACGGGGGGGGGGGAATTGTGTCCCCCACCCATCGAAATGTGGGGGGACTTGTCCCCCCCGATTGATGCCCATGCCTGGTACTGACGATTTCCTCCTATTAAAGTAGCAGTGTCCTTGTAATAATGAGAACACATAAAATTGTGAAAATAATAACTAATCGTCAAAGAGAATAATTTTAGAGAACAGTCTTCTGGTGTTCTGGCCTATGAAAGATTTTGCAATGTTGTTAATTTCTATGTCAACTTCATGATGTAAATGCAAAAGAGCAAGGCCTGTCAGTCTCTCTACAGTCATGTTGTTGTTTAGGTAAGTTTTTATCCGTCTCAAACCTGAAAATGACCTTTCAGCCTCATAGCTGCTTACAGGTGATACGCATCCTAAGCATATTAGCTTATAAACGTTTGGGAAAACATCACGGTCACAACATCTGAGGCAGTCGATGAGGTTGGTAATAGACAAATCTTTTTTAAGTGAAAGCTCTTCCAATATTTCAGCTTACTAAGCAGTGACATTTGTGACGGTAAATCACTTCTCCAAAACAGCAGCTTGCCGCACAAGTCTTTTAGGTCAACAAAGTTTAAAATAAGTTTTGGAATTAGTTGGAAAATAACCGAACAATTAATCTGCAAGGCATATTGACTATACTCTAACTCTGCGGCGGACCGGTTCGCGACGCTGCATGGCAACGACACCCTCATAACATTAACGGCTCGCCGCTAGCGTTAGCTAGTGATTATGACGTGATATCTGCGTACTTGGTATTACTTTTGAATGCCCAAGCACGCCACAGGTGGTTCCAAGCGAAAAGTGATTAGAATGCCTGACTACCAGGCAGACAGTAAGACATACTGTGGTCACATCTCTGTAAAACGATTGTGTTGTTGGTGTTTCGGGGAGGGCCATATACCGTAGTTAAATATATTGCCGAAAGTTTCTGCGATACATGGCTAGATTTTTACAACGGATTGATCGACGCTGGATGAGGGTAACCAAATTCTCCTCGGAATTCGACAACTGTCATTACCTGTGAAACTGTCTCTTTTTTAAGTGAAAAGAAAAACAAATTTGAAAAAGGGCAAATTGGGAAATTTGAGGGGAGCCGGGCCGGACGTCGGCGACCTCCTCGATCCGCCACTGCAACCATACTCCCCATACTCCCTCGTATTCTCTACATATGTTATAGTTGAAGAAACTTTCCATTGTATTGATAAGCATATAATGCCAACAGTCCACCTTAAAGTAATTTGAACTTCGATTTCGTCCAGTTTAAGCAACTAGAAAGCACTATTAAAATTACCTCTAATCAATCTCTACATACCACGTGGTTTAATGGGTTTTTCTTAGCATACCAGATAAGCAAATATATGGGAACAAATAGAACCTTTGACTTGAAGTCTGATGTCGATCCGACTTTCCTTGAATTAGGAGTTTGTGACACACACTTTTGCAAAATTTAGGTCAAGATTACCTTTGACGTTTGAATTATATTTTGAGTTATTACTTGACCCTTAGCAACCAAAAACTTATTTTAAATTTTGTCTCATCGTTCTTCGCACATTACGTGGCTTAATGACTTTTTTCCATCATCACCATCATCGTCATAGGCAAATAGTGGCAAAAACCAATAAGCCAATTAAAACTTTAACCTATGACGTCATCAGTAAGGTGCCTATTCACAAAGTGTAAACTCGATCACACTTAAGGTTAAAGGCAGTAGGCAGTCGCCCCAAAATTTGCTTTGAAAAATCAGCAATCTCTTCCAAATCTCCTCCTATTGCATTACAAGCACCTCTGAAGACGTTTTAACCATAACTTTAACAAACAATAAAGGTAAAGCAAGGAGAAATTTTCCTTTATTTTCACAATTCCCTAACAAAAACTTTGTCACATGATCATAATAGGCCATTCATGAACTAGAGTGACGGGACACACTAACTCTGATTGGGGTGACTGACTACTGCCTTTAAGGAGGAGTTTGCTACTCACGTTTTCGAAAACATTTGGCGAATTTGACCTTGGAACTAACTTGATTATGACCTTTGACCACGATAATTTGCAACTACAAAGCACTATTTAAAAAAATGCCTTATCGGTCTCAACGTACCATTTGGTTTGATGACTTTAATCTAATACTGATAGGCAAATTACCAATTTTTAGCTAATTTTACCTAAGGCTATCAGAGACGCATGCACAAGTTTTTATGATCAGATACCTATACTAACCAACTTTAAACTCGATCGGACTGACAGTTGGGAGTCTGCGATTGCTTGTCGAATGCGAAAGAAATCTGTGCAATCACGTTCTAGTGTATGTATGTGTAGATGTGTGAGTATTAATGTATGTTTGTGTTTGTTTTTGACGCTAAGATTGTAAAAGTTTACATAAGGGTAGGCGGTGCACTATCTAACGTTACATACGGTAGTCCGCAAACCTTGCACATCTGAAGGAGTTCAAAGGAATCATCGTTCGTGTTTTCATACGTAAGACTTTGTGGGCATTTTTATGAAAGTTTGTGCTTGAGGGTCTCTGTGACCAGGTTGGACCGGTTTCTGCTGTCTTGGCTCATAAGATGTCAATTTTCATCAGTACTGAACCCGTTGAAAGTGGTGCTAGCAGTTAATCAAAGTTGTCTCTAGATAGGAAAATAAAAGGACAGGAACGCCTGCAAAATCTATCGTAAAACCCTATGGTTTTCGCATCTTACTCTCAGTTATCACAGAAACCTTCTGAAGATGTTGCGCAATACATGTTGGTGAGGGTAACAAGTGTCGTTCATATCTATGGCAAGTTCATATTATATATATATATATATATATATATATATATATATATATATATATATATATATATATATATATATATATATATATTAATTTTTGCGTGAATGCCGTGAACTGT
Source organism: Holothuria leucospilota (assembly GCA_029531755.1). Taxonomy (NCBI): domain Eukaryota; kingdom Metazoa; phylum Echinodermata; class Holothuroidea; order Aspidochirotida; family Holothuriidae; genus Holothuria; species Holothuria leucospilota. The sequence continues at coordinate 29,399,697 of CM055969.1, read as the reverse complement.
GACAAGTCTCAGGGGTCGACTTTGCTTTCAGTTGCTAGGAAGGGAGTTTAGTGTTAGTACCTTGTAGTCCCTCCTAACTTACTTGGTTTATATAACAGACTTTTACTATGGGGTATACTGCTTTGCGACGGTCTCCTTTTTCCCTTAGATTTGAAGGGGTTTTGGATTGTCGTTCTTAAAAAGCAAGTTTGCTCTGGCAAATTAAGCATTGATTGTCAGGGACGACGCTAGAGGGGGTGTGGGGGTGTGATACGGCCCATGATCCACGCAGTCGGCAAAATCCTGCACTAGTCGGCAAGGAAAGAGGGAAGTGCAAACGAAGGAAAGTTATATTGAAGAAGAAAGACGGAAAAAGGGGGAAAAAAGAGGAGAGAGAAGAGGAAAAGAGAAAGACCGAGCGAACAGAGAAAAGAACAGGGGAGGGAGGGACAAAACAGGGCAAGAGAAAGGGGCTGGTGCAGAATGAAGACAGGAGATTGGAATGCATTTTTAGACAACGTTTATTACAATATTTTCAAAGCCCGTTCGCAACACTTTTTGAAACTTAAAACATGATTACCCATGGCAAACGCACGTGAAAACCTGGGGATTTGGAACAAATTACCGTGTTTTTTTTTTTTTTTTGTAAGGGCCGGTACTAAGCAAAATCAATTCAATGAAAATATTTATAAATTATGAAATATGACGACCATGTGACTAAATTTAGGAAACAGTATTCTTCCTTAAAGACGTCAACAGCCGAAAAGGATAAAAATAACAGTTGATAACGTAACTAAAGGTATATGATCCTTATGGAAACCCCTTAGCAACGCAATCTCGCATTTGTAGAGAAAAACAGGAGATAAAAAGGGTTACAGCATTTACAGCATTTGGAACGTACATTTGGAGAAAACTTTAGACATAGTACACTCTAAAAATATCCGGATAAAATTTGACCCTAATCCGAATCGGACTTGCGGCCGAAAGGTCTCCTGGCCGGGTCATACCAAAGACTTTAAAAATGTAACCTACTGCCATTGTGCTTGGTGCTCAGCATAAGTAATGGAGTAGAGAAAACAAGCCAGTTAGCCACAACTGGAAAAAGGCCGTGGCCGGCCAGACTTAAACCAATTGGTTAGAAACTGAGCCGTTAAACCTCATCTAACTCTAACCCTACCCAAATCCGAGTCCTTCGCAGTAAACCCGGATAAAAAGATCCAATCCGGATCATTTTTGATCCATATCTAATTAAAGTACAGATCCGGATTCGTATAGGTGCCCCTCCGATCCGGAAGGATCAAATTTTATCCGGACGTTTTTAGAGTGTAGAGATCTCAGCCTTAGCAGCAGTACGGACGTTGATTTCGTCCGAGGATTCAGTGTTCGACGAGCAGCCCCTATGTAAGTTGTTACGTTAAGGATGATTTTGCCTACTAGGTTATTTGACTTTGAATTATACCGTGTACGGATTCTTTGCCACTGAGGGTTTCATGAAAGATTTGGAAACAGAAGCGTTTCTTATGGAGTTTTTTTATATCCACGTAGTATGATCTCTTTTTTCATTTTCCTCTCTTCTCTTTAATTGTGTATTCAAGTGATCTAGTTTACAAACACACCTCCATATGTTGGTATTTATATCGTATGTTGTCACACCTGTGCAAAATGAGGTTTCATTATTCAGATTCCCATATATGTGCCCGTAAGCGTTTAGCATACTGTTTAGCATACGTTTAGCATCCTGGAATTCATTGTAGCCTTGATTTTTTTTTTCTTGTTACCTATCCTCTCTTATCGATGTAACTCATTTCATTCCCCAGGTATTCAGTCAGACCATTCTTTTGTATGCTTAAATTTTAACTTGCATCCAGATGTTTGAGGCCCTGGTTTCTAGAAAATAAATAGTTCACTTTTATCTGATACGAAGTATTTATTGTTAATCAATAACCTAATGACGGACGGAATCACTAGGTATGAGAAAATGGATTCTTCTTTTCGTTGGGAGCTAATTAAATTCAACATTCGTAATCAAACGATTAAATTCAGTAAAAGAAAGCCCGGGAAAAAAGTAAAAAAGGAGTTGGAGCTATTACTTACCATTTCAAAATTACAGCAAAGGTTATTTAACCATGAGTCGTCGGGAAGTTCGGTCACAGCTTATTGAAGCACGGAACGAACTTCTTCCGTACTATAGCTACAAATTAAAAGGCACTATTAATTAGATCTCGGGCAAGGAGGGTAGAAGGCGAAAAAAAGTACAAAGTACTTCCTTAGCCTTGAGAACAGAAATAAAGCTAAGAACACTATTCGTAAAATCACTAAAGCCAAAGGTGATGTTATTACCGATAGTACTTGCATAGTTAATGAAATAAAGTCTTTCTATGTGTCAATGTACAGCTATGATAGGTGTGATCCAAACTCCTTTTTGGACTCTTTTCCTGTCAAGTCTCTTGATCCCAGTTCCACTGTACTTTGTGAGGGACAATGGACCCCTGATGAATGTAAATTTGCTTTGGTTTCGATGCCTTACGAGAAATCCTCCGGTAGTGATGGTTTTTCGGTCCAGTTTTATCAACATTTTTGGCCCCTTATAGCTACTCCAGTAGTGAATTCTTTAAATTATGATTTTCAGACGGGTAGACTTTCCTTTGAACAAACAAGAGTCATCAATACTTTGACTCCAAACCCTGGGAAAGGTGCTTCGCTACTCATTAACCTTAGACCTATTACAATATTAAACTATGACTATAAGATCGGCGCTAAAGCTATAGCAATTAGACTTAAGAGAGTTCTCTCTTCTATTATAGGCCCAAGCCAGACTGGTTTCATGAAGGGAAAATTTATTGGTGAAAATATCCGATTTGTTTTAGATCTTATTGAACATATAGTACTTTCAAAAACAAAATTCCAGGTTTTATGTTTCTTACTAATTTCGAAAAAGCTTTTCATCGCTTAAGCTGAAATTTTATACCTGGGCCAATTGTATTCTTTAATTTTGGTGATGATATTAAACTGTGGTTTCATATTTTTTACAATAAAAATACAGCTTGTGTTGCAATAATGGTTTGTCCTCCGGATTCTTCCCTATCCTAAAAGGAGTCAGAAAGGGATGCCCCCTAAGTCCATATCTTTTTATTACTTGTGCAGAAACTTTAGCATTAAAGGTTAACGCATATGCCGGTATAAAAGGTTTATTACTTAAAGATAATGAAGTAAAGCTTTTCCAGTATGCAGATGGCACTGTGTTTGTTTTGAATGGTGATGAACACTCTCTAAGGAATACTGTTTCTGTTTTAGAGGACTATCAGACAGCCAGTGGTCTGAACTTAAATATTTCTAGATCTAGTAAGTTGTTCCCCCTCCAAAAGGTTGTTCAAAGGTTGCTTATCCTGGATTACTGTGACTTAAACGTTGACTATGGACCAATTGAGATGTTGGGAAAAACTCTTTAAACTAAAAAACTTGTCTCAAACTCTGGTCAAATCGTGACCTTACTCCAGTTGGGAAAGTAAGCATTGTCAATACGCTTCCTTATCACAACTCGTTTACCTCTTTCTCGTGCTTCCAAATCCACCTGCCAGCTCTGTCAATGACCTAGAAACACTAATTTTTATTTTATTTGGTCAGGCCACCCTGATAAAGTTAAACGGGAAACCATGAACGGCCCACACTGTCAGGGTGGCCTTAAGATACCCCATATTGCAACATTTATGAAAAGCCTGGAATGTACCTGGGTCCGTCGTTATTGTAATAATTCAGCCGGTTACTGGAAAATATTTTTTGATCACCACCTCCTTAATTATGGTCAAACTTTCCTCTTTCAATGCAATTGTATGAGTAAGATATTTAGTCATATCAGTAATAAGTTCATTCAAAAAGGGTGTATGTCCTGGTTTGACACGGTGCTTTCTGAACCCAAAGATGGATTTAAAAATCAAATACTAGTACTATGGAATAATGAATATATAAAGATAAACAACAAATGCATATTTAAAAATTTCGAACAGGAAATCATATACGTTTAGGACCTATTTGACGCTAACGGTAAAGTACTATTGTTCAATCAGGGAGCTGTAAGGGATGGAGAAATAACGCTTGTTCCTCCTTTGACACTAGGTGTTTTGCCGACACTTAAGCTTCGCATTGTCAGGTTCCTGAGATTCCTCACAGCTTTCTGGTTCAATCAATTAAAAGAAAAGTTCGCTTTGGAGTCATCACCATTTACTACCTTTTGGGGGTTGATCGATGCTATTCTGTGTAAGTGGAAACGGTCTTTTAGGCAGTAGCATCCTTACTGTTGTGAAGGCTCTTGGTTAGGCCAATCACATTGTGAAGGCTAGGGGGTGTAGCAACAAGAATACGGAGATATCCAGGAAAAGACGACTCGAACAAAGTGTTAACAGTTAATTGTTTATTCTGAGTCAGAGAGAAACTCCTTTCTCTGACTTATAAGTTTCACTTCATAAGATAAGAAAATATTAAAAGTGAAAATACAGTACGGCTGATGATGGTGGATTCTCTCAGACTTAGAAGTTCCAAAAATTGTCAGAAGCCTAGCTGGCCAAGACCAGCAGACAAAGCTGCGGAACTGTACGTATTCTTTGATTTACTCCTCTCTTTCTGAATGCTGGTTCTACTCTGTCCAGAAAGGGTGTTTCCTAAAAGTGGTTTCTAGACAGTGTTGTCTGGAAACTATGGGATGGGGGATCCTGATTGGACCTTGTCCTGCACATGCTTAACAGACTGGCCAATGGGAAAAGTTTCCAAGTGGAGGGACCCAGACAAGCGACCTCTATTTCAGCACGGAAACATTCTTGGACTATTACGAAAATTTTCCTTTGCTTCATTGTGCATTATGGAAGGGTATCTAAGGCTGGCAGACACCGGTATAGTGCCTCCTGGAAACTTATGGGGTACTGATATGATGATTATTACCTAACATCCAAATGATACTATAGAGTATGGTGCCAAGCACTTTACAACTATCGTATTTTTACTACGTTTGAACGAAAATCCAGACGAACAGCTTCCAGCAATTGGAAATGGGGAGGAGTACATATAGGTGCATGGAAGTGATATTAGACATCCCTGGTAGGTAAAGCAAAAGGATTTAAGGACTAAAAAAGCGCATTTCAGAATGTCTTTTCGTCGCAAGTGTGTTAACAGTCACCATCTATACCCGTAATGGCTGCGCGCGAAGCGCTCGTTAAAAAGTTTTGAACGGCAAATACGTACTTTCAAACTTTCACATCATACTACAAATTAGACTGAAAGATCCCATAGGCCCCTAGAGAGGTTGGAGATGTACTTCTGTTTTTCGGAAGTGTTGTGATCAGAATAGTTGCATGTATTATAACCTTAATAATGGTCATAAGATGGGGTGAAAACTGTGACGAATGCGAGCAAGACACGCCGAAATTTTTCATTAAATAAGATAACCAATACAAAACCTGCATTTGAGCTCTGCATCGAGACACTTTCAATTATGTAATTATGATGCATCAATACTGTAAAATTTGATTGATGAAAGGTATCCATCTTTCTCATCTTGTGCTATGTAGTAGAAAGTGCTCGGTTTCTCACACAGACGGCCCGGGTTTGAATCGCTTCCAAGTCACTTTAACTTTTTTTCATTTTTTTTAATTCACATTTGATGGAGTTCAAAGGTCATGTGAGGTCAGCAGATATCAAATTGTGAAAGTATTGTAAAAATGATATCTCAATCACGGTGAATTTGTGGGATATACCTCAGTGCAAGAAAATATCTCTTTTGGGAAGAAATCATTAAGCCTTTGGGCTTTCTCGTTAAAATGTGTTTTCATGATAATTTAACTAAAACGAAATCAAATTTTTGGGCTCAACAGATATGTTGGCAACGTCTAGAGCTGTTTTTCCAACATGTAGGTAACGAAAGTCGTCTCTTATCCCAATATTTTTGTTACGATATTTATGACCTTTCTTTTTAATCTTAACAGGTTGAGATCAACGAAGAAATTTTAAACATGGTTTCACAACATATTGACGAAGATGAATGGCTTCCTTTGGGTAAGAGTCTTGAAGTTCCAGTCAGCGCACGAAAACAGGTAGAGAAAATGCATAATGACGATATCATTGAGAAAACGCACGGTCTTTTAAGCCAGTGGCATCAAAGATTTGGAAGTAGGGCGACGCTTGAGGTGAGTACAGTAAGTGTTTAAACACAACAAATGTAGAAATGGATATTGATTTTGTAGAAAATAAAGGACAGATGTTGACACCCAACAATAAAATTATATCCAGGTGTCGGTATTCATTTCTCAATTTTTATGACCAAATGACAGTATTTGTGACTTAATTGTGGGTCATCGAAGATGTTTTCTTTACCATGCAATTTTTGGTTCTAAATCATTAGGCACAACCGATTTCATAGCCTGTACAGTTAAAACAGATAATGGTTAAGTACAATTGTCAATAAAAGCTGTGCAAAATTTGTGGTAGATATCAAAGATTAAACCATGTGCAGTTAAAACTGGATAACGTTTCTTTGAACTTGGTAAAGTCTATTTCTGTTTTTATTTTCATAATTTATAAACAGTTAAAACTGATCATGGTTTTATCTATGCTATCAACCATACGTTTTGTGTAGTTAAATCTGATAATGGTTCTTAAACCATTATCAGTTTTAACTGCCCCTACGCAGACCCTATACAACGACTTACTTATTGTGCATAAAACATTACATTTTCACAACTTGAACTTTGTTCTTCCATCCAGATCCTTCTTGATGCCCTAACGGATATTAACGTGGAGGATCTCTATCTCATTCTTAAAAATCTATCAAAGGAAGTAGCATCAGCATTAGATTACGAAGATCAGCAGTAGCATGACCTTATTTCCATCCTGACCGAAACTTAATAATTAAAACATAGCGTGCTAAAGGTGTTTATACCAGTTACACTTCACTCGGTGGTGGCCTCCACTAAACAAGAAGGACTCTTTTAAGTTTACCTCGGTTTTCTGTTTACCTTTTACTTGCTTCTTAAAAAAAAGTCATCTGGGGAGACATGTTGGGCAATTTTTCTTTCCTTGGGACTATCCTTTTCATTTCACTGATTAGTTGTGTTCTTAGCGAAAGGGTGCATTTTGCTTGTTAGAAAGCAATTGGGAGTAGAACCTTATATAAAATAATACGTTTGTCAAATAGACTGAACTACTATTGCAACATATTGGTCCTCATACAGACCTTTGGTAGTTCTACCTAGTTTTGCATGTGTCGTTATTTTATAGCCTCAGGGGCGGCGCCAGGGTATTTCGATAGTGAGGGGGGCAAAGCATGAGATGAGTGATCGCCGTCCTGGGAGGGGTCTAAGGGGAAGGGGTGTCCCCCTCCCCATTGGCAAATTTTTTGTTAAGTTAAGATTGCTAAGATGCAAAATGATGATGTCTTTAGTACATATTTTGAACTGATCACATATGGCTGGAAAGTTTATAATTTAGTAATTTAAATTTTTGTTTTGGGAAAGATGCTTTTCTGGGGAGGGGTGTCCCCTCCCCTTTGAGAAACTTTTTATTAATTCAAGATTACTTAGATGCAAAATGGTGATATCTTTGGTATATTTTTTGAAGTGATCATACATGGAAGAAAGTGTTCATAATTTATTGAATTTTAATTTTTGCTTGGGGGAAGATGCTTTTCTGGGGAGGGGTCTAAGGTGGGGGCCCCTCCCCTTTGAGAATTTGTTATCAATTAAGATTGCTTAGATGCAAACTGGTAATGTCTTTGGTATTTTTTGAGCTGGTCATATATGGCTGAAAAGTGTTAATAATTTATTGAATTTTAAGTTTTGCTTTAATGAAAGGGGACAGTAGCCTTTGTTGTCTAAGAGAACGGTATGTAATCAACAAACCTCCTAAAGTCCCCCCCCCCCCCTTGTGTATGGGTATGATTTCACTGAAAAATACGTGTGTAGAGTCGACAGAAGCACGAGCTTTTACGAATATTTTCGTTGATTAATATGTGCATTATAAACAGATAAAAGGGTAACTAAAGGCTGACAGACACTGGTATAGGGCCTCCCGGAAGCTCTGGTCTAATTATATGGATCAAATAGATACCTTCCCCACCCCTCTTCTTCTTTTCTTCTTTCTCCTTCGATTTCCCCTCTTCTCTTTCATTTTTTTCCTTTTCTCCCTTTTTCCTGTTATTTTCCTTCTCTATCCCCCTGTTCTTGCAAATGATAGGAGGCGGTCTCCCCCCTGAACCCTGTGGCGTCGCCCCCAATTTTCTTTGCTCTTTTTCTGATTGACTCAAGATTTCTTCATACAGTAAAGATTGTGTTGTGTACGGCCATGCACCTACTATTCAAAATTCGTTTTCTATGGATTACTCAGTCGAGACAACACCAAAATAAGGCACAAGAAGGCATAGGCGTAGGTAGCTTTTCGAGACTGGGGGACTGAACCTTGTTTCGGATCGCTGCCCTGGGGGAGGGGTCTAAGGGGATGATTGTCCCCTCCGTTTGGAAAAGTTTTGGGTATTTGAGGGTCCTCAGATGCAATTTGGTGCAACATTTTGGGCAAATTTTAAGGAAAATTATTGCAATTTTTTTACATTTTTTACTGAAGAGACAAATAAGGGGTTTGGGGCCTTGGATATTGGGGGCACAAGCATACTTCAGCCCCCCCCCCCGATTTTTGACCTGGGGCCAGCCCCCGCTTCTTACGCTTATGCAATAAGGGAGACATATAATATTACTTAGAAGTTTAATTCATTTTGTTAAATGTTTTTTATATTTTTATTGTCAAAATGTTCGTTAAGTGATTGACTCATGATACCCCCAATATATATGTTCACGTTCTAAACTTTAAATGGTCACATGCTGGGAATGGAGAGAATGTTAGAGATTGCCAAATATTACATAATCCGGACAGGCGGGAATACCCATAACGAAAGGTACACTTGGTCGAAGGTTCACTAAAGACCGAAGATATATTCAGAGTTACGGGTAGGGTTGGGGTTTTGGTGACAGAGATTCATGGATCAGGCGTATCCACTGATGCACAAATTAGCTGTCTGTATTTTTCGGTGTAACTTGCAATGATACGCACCTTTTCTCCAACAGAGGGAGAACTTTTTGCTCTGTGACACCATATATGTAAGGTCTCACAATAGCTTGGCGTTAGGGTTCACTACTGTATTGTTTTAGCTTTACTCTCGGTTCCTATGCTCTTTTTGTTTGCGCGTTATGTATAATGGCCTATGTAGTGTTTATGTGATACTTAACCTGCATTCACGTAAACAATGGAGAAAACAGAAAACGTTATCCGTGCGGGGATTGCAAGTTTCAAGTATTTTGTAACGAACAATTTTACTAATATTGTGATAGACGGGTGACATACTGTAACACCTCACCCCACCCCCTACAAAATTATGTGTCTTAAAACGTTTTTTAGACGATTTTATTTTTTAGGTTGGAAAACCTTAGGGGGCAAATACCTGCCCTGCTCTCCCCCCCTTTTGGCGGGGGGCAGAGCAAAGGATAAGGATATAAAGGATATAAAGGATTACTAAGGAATAACGCGTTTGAACCAAACAGTTCTGTAATGAAAAGAAAGATATTTGTATAATTAATTGACACAAATAATTGTTTATGTAACTATGTTTTGAAGCACATAATCCTCCCTAAAGTAAAACTATATGTATCCTGTGACGACACAGCAAAAAATCCATAGGCTGAGAACACACAACTTTTTAAATTCTAAGAAAACATTCAGTTACTAGTACTCTTCTGTTTAATATGAAACTTAAATCTTCACTGCTTGTTGTAGGCAGGGTTGGGAAGTAACGAGTTACAAGTAACGCCGTCACTGTAACGAGTTACATTTTGTGTAACGGAACCCTGTAACGAGTTACATTTGCATTTCAGTAACGGAGCAAGTAACTAGTTACAATTCTGTGTAAAAGTAACTGTAACGGCGTTACATTTGGGTCCCGTTACTTTCCCGTTACAAATAGTCAAAATGACCACAAATTGCATTTTCTTTGAGCTAATAACAGAATAACAGAAAATTTTCAAATTGATGACACTTTGGTAGTAAAATGTAAAATTATTTTCGATATAGGCTATTTATCATTCATCGCTATTATCGACGTCGCCCTCACCGACATCAAATTTTATTCACGATTAGAATCAGAAGTTGATATTAGATGCACACGCTGCAGGCTTACAGGCCGGGCCACTTGATTGTCTATTGAACCAGGGAGTTGTCAAATAGCAACTCCCTGATTGAAATAAGTTTAAAATTGATCTGTATGTCAAAATACTTATTAGACAGATCAATGCTTATTATCCATGAGACCGATTTGTGCGATTATTTGAAAAATACTGAACGGTCCTCTAAGGCTCAGCTGACTTTATGTATTCTAAGTAAAGTCAGCTGGGCCTTGGTTTACTCATATTGTCCTTTAGAGGACACAGTGGAGACAGTGTACCGTGAGAAACGGGTTGGCCCATGGGCATTCAAATACCAGCTTACTTTGAAAGTTTAATCATTGCCTCTTGAGACGTTAGGGCTGGACCCGTGTTCACCCTATCCGAGTCGGAGCTAACTGCGATTCTAGATTCCCGAATCTTTCCGAGCATGGTACTACTCAGGATCCTCAAATTTCTGCCAGTTTTGATTCCAATGGCACCAATTCCGAGACCAGTCTTTTTGCCAATGTATATCATATCACACATACAGATGTTTTAATTCTATCGTACATGTCCACCATTAATTAACAAAGTCATCGTTTGTACTCACTTCCATAGCCTGGCCTCCTGAGTAATTTAGTTGATTGTATGTGACAATACCTTAGATCTGTACATTGTGCACAAATGGAACTTTAAACACTTTTAATGTAACTTTCATATTTGAGAACTCGGCTGGAATGAACTCCGAGTCCGAGTCCAGTTACATCACATTCCGTAAAAATTTCGATTCCGGAACCTTCTATCCCGGGCAAATTCCTAATCTAGAAAAACGCTCTTGAGACCGGCATTAAGCTAACCGAATCCGGACTCTTGCGTTGGAGCCCAGTAAATCTATACGGTGCCAAGCGTTGGTAAACACCGTGCATCCATTTATGCATCTAATTTAACATGTATGGTATCTTTATTTGAATCAAACGTATGAATTTAGGCTATATCATATTCTTTTCAATGTCCGTAACTCCTTACACTGGAATAATAGTACGGTTAATATAAAAAAACAGCAGAATATTGAAATGGTCAATGGCGTTAAAAGTATCCTAACAAAGCTAATTGGAAAGAGAAGTGTCCGACTTAAAGCTTTACCTATTGTAAAGGGAAAGTGAATTATGTACACATGATCTGCATGTATAAACTGCATAGTATCACCATTTCTATGCACTGTTTTATATCGACACAATGTGAAACTTGAAATTTATGGGGAAATATCACTTAGCCCAACCTTAGCGGTGAGGTTTTAAAATTTTACTGCTAACAAATGTATTCATCCTCTTATTATACCATATTTATGCCCTTGAGGGGTGAAGACTTTAATTACTGCTGAAACAACGCTCTTCCCCTTTCCGGCATAGCCGCTAACCTCTCTAAATTAGCCGACTGTGTGATGGGAGTATAAAGATTTCAACCCTCAAAGAAGTACTTTGGTAACTGGAAAAGTTTTGGTTATAACCATATTCCTCTAACAAATAGTTTGCGTAAGCTCCGACACAGTATCATGATACGCTGCTTCATGTTGAGCATTAGGAGCCTCTGCGACAATGCCCATTGAAGATCAGCTAGCTTCATTGACTTTCTTTGGGGAACACCTAAGGATAACCGGCACAAATGAGGTGTCGGTCGTCTCATGTGCCCCCGTCTTACTATCTAATTATGCCCCCCCCCCCCTCCATTTCAGGTACCGAGGTACCGTATATTCACCTTGAAGTAACGAGTTACTTTTGAAATGTAGCTAGTTACTTTTTAGTCAAAAGTAACTGTAACTAGTTACTTTTTCAACATTGTAACTAGTAACTGTAACGAGTTACAATTTTACGGAATTAACTGTAACTATAACGAGTTACTTTCAAAGCGTAACGGGAACAACCCTGGTTGTAGGAATGTTTGAAAGATATCTTCTCGTTTTGATTTCTTACCGAAAAGGCGAAAGGAATCTTTGCAATCAGGCTGGCGATTGTAAGTGTGTATGCAAGTATATGTGTTTGTGACACTTACCGTGTAAATACAATATCTCGAGATAGCAATGATAGATACTTTCATACTTGATATTTATAGATAAGTCATATTAAAAAAGACTCTTGTTTTCGGTGGAGATCAAAGGTTGTTTGAGGTCACCGGAGGTTAAAACCTGAACCATTGTAAACACGAAATCTCGAGGTAGATAGCACGGATATTTTCATACTTAAACTAGTGATACGTATAGCCAGTAAATGAACCCTTTTGTTTTTGGTAGAAGGCAAAGATTATCTGAGGTCACCTAAGGTAAAACTATTCAACGGAGTCAATCGTTTGTAAACGCGTTTTTTCAAGGTAGGAATAAAGGAGACTGTTCACACCTGGAAACCAAATTTGTCATATTAGGAGAAAGAACCCTGTTGCTTTAAGGAAGGTCAGATGTCATTGAGGTCACCAGAAGTCAACAACTGAAAATTTTGTGAACTTGATTTTTCAACAAAGGAATTATGAACACTTTCATACTTGGTATATAGGTTTGCCATATTATGAAAAAAGTCGTCTGAGGTAACGAAAAATAAAACTACAAAAAAATAAAACTTGTAAACAGCTTGTAAACAGCTTGTAATTACCTTATCTTAAGATACCAGTGATGGATATGTTCCACACTTGGTGTATAAATTTAATATATTGCGAGGTTGGCTCCTGTTATTGATGGAAGAAAAAGACCTTTTGAGGTCACCAGAGATTTAAAAACCAAACAAATGCAAACACGATATTTCAAAATAGGAACTATGGATTCTTCAGACGTAGTATTAAACACGATATTTCAAAATAGGAACTATGGATTTTTCAGACGTAGTACTAAGATTTTTCACGTTATTGGAAAGATCCTTATTGGTTTGGGTGGAGGTCCAAGCAGGGAGGGAACACCTCCCTGGTCCAAGGCCATCTGAGATCACCAGACGTAAAAGTGCGAGAACATTCTAAACTGCTCGTAAATAAGATACGTCAGGAATAGACAGTGGACTGTACCTCCAAATTTTGTCGTTTTATGGCCAACTACAAAGAAGGGGTGAATCTTTCTACCATTCCAAGCGTAAAATTAGAGAGCACAACATATAGCTTTTAAAAAAGCATGACTGTGGTAAATTCATTAATTATTTCAATTTCAATTATTTTAGGACGGACTTGTGTGAAGGAGTCTGTTGCAATATTATTATAAAAACATTCTACTGTTAATGGGTATGTTGATGGTTAAGTGGAAAGTGCCCGGTTCCCCATTTCCACGGCCCGGATCGATTCTCATTCAAGTGCTTATTTTTCAGTTTCACTTGCTTTTATTCAGTTTTTGTCTTCCGTTACTTGTAATACTTGAGATGTAGATTTGTGATATTGAAAAGAACTTTGTTTGGTGGAGGTCGGAGGTCGTTTTAAGTCACCACAGGTCAAAAACTGAAAACAATTTTGTACACTTTATCTAAAGCTAGGAATCATGAATACTTTCATACTTATAATGTTATGCGTTATACCTAGAAAAATAACCCTTTTCCTTTCGGTAGAGCTCAAGGGTCACCGGCGGTCACCAGCGGTGAAACTAGTAGACTTCGTTAATCGAAGTATGTCAACCTCAGCATGTGGATGCCACACAGGAATCACAAACATCCTGTTTTTGGTGAACGCTAAAGTTCATTCGGAGTCACTAGAGGTTGTATGGTGAAAACTTCTTAAAGACGACATATCACAAAAGGTAGTTTTAACGGATCTCATAATTGGCATGTGGACGCCCCGTATTGAGTACCATTATTCAATTGTTTTTAGTGTCGGTCAAAGGCCAAACCTGGTGTATAACTGTGGGGGGTCTAATACGCAGAAGGTGAACGACACATGTTGTTCACCAAGAACCCACTGTTTTTCTTGAAGGTCAAAAGACGTTTGAGGTCACCAGCCATCAAATTGTGAAAACATTGTAAAACATGATTTCTCAAGAAGGATAAGTTTTAAGGGATAAACTTCAGTGCAGCAAAGCATTTCCTTTCTGTGAGGAAGCCTTTGGGCTTTTTGGTGTAACTTGGGTGCTTAGTTCCTTACTTGTTACCCACTGTAATATGCTTACATGCATTCTTAGTAACGAGTATGCTACAAATTACTGCAAAAGTACTAGACGTTTACGATAAGGCTGCACTCTAAGCCCTTACCTCAATCATGTGAGTGATATCAAAGAATTGTAACGTTGACAGAAGATCGATTTTATTCGTTTTGAATTCCTTTGAATAGCCGTAGCCTGGGCAACTTACAACACAATGGCATTATCGGGCATCATTCACTGACTCTTCAATCTAACCGTACACCCGACGGTTTAGTCTAATTGACAATCTACTAGGCAATCGTTAATTCCAGTGGCTGCATAGATACCTTTGAAAGAAGCGGCGATTAGGCAGCACTAACACCAGCGCGGCTTTGTATGAAGATTTTAGGCTTAGGTAACAGTAGGCTACACTTTGGTAGGCAATTGAGTCAGTGATGCTATTGTGATTCGGCACGGTAAAAGAAAGAAGAAAGTCACGAAGAAGTAATCCTGTACAGTTTATTCATTTTCTAACATGAGAGTTCAAGTCGGTAGTGGAGATTAACATTAGCAATGGTTGTATTTTAATTACATAAAAATCTGCACCGATCGATTAAGTTTACCAGCTAACTAAATGTTGTCAAATCTAGGCTGAAATTGTACAGAGGTACCAGTTTTGCAAGTCCGAAATGCGAATTCGGATAAACAAGGTTTCGAATGAACGGAATTTTATTGTATTCATAATTATGGTGGAAGCATTAAAATTTCCAGCTAAACTGATTACACGGTATCACCAGTTATGGAAACTTTAAAAGGAGCAGTTGTAGTGCTGAAAGCTTTCTCTGAAATCTTAATTTAAATATTGATGGAAGTAAAAGTCACTCTTGTCCTCTAGGACGGCTAGGGCCTTTTAATACGCTTTCATTTATTCCGGTGACAAACCAAGAAATTATATAAAACACATCATATAACTTTTTTGTCATACCTATTTGCCTAAACTTCCTACAATTAAGGATTCATTCAATATTTGATCTCCTAGGTATTACCCCATTTGGCAAAGTTTTTATTTTTAAAAGCTTTGCCTGGTCCCATTTCGTTTATTTCTTCGCAGTCCTTCCTCTTCCATCCCTCAAGTTTTTCTGAGAATTAGAAGTTATTTAAACACATTGATTAAGTAAAAGGAACATAATAAAATGAAACAGTCAGTGTTATTGTGCAAGAGGTGTAATGGTGGACAAATGTGTATTTATGTAGAGAGTTTACCGTATTAAGGGGTAAGCCTCAGACTGTTACAATCTGGGTGCTTGGAAACTGTTATGCCTCTGTACTCTTAAGAAATATGGAGGAATGTGATGTTTTACAGCAGCTTTAAAAACCTATGATGCAACGTTTCATTTAAGTTTTATCGAAGGAGTGTTTATGCATTCTCCGATCTAAACTTTCGATCTGTTAACATTATAAATGACTGTAATCAAAGTGTGTTGAATACCATTTTTATTCAGATGGATAATTAGACTATGTATTCTTTCATTTTGCATAAGAAAAAGGTTTAGTGTGTAAACGATTTCTATGATAACATTGGTCCCGGTTTACAGTAGAATGAATTCATTAAACTATTTGATATTAAGATTGAGTTCCTTTTCACCCTAAGACTTGTTATGGTATCCCCTTGCCATACCTAGAATCTGGAGACTTTATATCTGACCATCCCTTTATTCGGTCGAAAGCTATTTCCATATGATCGCTTCCACTTGTACAACACCTACTAAACACCTTATACCTACTATATTATGAATAATTTTTAGACTCTATGCATTATTCAAAAAAATAGAGCAATCTTATGACAATGATAATAGATGGACAGGAGGGGTTTTTTATGTTTTTCCCTATAGCGTATGAGGCCAGACACAGTTCTTCTTGTTTTCTTCGTTTGTAGAATTGTTGCTATATTTTTTTTAAACTCTAAAATAAATTTTAAGGACGACCCTCTTTGAACATTTTGAGGAAGTGAGCAAGAAACTTCAGAGCATCTTATCTGTTCTTGCAAATTCATTAAGCAATCAGGGCTTTGGGAACTTTTGCTTTCTGGATGATTTGGAGCATCCTTCGAATGTCTTATTGTTGGTTGCCAAATGTCTTATTTTTTGTTGAGACGATACAAAACCTGATCCCAAATTTTTTACATAGAAAAAGGAAGTTCTTCATAAATGCTAAGCTTTGTAACAACAAAATGATTTGAGAACCTTAAGTTTCAGTTAACCATATTTGTAAAGTAATATATATATATATATATATTAAATATTTTTTCCTTCTAGTATCCCGCTTTTTAGCAGCCAGTGAAAATGATGGATAAATGATCACTTGCTAGATGAAAACTTATTGAAAGTTAATGCAATTTTGTTAAACGTACATTGCAATCATGGTTCTTTAATTTTCGCTTTAAAAGGTCTGTGAAAATATAGTTTTTACTTTGCATTTGCTTTTTAGTTCCTTGCCAAAGAAGAAAAAGCTGTGATATAACTCTGGCGAGCTAGTGCATACATGTATGTAGGCGTTTTAATGTATCAATGTGTGTTAGTGAGGCTTAGTTTATAAACGGGAAATATTTTCATACTCGGCACTGAATTATCATACTACGATAACTAACCATTTTAGTCGTGGTAGAGTTCAAAGATTATTTGGGGTCAGCAGATGTTAAAAAAAAGTAAATTTTGCAAACACAACATCCAAAGGTAGGAAGCATGGATACTTTTCATACTGATTATGCCAATGCATTATCGTCAGTAAATGAACCTTATTGTTTTCTGTAGAAGGCAAACGTTATCTTAGGTTACAAGAGGTAACATTACGAGAACCTTATACATCGCATGTAACCACGTTATTTCAAAGTAGGAATAATGGGTACTTTTAACACATTAGATATAGATTTGTCACACTGAGAGACAGAAGCTTATTATTTTGGCGGAGGTGAGAAGTGATTTGAAGTCACCAGATGTCAAAAATTAAAAACTTCGTAAAAACGAAATCTTCAGTTAGAACAATGATTGCTCCTCATCTTCTCATAGTTGGATTGTCGATACGTTATAGTCAGTTTCAGAATCCTGCTTCTTTTGGCAGAGTTAGAAGGTCATCTGAGGGCAACGGCAGTGAAACTACGAAGACCTAGTACATTGCTAAGTATACATGACATTTAAAGAAGGGAACCATTGACGTGCCTCATACTTTGCATGTGGATGTCCCATACCCATTACAAGAAACCTTATATATTTGGTAGAGGTCAAAGTTCATCTGGAGTCAAAAGCGGCCTTTCGGTAAAACCTCGTAAACACGATATACCATGCAGGGTAATCGTGATTGGTTTCACAGTTGGCATGTGGCTGCCCCCATGTTGCATTCAGTAAGTCATTTTTTTGTAGTGGTCAAAGGTCATTTGATGTCAAAAGAAGTCCTAGTGTGAAAACTTCGTGTGTAACTGCGAGAGATTTAATACGTACCGTATGGACGACCCATGTTGTTTTTTTGTAGAGCCAAAAGGTCACATAAGGTCACCAAAGGTCAAATTGTGAAATCAACTAATGACGCTAGAAAAGAATACCAAGTTTTAGCCATCCCTAGTTGACCTTTTTTAATCCACAATCTATCACAAAACTTCCTGTGAGCTATCTTGAGATCAATAAAGTTAGAAGGGTTTGTTGTTGCATTGCAATGAGGCACAGATGTAAGTGATAAATTTCATCACTGTATAACAGCTCTAGACAAAGGCATGACCTGAATCCTGTAAAGACTGCTTGATCAACAGAGAAAGTTTGTTTACAAAAGGGATTGCCAAAAGTGTTGAGATAAGGTTCACCCGTGAAAAGACCATTTTGTAGGGTGACTCTGGCTAAAATCCCGTATTTAACTCTAGAGGCATATAAACCATGATATCTCAAAGAGGATAACTTTAAGGATAAACCTCAGTGAGACAAAAATTTCCTTTCGGCAAGGAATGACTTAAAATTTGTGCTATCTTGTTTTCTATTTGCACATACGATGATAAAATAAAAGAAATACTTAAGTTAATAAACAAAAACATGTGCATATATAAGTTGAATTTATAAGAGGTAAGATCATTAAAATCACTTAAACTTAGAAATTGAAGCTCAAAGATCAATTCAAGTAAAATTCGGTAGACACTAGTGATCTAACTTAATATTGACAAAGGATAGTTTTGCAACCAAGTGTGATGAAATCGCAGTTACTGTATTGTTCCATTGAAATTAATATCACATATACATAGGAATTATGCCATTGAGGTATCATCTAGGGAATTTTAAGAAGGACGACAAATGCAGGAAATTTTAAGCAATGCAAACGCTTTATATCCATGTTGAAATGAAATTAAATGAATAAACATGATCGTGTATTTTGTATATATTGATATTGAAGACGCAATAGAGGCAGTGATGACATCAGCGACAAAGAAATGAAAGAAACGAATAAAAACATATCTTGGTATACACGCCTTCAAAGGCTCCTTCTTGTCGACGATCAGTCTGTTGAGGACATCTCTAACTGATTAAGCTCGCAAAGTTACGATAATCATGGTAAGTTTAAGTTTTTTTTATATAAACAATTGACCATAAGGGCGTTACTGAACAGAGGGCTAGGGTAGCCGAAAAGCCCTCAAAATTACTATATATATATATATATACATATATATAGAACCCAATACACTGGGATTCAGTTTAATTTTCAGGCAGTACTGTACCCTTGAGCACAACTCGTAAAACACTAAATCAATAAGCGAAATACACAAGCCTTAAAACGAGAGAACACACAAGAGTACGGACGTACAGACAGGGTTACACGCCCTAGTGAATAAGAAGAACTAGAGAAACGAGAGCTCCAAACTAGAGGAAAAGGTAATCGACAATAATGAAAGGGGTCAAACCAAGCGGAAACAAGAAATCGAAAAATAAAGCTCAGTCCCGTTTTTGTCTACTTACACGGTTTTGGCAAACTTCAAATTGTAAAGACTGAAGGGTTTGACACAATAGACCTTCGTAAACTGGACCGTTGTTAGAGGAAAAAGAAAGACATTGGATTTGGAAACTTAACACATTGGTTCCTCACGGCCTTAACATTGCCGATACTTTCTACTGCCAAAACTCTGAAATTACAGCAGGAAAATAGCACATTTGTTAATGGATGGTCAGTCTTCCTATCTCAGCCCCACGTCTCAACCTAAAAAATTTGTAAATTGCTAAATCATAAATATGGGATACTCACGACTGTAATAATTAAAGCGAGTGTCCACCATAATGCAAAAATATGAGAGTATAATTACAAAAGTGAAAAAGAGGAAAAGTTAAAGTAGTCATTTTGCAGTTCAAACTTAGTCTTGATAGTAACTTTAAGCCGCAAAATTGTGCCCTTACAAAAAAAATTGTGTGGCAAAAATTCCAATACCACACTGGAAAAACCGTGTCATTCTGTGTAAAACTATGGTTGGGTGTGAAAAATAGTGAGTTTTATGTGATTATTTGTAGGGCAATGTGTGATTTTAATAAAAATTTGACCCACTTTTTAAGGTGCCATGCTTTTACCTGCATTACCGCAGTTTGCCGCATGTGACAAAGAGTGGAGAACCAAAATACATTTTTACAAAGGCAAACATGTGGCAAAGTGGGGTAAAGTAGAATAGTGTGTGTCGAATTGGTTCCAATCCCACATGTGTCACCACTCATTACCTCACTTTTCCAGTTATGTATTTTCCTATGCCCTGCCACATGTGATTATGCATGTTCACATGTGGCATGCCCCACATTTTTTTGTAAGGGTGATGTTCTGTATAAAGATCAACGAAGGCAGGTCTGCAAAATACAAATTGAGTCAGTTTTGACATTTGCAGAATTTCCTTATTATCCATCAACTGACAAGATGTTTTATGATCCCAATTGCCTCTCTACTCACGAGATACTGGGTACCTGGGAAATAACTTGTCATCTTGGATTGTATGTAGCTGCAGCTGTCTCTGAGAACTGTCTCTTGGACTTGTAATCGCTGACCAAAGGTTATATTTGTGTAAAGCACTTGAGAACTTCTTGATAAAGTGCTACATAAATTTTCAAATATAAGTCTTCCCCTTTATGTTTCACGGAAGAGTCCCTTACTCTTGGCCTATGATGGGAAAAGAAAAACATTTGGTCGAAGCTCGCAAACATCTTCAAGTGATGTCAAAGTCAAAGGGTCTTAAAAAAGAAAGTGTACTTTACTCACATCCCTTTTGATAGACATTTGAAATGGGGGACGTCATTTTTGCCCTGCAAGCTTTTCCTGGTTGGCAAACAATCACATCTACAGTAATCTTTCACCAGGTCCATGGTTAATTCAAAGCTCATTTTGTTAACTTTGTACAAAAGAAAAAAATACTTTCGAGGTGAAAATGAAAGATTTTCAATATATATATATATATATATATATATATATAGGATAGAAAATGTTTAGTGGCAGTCAACTACACGCTAATGATGACTAAAAGAGAACCGTGCTTGGAAGCTTTCGGCTCGTTCTCTATTCAACCTTCCTCAGCCAAGTAAAACGAAACAAGCTAAAAGGCTTTATAAACACTCCAGAACATCAGATTTAAAGGTAAAAGGTCAAAATAAAAAAGCACCCGGCAAGTAAGATCGTAAGACACGTTAAAACGATACAAAGGAGTACCAGCCTACTACCAATCTCCGAAGAAAAACCAGGAAAGCGTAAAAATACAAAAGGGATAAGAACAAAGGGAATGTGGAACATGGTCAAAACAAAATAAAACCTAAAGAGGGAGAAATAAACTGAAATACGACAAAGATGTACAGAAAGGAGGAAAAGTAATTAACTGAAGTAGCTGACTCTTTTACGACAGTTAAATTCTTTTCCCTTGCTAAGACCATATGGGTGCGTAGTGCATAGTTGCGCCATCCATTATGCTTCCCTTTTGGTAAAAATTGTGTCCACATTAGAAGTATTGTGAATTTTAATTCTAAGACTCACCATCTCGGCCAAATCCAATTCATTATCATTGAAAAAATTCACAGTATTTCTAATGTGGACACAATTTGTTTCGTTTTATTTGGCTTAAGAAGGTTGAATAAAGAACCGACAGCTTTCAAGCACGGTGTTCTTTTAGTCATCATTAGCGTGTAGTTGACTGCCACTAAACATTTTCTATCCTACATATGCTTACTTTGGTAATGTCTTTGAATCCTTCGTTGATCCTACCTGCTAGCTGAGAATTATTGTTGGTTCCAGACTTTTTCACTCAATATATATATATATATATATATATATATATATATATATATATATATATCCAATTGTATAAACTCAAGTGTTCATACACTTCATTCACTGGACAGATGATACTGCAAAAACACTGCCACCCTTGTGATTGACTGTAACTGCGCAAAATTAAGTGAAAGATTTTAGCAGACTTGAGTGTCATAAACAATGAAGCACACATATTCCTTTTTTTTTAAACTTTGCAACAGGTTTTATAAATAATGAAATCACAACAGCCAGAATATGAAAACTTGGATGAGAATTCATAGACCTACTGAAAAGGTGAAAAGACTAAGATCTTACTGTACCTGCCTCCAAATGAGTTCTGTCATTTTCCAAAAAAATTGTTTCTTGTACTTTTTGTAACAGTCAGAATAAATACCAGACCTCTGTGGATGCACAAACAATTTCTTTGATGTTGACAAGAATCGTCATGTCACTGGTTTGCACTGCTGCTTTAAGAATAATTAGATATTGAGAATGTAAGGAAATATACTTTATTCCATATCAAAAAGGACATTATTTTATTTATTTGATACAATCAAGTGACTAAACTAATCTGGGGTGAAAGTCCCACTTTTCACGCCACATGGTACAACTGAGACCTTGCCAAGCAATTCTTATTTTTAAGAAAAAAAGCACAAAAAAGTATGAAACCTTCACAAACTTTTCATTATTCCTGAAGTCTTCTATCCACAGTGAAGATACAAAGACACTACATACCTCAATTTAAATTTAGGTAAAACAGGATCAACGAAGTCCCCTCAGGATAATATCCTTTTCTATGGCTGTTCGAAAAAAATGTTCCAGTAAATAATAATTCAACTAATAATTCAAACATTTCTTTGTCAACATAAGAAAATGATTTTTTTCATTAATAGGATTCTTCGTGCTTGTAGAAATCACGCCAAAACTAAAAAACCTCCAAATGCTCGTTGTGTATGTGTTTATGTTGAAATGTCTTAAAAATATTTTGAATATATTTTTATTTACATGTTACACTGAAACATTTTAACCAGAGCATCAATGATTCTGTAGTTCAACTACAATTTCACTTAAACGATTTCTGTTATGTAGCTTCATTAGTGATCCAAACCAAGGAGTCATGCATGGACAGTCATGATGTCATGATGGACAGTAAATGGTCCCAGCAATGGCATTTCAGAGTTACCCATCTTGGGACATTTTTTAATGTTTGTGGGCACAATACTGTAGGTAATTGAAAATGAAGTATTTATACCCAATTTGCCAGGCCCATCCAAAAATTATTCCTATGTCAACATATCATACAAAACCAAAACTCATATGGAAAAGCATTGGCATGGATTCACCATCTGACCATTTGTGACCCCAAATGGCATTTAACATCAACACAAAGTGCACATATGATAACCCATCATCCATGGACCACGGACCAACTTTGATAAGATTCCAATGCAACCCCTAGTAGTTAAAGGCTCTTGATTGATTCTACTGTTTGACCTCTCTTTGATCCCAAACAACCTTTGATTCAAAAGTACAACTTTAAGACCATGTACTGGGTTGTTGTTCATACACAAACCCGTAAAGTTGAAGGCTATTGCATGATTCATTGTTCAACCATTTAATACCCCAAATGACCTTTAAGCGTCTGCAAAAGAGCAACTATGATGACTCATCATCTACTAAACATTCTGACCAACTTTGATAAGATTTGCATATAACCAATAGCAGTTGAAAAAGCTTTTAGTGATTCCAGTGTCTGACCTCTCTTTGACCCTAAATGACCTTTAACCTGCTTCAAAATGCATCTTTGATGACCGAACAATCTGGTCAACTTTGATAAGGTTTGGATATAACCCCTAGGAGGTGAAGACTTTTGGGTGATTCCAGCTTTAACCTCTCTATGACCCCAAATAACCTTTGACCTACTTCAAAAGTACATCTTTGGAGAAAATGGACAGGGTTTCCGTCAGAGGGGGGAAAGGAGCGGATTTGTCGCCACCTTTCCAGAAGAAGGAAGGTAAAATTATCCCCCTTCATTTCCCTAAAAATATAAAAAAGGTTTAAACAGTTTCAACAGTTACAACATTTAAGTTTCTTACTTATTGAACAGGACACTTTTGGAGCAATGCTTGAACTTACATCAATACATTACCTTTACAATCCTTCATATTGCACCTTAAAGGGGCCTTGAAGCAAGCATTTGCCCCCTTCCCCTAAACCCACTGTAACTTTGGTTAAAGACTGCATCAATTTGGACTCAGGGTTTAGCAGCAATGATTCCTCCCTTTGTCGAATTTCTGGCGGAATCCCTGCCATTATCTACTGAACACTGGCCAACTTTGATAAGATTTGGCTATAACCTCTAGGAGATGAAGACTTTTATATGATTCCAGCTTTGACCTCTCTATAACCCCAAATGACATTTCACCTATTTCAAAAATACATCTTTGATGACCCCTTCTGTTCCCCTCAAATTGAATGAAGGCTTCTAATGTTTTAAAATACCTAACTACACAGACCTACCTCTGAGATCTACAAGTCCCCATTCACGCCTACTAACTCCACAAACACAAAATGAATTATATTATTGTTTCATTTTATTGTCCTTTGACTTCCTTTAAAACAAGGGTGGCGCCAGGTAGTTTAAAGGGGTGACCCTCTTGTCAAAAAGGACGGACCTCCTGTCAAGGGAATTTGCACCTTCTTCGTGGAGCCTTAAAATTTACAGCTAAGTATGTAATCCCGACGGCGACCAATAACCCCGACGGTTTACCTGATTTTGCTGTCATGGAGGGTCGATTCTTCACTTGAATTCAAATTATAGTGAAACCTCCATTTTTTAAATTTTTCTATAATAAAACTCACAATTTTCATGTTTTCTTCAATACTGTAACAACCCAAGATTTTTTCCATATAGAATCCCAAACGCGTTTGCCCGCGAAGCGCACCTAACATTTACTGCACTTTCGCTATCCTTCCGGCAACCCGTCTCTAGCGGTCTAGTGTCCAGATTTGGGATGCTGTCCCCGTTAGGTTGCTCCCTCCCATCGGGCAAATCCTTGGGGTACTCCTTATTTAAATATTAAGCTTATTTCATCTAATTGCTATATGAATTATCAAGTCAAAAAATGTTCAGTTTGACATCACCCCTGCTATCCCTATGACCACCCCTCCCTGTACCCCCAGACACCTTTCATACCCTCTGTTGGAGGGAGAAAACACTATATTTTAAAGAGGTGCATCAACATGGCAAAGTGGGGAATACCCTATCTGCAGGATACTTTCCAAAATTGGTCATTTTCCTACAGGGGCATGGGTAAAAAATTGGCATGTATACATAAATGTACTATATACTACTTAGGTGTTCAATGCGGGGGGGGGATTACCGACTAGTTGGGTTCATGAGAAAAAACCTTTATGTTTATTTGGGACTGGTGTATCCTTTTCAAAATTTCTGGATGTTAAAACAACTTGTTGAAATTAGAAATACTCATTTAATTGTGTCCAAATAGCACTTGACGCGCACTATTTACATGAATCAAAATACGGCAATATAATGGTTGTCGTAACATCGGGGTTTGATTCGATAATATCGCTTGCCGTGTCTTTCTTCGTTCCAGCGTCTATTTTAGTAGCGTATATTTGTAAGAAGACAACACTCGAAAGTCCAAAATAGCCAACTCGATCAGATTATTAATTACTCGTTCGAACATTCTTTAATACTCTGGCAAAAATTATGTGCCGATTGGGCCAGATAATCTATGATGTAATCTGTGGCACTTTCCTACGATTGGAATCCAATGGCTGTACCGTTTCCGATATTTACATTGTTGGCTATGGTATGAACCATTTTCCAATTGTTTACATCAAGGCTATGGAAAAAGGGGTGAGGGATACAGACTTGCCAACCTCAAAAATACAAACCTTATAGGCTCGCAAGAAAACCTGGAAATCATATCTCAAACCTGGAGATTTTAAACAAGTCTCATATACATTATTTTGAAAGAGTGTTACCTAAACTAGGAAGATTTTAGATTTTTTTCACCCTCTTGATAAAAGCAAGATTGCATGTACAAAACAGACTGTTTGAAAACTTTGGAAGGTTTAGTTCGACATATACAGAATCTCCCGTGCAGAATCTTTGCTAAGTCACTTTTCTTACAACGTAACCAGCTATGAAAAACACTGATCTTAGTCTAAACAGGGAGTTTCTATTTTTCAAATAGCAACTCCATGGTCTAAACAAAGAAGCATATATCTGGCGTTGTCTCAACGTGATTTTTAACCTGTCATGTGGCATTTTTACCGTTATACGAAACCAGGGCGCAGAGGAAGGGTTGCGTATTGTTTCTTGTGATCAGACTTCTAAAAACACTGCCTGTGTAGCCATGACCCAGTGAATAATAAACATTTCATCCAAGAAAATTCACAATGACTGCAGTATTATTGTTATTGTTTAAGGCATTTGTCTCTATCATCATCCTTATTATCCTTTCGCCATTCCCACCCCCTCCAAATCTATTTCGCCTTCTAGTCCAGGCAGATATGTAGCCTTTTTGGAGTTTTCCTTTTTATATATAAAACTTTGAAGTAATGTAGAGTAGACATCAGAGGCAATTAGAAAAGTATATGATCTAATGAAAATTAGAAATATTTTGGTTTCAGGGGCTCCATCAATGGAAGACGGGCCTAATTTTAAAATTTTCGAAATTTATGTGGGTGTTACCAATCTACTTTACTTTTAATACCAGAGAGATCAGTATCTCTAGTTATTCAATTGAAGGAAATATTGGGCATAAACAATGATCCCAGATGCCAAATTTTCAAGACTTAGTGACGAAAAACACAGAATTTGCGAATTTTCAGTACCACTCATTTCGTGTAGGTTTGAATGTTGAAGCCCAAATTATTCCCATGTAATACCGGGCTACCCATATACGAAAGATATTAAGGTCATGTGGTTACATACTTTAAGAGATTCTGGCACTCAAAATTGGCCCCAAGTGCTAGAATTGCCAAACTTGCCGCATTCGACGAAAAGGGCTACATTTGACAAGTCAATACAAAAAAAAGAAAAAGAAAGAAAAAAGGAAAACAACAAAACAATATATTGAGAAGAACTTCTAGTATATTTAACACTTTTACTTCTAAAAAAGTTTAAGACCCCAAATGATGGAGTAAAAAAGCTCTTCTTGACTGCTAGATTAGCCAAAATTATCACAATGGCCGCCAATTTGAAGTTTCTGGCTACCCCGCCCCCTTGCACATGAAAAAATGGAGCACATACTTTCCTGATTGCCTGATGTCTACTCTAAAATATATCAAAATTTTATCAACTATAGCGAAAAAGTGGACCAAGCCGAACTTTTCCTGACTATTCGTCAATACTTTGTGTGGCTTGCTGGAAAGACTTCCGGACCAAAAAAGCTAGCTTTTTCGGTCCGATAATATCGATTTGTATGTCGGACCAAAAAACCAGGCCCAGACCGAAACAGCTAGTTGTATTTGTCCTGTCCAGACAGAAAAAAACTAGCTGTAT
Source organism: Holothuria leucospilota (assembly GCA_029531755.1). NCBI lineage: Eukaryota > Metazoa > Echinodermata > Holothuroidea > Aspidochirotida > Holothuriidae > Holothuria > Holothuria leucospilota. The sequence goes on along the minus strand of CM055969.1, from coordinate 29,372,639 downwards.
TTGTCCTAGGCTAGGACCCAAAAGGAATAGTTTCTTCTGTCTGGTCGGACAGGGGACAGAAAAAACTGCCACACCGGCTTTAAAGGTAAATTCTACCGATACCGATACAGGATGTAAATGGAGAACATCAGCCGATACCAATGGTGAATACCGATAATTGTTCCAACAGTAATTTGCACTATGGAGTTTATGCAAGAAACATTAACTAAATTTGGCATCATGATGGCACAATGATTATGTACATTTGGGATATGAACTGTGATATTCTGAAGTTCTTCCAAAGGGTTGAAAATGTCCTTGCATTCCACGTAAGTGGTATCTGTTTGCAAAAGAAAAATATGTAAAGCGATGAAAGTTAGACTATATCAACTTTTCTGTCACGGCGGTTCTTTCTAGTGTGGTAGTGTGAGCTTATTCTTAGTATAAGGCTATGGTATATACTTTTTCCACACCTTTATATCCAACTGATCTCCATTAAATTCCCTGTTCTATTTTTTTTTAATATTTGAACTTCAGATCCCTAACTAATACTACGGCAAATCATTCCTAACAAATCGAGATGCGTAGGTCACTGAGAAGTAGCACCTTTCATAAATATTCCTGAAAATATTTATCCAGATCAAGATGCGCAGGTCACTGAGAATTAGCACCTTCCATAAATATTCCTGAAAAATAAAAAAATGTAACCACTAGAAATCCCCAAAGTTTCTGTTAAATAGAAGGATACATGGATATGCCGTTTACTTTTCATCATGTTACAATCCTTACTGGCCAGATGTAAGCAAAACATGACACAAGTTTGGGAAATGATGCAAACATCCAGTTGGGGACGACTTTTTACTTGGGAACGACCTGTCTTCTGCGCCGAGTTGCCAGTGGTGCCGAGTTGTCTCAGTGGACGATATATTTTATTCAGATGTCGAGTTGTTTCGGGCCCCATGCGTTTCTCGGGTGCCGAAATGTCCGAGCCTAGAACGGACCTGGGAGATCCCCCTTAGGGTGAGTTGTATTTAAACGGGGGCGAGTTGTTCATTACGTACATGTTGCGTAATACTTGGACCTTGCTCTTTGTTACCGTTTGAAACCGTATTAAACCCTTTTTGGACAACTCGTGTTGACATTTGAAGGTAGAAAATAAATTTTCCTTATAAATTCCAGAGTTTCGGGACATTTTCTCAAACTTAATTTAGATTTATCAAGGAAAAACGCCATAGGATTAATCCAAAGCAACTTTTACAGAAACGCTCGCACACAGCACAGCTTCTTGTTTCCACCCTATAATGGCGGACGCTTCCCCGTGCAATCACAGCAGATTTACGTACGCAGTAGTAGGGGTCCGTTATCTAGTTCCTATATCCTGCTCTAGGACTGAAACTCTCATTAGGAAACATTTCCTGAGATAAAAACTGCTTGCAGGCTCAGCACCACAACAATAGTAGTTTTTTTAACTAAATGTGTCCCCTGCGAAGGCAAGTCTGAGTTCACATTATCTTGTACTTTCAATTTTTCTTCAAGTATGTCTCCCACAAAGTAGAGGAAAGGCGATAAAAGTGCTCCCTCCTTTGCATCCTAGCAATGAAGCCTTGTACCGCTGTTACCATCCCTATGTACGATAACAATTGAGCTGTAAAACTGATGGTAACATGGCGACAAATTTTGAAACGTTTTCAATGGTAAACAGTTTACATCATCATTCACTCGAAGAGACTTCAACCTACTCCTGCAGAAATATATAAGTTGACGCCTATGCAAATGTGTATTTTGGTTAAAAATCTATTTAGGGCACGTACCTCTCTCCTTTACATGCTACCCCCACTTAATTCATGTGCAAAATTACGTTTCCTTTTAAAAAGACTTTATAAAGCACATGATGGTCTTGTTACTACTTACAACGCAATTTTATTACTCTGTTCAGTCGTTTTTGTTTCATGTCCTCATTACCCTTCCACTTTTTCTATTTTTCTTTCTTTCGTTTCTTTTATTGCTTTTCCATTTGTTTTTCCTTCCTTTTCGTTTCTTTTTCCTTTCCTATTTTATTCTCTTCTTTTTAAAACGGGGGCGTACGCCTCCAGCACCCCTGGATACGCACCTGATAAGCGTATATACAAACTGAAAAGCAAAATGAATACGTATAGATAGACATAATGGGGTTAATGCATGCGTATAATTATGTGAATGTGATGCTGGTTACATAGTACTGGAACTACTACATGTGAATGTGCTAGTTAGCTGCTCTAGATGAGCACAAATCGTAACTATTCTATGTCGCAAGGATAGATGAGTGTAGTTTCAGCAGTCTGTAACAACCAACTTTACCCTTTGGAGAATTTCAATATAAATGCATGTATATAGGCCATTGAACTTAACTGGTCTCCAAACCTACATGCTCGAAATACTCCATCATGTGCTAATCAAGCGATCCTCCGTCCGATCTGCAAGGATAAGTATTATTGTACCGGTTACCATGCAGGTGTCGCTAACGTGATATGAACACGTGCTGGGATATATATGATAATGGCTCAGTGTAGACAGCAGTATATACTACTGCCGACTGCTAGTTATTAATTGACAGGCCTACCTACACCTAGGTCTACACCAGAAAGCTATTAAGTGAAAGGCCAGTTGCAAGGCAAGAGTGAGTTAACCGGTGCTGCCAATGCTGAAGAACCCTGTTGTATGTGGCAGAGTTACGTGATGCCGGTGCTGCTGCCATGTAATATAAATGCCTACTTGTGGCAGCAGTAAATATGGCTGGTATGCCTAGGTGCTGGGGGCACACCCCGAATAACTTCTCCATTGACTTACGCACTATTTTATCTCGGTTGTCTCCTACAGCCTAGTCAAAGTTCAGAGTCCAGACAAAAGCCACCCCTCAAATGAAAGCTGCGAAGTTGGCCTATCGTGGCATTACAAATTTACCCTAGCATGACCGTTTAGATTTTGAGGTACAAGAGGATGAAGTTAAGAGTGTATATACCTACCCATATTATTCCGCAAGGTGACGGAAATCACCACTTTCTTCTGACAATTTTTAAAACGATCTAAATCACTTTCAATCAATCTAAATTTTGCACCACTTACACATTAATATGCCCTCTTTCATATCCAGAAGGAATCGGCATTATCTGATCATTTTAACATAAGAAATTTACAAATAAAGAGGACCTAAAACTGACCGTGTACTTTGGAACTACTTTTCTCGAGTGGACTGTCTCTCTAATGGGGGTGTGCACCCTACTGTGCGTCCCGGTGTGGGAATGCTGCTGCAGGCGAGTAATGCCAGCGTTGTCTAAGTGTCGACCCAGAAAGCTACTGCAATCTATGACGCTGCAGGGCTAGCCATAGGCCTAAATATGTTAATAAGCTACATCATGGTTAATAATAGTCAAGCCTACAGGTAGTTAGGAAAGTGTACGTAAGGCCTGTACACAAACGATGACTAAATTGTTATTACCGTGCACTTTGCGGCGCTAAACAATACAAGTGAACGGGCTACGACTGAATTTGGCCCAAGCGATAACTGTTGTAAAATGGAAGCAATAACTGTAGTAAAATGTAATCTGCAATGCTAAGTACCCTACGGTACCTGTTTGACGTCTTTGCTAGATCATATCGTCTCCATATTTGCTAGTGTGGAATCAGGCCCGCTGCTGAAGGAAATCCAGCGCTGCAGTGTAGTGCAGTAAGACTGCAGCTCGTAGTAGGGGGCGCAAGTAGCGTGTGGGCTGGATATGCAGCTGCTAGGCTGCTAGCAGCTGTAGTTGAGTGTGGCCTAATTAACATAATCTATACAGATACTGTTGTATGGAATGTAGCGGAAGAGTACATTTAGGAATGAGGTTGCAACAACCCTACCGCTTTAAATCCAACAACCGGTTGATTGTTAACAGATTGGAAAATGACCGGCATTAACAAAGGTTCTTAAAAATGATTTGAAAAGGTTACATTGTGTGAGGTTGGGTAATCCAAAATATTTTACACGGCGTGATCCACTGAGTCATTTTCCGGTTAGGCTGCAGCTACTCCCGTCCCCTCAAAGTAAAAAGACAATATTACAGAGAAGTAGCACAGCGTGCATGAATTACGTTAGTTTGACATGTGTAAAAATGTATGACTAAATGTTGGGCACTGTGAAATGAAGACGGCTTATGAACAAAGGGCCCCTTCGATCTTAAACTTAACCTTGGCAAGAGTACTTCTTTACGTTTTCCTAGTAATGCTCAAAAATCAGCAATGAGCGAGAAGCGCCCGCAAATCTGCCTTTAGAGCCTTCCAGAATCAACTTGTGCTGGTGAATGTGGGAATGACTTAAATAGTTAAAGTCTCCCTGGCGATTGGCTTAATTGTGTTTCCTATTTTTCAGTTAGAAGAGTGGCAGTTTGCACATTTTGGAGACACAACATTTTTCAAAATTTTCAAGCATGGGGTAGAAGGGACTATATAAAGGTGTACCATAACTTTTTTTTTAATTTTTGATCGTCTAGCATTAACCATTAGGCATCCACTGACCATAGTTTTGGAATAAAGCGCTCCTAGAATAATGCATCTTTTAATAGAGTTGTATCAATTAAATGAATTATAGATGTATAATCAGGGGCGGAGAAACAGTGGGGTTGTGGGCTATAACCCCTCCACTTTTTGACAAGGGGAGGTTGTCCATCACAATTACCCCCTCCCCAGTTTTAAGGTACACGTCTGAACAAATAATTCATAAAAAAAAACTGAAAAAAGCAAATGAGATAATAATAAAAATAAGCGATCTTTAGTTTGAACTACTCCCAGGTTCCTAGACTAGACTAAACTAAACTGTCACTAACGTTAGTGATCAGTCAGTTGTCAAAATTGTGCCAAGGTCCGATACACCTGGAGCGATGATGGAGTGAAGTGTATTATAAAGTTGTCTCACTATTAGATTATCTAAGCTATGTTTCCGGATTTTTAACAGGAAGAGAGCAATCATACAAAACATCCAATTACAAGTTGAAAAGAGTATCATTACTAAGGACACGAACCGAAAACATGTCAAATATTTTATCAGATGTATCACTTCACCTCGAACAAAAACAAAAATAAAATAGGCACTAAAAATGCAAATTTCTAAACACATAATCAGTTCAAAGGTTTGCCAAAGACATCACCAATTTGCACCTATAAAGAGATCTTACAAAGTGCCATTTCTTTCCGTTAGATTCCTCTTCTTACACCCCTCCCTCAGGGAGGCAATTGGTGACAAAGCCAAAGAAAGGATTCGCTTGGGTGCCATTTATCATAGGTACGGCACTGAACGCTGTTATGAACTGTCCCATTTGGGATTTCGGCCAGGCTACGGCCCTGGTGCACGGTGGCAGAAGTCTTTCAATGCGTCATGCAACTAAATACGTCCTTCTTCCTCCCACTCACAAGGCAATCTCTTGCAGCATCATAGAGGCCGTCCATAAAAACTGGTCTAAGGTGGATTTTTGTAATTTCTTCAGTGCACAGTCAAGGTTTATAGGTTAGTCGGAAGACGGTGAAAAGTTGACTTACAGTGCTTTATTCTTGATTTAACAATTCCTTAAAGAGACCTATACCCTAGAGCTTCCGAGGGCTTTACCCCTTGGTCCCCCACTGAAACGTTGTCCCGGGATCCCCATAAGAGGCTTTCTACACTTCAACATGTGTTTTTGTTTTCATCGTTCATGCATAGCAATGCTATGTTATAGACCGAGTAGTGGGGGGCGTTTGTCCAGCCCAGTTAGGTGGAAGGGGGAGATGGGCTGAAAAGGGTGGGAACCACTGCTCTAAACGGAGCACCAAGTGGCGTTACTACAGATAGTTGACATCCCGGCGTATCCTTCCTCTTTCACCTGTGCGTGGATGCCATCCTGGGGGAGGGTGCTGAGAGGAGGTGGTACATGTAAAGCCTGGCTTGGGTGCAAAATTGAGCCGCCCTAAAGTCGCTCTCAAGCCTAGCCATTCGCCTATCGTAAGACGCCGATGATGACTTTGATGACGTGTTGACTGCTTTTGGCGGACTGACTGAAAGTATAAACCAGTCGATTGAGCTTATACATACCTAGTTGCAAAAGATTCGTAAGGAGTTTGGTAAGCCCATCGAATTACACAAAAATCAAATTAAGGAACTACAACAGGAATATAGGTCGTTAAAAGAAAGGTGTGACTCCCTAAAAGCTGACCTTGCTACCGTTAAATCTACCCAACAAGAGTAGGCAGACCAGTTAACAGGCAAGACATTCTCGTCGAAGCAATCTGAGAATTGTTGGATTTAAATCTTCTGAGAATGAGAACTGCATGAAAATTGCACAGGAAGTATTTCAGAAGGTAGGAAAGCCAGAGTGCAAAATTGAAAGGGCCCATCGTGATGGAAGGGTCGTTAGAGGACGAGACCGTCACATTTTAGTGAAGCTGTCTTTTTATCAAGACAATGTAGCTATACTTCAAAATGTCCGCCAGGTCCTAGATGATGATGATTTCACTGAGAATTTCACTGAGGATTTGACCAAGCCAGGTCTCGCTGAAAAGAAGAAATGGCGCACTAAAGTCAACGAACTGTTTCAGGAAGGGGTGAGACTGCGCTTCTATGCGGGGTGTTGGAGATCTAGAGGGGGCAAGCCCTACGACTTTAACACAGCAGCTAGTAGCTAAAGAGGGAGTAATCTCTTTTTCGTCTCATCATAGGTTCCTCGCTGCTTTGGAAAGTGCCTTGTCATCAGTGATGTTACCATATTATTATATTACATCATGTCGTACGTTGAACTTCCTATTTTATCAAACTTGTTTTGTCAACTTCGAGTGACTTTCTTCCTTAACTTCAAGAGGAATTTAATTTCTTTTGGGTTATTAAATAACCACGGAAGATTTCTTTAGCGCCAGGATATTGTAATTTTAGCTTTTTATATTTTTATGGACAAAACAACCGGCTGGACAATTTTAAACTTATTTAGTATCCAATCTGTAAGAAAATTGGATTGCTGACTATTAGCAATGGAAAGTTGTAATTGTTGAACATGTTTCACATAGCCCCTTTCTTTACTATTTCAGGTCTGCGGACCATGATTCCTGATGTGTCCTTCTACGGGACCGTAACGAGTGTTTGTACTCGTCTTCTTAGTTTCTTAAAGAGGGCAGACGGCCAAAATAACTTTTGTGTATTGCAAGATTGAACACAGTATTCTATAAATATAATCTCACACACAGTTAAAACCGGTACCATTCGTCATAAATGAAATTTGAAGAAAAACGTTCAAAATCCAATTTCGAAAAATGCCGCAACAGGTCACCTGACATTTATGACGCAATTGGCGGCACAAACACTGCGTTATTAAGGACGCGTATCTAGATGTGCGTACTTTGCAAAATCCTGAGCGTACTTCGCAAAAAACTAGCTTTCTGCATGATAAAACGAATCTATTCGAGGTTGAATGACATTTCAATTTTCAAGCTGCTTATAGGGGTGGTCGCAGCACCACGGAACTCATTTTCACAGTGAAAACTCTAGCCGAAAAGGCTGTTACTTCCAGCTCTTATGAGATAACAGTTTTTTTGCTTGATATGAGCAAGGTTTTTGATAAAGTTGATCGTGGGAAACTCAATGAAGACTTGAAAGTCATGTTAAATGACGACGAACTTCATATACTCGCAGTGCTTGTGAAGGACGTAAAGTCACGCGTTAGACTGGGGAACACTATGGGCAGAACATTTAGTACTAATATTGGAGTTCCCCAAGGAGACTGCTGGAGTCCAGTGCTGTTCACACTCTATCTAGCGAAGGCACTAAAGGGAGACATCGGGGACCATAACTACGCAAAGCACTGAACTTACGAAAACATCGACCCGCCAGTCATGATCGAACATTCATACTCAAAACCTCCGCACCTACAGCCCATTTTGATCGACCAACAGAACACTGATGACATAGGTTGGGTCACAACTGCAAAGTATTAAACTGATCACATAAAGAACAGGTCCCTTCGAAACTGAAGATCAGAGGACTACTAATCAACGACTCAAAAACAGAGGAATATCAAAAGAGGAAGTGAAGACTGGAAACAATGTAAGTACATCGGCAGCCTCATTGATACAGATCAAGATATAAAGCGGAGGAAACAATTGACAATGGCCTCCTACACACAATATCGCTCAATCCTAACTAGCAAGAAGATTGAATTGAAGACTAGGATCAGGCTATTCGATGCTTATATCTCCAGTATTTTCCTGTACAACAGCAAAGTTTGGAGTTTAACTAAAACCCAGGAACATACAATCGATGTATTCCAACGAAGTCTATTGAGAGGAATGCTAAGAATCAGTTGGCCAAACACCATGGACCGAGAACATCACCATGAGAAAAATGAAATGGGTCGGTCATCTCATGAGACTGCCAGCCGAAACACCAGCCAGGCAAGCTCTGCAAGAATCGCTGCGTCCTACCAGAAGATCGAGAGGGAGACCGATAACAACTTGGTGCAGTAGAGTCAACAGCGACCTCAAAAACATTAGACCGGATCTACATCTTGGCTCGGACTCTTTGGCAGAACTTACAAGTGACAGAAGGATGTGGAGAGCAATCTTAAAGGTACGTTCACACTTGTCCGGTAACGGTAACGGCAATCCGGTAAAAGTGTACACATTGGTACGGCAAAAAATGATTACCGCAAGGACGGTAAAAGGTGCATGGAACAGTGGGTCATGTCAGGGAGCTGTGAGAGATGGAGAAACATCGACCAAATCTGCCAGACAATATGTACTTGAGAATAATTCAATCCTTTTTCAGGTAGCCAAATTTGATTGACAGGTCTTTTTGTTCTCATTGTTTGACGTTTGATGACTTTTCTTCTTAATGATGATCTCCCTCTTTCAAATCGCATAATCCTGTAACAAAGACCATTTTCAAGATGTTGCTTTGAAGATAACTGCGCAGCCGATAAATGTGAAACGTTTTCACCGTTTTTGATCAAAACGACTGTTCACCCACTCTTAAAATGCAGAATTCCATTATTATTCTAATTTCTTCATTACGAAAGGAATATACCTGATTGTAAACCAAAGGGAGTCTAAATTTTGGTGATGACATTTCAGACGTTTCCGGAGTGTTCCTGAAATAGCGAACAATATATCTATGTTCAAAAAGTAACAAGGAAATAACCTGTACCCTTTTAAAGCGCCGCACCTGGCGGCACAAGTTGAAAATTTTTTTGCTCTTCTTGACGGCTGGCAATGTGATACCAATGGGGGAAATCATCCTATGAGCTCCCTCAAATACAGCAGACGACAAGAACAATTGTCTTTACTGTCTAATCCCTCTAACTTCTAGAGGAATTTCAGGAATCAGACAATGCGAAGCTTAAGTGTCGGCAAAACACCTAGTTTCAAAGGAGGAACAAGTGTTGTTTCTCCATCCCTTACAGCTCCCTGGTCATGTAAAGTAGACTTTCATTTCTGAGGGTCAAGTAAATGTTTGCTGGGGCTACAGTTTGGAGATCGGCCGGAAAGCGCAAGAGACGTCTCTAGAGGGATGAGTGAGGTGTTATACAGGGAATATTATAATTGATGTGTTGAGATATTGCATAACTGTAATGAGGTGTTTTCACCCAATCAGTTTGGCATCTAAAGTTGAGTATTGAGTGCTAAAGCAGGGAGTTGTTAGGAAGGAGATCCAACGTTCTATAGACTCTTTGAAGCAATGTTCGTTTCCGACAGTAATCTTGTCTTTCTTCTCAAAATTCTTGTCTCATTACCTAGATTAACTAGGATCAGTGATGCATTGTCAAAATTACAATAAGAAGACACACCTCTTACGTTGAACTCGTTAAGTTTTCGTTGCTAGCCGTCATGCAAAATTGCATGTGAAATTTTAACCTTTCGTCTTTATTCGTCACACTAAATATTATTTCATTTAAAGTAAGCTAAGAATTTCTTCACAACATACATTTCGAATGTATTTCCTAATGATGGGAAAATTTGCCAAAAACTAACAAAATGTATAGGCTTGAACAATGTTTCCAGCAGGTGACGTATAAAAATCTTGGGGGCACAATTGAAGTACATTATTTAAGCTTTTGTTGCCAGTCGTTTTACTGAAAATCCTGAATAAATTTTGTTCACTGTCGGAAATTAACCTTACTTCAAAGCATGTATAAACAATGACATTTGTTTCGGGATTACTTGGAAAGAAAAAGGGATATTATCATTAAAAGGGTTTAGTCAACAGAGACTTAACAATAGGAACAAAGAAACCTGCCAATCAAGTAGCAGTACCTGAAAAGAATGAAATCATGTTCAAGTACATATTGTCTGACATATTTGGCTGTTGTATCTCATTCCTAACACCTCCCTGGCTAAAGTACCCATTTCTATTCCGGCAGCAAATTTGTTATTTTTGGAGAAATATATTTTTCTGGCAAACTTGCATTCAACCTTTTGGCGAGATTGATGTTAACCCCCACTCCCCGTAAGTTAATTCCGAGTAGTCCAATATGCTAATGTTTAAATTTAAAGAAAATCCCGTAACGTTAAAATTTCGAAAAGAAAAATACCAAAAGTTTTCTCCTTGGAATTGCATTCTCATCTGACCAGCTTAGTGTATCTAGCCTAAATGAGGCATGATATCTCATAGCGCATTCCCTTTCTCACCCCCAGTCCCAGTGAGTTTAAAGTAAGAGTCAAATTCCTGACTTTCTCGTCTCCTTTAAAGGCCTGCGGAAAGGCTCTCTCATTTTACTGTAACAAAAAAAACGTAACTGTGTTCTTTGGGTAAGTGAAATGACTGCCGATACACAGTAAAAATGTCCCTTTGCGCCCAGCTATGTGAGTTTTGTTTGCCATGTGTGTCATTTGTGGTGATGTACCGTTTGTCTGAAAAAATACTAGCCTTCTCATAGGTCTACCTTTCGTTTTGGAAACATGCAGTAATGATTGGAAAAGATTTCTACAGGGGTTTGGGATCTACTGAGAGGATTAACAGTTGGAGATTAAGAATAGTAGACCTTTGGGATGTCTTTCTAACGGCCAATGGACAACTTAAAACTGTTTTCCAGCACAAACCGTTCTATACTACAAAAATTAGTTGCATAACAGCGTACCCCGCTGACCAGACTCTGTTTAAAAAGTTATTCTTTCAGGCTTCCCCAAACAAGAGACAAGGGACTGAACAAGGAATACCACAGTCTTTCAGGGCGGTAGTCAGGATGAAATACTTAGAAATGTGTGTGAACAGTTCATTACTCTATCTAAGCGGAGCACCCGCAATCACCCTAATGCCGTACCTACACTGAGAGCGGCTCCACAGGGGAGCAGGAAGGGCGATTCCCATATAATTTATTAAAAAAGAGGAAAAGAGAAGAAAAAGAAGAGGGAAAATAGGGAAAGGAGAAAACGAAAGAGTAGAAAGGGGAAAGCGAAAAAGAAAGAAGAAGAAGAAGAGGAGACCCATGGTATTGAATCCAGAGCTTCTAGGAGGCCCTATTCCGGTCTCTGCCAGCCTTTTGATACCCTTTTATACTTTACAAATGAAGCGAGGAAACTGAAATTTTCGTATAAATTCAAGAATGTTACTGTGGACTCCATGCATTTTAGCGTAAAAGTTTTTCCCGAATTCAAATTGTAGTTGTATATGCAGTTGTCTGGGATGACACTGTAAGTTGATCCCTTTCTTTTAAATCTTTACGGTACATTGCTACTCATTCAGTGTAGGGTCTTCAGTTTTCTGAATTGGGCGATTTTTTGTAATAAAATGTCAAAGTTGGCCTATTTTGACCCAATCAATTAACCAAAAGATAAAACTGTGCCGTTCAACAACTTTCACAGGGGAACAGGGGGTGGTAAGGCTCTGTCGTAGTGGGCACGTTCTCCCTCGTGCTACGCCACTGCCCAAGTAAGACAGTTTTAAGGAATAAATTTCAGAGATAATGTTCTTGGAAATTGGTATATTTAAATTGTACATTTAGGAAAGGCTATTTTGAGCACAAAATTCCTTACGGATATCCAAAAGCTACAAAAGTTAAATGAATGCTAGTGATGAAGCTCCGCTATTATAATGCATGAGAGCAGAAACCGGCCTAGCACCGATCGTAAGAGTCAAACTAATCTTCTTAATTTACCATGTCCAATATTTTGCACCAAATTGCGCTACGGTCCCTCAAATATTCAACAATTTTCTAAAGGGCAGGGGAACACCCTCTCCTCAGACCCTCCCCCCCCCTTATCCACGCTACACCTACAAGGGGTAATAAAGCGTTTGAAATTCCATCAGTCCTAAAGAGCTACAGTGGAATTAATTTGTCTTCAGGACAAGCGTGGGCGAGCGGGGCATGCGCGCAAGCCTTGCCCCACACAAAGGGGACCCCACAGACTATAGGTTATCAAATAATAGGGTTCATCGGGAGACGCCGTCCAGCTGAAATTTAAATATCCTCACACATGAGCACCGAAATATTGTGCATTGCTGTTGGGTGTTAAGAGAGAAGAATTTGAAAGGATGGGAGCTAGTTGTTCTCAGATTGTTCGTAAATTATTTTACTTTTAGTTCCATCGAGGAATTGGGGAAAACTAAATCGCTAAAATATTCGGGCACTTAATATACTGGCAGAAAAATAAGAAAATGAACCCGAAACAAAAACAGACGAACAATATTGTAGCTCTTGACAATCTGATACCCCCCCCCCCCTCTACCTTCTGCGTGTTCGCAGGCAAATTCTGGATTCGCCACTGTGATGATACATCTGACTTTTAGCCAAAACTTGTTGAACATCTATGGTCTGTGTCATAGCCGGATTTACCTTCAGGGGGCCCGTAACCTATCATATGATGGGGACCCTTCCAGTATTATTTTTAGTGACATTATTTGTGGGTGCAGGGTCAAATACCTGACACTATGTAAGTGGAGGGCCATCACCATTCGCGTGTAGCCTGGCCAGAAGAAGAATTCCCAGGCAAATTTTGAAATAAATCACTGTTTGACGCAAATGTAGACTGACTTCTTACGATTAACAGCCTACAGGGATTGATGACACAGAGAGCTCAAGGAAGCAGGGGAGGATGGATTATTGTGAGATTTTCCGCGGCTAAATCCCACAGAAAGTGAGGACGGGAGAAGTAGTACTGAGGTTTGAAGCGTGCGAAGCGAAGCGCGCCGAAAAGTTGCATTTTTAGAAATTAATAGCAACATAGGAAAAAGAAAAATACCCTCAAGGACGGAACGGTTGCTCTGCCCACCCCCCACCCGCCACGCTACGTACCTGATCCATATTTTCAAAAGTGGAACTTTCCGTGACTTATAAGTAATAATTACGAATTGCGTCTAAACATTATTTTAGAATCTCGGAAATTCACACAGATCGATTTGATAAAAATGGCTTTAAAGGGGCTCATTGAGTTGAAATCGATTATTTTGTGACGAGTTTGAAGGGAATCATTGCATAACAATGCTTCTAATTAGCCTAATTGCTCATGTTTCACTTCCTATAGTGACTAAAAATGTGAAAAATTGTAGTTTTTTATGGGTTTTAGAGCTTGCAGTTTACTAAGCTTGTCCAAGCCCATGATAGACCAGCCTCTCTTGAATAAACAACACTTATAAACAATTGTGACCTTCATTCTCAGCAGCTGTTGGTTATAGGAGTTGCAAGCCTGTCAATGCAGTTGGGATAGCCTCACTCATTGGTTGTCTTTGCACAGGGGTTGCATATGATTAATACCTAACTGTAAAAAGTGAATTTGTAAGAAATGACTTTTATCATTAAGTACCCTATCATTACCATTTCAGTTGTGTGTCAGATGTGCAGAATCTTTTAGCTTGACCATTTACTATCAAGATGTGAGTAAACCTCAACAGGTGTGATAAAAAATCATGAATTGCTTGAACCAACTCAATGTGCCCCTTTAAATATTTCGAGGGAGAGAGCACGGACACCACTCCCCTGCATGCTACCGTGACTCCATGAGGATAGCTATGACTTACATACCGTTCAAAATGTCAAGGACGAAAGGAGTGGACCCTCCCCTGAAGTTAAAGACTGCCAGTGGTTAGTTTCTTGCTCCTGCAGTTCATTTGTTCATGGCACTGTTAATCATTTTAAAGTGTCAAGTGACTAGCAATTGACCTGAAGATCATGTGCAGGTCAATTTGACCTAAACGAAAAGGACAAGGCAACTCATCAATCAGAATCCAGAACTCCTTCCACAATCAAACCAATCCCCATACCTCTTCAGTTAACCCAAGGTTTCTGTGGCCTGTATGAGAAGCATTGTTCTAATCGAAGGGCTAAGAATATTTTGGGCTAAACTATTTCCTTCATTGTCGGCAATGAATTTTCCCCCTTGATTAAGTGCAGGTAATGATCGCCTTTTGAATATTTTGTTAATAAGGCCTCAAAAATAACGCGGTTCTGAAATCCTGTTCATTAAAAAATGTCAATAATACAGCGAATATGAAAGAGTCGAAACGAACCTCTAGAACAGGCATATGTAACCATGTGTCAGTGTTAATACAATATCATACCCGACGACAATGCGTCATACCAAACATGACATGCCTCGCAATAGCTTTGTTGGTACATACTATCAGTAATCTAAACTTAATTTCCTACCAGGTAACGTTATAGATTAGAAAGTGAAGACTAGGGCTTTTGAGTCTGCATTTTGGTAGGAAGAAAGGTGAGGATTTCGGTTTTTACTCAGAAGCAGATTTGAAAACTAAGATAAAAAGATGTCTCATTTATGGAAATTTTCGGGGCCCCTTAAAGTCGGGGGGCCCGTAACCTATAGGTTACCTCGATTACTGTGTAAATCCGGCTATGGTCTGTATATAAGCGCCCAGCCGCTGAAGAGACAGTAGGTTTAGGCTACTCGTATAGCCCAATCTATGAAATCAGTTTTTCTTCAAAGAGCCAAGTGACTGTGCATGCAAGAGGCCCCCACAGAGGTTCATGTTCAGGGGCCCACACATTCGTAAATCCGGCAAAATTCATATAGCCTACTATTTTCCCCATGAGTCACACGCACGGACTTCTTATATATAGGCTATGGACAGAGCATACTGCACTAACGTCCTATGCGTAAGTTGTCGCTACCGTACGTCCACGAGTAGGCTTACCAATATGGCTGCCTGCTATAGCCTTGTGTGTAAAAGTTTGGACTTGCTCAAGTGGCTCAGTATCGACACATCGTGTGAGAAACTTGTAATATTTTCGAAAGAATGCAAGCTCAGATCAAATTCAACAAATAGAATGAAGGACTGTGATATTGTTCTTCCATTCATGTTTATATTTTGTCTAAAATGTTGCATACTTATCGTCAAATTGGGCAAATGGTGGCAACCCGGCGGCCATCTTGGTAAGCCTAAATTTGTTCCATTCACGGTGGCGACCGTATTGGGCACGTTATCCTCTGCCCATGTATATGGGAAGTCTGTGGTCACATGATAGACTTGTTGTTTCCTAAAAAGTCTGCGGTTCGATATTTATTGCAGTATCAGTCCTACAGAGAGGGAGAGAATTCAGAAATTGTGCCACCCCGGGAAAGGTTCGTGACCCTCAGTGCCCCCTGCTAAAAAAATCCTGGCTACGCCACTGTCCTTGGGGCTTCTGAGACCTTAAAACCCAGAAGCTTCCTGTGGCTTCGCCCCTGGACCCAGCCGTTATGTCCTCTCACTCTCCACACTAATGGACAGGTGGAGAAAGAAATGCCCCTGAGCGGCAGAAAAACAATGTGATATACCATCGACCACACCAATAGTTAAAGTTATATAAATTTGTGTATAAGTATGATACATCACACGTTATTCCTATTATCAGTGTGTCATAGGTTCTACCATAACGATAAGCTCTAAATAACGTTCGTTGGAGCACACTTGATTTCACTACAAGCCTATACGTGAAACATAATAAACTCCCCTTTTGTTATTATACCCTTAAGGTCTACTTATCGATATGCGATGTGCACGGTGCATTTGCTATCATCACAATTAAGCAAAAGAGTAAATCATATAGCCTCAGTAGGCACAAAAGGTGAATGCAGCTGTTGTTGTATTAATACTGCCTAGCTGAGACAATAGCAAGACGTCCGGTGACATTCGTTTCTAACTCTAAACTCAAACGTTTTCAAGCCCAAGACTGAAATGTTGAACACAAACTTGGTCAAGGCAAGGTCCAACTACCGCTACTTTAAAGTTGTACCCTAGGCCTATACTTATACTGCGATTAGGCCGTGAAAAGCGTTTACCTTTAGTGTGGAATCTAGGCTAGGCTAGGCTGCAGCGTAAAGTTAGATCTAACGTAGGTAACAGATGCCAGTACACGCTAGGCTACAACAACTTAGGCGTATTAACGTACGTTAGTCCTCTACTTCCATGCAATATACAGGCCGAACGTTAGCATTTATTTGGTCCCTGTGAAGCTTCTCATACTACTACTAGTTCAGGGAACAAAGTGTAGGCCTATGTGAAAACTAGTCCTGTAGGTACCCTAGCCTAGGCTAGTTTAATAGTAGCTACAAAGAAATTGGAATCGCTTAGCGCAGGAACTGGGCTAGCCTATGTATTATCTAATCTTACACTGATAATATTTGTAATAAAGGTAGGTTTACTAAAGGCACTTCAAATGTGGAGTGTAAAGTGTTTTGGCTATGTAGCCAAGGCTATAACGTAATGTGGAGTTCTGACCGAGAGCTAAGCTACCGAGGTCCTTCAATCTCCAAGCAGGCCTAGGCTAGGCTAGGCTTGCGTTAGTCTACATTACTAAGTTCAAGCTGCAAACCTATCTATAGATATGGAACAGATCTCAGACTTAGACCATAACGTTAGGCCTAGAAGAGGATATAAGAACTAGGCCTATCCTACTCTATGTTTTAGACAGAATTGGGCAAACGCGGTTTCTCGAGACAAAATTATGACTAGGCCTACAAGTATTTAGCAAAGGATGACCGCTCGGTTAAAGCAATCAAAGGCCTTCAGTGTGTGAAATCAATATGTCGCTAAACTACTCTTGGTACTGTAATATGGGAGCCCAACGGGAAGCCCGCATTAATCTTACCTATCATCTCAGGATTTCCCAAGGCATCCGAAATTCTGCACCATGTTTACTTTCTTTTTTGTTCATAGTGGTAAAATACGTCATGTTGGATTATTCCATGAGGATTTCCTCTTCATCAAACCACTACATTTTGATTATCAGCACTTTAAAAATCCAACTTTTAGGTCTTTTGTGTGCCCATGAGTCGCGAAGACTTCCAGGTTTCCTTGTTGCTAAAGATAATTTGCATAGCAACCATCAGGCAAACGGCAATGAATCGCTCCAGGAGCGATTTCATTTTTGCCGGATGCGTTTTTCATCAATTGCCGGAGAGTCGCATTGCCGTTGCCGTGTCAGTGTGAACAAACCGTCATTTTCCTACAAGAGTAAAATTCTTGACGTTGCCGCAGGGTTTGCCGTTGCCGTTACCGTTACCGTTGCCGGACGAGTATGAACGTAGCCTAGTGGTAATGCGCAGTGCCAACAAACGGCGGAATAGCGTATCAGACGACGACATCTAGATGTGAAACTAATGTAACGCTTGGTAAAGTTATCATATCTTAGCAACTTCATGAAAAGGAATACATCACAATACCCACCCAACATACAGAGTGCAAAGCGCGGGCCATGTTGGGGCTTCGATGCATATTATTGGCCAATATGTTCGCGTGCATATGCGCGCGTGTTTTAGTTCCCTAACAGCTTTGCTTTTGTGCAAAAAGGACGCGGTCTGGGCGCGCTGTACAGAACAGCTACATATGAACATGTATGAATGGTCCATAACAAGCACGCCTTTAACTCAGTGAGCTGTTCATACCGGTGCTATAGACCTTATGCATTGACATCACACTGACGTTATTTTGGGTGAAAACAATGAAGCACACGTGCACGAACGGCGTGGATTTCGCCGCACGTGTAGTAGACTTACGCGCGTATACCATTGGTTGACACATCAGCTGTCTGCATTTATTGGTGTAACTTGCAATGATACGCGCTGTTCCGCCATTTTCCTCCAAACGAGGGAGCACTTTCTCCATTGTGACATCATATGCATAAGGTCTATTGTGAATGGTAAGCAGTCACCGCGCAACGACGCATAATTCACAATGTGGTCACTAGTCACGCGCTCTGCTGTACAGTATCGTAGCACAGGTGTTTGCAATGATGTACCCGCTAACACGCGTAAGCATGCACATGATTCGATGTGTAGAAATGGGTGAGCTGCCTGGTACAGTGTTACTAACCGTGCCTCCAATGACGTCACGATCTTGAGACGCGCTCACATACGTTTTTTCGCTTTCGGATTTCAGATGGGCTGAGTCTGGCCTGTAATTGGGAATTCACAAGGTCGTATTACTGTGTTTATGGACGTAGTTTAGTCGGGAAAACATTCGCTTTATTCAAGCTGTACCCAAAGAATACCTACTGAGAAACGTACCCACTTTAAGTATTTTTTTCTATTTTTCAAGGCTATTTATGGTTGTATAGTGTTCGTGTGTATTGTGGTAATTATTCTCCTCTCTCGCCTCTGTCTTGTATCATCAAAATTGTTTCCTGTGTATATAATTAGGTATATATTCTGTAAGTTTTAATGGCGGAACTTAAATTTTGTACGTATAACGCAAGGGGTCTTAGACAGGGCAAAAAGAGGAGAAATATCTGCATAAGCATAAAAAAGATATTTACTTTATTCAGGAAACGCACAGTGCTTAGAACGACGAATCAAAGGTACTGGAAGGCTGAATGGGTGGGCATATTTCTTTCTTTTTTTTTGTCACCGCTCAACTATTAGTCGCGGGGTTTGCATGCTTTTTAACCCCGTTCTTGATTACACAATCTGTCGCACGGTCACTTGCGATAATGTACGTTTACTCATCCTTCAAGTTACTATTAAGCGGAAGATCTTTACCCTTGTTTGTTTATATGGACCAAATTTAGATGATCTTGTCTTTCTCGAGCTGCTTTATCGTAAACTAGAGGATTTTCAGTGGGACTCTTTGGTGGTAGATGGTGATTTTAATTTGGTTTTTAATCTAGATACTGATAAAACAGGCGGCAATCCTCGTACAATTTTCGTGCTAGGGATAAATGCATTGAGATAATGTCCTCTTTAAATTTAATTGATATTTGGAGGAAAGAAAACCACTTGAAAAATGCTTTACTTGGTCTTCAAATATCATCACAGGTATACACTGTAGGATTGACTTTTTCCTCATTTACCGAAATTTAAGCCCTTAAGTAATAAAAAGTAATACGCCGGGACTGAATTCAGATCATTCAATGGTTAATTTAGATATTAAGACTTGTAAGCGAGATAGAAGGCCAGGTCGCTGGAAATTCAATAATTCGTTACTCTCTGATTCAGAGTACATTACCTTCATTAGTAATTTAATAGTAGACATAACAATTTATAGTAGTAATGAGAATCCTACACCCTAATGGGAGTATATGCAATATTGTATTAGAAAAGCATCGATTGATTTTAGTAAGAAGAAAGCAAGAGAAAGAAGAAACACTGAAACTAACTAAATGAAGGAAATTTCATAATTGGAACAAAAGTATTATTCTTCAAATTCTGTACAGGACGCCCATAAGTTATCTGTAGCTCGAATGAAATTACAACGTATTTACAATTATAAAGTTGAAGGAATAATTATGAGATCTAGAGCACGTTGGGTCGAGCAAGGAGAGAGAAATACAAAATATTCCTTAATTTAGAGAGTCGAAAAAAGCTTTAACATAATTTGTAAACTAAAGTCCGACGATGAGACAGATATTTGTAACAATGCTGCAATTATCCATACTTTGGCACATTTTATGGATCTTTGTATACGAGTGAAGGGTGTGACCCATCTATTATTTTTGGTAACAAATGTTGTATTAATCCTTTATTACCAGAGGATGCTGAAAGTTTTGATGGCAAATTTACTCTTAAGGAATGCTGGGAAGCTCTTAATTCCTTTGGTAATGGGAAATGTCCAGGAAGTGATGGCCTTACTGCCTAGTTCTACAAGACTTTCTGGCATAAGATTGGGGATTCTGTTGTTAACTCTCTTAATAACTCCTATAATAGGCTTAAATTACCCCATGAGCAGGGACGAAGTTGATCACTTTAATTCCAAAACCACAGAAGTATCACACATTAGTCAAAAATTATCGACCTATATCTCTATTGAATGTAGATTATAAAATTGCCGCAAAGACTTTAGCTGCTAGACTAAAAAAACTAATTCCATCTATCATTGACGCAAATCAAACTGTGTTTATTAAAACAGGTTCATTGGGGAAAATATTCGTTTAATATCAGATTGTATCGACTATTGCCATGACCTTAATGTGTCTGGTTTTCTATTATTCGTAGACTTTGAGAAAGCCTTTGACCGCCGGGAATGGGCTTTCATCTTTAAATGTCTTAGTTATTATGGTTTTAAGGAAGGTTTTACTCAGTGAATTCGCACACTGTACTCTAACTGTTTAGCTTGCGTTTGTAATAACGGCTATTCATCCTCCTATTTTCGGATATCTAGAAGTGTTAGACAGGGGTGTCCACTTAGCCCGTACATTTTTATAATCTGTGCCGAAATTTTAGACATCAGTATCAATGATTCCCCTCTGGTAAGAGGATTGTTTATTATGGAAACGGAAATCAGAAACTCAGTATGCTGATGACACTACTATTTTAATTGATGGTACCCATAGTAGCTTAAGTGCTGTAACTGACATTTTTTATTCATTGCAGAACTCTTCCGGTTTAAAAGTTAATTATGAAAAAACCAATATATTTCCTTAAGGACCATTAGCTGTTGACAAGTCACTTTTCTTAAAGACGGGGTAGCGCGCGTCCAACTGGGGGCGATATCGCGTTTTTAAACGCATCTTTTCTTCTTCAAACATTCAAATTGTTAAAGCGCCATCAATCGCTTTGCACTTGAAAAGTTCGCAGCACACGTCAATGATTACGTCATTCACACATAAAATCGTGAGAATTTGGAGCATGGAAGTACTATAGGTACTAGTTCCATGCTAAGAACTAGCCATCTGTCAACACGTACAACGGGACATCATCGGCAACTCAGGCTTCCGGCAACGGAAGGTCTAGGGTTCAAATCCTGGCCGGGTCATACCAAAGGCTTTAAAAATGGAACCTACTGCCTCTGTGCTTGATGCTCAGCATAAGCAATGGAGTAGGGAAAACAAGACAGTGAGCAAAAACTGGAAAAAAGGCTGTGGTCGTCTCGACTTGAACTAATTGGTTGGAAACTGGGACGTTAATCCTCATCTAATTAACTAACTCAGGCTTCCGAGCGTTATAGTACACACATATGATACACTAAATATATATATATATATATATATATATATATATATATATATTACAAGGTAGGTCAATTTGTCTCGACGACTTCGTGGCAGTTGCTTTACCTGCGTAGCTATCCATGCGGTCCCAACACAATTGTTATGACGTAGGGTGAGATCCCATGGAGAGCTACGCAGGTAAACGCAACTGCCGCGAAGTCGTGAAGACGAATTGACCTACCTTGTAATATATATATATATATATATATATATATATATATATATATATATATATATATATATATATATATATATATATATGAGTGAATCAACGCTGTATTGAATAGTCGCAATTGATGTGGGGGTAAAATACTAGAAAAGCCCGGTCTTTGTTCAAACCATGGGAGACTGTTTTTAAGCACTTCTTCTCTTTGACGCTGGCAAAACCCCCTTCAAGAAAGAAACATTTGAATTCTCGCAAGTGGTTTGCCTGGGAGAATTTGTAATCTTCTGTAAGTGCGTCTACTTTATGTGCACCACTCTTATTTCATTGTGTCACAATCTTATATCAATGCCTCATAATAGCTCATTGGATCTATATATGCGCGTCAGTTTTTGGTAACTCATCACGCGCGTATCAATGTTCACACTTTAAATCATAATTGCAATAGCGTTAACGGTTACATTGTCATTTATATCAATTGTACATTCAAGTATTATTCGCTGACGAATATCCCAGGAGGGATGGATATATATATTCGAATGGAATTATCAAACTTGTTGGTCACCAGTATAATTACTTTTCTCAGACTTGTATATATATATATATATATATATGAGATCCCATGGATAGCTACGCAGGTAAACGCAACTGCCGAGTGAAGACTATATATATATATATATATATATATATATATATATAGTGTATTATATATGTATATAAAATGCTCGGAACGTCCGTGATCGGCAATGACACATAAACTTTGCGAAGATGCCTTTACCTCAAATAAACAACAAATTGATGACTTTCATGGAACACTGTGTAAACGTTGCCAGGCGAGCCCTGTGTGATGGGTGAGAGCTGCGAGAAGGTAAGGAAACTTGATGAAAGATATGATGGCAATTAGTTGATGTCAGCACTTCCGCGAAAAACCAGTCGTAAGTGGTATTTAGTAATTAATACGTTTAGTAGCCTGTAGAAGGCCACAGGAAATCACAAGTAAGCCTGAATTTCCCCAAGACTGTGCATACAAAATTCCCAAAAATTCTCAAGCTCCTGTACAATACACCAAGCATTAACCTGTGCAACATACCGTATATTCTCTAGTAAAGCCCCCCCCCCCCATCAACGACCCCTGTAAATTTTTGAAAGGCGAAACAGTTCTTCGGTGGCCATTTGCCTAGGGAGAAGCCGGAGGTGTTTTGGTTTTGTATTAAAAACAAAGAGACTACGCCAATAACAACAACAGTTACAGGGAAACGGCAACACTGCAAGGAAGCCGGGGGTTAGAGGTGCTCTGCAAGTTATCCTTCAACTCTACATCTAAAAATATCGTAGCTCATTATGATATGATATATGTGAAAAATGAAACTTACGTATACATACAAGAAACAAATTCAACAGCCATCTTGGCTTTACCTCAATTCATTTGTATGTACATATTTTTGTATGTACATGAAACGTTCCCTGTAGCTGACTGAGCGTAGCACCCATAGTCACAGTTTTTTTTTCTACTAGTGATGCCCATGTATCTTCAAGGGGGGCATAGATAGGATCATGTGAACTGGGACAAAAAGTTTGGTTACACCATTATGAAACTAGTACATGCATATGTATGCCTGTATGCGATTTCTTTTCAGTAAAGTGCTGTACAGTGGAGCAGATATTGTGGGTTGGCAGACTGCAGACTATACTCTCAACATGTACTGGCCTAGATATTATTGATATAAGTAAGGATCGATCCGCCACCCAACCCCCCCCCCCCCGCATAAAACAAGAACGTGAATGGTTATGTAGGGGAGGTGGGCAGGGTTCACTCGATAGGAGGTTCGTTAATTTAATGGTAGGCTCACTATATGCCAAAGATCCTAATTACTCCAAACTTACTTCCTAACTCTAACCATAACCCTTACCCAAACCCTTATACTACCTGAGGATAAGCCTTATCTTAAACCTTATTCTGTAACTAACAGGAATTCTAAGCCTACTTCTAGCCAGAAGTACATTACATGTGCATTCCCGTTAGGGCTCTTTGTTCTCAGATATTGTATGCAGACATACTGCGTCTGGTCATGTGACACCAGAGAAAAGCTGTTTTATTCGGGGATGATTATCAAAAAAGCAAACAGGGTTGTAGACGTAATGAGATTTTCAGCCAAGCTTAGGGATCGTCAGTCTAGCAAACCTTTGATCTAGTGAAACTTCGGTCTAGGGTAGTGTTGGATCAAGGCTGGAATTATGGACCATGCAGTGATACCCAAGTTATTCTCCTGCAGGTCACATGACCCAAACACTTTGCATAGGTGTCTGTAATTTAAAAGGCTTAGGCATGCCATCCCAACCTTATTTTGAAGTATCAGGTAACCAGGCTTCAGGGGCAAAACCTCCCCATCTCAGACAGTTCCAAATCCTCTACCTAAGTTACTTCTAGTTGTTTTCTAGCCTCCAAAAAGTGTCTTAAGCTCCTCCTTGTGCAGAAAAAAACTTAGCTGATTAATTGCTTAAGGGCATATCTGGTTGAGCATACAAGGTCCTAATGTGTATTAAATCAGAACACACTCTGTGCATGCTGTGTTGTGAGTGAGCTATTCTGCATCTTTTGAATTTGATGTCAATCAAAGAACATTCACCAATTGCAAATTTTACTCTTCCCCAACCAAAACTGTGCTTGGGGTGATATGAGTGTCTGTCTTTAACTTTATTTCCTTTACAAGTGTCTCTCATGTTTCATAACATAAATATTTCATATTAAAGGTAAAGCAAGGAGTTGTATGGCATTTATTTTTCAACTCGGTGACAAAAATATTTTCACATGGCTACAGAAAGCATGCAGTACATAAATTAGAATACCAGAGTAAACTAATCCAAAACTGGGGTGACTTCATTTCCCGTTATCAAATGATATAAAAAATTGTAACTAGTCCATATAATTACTTATATACACAAAATTTGTCATTTCCTTTTTTATGTCCTTGACGGCACCTACAGGAATTGCATCAACTTGTCTGGAAGAAGAATGATCTACCTAACTACATATACTAAGGCAGAACTCAGGAGCCTACCAATATCTTCTCATGAGACAGGAACAAAAATGTTGTTTTCTCTTGAATGGTGAAAATGGTGTATGGTGGATTTGTGGCCGTTATTGCATAATACAAAGTGGCATACTAGAAGTGCTGCAGAACCATAAATGCACGCTTGGTATGTCCTATTCCCAGGAATCTGCTTACATCATGGAAATGTACCCATGAGATGAGGTTTAAATTATAAACAAACCTGATGAAACCCATAAAAACTGGAAATGGTTGCAAACATAAAGACCAATTATGAATTAGTCATTTTTATAGTATGCAGTGTGTACATGGACTAAAATTAGAGAACTTCATCTTTACTGCAGCTGATGCAATTTTTAAGGATTTCACCTACAGGAACTTGCTGCCACACCTGTGGACTGATATACGTCCTCCATGCATGTAGAAAGAAGAGGGGGTGTCATTATAGGATACAGGGGTAGAAATGCAAGTATGAAGGTAGCAAGGCCACCCAGATGTACTTTCTACCATGAAAAGGCAACAGCATACTTTAAATAGCAAGAAATATCAGTGACACGAAATGTATCTGCTATGCAGGGCTGTAGCATGCGACCAATATGGTCGCATTGGCGACCATTATTTCAGTCCGTGCGACCACTGAATTTGATTCAGTGGCCGATGACGAGTAATATGTTTTGTACTTTTGGTCGCCTAAAAATAATTATTAGAGACTAAATTATCAGCACTAAAACCTTCTCAATAGTGAGTAGCGATATAATTTCAGACTTCCAATTGAATCACTTTATCTACTTCAGCACCCTGTGATGAACTGATGACGCAGCATGAGATACAGAGGTACTGTGGGTAATGTCAGCTTCTGCTGAGCTAACGACTGTTTCATAGGTTTTTTAGCCAGTAAGCTGGGCGAGTGGTTCTTGAGATTTACCGGCCAGTGGCCACTGCCCAGTCCCCACTTGTGTACAGACCTGCTGCTGTGCCAGACTATCCTGCAGGATACCTGCAGGATATATTATGAAAATTACATGTAAGAATTCCTTTAGTTTTTACAAAGTTGGAAGTACTTGTAATGTCACTCAACAGGTCACACTTAGTAAAAGTTCGTAAAAAGTTTTCTACCGTTGTTAGTGAATTAATATTGACATTTCTGTGGGGCCACAAAAAATTCGTTTTGCCTGAGAATTATATATAATTTTAAACAGTAGAACCTGCAGGTAGCTTATACTGTCACATTGATTTAATGCATGTACATGGCACTAGAATGTCAAGGGGAAAGTATGAAAAGTGTCACAAAATAAATTGACACACTGGCACAGAATCCCAGAAAGACTATACTAGTCTACCTTAATTTCAATGTTTTGTAAGTGGAATACTTCAGTCAATTAACTTTTAAGGAACTCCAGTAACTGTGTATAAAGTTTTGTCTCATTACTATGACATTAAGAGGTGTTTGAAGAGAGTATGAGTGGATTACATTTGTTCCTAAACCTTCATTATGTCTTGAAGACAAGATGGGCTATATATTTACAGATGTGGATCTGTAAAATAAATAGGAAAATTGTAGGATGTAAAAATCTTTGTCAGTAATGAATTGCCAGTGATTTACAGCAGTTAACATGAATGTATTAATAAATTGCAAGGATCTGAAGCACTTTATCCAGAGACCCAAAAGGCTTAGGAATTTCTTGGCAAGTGCGGCTTGCACATAACAGGGCTCCCAACAGGGAGCGTCAAAACAGGATTCTACCACCTCTAGCCATAAGGTGAACATCTCGGTTAAAGTCTGGCAAGTCTTTGGCAAGCTTTCCTAGGTGTACACTAACCACTGAGAGCCACGGCATGCACAATTTTGGCCGCTGGTCACCCAACACACCAAATTATGGCTGTAGGCTAACAGGTCACAAAAATGAGAACAGTGTGTCTGAGATTTTACACTGGCAGACTAAGTTACAATAAAAAAAAAACATTTCACGACAACTCTAAGACAAGCCTAAGCCAGTATATTTATTGCAAATGCAACCAATTCTTTTCCTAGCCCTACCCCTTACCTTTATAGTTTTGCAATCACAGACGGCCTATGCTGCCCATCGTTAGTAAGCCTAGCCTAAGTTGTATTTGTAACGCGCTAGCTACAGTTAGGCCTACAATGAAGTTCAAGTAGCAACGGTGGCAGTTGAAAAATCCCAGAACTGCTCCCTTGCAGCTATTTTTCAAGGCTGCCATTTCAACGAATCCGTTAATCGGTTAATGTCATGAAACAGTAAATTTTGTTCACTTTTCTTTCAGTTCGTAGGCCTAATTTAGTTATACCTACCCCAGTTTTGAGCCTTGCCAGAGAACGTCTTACAGTCGTATGCTGTAAGTCGCCACCATAGTATGGTAAACGTACCGTAAGTACACGTAACACTAGCGTTCATGAGTTACAGAATTTGTGTGTTTTAAGCTGAACGCGCGCACACAGTGCACTATCAACTTTGACCTTAACCTTGACCTTCCTACTAACGTTAGGCCTGTCAAAAGTTCATTGACACATGTTGTCTCCATTTATTATTGTTACAAAAGATCAACTAAAATTTGTCTTCGCAGAAAAATTCACCTCACTAAGTTGTGTTATAATTTGTTACGGTTGGTTTGAAAAATGTTACAAAGATTTCTTAGTTGAGTAAAATGTATTTCCGTAATAAAAGTTAAAATGTATAGTCGGAGTCATAATACAGTCATAGTCTAATTAGGCCTATGTGTATGTTTACGTTGTTTGATGAGTAATAGTATTACGTAAGACCGCCATATTGTGTTCGCGAGAGAACAGGGGATACTCGTGGAGATCTAGAGACCGTCACATGCAGTGCACTTCTGATTGGTTAAATCAGACGTTCCTTTGCTAGAACGTGAAAGACATTTTCTTTTGGCAGATTCACATAAAAATGATGGAAAATGAAGGTTTTTAATCATTTTCGGTGGTAGAATAGGAATAAATCACATTTGTCGGACTATTATAGTCTCATAAACAGTCTCGACTCCAAATTTGGCAAAATAACGGACACGGCTTCGCCTCTTCCGTTATTTTGCCAAATTTGGAGTCTCGACGGTTTATTCACCAATAATAGTCCGCCAAATGCGATTTATTCCTTAAATAAACACTGGAACTTTTCAGCAATATATAGGAACTTATGGGGCGATGCGCACTGTTTAAGAAAAATTTTTATGACTGGCTAACGCTAGCCCTAATCCCTAACTAATCCCTAACCTCAACAAAGGATACAATGGATACAATACAATAGAATTAGCCAATCTGAAAATACCTTCTTAGACAGTGCGCATCAGCTGGGACTTATATGTAGGAAATTTTCCCACCAATAGTAGGACACTAATAGGATCTGCAAGAGCAGGCTTTGGGGGAAACTGAAAAGGATGAAGTCAAAGGGCCTAAAAAAGTGGGACTTTTATGGTACCCAGGTTGAAATATCATAGCTGGACACAGCTATGATGTTTCAACTTTTTTGCTTGGTGGCCCTTCTTTTCTACCTTAGTCATCTATGACATTCCAGAGTGAATATGTGACACTATACTCAAGGTACTAAATTCGTTGGCACATGCCAGGCCACCACATGTGCATCTAAAATGTGGGGGACATGACCTTGACCAGCACTAATGTAAGCACAAGCTTTAAAAATGCATGGACCCAGGGACCTGCTAAAAAGCCCAGAAATATTTTGGATTGTAGTTGCTCTAGATCGTTGGTGTAATCTGATGCACTTTCCCACCATTCTGACCCACTTTTAGCTCAAGCTTAATTTTTTATCATCCAAACTTTCTCTTACAGTTTTCAATCACTTTATCATTTTCACTTTCCGTTCCATATTAGTACACCTGACCAACTACAGTTTACCATCAAGTACGGTCAATTATTCTACCATTTAAAGGCTCTCTAATCTCACCCCAGACAGTAACAATTCTCCCTACTAAGCTAACTTTTGGTCCCTCCTCCAGTTAAAACCAAACCTCCTGTTTAGTACACCTTTAAGATCGACAGAACCAGTATAGCCTGCACTGAGTTTAAATTGCTCGAGGCAATATTGTCACACACACAGTGTGTGAGCTTAATTGGGAACACAACTCAGTGACTGCCAGAGTGAAACCAGAGTGAAGCTGTATTAATGAAAGTGCAGCTATCAACTGTATTTAGAAGTCTAGGGCTATTCATAAATAAGTTTGGGCAGAGGGTTGCAGCAGAGTTGTAGCAATTACCTCGTTTAGAAGAATGCCATATCCCCTTTTAAATGAGATCTCTGTGGTATGTTTTTCAGTTTTATTTACCACAATACAGTTCATATGGTAATTTGATAGCTATAGGCCTACCGAACAGAACTGTGCTTTGTGAGAAATTTTTACTTTTGACACATCACCAAGTTCTGGAGATAGACCTACCATTTCTTTTTGAATGAGAACATGAATGTCCATTAATGAAAATGACAGCCTTCACAATTTTTGAGTTTGATTTTGATGGGTCATTCTTCCTATAGAATCACAAACATGTCTTCTATTTTATTAGCACTCTGAACAAAAGTGGGGGGAAAATGGTACTATCACCCCACTTTCAAAGTTGATCGACAGGCAAACAAAGCCTCCTCCCCTTCTTCATTGTTGACATCATGGGCACTTCGTAGCATACCTATAAAACTTTGCTAAACAGCCCCCACATGGCTAGAAATAGTATCTTCAAAGTTTCAATAAATCATTGTGGTTGTTCTGATTGGCAGCATGTTCTGCCATCTTTTAAATTGCAACT
The DNA here is from genome assembly GCA_029531755.1 of Holothuria leucospilota. Taxonomy (NCBI): domain Eukaryota; kingdom Metazoa; phylum Echinodermata; class Holothuroidea; order Aspidochirotida; family Holothuriidae; genus Holothuria; species Holothuria leucospilota. Next base: position 29,343,278 of record CM055969.1, on the reverse strand, counting down.
CTTAAAAGGATCACAAACCTTGGTCTAAAGGCTCTTTAATCTCACCCCAAAAGGTAAACATTCTTCGTAATTAAAATTTACTTCTAGCCCCACCTCCAATTCAAACAAGAACCCCTGTCTAGTACACCTCTCAGACGAAGTCACAGTAGACTGTACTGTGTTTCAATTCCTCAATAACATAGTGATACACAACTGCATGTAAGCCTAATTGAGAACACAACTGACTGTACTTAGCCATCATTGACCAACATGAGTGGAGCTATTGTTTGAATTCATGTCAATCAAAGTGCAGTCCCCAATTGTTTTTACACTGACCATAGGGCTAGTCCTAAATACATTTGGGGGATGCCACAGGCCCTATTAGTAGTAGTGTTATTTGTGAGAAAGAGTACATATGAATGCAAAGTGCACATACATGTTTCCTTCTTTCCTATAGCAATAATTTTACCCTCCCTAAAGATTTCTACCTCAAGTCTCTTCATAACTTGAAAGTCAATAGTGATGATGCCAGGATAACAGGTTCCACTGGTCCATTAATTATTGGGCCCCAGTGCATGGGGGACCTAAGCATGGGTATAGAGATGGGGGAGCTGGGGGAAGGCCCCCCAGTCAAAAACGTGGTGAGGTGGAATGTCCCCACCCCCCCCCACCCCACCCCCCCCCCACCCCCCACCCCCATCAAAGGATGAAATACCCTTGTTTCCTCTGTAAAAATGTCAACATTTTGCAGTAATTTTCCTTAAATTTGCCCAATACGTTGCACCAAATTGCTTTTAAAGACCCTCAGGTATTGAGAAGTTTCCCCAAAGGTGAGGGAAACAGTCCCTCTCCCAGGATGGCGGTCTGAAAGAACGTTCAGCCCCCCAGACTCAAACAGCTTCCTATGTCTATGGACCTGTGCAAAGCGGTTCGGCATGTGCGGGTTCAGGAAGAAAAACCCTGGAAGCTGTACCATAGTTTCAACTTACCTAATTTCTAAATGGTATTGGGTGCATAATTATCAAGTACTGCGCAATTTATCACAATTGTACAGTTTGTGAGGGGGAGAGAGGTGTGTTGTGAGGGGGAAGGGAGCTGTGAAAGTAAAACCAAATTAGGGGAAGAGGGCTAAGTATTCTTTCGATAGGTTCAGTCTTTTTAAACATAACACGTAGCGCAATAGGCATGGCACTGAAATATCTACAATCGTAACAATGGCAGTGGATATTAATTGAGTATAGGTAAATCCCTGTCGACTAACAAGACCTGCTACAGGTACTACTCAAAAACGACAGAAAAGAACAGTATAGTATACTTTTGATACCAGTTCCTTGCAAGTTCTTTGACTATATTTCTCAACACTACTTGGTAAATATTCCTTTGAAATGCAAAATAAAGGAAATACAGGAATATTTGCTATTTTATAGAAAAATATATTCCAATTTTCCAAATATAGGAATACGTAGAAAATGTTGGGAACACTGAAAGTACTGTCATTTCAAGCTGATAAAATTTCAGTATGAAGATAACTTCACACACAGAGTTGTTGACACATGGAACAGTCTGCCACAGGATGTTGTTAATGCTACATCTGTCCAATTAAAAGCTTTGAAAGGAAGCTTGATAAATTTTGGAGACAGCAACCCATTTGAAGAAGAAGAGCTGGCGTTATAGGCACACTTGTGCCTGCTACCACAATCCATCTGTGTATCTATGTAAGTTAATTATATGAAATAAGGAAAGGAAAGATAGAAATCCAAGGGCAGAGATCAAACAGGTTGAAATCATGTTAAGAAGGTCATTAATTGCGCTTCTTGCATTTAATTTTTGGCATCACATGTCAGATATAGATCCAAACATGTTTCATACAGTTCGTGACGTACATGGTTCCATGGATTTCCACAGAATGATCAACAGTGACCTAAACTTACCTATATCAAGCAAAAACAATACAGATAATATTACTTAATATGTGGCACCCACATGCATAACATGAGATTCCTCACAGTTACTCTCAAGAGTCAGATACATTCACACACACAGACACACATGACATCGCTGTGCATAGCTTCCTTGCGCCCTCTGCAATGAATCAATAAAATGGTCCTGCAAACTTGAAAAGAGATTGCTTTAGAATTAAAGGTAATCATTCTGGTGAAACTGTTAATCAGGTCATGTGTAGTTCTTGAGATGTTAGCAGATGAAGTTAATTTGTTACACAAACCAAAGTAAATCTGAAGCAAGTGGGAACAGTGTCATGTCTCAACATTGATGGCCAAGACTTTTCAAGTCTGTTTTGCAATCTACATTTTTGTGTACCCTGAAACACATTTGACTTTACCCAATAGCAAATGCAAAGTTTAAAAATTCCCATGCCCCTCACTGCATTTACAGGTCTGACAAAAGTGAGATTATTTACTGGCCTGATTTTAAAGTTAAAAGAATTATAAAACAGGTTTGATCAGTGTGAGGCTAGGATATATGTCAACTGTGCTTCTTTCATGTTCACAAAATTTGGGTTGAAAATGTCATAACTTTATCTGTTAACATTTTGAGCATCATCTTTGGAACTGATTTTGGAATTATTTATACAACAATACTTATTTTCACCCCCTCTTCAATACAAAAACTAAATTTTAGTTGGAACTTGCTTTTACAGGCTAGCTTTCAATTGGAAGAATATACTTCTGGAGGTAAGACATTCATGAATATTCAAATCATTGCAAATGCAACATCAAAACGTTTCCTATTTTCAAAACAAAAATACATTACATAAGTCGTTAAACTAATGATTCCTTAATTCTTGTTAAGATAAAATATCACACTTACTAAACAAATGGAAGGAATATCAAATTACTTTCACTTAAAAGTCTCAATTTTCTTGTCTCTGAAGGTGAACTCCACAAACAGTTTATTTATTACTGTTTTATTTTGCCTTCCAGACAAAAATGAGCATGTATCGAATTTATATTTTGCAGATTACAAAACTGTGTAAGACATCAGGGCTACTTTACTCTCCTGTACTTACGACCTGTCTGATATGAAATTGGCTATACTATTCATCATACTGTCATCACTGACCAATTAGAGTGGGTTACAGTACATTTAAATCATGAAACAATTTCAATTTAAGTGCAGTCCTGCCAGTCACCAAATTTGTATGTAGATACAAGAGTCCCCTCTAAAACTCGTTTGGGGCGATGCATGGGCAGCTTTAACTGGCAGACATCTCTTAAAAAAGTACAATTCTTACAAGCAAGTAGACCATCTCAAGATGAACATCCTGAAAAGACAGACCGCCTCTGGCATACCAAAATTTTCATAAAACAAATGACTGTAATATCTCACCATTAGCAACATCTGAAGCTTACAAATACATGCAACGTGTAGGCATTACAGGCTACACTCAACATTGAATCTTTTGTATTCTTCTTGTCACCTTCGGTGTGGATGATAGTTTCATTAAGATGTTCTTTCACACTTTAAATAACTTTGAATTCACGTTTCAGCTGTAGCTGATGTGCCCTATACATGAAAGGCTTCAATACAGTTTCAAGGTGATTGACAATGTTAAGGTGCCACACCATCTTCTTATTAACAAAATTTCATACTCAGCACACAGCAATGAACACTGAATTTGTAAATTAACTGAACTATTCACAGTACCACAGTTTGCTTCATAAAGTAACCAATTATGGAATGTTAGGTTGTTCATTGTTCAATTTCGTATCCGTTAAAATAATTCCGTATATTTTGCCCTGGTTATGGCTATAAGGCATGCATCCAAACTCTGCTCTGTTGCTCTCGAAGGGCGCTGAAATTTTCATAAGGAAACGTTTTCCATGATACGAAAAGTATATAGACTCTATATCAAGATGTGTCTCCCTGGTAGGGAAGTTACAGATAAAAATGACCAATAGTCCACGGTGCTTCTAATTTTTTCCAGATGAAGACACATACAGGGAAAGAGCTCCCACTCTTTGTATCACTGCAATGATGATCCCTATGTATCTGCTCAGTCAAGCCCATGTAAATTTCCTGCCGTCTACAAGGTTTTTTCGTAAAACCCTAGTAGGGCACTCATTTAACCATTCCTTCTCTCAACGTATGAAAACAATGCTGATGAAGAGTGAACAAAGTGATGGTTGTATTAGGACTTGACTCAGGACTCAGCATTTCTTCACACTCTCAACTACTTAATTGGAGTGTAATAAACTGCTTCGACCGAAGGTTTGAGCCTTTTGTATATACTGAAACAACCCCTAAGCGCCGTCCGTCCGTTACGTACACCCCTTCAAGTTGTGACACGCCCTCGTTTTTGAGCTATAAGCGAATCACGTAACACATGTTCTCACCACTTCCTGGTATGTTTGCTAAGTGATCACAGCTGGCAAACTACCTTGTAAAAACTTTTGAGTTTTGGCTAAATTTCCCTTAGCCATCCTATATTAAACTCGATTTACTGTGAGAAAATCCATTGAGGATGGCGGCAAAAATCTACGAAGACCCATATGGTGTGAGACATAGAGATAGGAGGAGAAAACTTTTCTCTCTCGGTGAGTTCTCGTGTCCAATGTACTTTGATTATACTGTTCAGATCAAGCTTGAGGAATAAAACAGTAGAATTTGTAGGTTAAAAACCTGAAACTACTTGTAACTAGAGGTTATAACAAGTGTTTAATATAAGCGACTGCAGCTGCGATGAATTTGTTCGACTAAATGCAGATTTCTGTTGCCTACTCTAGAGTGCACTTGTTTTAATTACATGGTAAGACAGCTTCACGATTTGTGTCGTTGAATGTGTAATTGTTTTAGTCTGACTTTGCATGACAGAAAAGGAATAAGAATATCAAAATTGTTTTAATGAGATCACTGTTACAGGATATGGATGTCGTGTCTTCTCGTCTGACTTTGAAAAATAAGGCTACTTTTATCTACTCAGTTTCATACAGAGGACGATTTTCCTTCACTCCATAGGGTCGAAAAGCACCTCTAGAGCTTCTTCTACTCAGCTTCGTCGTCCTTTTCTTCTTAGCATGAGGCAGCACTGTCCTGTCAACGTGTCATTTAAGTGCGATGATAAGCTGATTATCATTTTCGCTTATCAAAAAAAGTTTGTGGTGTATAAGAAATCTAACAGTACCGTAGCAGTACTTGAAAATGTTACTTTCAAACAAACGAACCCACCAATGATGTTCGATGGTGCCAATTTGGGGGCCCTTCTGCACAAACTTGAATTAAAACTTATGTATGCTGTGGCTGAAAAAGCATATAGCGAGTCTAAGGGGATAAAATTCCACCAGAATGATGTGATCCTAATTTTAGCCCATTGCCGAGAAATTTTCCTGGGAATAACGAAAGATCAAAGAGTTGGTTTCTTCCCACCTGAAACAGTTAATATCATCACAAACCCCAAACCCTGCTTCTTCGAAGGAATGACGCTGACTGTATCAGGTGTTATAAACTTTCTGGGGGAAGATCAAAAGGAACTTTCAGTATATGAAAAGCAACACTATGAAATAACCAAAGGCAGAGATGGTTTATTTGATTGGTTTTCATCAAACCACCTGCAAGTTCCCCTACATGCCGTTAGTGAGTCTGGAATGACAGTAAGTTATACTACCTTCTTAATCTACTAAATTACGGGGTGTAGATATACTCTAAAAGCAACTTTGGTAAAAGGTAAATTTACCCACATCTTGTCAAACATTTGACTAGATTAGTTTCAAAATAGACAAGTTGCGGTACAAAAATGTTATTTTGCCAAAATTTCGTTGTGGCACCTCTACTGATCACATCTTTTTTTTCAATTTTTTATGAGACGTTTATATGGTGTAAATATGCATATTATCATAACAATGCTTTATCACTAATGTAACTGCTACGACTTGGTTTTTATAATACATACAATTACTACACTACTACTCTGCTGCCATGATACTTTCTTGCAACATAGAGAAGAGTCATTGTATTAAAGTTCTTTTAAATTATTCTTCTAAAGACAATATGGACATCGTACCCTATACTATCTTCCTATACTTGTAATTTCCTCAAACGTGCGTGCACTGGTAGGCCTACCAGTATGGTTGCGTATGCTAATGTTTTCTTTGTTAAGGTTGGACAAACTAAAGTGGTTCAGTATGGACAGATTATGCAAGAAATAGAGGAAATTGTCGTTAAAATCAACTATAAACATAAGCATTTTGATTTTTGTCTCAAGTCATGTTTGTTTTTTGTCTGAAATGTTGTAGATTCATCATCAAATTACTCAAGATCATCAAATTACTAGTGGGATTTTCGGTAGGCCTAAATATGTCAAGACGGTGGTGAAGGTTTTTGCCAAGTGTTTCCCTGTCTATATGCATAAAATATCTGTGAATACATTGTGTAAAAAGAAGTGACAACGGCTTCAAATCTGTGCGATATATTTCACTAGAGGTTCTCACGAGATTTTTTCATTTTTTCAGCTTGACGTTAACAGTATTTCATTTAAAGTATACGCGGAGGATACAGCGTACGATTTGAGGTATTGTTAAAGAAATTGTTGTAGATACCAAAGGAAATGTCCCATGGCATTTCTTCTAGATATTTTTCCGTTTATAGTTCGACAAGTTCTTGATAAGTGTGACCTCTTTGAGCAACAGATTCCATCAACTAAATTACTCCATTAAAGAGATGGTGTGAAAAATAAAGAAACATCTTAACTATTTTTCAACCCTTACCAAGCTTGAAATTTACACCATGTATACTATGCTAAGAAAACTGAAGCATTGGGTTGCTTACCTTCTGTGCACATGCTTAAAATTTCCTTGCCGTTATACTTGATATTAATCTTATTTTAATGGACTATTGAAACGTAATCTAATATGTTAGCCAATGTGACGTCCATCCTCTCATCACCTAAAAATTAATCGGAGCATGACCCATGGATTTCCAATTGACTAACTACACTTAAGGCATTTCCATTCATTTTTCATCACCATGGGATCCCCTATACGAAAGCTGTTCCATCATAGTAACATAATAGCAATTATCCTCAAAACCCCAATTCAGAATGATAAGTGTTTTGGCGTTGTTTTTGGAGATTTGGTTGTAACCATAGGAAACATTGAGCTTTTAATACCCTGTTGCATTCAAAAATAGGGAGAAACGTGATAAACTCCTACCTCAGACTGAGATGAAACTATACCCCTCAGGAAAAGAAACGACTGAATAACCTGAAGTTGACAGATGCCAGTAGGTGTCTGTTTACTTCTGTTGGGGTAAGCTCTAATGAAGTATATACCCATCAGGATAGTCTGAGTGATTCTCGCTGGCTGTTTAAAAATAAATGTGTATCTCAATTAAAGGGTGACAGTTTTCATGCAATAATGTTGGATCACCTGTAACACACTTACATGGGTTGCAAACATATCAAGCCGTACCTAACACAAGCTCGATCAGCAGTTTCTAAACAAAGCCGATAAAACGACGGAACCGCACATGTTGGATTGCAGATTTGCTCCAGATATATCACTTATGAATGTCTGAGATTTGCAATGATTTGTACATAAGCGTTGACACACGAGCATATATAATGTAGCCAATAATAAATACAAATAAATTAGCTCAAACTTTTATTTCACTAACTGGGCATCAATTGCAACCACATTCAAGAATTTCTTTATACAAGCTCTACCAGGCGTTACTGTAAATTCTAGGAACACTCAGGCCAGGCAAATATGCATAGCACTAGACCTTTGACTAGACAGAGAACAAGTTTGTTGGATGTAAAAAACACCTAGTATTGGCAAGTACGTTACCCATTTAACAGGCAATACCAAGTATGAATAAAACTAGACTTTGATTTCATATGATGTTAAGTGTTCCCTTATCACAGAATAGATCTAGTCAAGTGCAAACTTTAGCCTAGAAAGTATTGACATAAGTCATTTGAATAACACAAACTAGTAGGATTGTTACGGTTGCGACTGGGATGTAAACTCGGTAACTGAAAGGTTATTTCCCTAATTTTGAGAAACTTGCAATAAGTAATGCCTATTTTGTTACCGTTTTCCTGAAATAGCTTTTTACAGTCTCGCAACTCGCTATTTCAATTTGAAAATGTCCTGTTTGGTTTACGTTGGTGGAGAAGAATGGGATAGACAAAGGCCTCTTCCTTTCCTGTTGGGTTCAAGAATATCAATGCCTAATTTCAGTAACTACTGAGAGTGATGTTTGTATGGAGTTCAGAAAACTGGTGGCAACAAAAGCTCTGGCCCAGATAAATATTATTCTGACATTTCAGATCCATTTAAATTTGCATACCAGTTTGGCAGAGGCCGCTGTAAAGATGTTGTTTTAACAGTTTAAGAACAGCGTTCCCATTCGGTACCCGGAAGGAAGCAAGAACGTGGATAGTGCTAGGATAATGTATTTTGAATTCTTATCTGCTTTTAGTACTATAAACTTTGTGACATTAAGTCTCCCTACATAACGTTCTGGAATGGAATTTTAACTATGTAACCAACCGCTCTTAATGTGTCAAGATTACCTCCTCAGATTACACTTCAGCTATTTTTAACTGAAATATGGAGGGGAATTTCCGACGGAATGTTTTACCCTACGAATTTAACACCCTAAACAATTGGTGGGCGTTGCTTAGACTATGTTGCTGAAGTGACGTGCTCAATTTGTGATGTGTACATAGGAGAGAACAAATTGGAGTAATGCTATTGCAAAATAAAAGGAAATTAATTAAAAGTTTTTGTAGGCCACATTATCTTTCCGCAACGCAAAACGGCATTTTGAATAAAGTGATGAGACAGGCGCCACGACCCTAATATTAAAGCTCCCCTTTCTTAAAATCTCAGTGGTCATGGCACACAAATTTCGAGTCAGTGTAAAAGGCCTAATTGTGAGCTTTCATATAAGCGGTACTTTTGTTATCTTAATCAACTTTGCCCTCGTTCTAAACTTCATTTGTGGCAAGTTATTGATTTTATCAAGGTCAAGTTCACAGACTAGATTCAATCAACACCCCATAATAGAAGAATTCTCGTCACAACTTATGACTTGATTCCGTATTGTCGAATAAAAATCATCTCTCTATCAATTTATGCCTAGCTACAATGCTTACGTTCTACACATTAATTACGAATGCCATTACGGCTGTCCTTGTCGATGTCCAGATCAGGTAAAGAAAACCAGAAAGTCCAAACGCTTAGTGATACCTTACCGAAAGGGGGTGTTTTGTTACACTGAGGTTCATCCCTCAAATTTACACTTCTTGACCACATTACTTTTACGATGTTTTCACTATTTTATCCCTGCTGACCTCAAATAACCTTTGAACCCACCAAAAATGAACAACAAACAATGAATTAGACTATGTCTTCGAAGGGATTCGAACCCAGGCTGCCTGTTTGAGAATTAGTGAAAGAGTTAGAGTTAGATGAGGGTTTGCTGCTCAGTTTCTAACAAATTGGTTTAAGTCGGGCCGGCCACGACCTTTTTTCTAGTTGTGACTCACTTGCTTGTTTTCCCTACTCCATTGCTTATTCTGAGTACCACACACAATGGCAATAAGGTACCAGTTTTAAAGTTTTTGGTATGACCCGGCTAGGAGGCGAACCCCAGACCTTCCGGCTGCAAGTCGGATGCTCTTACCACTTTACCATGCAGTCTGTTTGAGAAACCGAACACTTATTCACTACGGGGATCGTGGGAAGAGTCGTCTTAGCTAGTCCTTTGGTGTGGTTAAAGTGTACCTAAAGTCTGAAAATTCAAAAATATATATTACAGAGCATAAAAACTGAATTCCAATGGTCCAATTTCCATCTTCCCGGGACTTTCTTAAGCTGAGATATAAAATGTTGAAGTTTATTCACTCGATTTAAAAAGGTAGATTGCGCAATAATTTGTGATGTCATTGTTGTACTACTCAAATTACAATCTTTGTATTTCTTTGTTTTTCTGAAAGCCACTGCACCTTGTGCCAAAATGTGATCGCGTTCTTACTGCTTTGGGGTGACTTGACTATATAAGCCCTCTCTGTACAGCATGTCATGCAAGAAAACAGGAAGAGGTCAAGGTCATATAAACATTTTTTATTTTAAAAGAAAACAAAGCATTTAATGTGAGTTGTACAACAAGAATTTCAAAAATTATTGCGCAATGAACTGTTTGGATTTAAGTGAATAAATTTTAACATTTAATATCTCAGCAATGGAATAAGCTATGACAATGGGAGTTGGACCAATAAGATTAATTTTGTAACCTCTAAAATATATATTTTTGAATTTTTAGACTTTAGGTCCACTTTAAGGCTTTAAATGGATTCTAGCCTAGAGAAGGCCTTTAAAGCCCCTATCCCCCAGCCCTCCTTCTTTAATGATGAAAGAATTTTGAAGAGAACTTAGGGGTAGGTCTGTAGTCTGGAGGAATTCTTTGCTCCCTTGTTCATAGTCTGACGAAAGGGTTTCTGTATCCATTTAACTGCTAGGAATGAATAATGATTGGATCCAGTACCCTACAACAGTGTACGAAAATCCAACTGTTGGTCAGTATATGTCCGAGAAACTATCTGATCCAGTAAGCGAGGCAGTTCATAAATTAAAAGCTCAGAAGCTCATGACATTAAGTGGTGCTAATTTTTAATCCACTATTTAACCTACCCAACACTTGCAAGATGTGTTAGGTAATTATGCATTGAATTCACCTTCTTGGTGCCCATGACCACATACAGAACTCTTCTACTACTGATGATAACTTTGCATCTTTGGGTGGAGAGATAGGATCCAAGTCGATTAACAGGATTGAACCGTCACATTTTCCCTCCAGTAGGAAATTCAGAAAAAATATTTTCGTGGGAACTTTACTAGATCAAGTGAACCCTGGGGGTCAGATGCCCCTTGCCTTGCCATGTAAATGTGGGAAATTCAAAAGTGGTGTCAATTCACAAATGTTTTCATGACCCGCTTTTCACGCACTCTTCATAGATGAACGCCCATATTACTTCAAACTAATAAAAGAGACAAATAGTCAGATGTGTTTTGTTGTGCTCTGTTCGGCAATGTTCAGCAATGCGCATCCAGTGCAAGTTCCAAAAGAGAGAAAGACTACTTTGTCCTGATGCCTGAAAAAGTGTACATGCTTCAGATTTTCCGAGGCTTATCCCCTGGTGCCTCAACGGGTTAAATCCACATCCAACCTGGGCCTGGGGAGTGGCATCTCGGTCATCAAAATTGGCCTTTTTCAGGAAAACGATTCCCCTCCCATGCCTTAGATGATACAACTGTTGGAGTGAACTCCGCATTGTTACCTCTGAGTATTACAACCAAGACCTTAGAGTACATTTTAACCATTTACCAAAAATCACAAGAGTGCACGTCTTCCATTTGAAGATATAGAATCAATATTAAGCCTTTGCTAACCTTGACTGAGATTTAATCCCGACATAGGCAAAAATAGCAACAACAGAAAAATCAATTTTTAATAACTTTGAACTTTGACATATAACCTTTGACCTATGATGTCATCCAATATGCATCCAAACGTTTTTTGTGGTGTGGTATCTACCCAACAGGTTTTAACTTCTTACGGATTCACGGTTTAAGAGGAGTCTGCAAAACACTTTGTGGCAAAATATAGGCAACATGGACCTTTCACCTAGATTTTGACGTTTTACCTCAAATTAGCAGCCACAATGAACTATATTTAAGGTGGTTTTAACAGATTTAACGTCCTGTCAGGCAAATGATGGTAAAACCAATTGAACTTTGACATCTTACCTTTGACCTATACAGTAATCAATTAAACATGCAAAAATTTTCATGGGCAGGCCTACCTTCAAAGTTTTAATTGAACAGACCAATGGTTTAAGTAAGAGGAGTTCGTGACACACTTTTTTCCTCACACATACACACTCACGCATACGGACGCACGCACGCTGATACACAGCTGCACGTTTTTGATGTCAGGTGAGGAAAATATATCTCATATTCTTATATATGCATGAAGGAAGACGTGGAGAGTACGAATCTCCTTGTTCTGTATTAAGAAAACCACACTCCTATAGGTGGGTTTACCTTTTGGTAATTAAAGGGATAATCCGGTGACAAAGTATCACAGTTTCATAAAGTCAAGGGAGTTTTTCCCTTTTATTTCAAGTACATTCTTACCTGGCGCAGGAGTATCCGTGATCACGACGGCGGAGCTCCCAGGTGGGACCTGTTCTATTCAGCCAGTCTAGAACGGGACCACTGTCGGGTGGGTCAGTTCAGTCAAAGTTTGTCCCTTGGGGACGTTGTTACTCCTTCAGGGAGCAGAACTCCTTCGGGAGTATTGTATGGTTTTCGCCCTGGCTCTTTGCCAGCTAGAGAGTCAGGGGACTTTTGGAAAAAAAAAGTACATCCCATCTCAACAATATGTTCATTAAAAGTTATGATTTTTTGTAAAATTCAATTCAGAGCAGTGCATTACACTATGGGAAATCTATTAATTGCTTTGGATTTCTTTGTAATTTGACACATGTTAATGAGATAAGCAGATACTTTTTGGGTTGTACCCTTTTATTCTCTCAAAATTTTAAGCTCAATTGGAAATGATTGTTGTTCGTTTCTCTGGTGTCAAGTGTCAAAGTCAAATCAAACACTTCAATTTTAAAGACCAAGGAAAATATTTTGGAAGAAATTTGCCTGTATTACCTAAAATTTAGTAACCCTGAATCAATTGCAAATCTGTTTTTGACAAAAATAACCTATCTTCAGACAAAGATATCTTAAGTTATGAAAGAAGAAGCTATCGATGTGGGGTTTGAAGGGCGTTTGATGAAAACTTATGCCATTTCATTTGAGATCCTTTGGAGTTGTTACTGGAATATTTCTTTGGAGTTGTTACTGGAATATTTCTTTAAGCAAGTGGCGGTAGACAATGGTACTGGGACCTAAGTACCAGTGCCTCTCTTCCCCTGTTGGAATTTTACTATGATTTTCATATGTGAGGGTTCAGACCAAGACCTACCTTGGCCTTTTCTGATAACTTTCTCAGTTTAGTATTTTGGCAGGAGTAGTTCTTGTCAATGTGGAAGTTTCAGAGGAACAGATACGTGTGATTCCACGTGGTTGGCAATAGACTACGGGATGTTTGTTTGTTGCAGTGATGAGAAATTCATCACAGGAGGCAGTTGTGCTTGTCTGTTAATTTCGTTAAACATGATTGTTATGAGGAAACGAAATTGCCACCTCACAGTGGTGTCTTGGAAATAAGCATTGACTATAATATATGGTAGGCTAGAACGAATAATGGTCTGCAAAAATTACACAATTTTCACAGTGAGTTAAAAGCAGGGAGCTGGAACACCATTAAACTCACTGGGATTATTACCAATGAAACGCAAATAAAATGTGTACCATGGCGATAGAATCTATTTGCAAATATTGCTTAAATATAGTATAATGTCAACAATGTTGCCAATAAAATCCTTGCCGACCTGAACGTAGGTAGGAAAACAGTTTGAGCGGTGACTCATTAAAAGTCAACAAATTTCGAAATAGTTACCTGGATAGCCCGTCTCCTGACATTTAGCTAGGGAAAGAAATTACCCGGTGATGGATACACCTGGAGGAAGTCAGGGCCAATTTCAAGGTCTTTAGAAACATTGGGAATTTTCGTTTCGATGCCCGCTTTCAATGTTTTTGCAGTACATCAAGATAAACATAGGGAGGACTAAAGATAGTTCACGCTGATGTGACCGAGTTTGTGGAAAATTCGAAGAAATTTATTTGTTTACCTTGACATATTTTCCTTTACAGGACGTCGTGTCAGCAATTTGGAAGCGGTTTAATGATCACGTGATGTTCGTTATTGGTATACATTGCTTTCATGGGAGTGAAGTGTTCGAAGTTTATTTGTCCAGAACGACTCTTTGTGGAGGATTGCAAGGATCGCTTTCTTTGTTGTTGTCTCGATCCGGTAATCGTGACACCGGGTGTTTCTCAGAATATTTATTTCAGATCATTGCTGTTGATTTTGATTTTTAGGAAAGCTCCTTAACATTGTAGAGTATGAAGCAACAAACGGCTTATACTTCTCCATCTATATAGGTTTGTCTTGTGATTTTTTGTGCACGATAAATTTGCTATTTACAATTGATTGGTCGGATTTTTTACTATTGAATGGTTTTGGCATTATAGTTTTCTCTAAATGATTAACCTGAAAGATGAGACAAAAGAGATCCTCCTACACAATAACTTTCAGTTTAAGGTATATTTGTCTTAAAACGTCCAAAATTACACTGTCAAAAATGTAAACTGTTAAGTGCAAATTTACAGTAAATAAAATAAAGAAATACAAAAGGAATATAGAAATGCTCTGGCAATTAAATGCCAGAACATTTTTGTATTTCTTATTAATTTCTTTGTTTTCATATCTTTTAATTAGCAGACATTGTTTACAGTGTATATTGGATACATGTCCAAACTCAGAGGTTGAATTGAAGCCTCTCCTTCCTTTTTTCGGTCTTGGAAAGTATGATTAGGTCTACGTCAAGTGTGTAAAACATGTGTAAGAGGTAGTAGTTTTAGGGAAGACCTCAGTTTCAAGTTGTTTATTACTTTGTAAAATCGTAGAATACATGGTTGTCTTGTATCTTTAAGTGTTTCAAAGAATCAAGGTTGCGGGGCTGTGACTCTCACAGATATTGTACATCACTCCGGCAGCCTCTCACCTTTTGAAATCCTCCTTACTACATGGAGTTAATTTAGGTAGTCGCTCCATGCTTACTATAAGTGACTCAAAAGTCAATGAAAGAGTTACGTCAGTACCTAAAACTAGGATTGAGTGTTTCTTTTAAATTGCAGCAACACTTTCATTTCATTTCAGTTTTCGTAATTGACAATGTTAACTGTGATTTACAGGGATCTATACAGGAGTGAATACAGCACTGAATTGCAAGTAAGGAGATGTTTACTATTTTTAAATATTGAAATTTCTCAGGCACGACTCTACTTTGTAAAGAAAAAATCATACCATACTTCAGCAAAAGATTATTTATCAGAACTCACATACCACGATGAAAGATTAAAAGTCTTGTCTAAAAATGACAACTTATTGGCAATTTGAATCTGTATTAAGGGTGGTGGTTGTTTTTACCACATCTGCAGTGGAAACGTACTACTTAACAACATCAATTGGTTTAGTATAGTGATTATATCCCTGTCAAATGTTCTCGGTACTAATAAGGTTAATTTAATGAATGCTTGGAATTAGAACTATGTTTCTAAGGAAAAGTTTACTAACTTTGTGATAGAGTTCTTTGGTACATTGGAAAATGTCACAATGCCTTCTGAATCATTGGTTCAGTAACCGTAAATAAATAAATAAACTCTGCACTTAACAGTGTTCTTGTCTAGTCACATACAGTCGGATGCTAACGAGCGTTGAAAACAATTATTTTCTTTCAACAGATGAACAATGATACGTTTACCAACGAACCATTCCGGTCTATGCAAAGATCGTATACATAGAAGTCCTTATTGCAAGCTGCTCTCATTATCTTTTAATAAACATAATGTGCAATGTGTGACAATGGATATCATGACTGTCCGCCTAATAACGCTGTCGTTTAAATATCTAGCAATCTCAAATAGGGTTCCCTATATGTGTGGAACGTATCCATGCCTTAACATTCGTATCTCTGCTATAGACCATTAAATACCTCAGCAATTACCTGATGTAATGCTTCTAATAATGTTAAATATACTCAACTATTATTTACTAAAATAATCAGAAAATCCATCCAAAAGTCAAATGATCACACGTGCCCCATACGCGTGTGTTCCTAAAAATCGTTACAAGCTATTTTTTTTTTTTTTTTTGAGAATGACGAAATATTTTTTTTCTAAGTTTTACGTTTAACTTGTCTCTTCTTTGTATGACATGCATCACTATAAACGGGCACACAGAACAACAACAGGCATCACTTTCTATTCCTGATACGAATAAGATTAACTGTATTGCTTTAAAACAATAAAAGTATGAGAGGCTACTTGAAAAAGGACCCTTGTCAATGGACAATATGCGCCTTGGGTGTTTTAGTTTAAAGTTGAACCAAAATAAAGGTATTGAAATAAAAACAAATATAAGTTTGATAAACATTCTGTGTACAACAACACCCACATACTGAAGAAATAAATAAATGCATAGTATACACAAGACTTGCGTTATAATGCCCTGTAAATTCCAAAACTTCTTATATTTTCTGTTAGAGCATTTAACAGAAATTTAGAGACTTTCTTAAAAATGTTGATAAACATTTGTACAAAATTTCTATAGAAATTTCACACTTTATTAAGTAATAGACATTCTTCTGGACATTCCAAGCTTACGACGTCCACACAAACGTTCTCTGAAATTCTGTCGTGTTGTTCTTAGAAGTTCTAAAGAAACCTACAAACTTCGATAGAAATTCTTCGAAAATTTAAAAGGGAAAATTTATAATGGTTTCAAGGATTTTTATAGAATTCAATTTAAGTTTTGCATTGGGCAAGTTACCGTGACTATTGTCAAAAATCGGGAAATCACAATTCCTTTCGAAGACTACATTTAATGGACGTAATACACCTGCTAAGGGCATGTCCTTAATGATAAGAAATGCAGTCATGATGACTGGCTTGTGGGGCCACTGAACCCACATAGCTAATGCTAGTTGTTAACCTGGTTCATTTGTTTTGACCCGATTCCTAAAAGTTATGCAAACTAACTTACACTAGAAACACAGGCAAGATATGACACCAAACTCTCTAGACCAAGCAAAGCACACTTGAATGTTCAATGTTGCAGTTGTGGACTTTGTAATCAGGGAGACAAGTAAATTCCTACAGGTATACTATTGAAATCGTTCTAACGTCAAATACATACCTTTGCAACTGGCACATGGCATGCAAAGCATGTAGTGTTCATGAACTTTCTTTAAGCCCAGAACAAGCTTACCAGTAGCTAACTCGAGGTGCAAGTGTTTTGCGACTTGATTTTTCTAACGAGAAGAGGAATTCACCAACCTGCTCTGTATAACGCCAAAATCTTTTTCTATTTGACAAATACCCAAATTGAATTTGTATTTGAAAGTTAAACTTATATTTAAAGTGTAGAAAATAGATGGTTCACAATTTTACGAAACAGTACCTGAATATTATGAGATTGAAGTAATGAAGCAGGTTTTTCTTAGCTAAAGTTTATAGTTGTAGAACAGACGTGTGTAAGGTTACTCCCCTATTTCGATATCCATGGCCTCCTTAACTGTATTCATCAGTGTTACCAAGCGTTTTCCCTAATCCCAAACTATGAAGTGACAAAATCAGAAACATCAAAAAATGGCATGGCACAGTTCTCTATGATTTGCATTCCCCAAATTTATTAACACGTAATTACTAAAAAGATAAAAAGACTAAAAATGACTTTGTTACGTTTTGGTCGCAAGTCAAACCAATAACAGCGAAAGATCACAGGAGAACGAGATTAAAATTCAGCAACTTAATTATTATTTACGATCTTCTTATCTTACTTAAATTTACAATAATTAATTAGATTTACTCACAATCCTTTACTTAATGTTATTCTGGTCTGGTCCAAGTGTTGATAGTGCATGCACGTCGACGATGGTACAGTAGTAGACCTGCAGCGTGCTGTAGCGTAGGAACTGGTTCCACGAGCGAATAATGACAAGGCTAGGCGATGATGGATGATAACGATCTCTATACACAGTGTAGAAACGGCGTATGGCAATTTATCACAAGTGTGCAGTGTCAGTGGCCGGCTTCAGGTGATTCGGTCAGAGAATAACTTCTCAACAAACGGACAATGATAACACAGCAGTATGACAGCGTCTGGTCTCGATGAAGTATCATGATATCTCTCCCTTACAACAGTTGTTGAACTGCCTTTTATACGCTAGGCTTTCAATCGAGAAATCTCCAGAATTTAATAGAAACTTCCAGTGCACAAAGTCGAGCAATTACACGAATGTTCCTTGTGTGCACAGTAGTAGTAAACAATGGCAATATTTCTTAGAAGTGTCGCCAGGTCGCTGGCGACACTTATTGGCACATTACGTAAACAGTTCTCACTTCTAGAGAATTCTGGAATTCTCTGGAGCTTTCCATTCGCTCGTCGACGGATTCAATCTAGTGTTCCTGACGGGTCGTCTTGTAACAACTTGTACAGTTTTACTGACAATGTGTAACACCCCTGCTTTGTGTGAGCCATACAGAAAGCCTTCGACTTCCTGTTACAGTATTATCTATACACAACCTTTGTCCCACTCAGGTCACACTGGCAACAGAACACACCATCCTAATACTAGTAAACAAAGGAACATACTTGTGTCCTACGGTCAAGTTCTCCAATCATGACAAAAAATATTCCAGATATATCTATTTGTCCGAGAACCAATTTTAGTTTGAAATCACGTGTTTCCGGGAAAATTCGTCTCATTCTGATTGAACACATTTTGGGCGCAAATAATGTTGATTCTTTGAAATGCTGGTGTTGTGGTTTTGGATCAGTGTTGCAGTCGAAAACAGCATTTCCGAGACCGAGACCAAGACCGAGACCAGTGGATGTCGAGACCGAGACCAGGAACAGAATTCGAGACTAAGACCGAAACCAACAAGGTCCGAGACCAGGACCGAATGTACCTAATTGTATAGGGAAATGAAACAAGCTGTTCAACTTTCTGAATACTTTTTTTACCTGAATCACTAAATTATGCTCTACAAACTACCTATAGCACCAAGGGTGCATCAGCTCGTTGATATATACACCTGTTTTTTATTATCATATGCCCAAAATAGTTAACGATAACTTAACATAATCATTTATTTTTCTAATGTAGCCCTTCTCTTTAAATCAGAGTCAGTCAGTGCTACAAGTGTTCAGTATCGATGAACTTGGTGCCAATTAATGCAGCATAGTGAGTTTGTCCAACCCATAGAAAAATGAGTCGGGGGTGTCCCCCTCCCCCTTTGAGAAATTTTGTTAATTTCAGGTTGTTTAGATGCAAAATTGTGCCATCTTATGGGGTATTTTTGGAACTGATCGTATATGGCTAGAAAATGTCCATAATTAAGTGAATTCTAATTTTTCCGACTGGCTGGATGTTTTTTCCAAATGAATGGCCGCGAGTAAATAACACCTTTTTATGCGCCCTGCGTTTGTATACAGCAGTGGGGATCCTTCCTTTGTCACTACATAAAGCTGTTGTTCTGGGGAAGGGTCTGAGGGGAGTCCCCTTTGAAAAATGTTTGTTAACTTCAGGTTGCTAAGATGCAATATTGGTTTGAGAACCATTTTTGATAGAAAAGAGTTACAATAGATCCATCACTCAGTCGAAAACACACCTCACCCTGCGCGCTGCAGAAATCTATTGCTTAAACGCCTTTTGGGATCATTTTAAATTTTTCAAAAAAATTCCAAAATCGATTGGGGGGCACACCCCTCCATGCCCCCGCCGTGCCGCATCACTGGAGTCTAGGATAGGATTACAGATAACTATGTAGGCCCAACATATAACACACAGTAAACAGTTTATAATATTTAGGCCTAGACTCATAGCCTTCAGAGTTGCCAGATAGCTGTAGTATTATATCTGACCACGATGGCCAAATGTTTTGCAGTTGCACTTTTCCCATCTAAAAAAGAATTCTAGTCGATAACTATAACCCTTTACTGGCAAATTTTCTGTTCTACGATAGTTGCAATGAATAACCTACAGATTCACCGTAAATTTGCCTTAGTCGTAGTGAATGGAGGTCTCGCATTACCCACAACCTCCCTTTGCTATCCAGAAGGAGGGAGTTACCTGCTGGCATTACAGTAGTGTATTCAGGGAGGGATAATGACCTCCCTGGTGTATTCAAGCACGTATTGCAGGCCCATGTTAGAGAATTTCTTAGCAATTCCTCTGCTGCGCGAATAGTTGGAAGGATAGGCAATTCCTATCTTATAAGATCTCAGGAAACCATTCTAATACAGAGTAATTATATTCCCATTTGTTAATTTGGGATGTAGACCCAGTTGCTCTGTTGATATGGTTTATCATTTGTTAACTCATCCTTCTTAGATCACTCTTCGTCGGGTTGTTCAATCAGTATTTTGGACTGTTTTCGAGGTTTACTGAGTGGTATTTCAGGGTTGTGCTAGCAATCCTCCTATCTTTTCCATCCCCTCTGTCCCCAAATTGCTATTCAGGGGCAACAGATTCGAATTTGGTGTCTATTTCTGACGATTTTGTCGTCGGTAAGTTTTTCAAGTTACTCTGGGTAACGTTGTCGTAGGTAAGGAGTTTGTCGTGGTTGGTGCTATCAAACTGGTAGAGATTCCTTGTCCTATCTGCGTTCATGGAGAGTTGTTTGGATGGTATTACTTCCAAATCGCTGACTCCTGTAATAATCAAGGTCAGGAGGGGGTCATTTACCTTGCACAGGTGGACATTTTCAATCGTATTGAGCTTTTCGTTTTAGAGCTGGGTTACCTGTTTCATATGCGGTGGAGATCCATTCAATTAAACAGGAAATATCCATCTTGGTTCCTCTTTTTTCGGACAAAGACAAACCTACTCTTAAGTCTACACAAAATCATACCTAATCTTTTGGAGAGGGTGGTAAGAGTAACACCGCAATGTGATGGATAGACTTTTTTCTTCTTAAACGGAGAAAATTATAATAGTTAAATTGAGGGTTATCACGACGGATATTTCTTGTTTAAATTCAAGAGATCTCCACTTAGTTCTCAAAGATTCCCCTACGGAGACATTTTCGTAACCATTTCATGCTAGTTTAAGCACTTTTCTTATGTAATGTTATGTATCATGATTATTACATACTGGTTTCATAAACAGGGAATGACAATGCCTACATATCCTCATCTTCCTTCTTCGGATCCGCCTCCTCTTCCACCCAGAAACCAAGTAACTCGAGGTGAAAGGGTAAGTGTTTCATTGCCTTTGCTTTTGTTGGTAGAATAGGTGAAGACCATACCAGGGATCTAGCTTTTTTAAAAAAAACTTCATATAAAGGACCATAAAATAATGTGTTAACTACCGTATATTTTGATCCTTA
Source organism: Holothuria leucospilota (assembly GCA_029531755.1). Taxonomy (NCBI): domain Eukaryota; kingdom Metazoa; phylum Echinodermata; class Holothuroidea; order Aspidochirotida; family Holothuriidae; genus Holothuria; species Holothuria leucospilota. The sequence continues at coordinate 29,322,204 of CM055969.1, read as the reverse complement.
TACTATTCTCCAGACTGTAGTTAGCTATTTTTATGAGTGTTTAATGTGTTCTTCTCTCCTTTTCAAACTTAAAAGGACTATTCTCTCTCTGATTAACTGTAATGTTAAGTATCTTTACATAAGATAATTATCACTAAAAAGTCTTGAGGTGTTTCATGCCAAGTTTGTTTAAAAAATCCTTTAAAAAGTCCCTAACTTTATTTGCATAGAAGTATAAATCATTGAATGAACTATACGTCGTACATAAGTGACATTTGTCATGGAACATGAGCTGTCGGTAGTGGTCCTAAACGTGATACATTTGATAACATTTAAAGTTTGCCAGTAATTATCCCACAAACTCTCAAAAAAGCTTAGCATAATTCTGTCTAAGATTATTCTGAATTCTAACCCTCACTTCACGTACATAGTACATTGAGACAATGAGATCCCTATTATCATTGCAAGTTTATTCACACTTACAACTATTTTTCAATCGTAACAGAAATTAAATGAGAATTCTGGTGTCATTTTTGACCGCGATGAAGCAGAAGAAAAAAGGTACGATAAACTAGAATTTTTTAGAATCTAATCATGTACCAATATGTTCGTTCTTTCAGCCCCGATTGTCATAACATACAATAGTTCAGCTGTGTTCAGTATGCCGTTTATAGTCAGGCAACAATTGCATGATAATTTAAAAGTGTCGATGTCATTGTATTTAACGTTTAGGCACTTGTCTTCATTGTCACGACCATTTGAAGCGATCAAGCTTAGCAACCGGGAGATCCGGGGTTTGATCCCCGGCCGGATCAAAGTAAGGCGGGTTTTTCATCCATGACAAGAGCAATCTACGGTTTTCCTATCTGAACTGACTTTTCAAAAGAAACCAAATTTGATCTTAATTGTTGAGTTGGTTATTCACCCGACGTGTAGTTTTAATTTTATTAGCCACAGAGGCTTCTCCCACATTTTCGGTCGCATAGCGTTCAAGTGGCAAAACAACTGAACCTTCAAAGCCTGAATTATTTATTTGTAAAGTAGACGCAAAATAAATTGTAATCTTGATAGTAATGCACAGCAAATTGACTTGTGAACTTGTGAACATGTTACGAAATTAAGGAATTTTGAGATGTACAATAAAATGAACCACTGACACTTAACGTAAACATCTTTTGCTATAGGAAATTTCATTACTAGAGGGTCGAGGGAAAGATAAAATGACGCAGACATCATTTAGATGAGTTTTTACGTATGTGATCACTTATCCTGACTGCCTAAGAGCATATCTCTCAAGAAGAGCAACCTTGAGGGGTCTTTTACATAGAAGTGATGCCCTAAATTTAATTCAATTAAGGTCATCAGCGGTTAAAGTGTTTAGTAAACACATTACAGAGAAAAACTTTGATAAATCTCATACTTGGTGTTTGAGTGTCTTTTTTAAATGGAAGACTCGTATGCCTTTTCTTCTAGATATAGGTGGTTGGTCTTTGAAGTCACGAGAAGGTCTAACTACAAAAACCTTTGTATCGCTGCAAGTGTGCTCCTCCGTAACCACCGGCGCCTATGCCCACGAACAAAATCAAGTGTAAAGCCCTAAGTGTAAAACCATCATCGATGAACAATGTCAATATGTTTTTAGACGGTATGATAATAAACACTGTAACTAATTTAGACGGCATTGATAAAAAACACTCCAACAATGATACTAAAAGCCCAAGGAAAACTTTAAAGCGTTGTGCCGTATTTGCGCAATTTTAGATTCCTAAAGGATTTGGGATAAGAAATGCTTACAATAGATCCATCCATCATTCGAAAACACACTTCACCCTACCCTACAGAAAGTTATCACTTCAACCCACATTAGAGGTTGAGCCCACAAAACCTGTGGACATGGCTAGATTGTTTATCTTCCTCACTGGATGCTTATTCAAGCTGAATCAGTTCGAGCCTAACTAACCGAAAGTCTTCAAGCACAGACTGTGTAGCCCTTGAGCTTACTTCCTACATTAACCTCGTTTGTTCGAACAGGAAACTAACGTAGGCTGATAAGCTTCTTATACTAAACAAAAGCAAGCTTTTGGTTTTACGAGAACGATAATCCCTGAAAGTAAAGTACAAGTTGTATTTCAAATCCCTGTTTTGTGTTAGCCTACCTTTGCGTTCTATCATTTACAATTGCTCGTTGAATTGAACGGCATAGGTTTCAAATAGCCCCAAACACTAAGCAGTAGGCTACTAGAATAATTAGCTCACCAGCAATGTAGCCTGTTGGGCTGTCCCTAAGCTTGGTGCTACAAAATTGTCATTAAATATCAACGCATGCAGTGAAAATAGAGTGAAAATATAAAATATTGTATTTATTTGTTTATTTTAATCTGTGATTACGTAGTTGTTAAGGCAGTCAACTGACATGAAAGAAATGTTTTGTAAAACTAGGGTTAATTAAGGCACGGGTAACGCTCCTATATCCTTTTCCCACAGTAGAGGGTGTTTCAGCGAAAAACTGGGAGGATAAGAATAAAATTTACTGAGGGAAAACTTGAGAGTCAATGGGAGCATTGTCGAAAAAAGGGTGGGGGAGGATATCCTCTAGCAATCGGCATTTCCACCTATGTAATATCCAGGCCGGTAGTCAGACAAGTTGGAGGCGAGATGGTCTCCAGGGCTAGGCAGAAATATTTATAGGGGTGCGAGTATACTAAACTCATTAAGACAATGGTAACTTTATTTAATAGAGGAGGAGGACAATGTTTTTGTACAAGGGATCCACCCCTGCTACTTGGCTACGGGCTTGGTAATATCTCCATAACACCCACCCCGGCCACGTCAAGCAGTCAAGCTGTCCTCAGACTTATCAGTCATTACTCAGAATTCTCAATCATTACTACGAACAGAGGCGGATTGGCCGTTGCCGCGGGGATGTGGCGATCACCTTTCAGTCCGCTCAGGTTTAGGACCATTTGTGGTCAGTTTCTGAAAAACAACAAACTGTCTGTCACGGTCATTGTCCCTTTACTTTTTCCGAAGCCTGTCAAAGAGCCAGTCCACCCTTGCAACATTATGACTGTATTGAAGTATATACGCCTCTTGTAGCAATCATAAATTTCAACGCATTTATTTAGAATAGCGAGACGGGACTCGACACCGGGGTTCCAGAGATTGTGTATAAAGTCTTGCTGACCACTTAAAATTTTCAAACCGTTTTACGTGAGTAGGACTTACTGCACCTACAACTGCATTAGAACAAATAAAGTAAGTTTTACATAAAAACAGAAAACAATCCAGTACCGAAAACTCCGTTGTTAGAAAGTAACGTTAGTTTAGGTTTAAAAAAATACTGAAATAACATCCCAGACACCTACATACACTCTTGCGTGAACCCAAACAGCTTTAAAACAATCCATAATTCAAACCCGTTCAATGTGTATGCGTTGGAATAACAATGTCTCACCCTTTTGTCTTAAGACTGGCTGTTTCACCTGTGCAAATGAACCGTGACCTTGTAGCCAGATAAAACCATTGTGCTTGCTGCTACTTGCGTAATTAATTGAGTTCTCTTAGATTTTTAAATGTTAGCATTGAAATAGCTTGAGTATGTTACATAAAACGATAAGTTTAAATTATTCTGCATTTTTATTCAGCTGAGGTGAAATCGTTTATGTTTAAAATAAACTATACCAAAGGACCGAATTATAGGCAGAGCCGATATCCGAGTTGGTTCTCGACCTAGTGCCTTTTCTGTGGAAGCAAACACGTACAGAAGTATTAGCCGGATGTTTAGTGAGAAACGGTTGAAACGGGGAAGAAGTCCATGGCTGTTGAAAACACCACATTTTTATTAGCTCAGCTGAAAGCTTTCAGCTGACGTCTGTCACCATAGCATTTGCGTTTAAGTGCCTGACATTTCGCTGTTTTTAGTTAGATTTGGCTAAAATTCAGTAGAGATGTTAGCAAAAGTAGTATCTGTATGCTTCGACTCTTTTCGATTAATTTGACCTCGGGAGGAGGCTTTGTTTGAAAACGTAAAATTCCCTACTTGTCTTTCAGTTTTGCACCGATTTTGATAATATGTTACATATAGATAGTTCAATTTGTGCTGAACAAAAGTTAAATTTTTTTTTCGTTTCTGCAATCATTCAAGGCATGAAAACATCACTTTTTGAAACAAATTCTGGCGAAGTCCCCATGTTCGGGAATACGTTTGAAAGTTATGCAAGTTCTTGCGAATATGTGGCCTTGTGCGAAACATAGGCTAGTGGTATAAGCTAGGCGGCAGAAACAAGTATTCAACTTAGCCTGATGTCTGAATGGTTTTAGGAGTTTGGCTTAAAGTTTAAAGAGAATATATCCAGTCGCCTCAAGTTTCAAGTTATTGGTAAACATTACCTTAATCTTTCAAATTTTCTTGTTTCTCCTTTACAAACATTCTTCTTAACATTTCTGGACAAAAAATATTTAGTATGAAAGGTAAACAAATGACTTTTCCTCCTTAATAGCAAATTAGTTTATATTGTCGCATGAAGGAAAGAAGCTACTCGTGAATTGGGATACCGGCTCGGGGTACACTATTTCAAGTTACTAGGGTGAATGTTGTCTAGGAAATGTCGTACGAGGAAAGAGGAACCCACCCCTTTCTTTTAAACAAAGAACATAGCACGTTGATTGAAAATACAAAGCTTCATATGGTTTTAGCGTAACGGTTGTGCTAACATTCCAAAAACAATTTTCGGTTTGAAAAGGAAAACGTGCTTTTTGAAGGCGTGTGCCATAAGTCAGTCTCGGAGCCTGCAGGAATTGTGCAGCTCAGGCTTCTAGTCAAGCGGGCCAAGGGGGCGAATTCCTCTTTGAAATTTGTTCACCCCCTAGCAAGTTTTCAAGTTGCCATTGGCTTAATGGCATTTGTATACATTTGGCCCCCTTAAAATTTTTTTGCCCCTGGAAGCCATTTCGCCCCCATTCAGTACCTTGTCAGGCTACAAGCCTGGTGCAGTCACATGGGCGTCGACACTGCAGGAACCGCCCCAGTATTGTTCTCCGTTGCCGAAAGCCCCACCAAGTTGTTACGGGGAAGCCATGGGGGATGATATATCAATAGCCTTGGACTTAATATAAGTGTGCATATTTTCCCAACGCTCTCTACGAACTATAGTTACCCTCCGGCTTGTTGCGACACATTCACGGGTCCTAAAAGCGATCGACGATTTATATAACTGGTAGATCCCAATCATAAAACTGTTATGCAGTAAAATAATTTTGTAGGGGAAAACGGGACTAAAGAGTACTCAGAATTCGAGGCGCGTAAAGAATTTAATTTAGAAATTATCCCTTTATATTGAGCAATTGAGCAGTTTTGGTTTTTCCAAATCATAGTGGCAACACTCATTTGAACTTCTGTCCCTGGACAAGTTCAAGGAATATCTCTGGGCCAAAATATCGCTTTTAAGACCTTTAACCATTTGTAAAATTTCTTTATCGGAAGTTACTATCTGGGTCTAATTATGGAAAACAAATGAGGTCTACAAAGCAGCACACTCATAAACATTCATTATTTGTATACTAACATCTGTGCAGTATATTAAGTTAACTTTGTGTACCAGATTTAGTCTTTCAGAGACTTCAGGAGTTCAATACATATTTCATTGCATTTATATTTATCTCTTTGTTTTCTAACGTACGTATGATCAACATGAGTTACAGACCCATCTAAAATATTGACTGCAGACTTTTAGGTCAACAGGAAAAGCTGAGCTTCGGCAACATTGTTGCGCTTGTTACTATTTCAGCCGTCACTGCTTCAGTTCTTTTCCGTTTAAAACATCGTTTAAGGACTACTAGCAAGTAATGTATCGTACTGAAACAAGAAAGAGACAAAAATTAAAGCTGGGCGAGCCTACATGAGAAGTTGAAGCACAAGCACGAGTTGAATCAACATTTCACGCATGATTGCACTTTTAGGTGATGACTAACCACATCTGCAGCTGTAGAAGAGTAGAAACAGGCTGTTCTCTTTCACAAGCTGTACTCCCCAAGATTGCTAATAGAGAAGGACCTATGACGTAATTCTTTGTTAATGTGTTCCATGAGTGTACGTATGGATTAGCACAATAGGACTTTTGTTTTATCAGACCTAAGGAAAAAAGGAGCAGCTGTGGTCAGTTCACTGCGGAGGGAGGATGAGCAATGAATTGAAAGGGAATTCGTGGTCATTCAAGTAAGATTAATTAGATCCAAATGGGAAAGGGTGACCGCAGTTCTCACAGAGAATCCGAATTCGCAACAAAATCCGAATTTGCAACGATCAGAACTTTATGAGGTCTGAATTTGGCATGTATGCAGGGCTAATTTTTTTTCCAGTTCTGTCCAACCGTGCTTATCTGTCCTGTGTAAACAAAAGGAGTTATCCGAGTTAGGCCTCGCCGGATGTCCACATGTTCTGTGGGATCGACTTGGCATGATTTGGGGTTTATTTTTTTTTTAAAAAGGAAATCGGTTGGGGGTAAGCGTGCCGGAGCCATTGGATTAGCCTATGACTCATCATTTAGAGAAAGTTTTACCTGTGGCATTGCACTCAAAACTGGGTAGACAAGACAAAGTATTGCGCAACAGGAATGGAATGATCCAGTGGTCCGTCTCCGGTATATGCTGTGAAAATATCACTAAATGCATTTGATCAGTGCACGTGCAGTGATTAGATCACAAACATCACAATTTGATCATTTATTATCGTAGCCTGACCCAGCCTAAAACCGGTAGGATTGATGGTTCATGAGGATTGTGATAGGATACACACTAAGATGCTTTAATAATTATCCAAAGTCTAATGCACTTATCGTAAGCTCTTTCTAATAGAAAAAGGAGCCTAGGCTATACCTCTGCTGTTAGTGGGGAGAGTGCTATATTTATTTGGGGAAAAGTGAGGATAAGGAAAACTTTGAAGTGACCTATCCCCTTCATGACCCCGGAGTGCCACCTCTGTTTACGGTACACTGTTAAAACAGTGAGCAAATTTCATTAGTTGGGTGAAACGCTTTGGTTATATGCTGGTCAAGCCTTGCACATGTAAAATGTAAAAAATTCCCTTCTATACATGTTTACTCGTATTATCCAATCATTCGGTTGGGCATGTTTTTGCTTTACCTACTTGTTGGGAGATTAATTGTTAATTAGCATAATGTTTGCTTAAAGTTGGGCAAACCGTTTGCTACAGGTTTGCAGGGAGCAACCACAGACTTGACTTGATTTGGCTTCGCATTTCTTTTGATAATGAGACATAGATTAGATGCACTGAAAAACCCTTTCGTAATCTTTCACGTTTGCAAAGAGAGAAATACTCGCACATCCTGTTTGGCCACAAAATCGGGGTCTATTTCTCAAAACTAGCGCACTTTTGTGTGAGATTCGACATCTCAAAAAGAGAGCTGTAAAGATATCCAATCAGAGTCCGGAAGCTTGGGTATATTCTCTTTCACGATAAGACAAGCCAAACGAAGACAAGCCAAACAGATTAGACTAAGCCTTTTGGATTTAAAGTGGGTTGCCATCAGTTTGACCTGAAATTTGTCCCTCAGTGTGAGTGAACGCTTAAACGTGTTTTTCAACGGACAGTGTCATACTTGAATTTACATGGAAAATATTAAACAGCGTAAAAAAATTGTAAAAACCACATTATGCACAGACTTCTCACTGCCTCAGATTTACCAGTGATTCGTTACAACTGTCGCAGGAAAAATTAGATAGGAAAGATATCATGGGTCAGAATAGTGAACAATAAACATCGAATGATAAACTTCCCAATTATGGTTTATATCTTTCCCAACAAATTGATAAAATTTCAGCAAATGTTGGGTAGAAGTGTACCCAACGCTCTTGGGAGAGAAATGCCCATCAGTTATGCACTGGTGATTTGACCAACAAATGGTGAAAGTTTTGACGAATAATTGAGCCAATTGTGTAGTTTTGAGGTTGTATGAAACGCCTAATATTGGGGAAAAAGTTGGTCAATTTTTGCCCAATTTTTTAAGTGTATAGTTAATTGGATGACTATATTGGCTAGTTTATAAAATAGTTTGTTTACATGTTATTAGTGTTGGAAATGGGTAAAATTTTTCACTAATAACTAAGACAAATATGTGATAGCACTTATTAGTTTTCAATACCTTTCAAAGTTCCGTATTTGTTTATATTCCAAGACACTTTTCCTAAAATAATTGAAAAGCCAAAAGTTATCTCGAATCCATCAGTCAAATTACTTTAGGGGTTCCCCCCCCCCCATTCCTAAGAGTATGATCTATTCTGGGGATTGTCCGATTCAGTTGAAAAATTGATCGTACTTCGCAGATTTTGGGGTGTAACGAAACCCTTTTTCGCAAACTTTCGACCAAAACACTTTATCGCATTGATCTTGGACTTTTACTTTTAAAAACCCAGCTACTGCCACACAGAAGTATTGCTTTTTAGCCCTGCACAATTACCACTACGAGATCTTCCGCAAACAGCAATGTTAGTGATAACGCTTCTGTGCGATTGCTGCACAACACTGCTATGTGAAAGGTTGTTTACTAACACTTCACCGCACTACACAACACCACCAGGCCTGTAGCCAGACAAGGTAGCGAAGGGGGCAAATATTTTCAGGGGGTGAGGATACTAAAATGAATTAAGGCAAAGGTAAGTCTGACTTTTCTAGGGGTACGAATATTTTTAGGGGGCGCCCATCCCCCCTGGCTACGAGCTTGCACATCACACCATACTACACTACACAACATATTTGTGAACTTCAATTTTTTTAAAGCACTTCTTCCGTGAATACTGCTTATCAGAAATGATCTAAAACAATTTTACGTTTTTTGACCCTTGACCCCCCCCCACCCCCAACGTTTGACTTAGTACTTCGTAAAATCACTCATGAACAAGTATTTATACCGAAATATCTACCAATTATTCTTGAAACTGATAGACGTGTATGGCTTAGGACTAGTTTGAGACACACGATAGACCTTTTCGAACTTTGGACTGACAACCCAAAAGCATCGGTATATTGCAGTAATGTGTCATTGTTATCAAATAAGGTTAAGGAGATCAGATTTGCAAGCCCGTGGATCGCCTCTTAGTGTTGTTCTTGTTCTAACAACAGTAACGTATCGCTCTTTAATGTTAGAATCATCAGCATTCCACTCTTTCTAAAGACAACGGGCCAATTGTTCTCATCGTGGGGGTCTCTGGACATTTTTAATGTAGATATGCGATATTTTCTAAAAAGTAATGTCCGGAACCGAGGAACTCCCCTCCTATACTGGGCAGTCAATGGTCGATTCTGTTCACTATGGCTTTTGAAAAGCTATCTGTTAAAGTACCTGGTTAGAGCCATTGTATTTGTAAACCACAAAACCCATATAGCACCATCACTTCAAACGTCGAATCGAATTTTAGGGGAATCTTGTTGCAAATGCCCAAGTCTGAACTCGATTTTTGGTTTTTATTTTCTCAAGAATTAACAACGTTTTCTATAGAAACATTGCATATATGGGTGAAGAACTGCCCTGACAACTTCTGTTGTGAGCTTTCAAAAATTGTCAGACAGCTGGTCAATGGCACTGACAATATTTCAACATGTTGCTGAATTACTACAAACGGTCTTGATGTGCATCTTCCTGAGGTAAAGTGCGTGCAGACATCTTTTGCCAATTAATTATTGCTTGGTTCTTTGCCCAAATTGCGCCGTTTTGAAATTAGGACCACTTCTGCAAATTATCCAAGGGTAAGGCTTTTATCATCTCAAGGAAGATTTTTCATTTGAGTATGCATGTGAACGTTCCCGTATTCTGCATCTGTGATTTGGGGGTCCCTACTCTATTGGAAAAGGTACAGACTATTAGAACATTTCCTCACCTAGTTTATCTGTGATGATCCTACACCAATCCTTCTTAGTAATATTTAAAAGAATCGAATCATCTATAAGTTCATGTAAAGTAACGATCGTGACATTACTGAACGTTTGATTCTCGGTAAGCGAAAGGTTATAGGCGGTGTTTCAAGAGGTTAACCATTTATATTAATGTGTTTGCCAGTTTAACTCAAGAAGGGTTAAAGGGTATACTCGACATAGTTGAACTTTGAAAAACGTAGAAACATTTCTCTCGCAATTACAAGAAGTCGATGATCTCTCGTCCAACAAATCCATAGGTAAAATTCAGATGTTTCGCAAGATTTGACTTTTTTAATAACCAAAGATATTTTGCCATTTAATTGTATTAAACAAATTACAATTGCAACATCAATTTTAGATTTTTTAATTTGGAAGGCCACTGCCATTCTTATCAGAATTTCTCCTGCTACTCAAAATCCAGATATGGGCCAGATATGAAATTCCATATATGGGCCAGATATGGATTTTATATCTGGCCCATATCTGCTGCAGATATGGGATTTATATCTGGGCCAGATAAAAAATTGGGCAGATATAACCCAGATCTACGCCAGAACCAGATCTAAGCCATATATGGCCAGATAAAGTTTTATCTGGATCAAGTCTTTATATGGAGCAGATAAAATTTTATCTGGACCAGATATGGTCCTCATATGAGCAGAATATATTTCCATATATAGTCCATATCTGCACCAGATATGGAATTTATATAAGATCGGATAAAAAGTTAGGCAGATATAACACAGATCTAACCCAGAACCAGATCTAAACCATATATGGCCAGATAAAATTCTATCTGGATCAAGCCTTTATATGGAACAGATAGAATCGCATCTGGACCATATCTGCTCTAGTTATGAATCATAGTTAGGACTTATAGTCCACACTCCTCATGGAGACTTTGAACACCAGCAAACAATGTGCTTTTTACGTGCTAAAAACGGACACGGCCAGACCGGCGAAAGGATCACTACATATGGCCAGCAACCAAAAAACCGAACACCAACAACACAAACCACCAAAATCGCCCAGAACACCAGACCGAATCCCTCGACCAGCGAGGACACTCCAGCTCCGGTACGGCTTCTTGGAGTCTGTTACCACCAACAGAAATCACCACCACACCCACCTCCAACGACCCAACAACACAATCTCAAAACAACACACTCCCAAAGGCAACAACACGCTCCAAGGCAATCACCCAGCGCAGGGGGACATGAGGGGGTCCACTTGTTACATTAAAATCACTTTACAGTTTACTTACAGTATATACAACTATCTACACGTAACGAAAACAAAACTTCCCAAAGAGATCGAACGAGCCCGGCAGGGGATCGGGAACGTCCACTCTCTTCGGGAACCCAAACTGAACTGGGCAAATACAGGCGCACCTTGCCCAAGGGTGCCCCGGAGGCAGTTGTGGCAAAGGGTAACCTCATTATCCCCAAGCTCAAACAAGCTCCACAACCGGATGCAGTTTAAAGTCCTACCCAGGACATCACCAGCAAACATTTTTTTTTCCAAAAGTCCCCTGACTCTCTGGCGAAGAGCCAGGGGCGAAAACCAAACAATACTCCCGAAGGAGTTCTGCTCCCCGAAGGAGTAACAACGTCCCCAAGGGACAAACTTTGACTTAACTGACACCACACCAGCAAACAATGTGCTTTTTAAGTGCATCGAAACGGCACATACAAACAAAAAACGAAAAAACTCAAACCGGATCGGACAGGAACATAAACGCAAAACTATCCACACACCACCAAATCAAACAGAAAAGTATGTTCATTACAACAATAGAACCACAAACACACTGACAACCCAATACCCCACAAACCAACCTCCCCCCGGCCACCCTAAACCAATATTACTACATACCGCCAACGAAAGACAACACCAGAACAAACCACCACCACCCAACAACAACCAATAAACCAAAACACCAGACCAAACAATCATCACAAACTGCCCCAAGGGGCCACGAGGGGTCCGGGCGGGGTCCACCTGCCACGAGGGGTCCGGGTGGAGTCAACTTGCTATATTTACAGTATGTACACTATATACACTATTTACACAAAAAAACACACCAGCAAACATTTTTTTTTCCAAAAGTCCCCTTACTCTCTGGCGAAGAGCCAGGGGCGAAAACCAAACAATACTCCCGAAGGAGTTCTGCTCCCCGAAGGAGTAACAACGTCCCCAAGGGACAAACTTTGCTTAACTGACACCACCTGACAGTGGTCCCGTTCTAGACTGGCTGAATAGAACAGGTCCCACCTGGGAGCTCCGCCGTCGTGATCACGGATACTCCTGCGCCAGGTAAGTATCCTGGGAGCTTCGCCGTCGTAATCTGGGATACTCCTGTGACACACCAGCAAACAATGTTTAGCTGTTAAGTGCTCCATGAATTAGAATTTAATTTAAGTATTAGGTTGAATTGACTTAAGTACACAAATTCAACTTATTTCATAACAGTGAACAGAAAAATGCCTTGAAATTTCCTATTTAATGTAATCACAGTGATATGGGCTTCTTATTTTAAACTTTATTACGTATTTCACTCTAAATTTTGTTTACTGCGTAGTGCATATTTTACTTTCAACTTCCTAAATCATGAAAAATGTAGGTTTAGATATAAGCTCCGCCCAAATATGCAAATCATTTGCCTAAGTTCACTTAGTACACAGCGGTATTAGCAGAAGTGTAGCCACTAATGTCTGGGAAGGTGATGCTGTATCCTAAACATGTCTTAGTTTGTAACAAGCATAATCCAAGAATCAAATCTAATAAATAAAACAAACTAACAAAATGCTAATTTGCATATCTAGCATATCAAATTATATCTGGCTTGATATGGCCATATAAAACTTTATTTGCATATCTGGAATTGCATTGTATCAAGTTATATCTGGCTTGATATGGCCATATAAAACTGTATTTACATATCTGGACAGACATTTCATCAAGTTATATATGGCTTGATATGGCGGCCATATAAAACTTTATTTGCATATTTGGAATTGCATTGTATCAAGGTATATCTGGCTTGATATGGCCATATAAAACTTTATTTGCATATCTGGAATTGCATTGTATCAAGTTATATCTGGCTTGATATGGCCATATAAAACTTTATTTGCATATCTGGAATTGCATTGTATCAAGTTATATCTGGCTTGATATGGCCATATAAAACTATTTGCATATCTGGAATTGCATTGTATCAAGTTATATCTGGCTTGATATGGCCATATTAAACTTTATTTGCATATCTGGAATAACATTGTATCAAGTTATATCTGGCTTGATATGGCCATATAAAACTTGATATAATGTATCAAGGCATCTAAATCTGGCTGTATATCTGGCTTGATATGGCCATATAAAGACTGTATTTAGCCAGATATATCCAGATATAAATCCATATCTGGATTTGGAGTAAGGGTGCTTTGGCAATATTATCAGTAATCCCTTCCTCATGGAAGACAAAGTTATGTCATAATGAGCTCAATCAGGAACTCTCTGGCTAAAGTCACCAAAAATTCCTTTGAAAGTAACCTCCCCACAATGAGCCACAACTATTCCTTGAAAAGATATTTTTGAATAACTCGGCCCCGTAACAAGACCCGTGTTACAACAGAAAAAGTCTGCCCAATAACGTGAAAACACGTGTATATATCTTTCTGTAAGGTACATCTAGATTGATCCTTAATTTCCTGTTTGGTACTAATTAAATCAATCATTTATATTTTGTTTTACATTTTGCATTGGATTCTGGGGTGGAGCCAGGATTTGCAAGACGGAGGGACCAATTTTCTTCACCGGAAGGACGATGGAGGCAAACTTTTTTGGAGCGGAAAATAAAAATTTGGGGCTTTTTCGGAAGGGAACTGAAACATTTTGGGCTCCATTTGTAAGAAATGTTGAGTTTTTTGGGGAGAAGACGTAAAAATTTTGGGCTTTTATTGAATAATTTTGAAAAATATTGGCGTTTATTGAAGAAAATTTGGAAATTAAGGACTATATTTGAGAAAAACTCAAACTTGAGGTTTTTTCGCTTTTCTTGAGAGGAAATCAAGTAATACGATGAGGAGGATTACATGCTTTATTGTACCCATGCTCCCCGACAAAACTCGAAAATTTTCCCTGACGGGAGGCTGACTTTCCCTTTAAGGGGAGCGATGCCCCTGCCTCCACCTTGCCCGATTGGATTGTTGGAGCCAGTGATATAGGTTATCTCTCTTCCGCTCCCATTCATCGTGTTAAGTTCAGAAAAATAAAATTTTGCGTCATCTCTTGTCTGCTTGTGGCGTTGTCCTTTTATGTTCAAAAGTTTTGGCATTGAATTTTTTGAAGATAGGTGAGGAGGGAAAGTGACATGGAAAAGTTAACAGTATAGTATACTTCAGTTTAAATAAAGAAAATGGGAGAAGCCTTACTTAAGTTTTCATTCTTCTTGCATCTTCATACCTTTGTGAGCGCAATAAAGTAAGTTTGCATGCGACGACTTTCGAAAATCCCTCTCACCTCATTACCAGCGTGGGAATTTTATTTTTAGCATAGCAAGTTAGAGATGAAAATCACTTGTAGACCGAAATACATTGCCGCGTCATTTCTGTTTTGATGCGATTCTCTGTATATTTTTTATTTATTCAGTTTTCTCCGTTTTATCTGTGACAATCACTGTGAGGCTCTAAAACTTTTTACAAATCAAGTATCGTATAAGGAGTCAACCTCCATGTACAGTTATATGGCAAAATGTTATCTAAATTTTGTGAAGAGGCAAACAAGAGGGCAATCAAGGGAGTTGCTGATCACATCCCAATACATCCTTTCGCTTCTCAGCTAGTACAGCTTTCTGTAATTTTCTTGTACTGGTTGGTGATGATTGATATAGCCCAAAATCAATATCTCTAATGAGGATAATTAATTCATGCCCTTTGTTCTGCCTCCCTCATTAATAGTTTGAACACTTTAGGGGAAACTGGGAAAGAGAAAACTAATCTTGAGCTTGGGATGTCGGTTCAATCCGGTATCTTTGATTAACCCCCAGCTTCAGTTCTGACTGTAGTGTAGAATTATGCAAGTAACACCGTCGACATTTTTGAGGAAAAGTACCCTGCAAAATATAATGTTCTTAAATTCAGAACTTCCATACGATGTGACGCGTTGCGACACTTTAAAAAGTGAAGACAATGAGCCTTTACCATTTATACTAGGCACAATACGGTGAAAACAAAAACAAAACGAATTGCAAAATTTTTCAAACCTTTTTTGTTGTTGTCATCAAGTGATATTAATATTTTACCAATCCAACATGGGACACATAATTGCCATTCAGTTTGTTTGATTTTTTCCTAAAGTCCCTTGAGGCCTTACGATGAAAACCAGACGTTATCCTCCTACTACCATGGGCGCAGATCCCGGGGAATGGGGATGTATACCCCAGCATTTGACTAGGGGAAATGCCCATCATCTCCCCAATGTTGCAGTCTACATATACGTGTTTACTGGAATGTACATTTTATTATTCATTTTCTTAAGAAATTCTTCAACCTCTGCTTCATTTTCTATCACAAATGTTTCTCAAACTATCAGAATTTTATCAAATCCTTCGCAAACTATAAAATTTTGGCTCGCGTGGCGCGCCTCCAACCTTACGTCGGTGTTATTCTTATTATCAGTATATTCCGATAGCAACTTTCGGAGAAGCACAGCAGCAAAAAATCGAAAGTTTACGAATTAACAGGAAAAAGACTGGCTTGTGACAGTGGCATGTAGGTTTTTGGGCAATTGAAAGTGTCTCGATGCAGAGCCTGAATGCAGGTTTTGTCATGGAAATCTAATTTAATGAAAAATCTGGGTTCGCATTCGTCACGGTTTGCATTCCATGCCATGACCATTGTTAAGGTAATAATACATGAAACTATTCTGATCACAACACTTTCCGAAGAAGAGACATACATCTGCAATCATCTGTGGGGATCTCACATCAACAGGGGATCTTCCAAGCTGATATGATGTGGAAGGTTGAAATTACGTATCTCCAGTAACGTTATTCAAAAATTCTTACCGGGCGCTTCGCGCGCAGCCATTATCGGTACAGGTGGTGATTGTTCATACAATTAGGACGAATACAACATTCTAAAACGCGCTAATTAGCTCTTTACATGGAGGCCTCTAAGAAATTTTGTTTGGGGGAAAAATCAGGTCCGTATTCAAGGAGGTTCGGAAGACCCTTCGGCAATATCAATGGTCCGCTCCGGATAGTGCAGGAGTATGGTTATTATTATATATTACAGTGATGCCCCATATGGTTTTCAAAGCCTCTTCAAAAACCATCTAATGCAGTCAGTCATGAACTGACTATCTTTAAAATACATACAACCATATAAGTCAATCGCTACTCCATAGGGCCAGTAAAAGGCAAGGGAAGCAGGCATAGCGGCTTGGTTCATTTGTATAAAATGACCTCCACCTTTAACTATTTGTTGTTTCTTTCATTGTGTCACAATATGTTTCAGCTTTGCCGAGAAGCCATAAAATGTTGGTTTTCTGGATTTTTCCTTTAAAAAACGAGAATTTTGAGTATAAAAACGCTTGAAAACGAAGTAGTGATATAGCGCTATTTTGGATCTCAGTTACCCGAAACAGAACTTTCCAAAGTGGAAGGGGAATTTTCCTAACTGAGAACGACAGTTCATCCCCTATACCAGCAGGTCCCTAGTCAGAAGTCTCGCTTCAGTTTTGATTGAGTATTTGGTGTGTTCAGTCTAAATGAACTGAAAGGGTATATTTTAAAACAGAGGTGGAGAACCTTTCGCTTATAAGGGGCCGTTTTACAGTCTTAAGACCGATTGTGGGCCAACGGTGCCGTCAATTTAAACAAGGAAAGGAAAACCTCTCCTCCTACGAAAACACAATAAGTTTAGGCTACATGCCCGTCACAGTTTTTAGTAGACAGACACTGTTCCTACAATAATATTGGCCAAGTGACACCCGAGTAAAACTGCTGTTAGTCGTGCATGATAATCAACACGGCTATTGGGTTGTGTATCCTACGTAATAACCGGCCCCGAAAGCGCTGAAGTGTCTGCAAAATTATGGGGATTTAACTCCAGCATTACCGTGACACTCTGTTGAGGACATTATGAAGCGCGAAACTAATCAAAATACAAAATACCACAACGTGATTATTGTTTTAAATATCTTAACTCGCACTAATGGCCAGTCCATTTGTTACGTCTGAAGTGTATATATATATATATATATATATATATATATATATATTTATATATATATATATACATATATATACATATATATATATATACATATATATATATATATATATATATATATATAATAGCAAACAAGCAACTAGAAAAGCGCGCGAAGAGCGCCGAATAAATATCGTTTTAAAGGCACTTTGTAATGTTTGATCTTCCCATTACATTCAAAAGTTATTAACCTCTTTAATTTTATATCCACTGAAGGAAGGGGGAGGGGGTTTGACCCAAGGAATTAACCGGGACTGATACGATGTGAGCCAAATAAATTTCGCATAGTTTTCCATGACTTTGGTTCATGTGTAAAGACATGCTTTACAAGCTACATTGTGCAACCTGTGAGGTGTAGTACTACACCAGAAGTGGCATCACGTAGCGTATTTAGCCTATACCGGATAAATGGTAAATGAAATTATAATGATAAATTGAATTTCAATTACTTTAATGATTGCCTTGCTGGCCGAATCAAATGGTCAGCTTGAAGGGCGGAGGTTCCAAAAACTCTGGTTTAAATCATTCTCATAACTCGGCTAAAAATTCTTGCAAAACACTTTCGCCCCATCCGAGTTCTTCTGTGCACTGGTTCTACTGTATTAAATTGAACGCTGACTGGGTGTGACGTTAGAACTTTCAGCCAAAGTCATGTTTTACTATTTTATCAGACACCAATACAGCTTCGAATTCAAAATAAGAAGACTAATAAGCGACTTTTACTATCATCGGTGGTTAAGACTTCAGTGATTTTACCAAATAAATGGCTACTTATTCAACCTTTGTGGGAATTTAAAATTTTAGAAACATGAAAATACAACAAAACAAATGTCATGAAGGCACTTACATCTTAGGTTCCCGGCAGTGGTTTTAGGAGAAATTTTTAGCAGAGGAAATTTCTTAGTACTCTACGTTCTGATGATGTCTCCTCTATTAGACAGTGGAACATTTTATCATATTTCATTATCGCATTATCACAACTAGAATCCCCTCTCCCTTCCCATTGAAGAAGCTGCATACGAGCCTAAAAATAAATTGAAATCTATGGCGAGCAGCTAATGGCCCTTCACCCCTTTTGCTACACCCATTAGGGAAGTCTAATTTCACCTCCCTGCACCTATATTCTTCCTCCCTCTCATTCCCCATTGCTGGAAGCTGTTTATCTGGATTTTGGTTCAAAATTAGTAAAAATACGATAGTAGTAAAGTGTTTGGCGTCATACATTATCATTGGATGTCAGGTTGTACGTATTATGTCATTGCCCGATTAATTCAGAGCTTCCGGGAGGTCCTATACAGGTATCTGCTAGCCGTAAATGCTCTTACATAATGCACAATTAAGGAAAGGAAATATTTCGTAATAGTCCAAGAATGTTTCTGTGGACTCCACGCACGTAGTATTGTATAAAACCTTTTCCCAAATAGAAGCCAGTAAAATAGACAAAAGAGAGGAGGCTTCAGGTGGTTTGTGGACAACGTATCTTTCTCTTAATAGAGTAATTGACAATATTTTTCCCCATCTACCTTACCAGAAATAGCATTCACTAAATTATGCCATATATGATCAGTTCATAAAATATCCCAAAGGTTGCACCATATTTTGTATGTAAAATACCTTAAATTAACAAAACATTTCTTACAGGGAAGGGGCGACCCCTTCCCCAGGACGGCTGCTTTATGTAGTGACAAACGAAAGATCAAAACTGCTGTATACAAATGCAGGGACGCATCAAAAGTAAAGGTGCAATTTACGTAAAATTCATTTGTCTGGAATGATCCTTTAAGTTGAACGCTACCTTTTTAAGGTTAACAGGACATTGTTGCTCTTGTACAATTTCAGTCCAGTGCAGCTTGTTAATAAGTTTTCTGCTCAAAACAGTATTTCCTAAAGGTATAAATATACCAGTTGTTACGACTCGATATAACGAAACACATCAGTAACAGCGAAAGAGCGTTAGAAATATTTGTTAATAACAGAATCCCGTGTGAGTAACATTGTGACGTCATACAGATCATTGAATTATTGTAGTTCCTTTACATGCACATAGCAATTTGCCTCTGCAAACATTCCACATTGACATAGCAATGTAGCATATTACAGCATACTCATGTAAACAAAGTTCCTCAGTCACACATTAAATTTTTATGGCGCGAAGTGTTGCCGATTTTATCTCAAAGTTTTGGTTCTTTCCAGCAAATCTCAGTGATCAGAAACAGCTGCAATACTCCTGTAAGATCTGGAGAAGAAAAGTCATGGTAGTAAATTAAGATTTTTTTTCCAAAATTTGTTGTGAGAAGAAAAAAATTTCAACCATCACACAGACGGTCGATCCCCTGCTATTGCTATGGGTCGTTATAGGGACTATGTATAGTGAACTGTAGACGAAAGACGACAGTCCTTTAGTGAAAGACCGATCCTTAGTCAACGAGTAGCGTGCGGGGTAGCACAAAGTGTACAGAGTCAGAGGGGGAAAATAACGACGGGGGAATCCAGAAAAATGGAGAGAAATGTTCCTTGAAGGTTCACAATATTTTATTGTCCTCTTGGTCAACAAACTTGAACAGAATACAAGAGAATTAACAAGTCGGGAACGAATTTTACAAGGGTGTCCTAAATACGGGTCTGGGTGAGCTGGTGTCTAAAATCAAATTGACTACAATTTATACCTTGGGCCCTGAAGAACAAAAATCACAAGAGCCCTTGCAAAACTACGTACAATCGGATTGGTCAAAATAATAACGTCATATGCATAAATAATAATAACACTCTGTGAATGGCTAGATCAGACATGAGTTCACGCAGTGCGGAGCACACCTGGTGTGTGCGTATTTCTATGTGTTCTATATCAATAACAATAACAACTCAAATATGACGTCATTCTAAAGCTGGCATGACGCCAACATTAAATGACAGTGTTAGACAATCATCACCTTTACCATGACCTTCAACTCAGAGTGTAAATAGCATATAACACGAAATAATTCGTAAGTATATGAATCGATTATAGAGAGAAAATATTGAAGTCTGAAATGTATGGAATTGCTCAAAATACGTTTCACACTACCATTGCTCGAACCAAAAGCATCTGAAACTTTGTGGTGGGAATTTCTCTGTCTCTTGAAAGCTTACACTCGGAATTCACTCCAACTTTCAGGATTAAGAGAAACATGTTCATGACAATGATGAATAAGTTTAGATTTCTTATTACTTACACAGATCTACCGACCTGCGGTATCACCATGCTATTTACCGACACAGCCTTTATGAATAATAATTAATATATGCCGCTGGCCGATGTTTGGCTTACCTCGATACATTTAAAGATATTCCTCTTCTAGAGTTTTCAAATTCACTGCATTGGTCTTTTATCACGAACAATGAGAACTGAACTCAAGACTCCTTTGGACCAGCCGTGTCACTAGGTGCGGTTGGCGGAAGACTGGCTACAGACCTAATCTTGTAACACCTTAGCATAAGGCAGTTTTGGTTGAGCTATTGAGAGTAGTTTTATACTGTTTTATAACTATTTGTAATATTATTCTTTACCATAGGCCATAGGTGGAAATCCCAGGGATGGGGGATACATACCCTGGGAAGTGTTCTCCTTGTCATACACTTTCTCACACAATAATTTTTAGCCTTTTGTTAAATTTCCAAACGTGAGACATTTTCACTTTTGCAATATGCAGTGAATTTTAATTGGTATCATTGTGCACTTTTGCATAGCTGCCTTCTTTTGAGAATGCTAATCCACACATTGCTGCCCTCTGGCTTCGAGATCGTAGTATACTAAGGTGCAACTACCTTAAATGTTTTGCATACAAAACCAACAGAGCCTTTATGTCTCGTTCTCTCGTTCATTAGTTTTTGATTTCTTGCCGAAGGCAAAAGTAGTCTGTGCAATCACGTGGGCGATTGTGTGTATGTGTGAATGTAAGCGTGTTTGTGGCGATATCTCAAGATAACAATGATGAATAATTTTCATACTTGAAATAGGTCATTTGAGGTCACCAGACGTCAAAACGAAAATCTTTGTGAACATGATATCTCTAGTTAGGAAGAATTTTTTCATACTTGACATGTGGATGCGTTGTAGTCAAAAGAAAACCCTAATCATTTTGGTTAAGGTCAAAGATTATTTGAGGTCAACGGGGTTAAAATACGAAATTCTTAAGAACTGCTTGTAAACACGATAACTCAAGATAGCAATGATGAAAATTCTTTATACTTGGTGTATAAACTGATCATGTAGAGAAAGAAAACCTTATTGTTTTCAGCGGCGGTCGAAGGTCATTTGATGTCATCAGAGGTCAAAATCGAAAACCTTGTCAAAATACGATATCTTAAGGCAGGGATGGTGGATCCTTATCAAACGTGGTATATAGATGTGTTACTTTATGAGAGAGAGGGAACCCTATGAGTTTGTTGCAGGTCAAAAGACATCCGCAGAGGTGTAACTACGAAAACCTCGTAAACTAAAGAGACATTGGGTGGTACCTCCAAATTGTGCCCGGGATTTCGTGACTAACCAAAAAGTTAGAGCTTCATTTTTTCTACCATTCCAAAGACAAAGATATAAAGAACAACATTTATTTAGCAATAATACTAATTTAAATTACCTAATTATGAACACCCGAAAAGATGTTGTGACCGTAGCGAAATAAAAAATTATATGAGTACAGTAGAGGTCGAGTTGTGGAAACATCGTAAAAATGATATAAATGATATAAATTTGAGGGATGGACTTCGGTTTAGCAAATCACCCCCTTTCAGCAAGGAATCACTAAGGCTTTGGGCTCCCTGGTTTTTCTTCCTGCTTACTACATTTTCATAGTGCTTTCATTCTTTGACTTAATGGAGCGGACAAAGATATTCGTTCATCTTCGCGCCCTGAAGCCATAGAGGATCTATGTGCAATTAGCGCTGACCTTGCGCCAACGAGTGTCTTCAAAAATCCCAGATCACTGATCAATATGTAAGACAATCATTCAGATCAGTGGTATAGAACGTATGTATATATCGTAACAAAATAAGGAGATATAAGCTTTGGTACCCAACTTCCATAACTACACTCTTAAGCCCCGTCTATACGATCATACATTTGATCAAAAACATTATCGTACAAATGTATTACAATGTTCAAGCTCGTTTCTATATGTATAGATTTCCTTCTACATAATCCAACATTCACGGAAATGTGTATGATGGTGTTTCACGGGATTACATATATAAAATTTGGTGGGAAAATGATGTTATCTTTATTTTATCAAATGGAGCGCAAAGATCATAGCCTGATGGGTGGGGCTGCGACATAAGTGATCATGTCAGTGACCCATCGTTCACAAAATACATAAAAAAGCAGGAGACGTCAGTGGGTTAAGCCCTGGGTAACAAGGAAAAGTGATTTTGGAGCCAACCATTCCTTACTGAAAAAACTTCAGCAGTCAGACCTAGGTATCTTCAAAAAGTTTCTCAGGATGTCTGCTTCTGCATTTGAGGAACTTTTGACATATAAACAACCTTTGATAAAAACATAATACTGCAATGAGGTCTGCTGTATCTCCAGGAGAAAGACTTGCGTTCACTTCCAGATACCTTGCCACTTATAAGACAATTTTTCGTTATAAAATATCTTAGAGGGATAAAGAGAGGGATCAATCTCTATCACAACCTTTGACAGGTTTATGTGATTACATGCAATGATAAAGGCAAACCGGGTTGATCTGAATCCTCTAGCAGAGTGCCAAATTGGTAGAAAAGGATAGATGGAAAAATCTCATTTGTAATTAAAAGTGATGATGTACTTGAGTCAATTAATGACTTATATGGTAATACTTTGCAGAAAAAGTTATGGTAGAAATCCTAACATCAACTAAAAAAAGAAATTTAGTTCTTTTTTTTGCCCAAAAAATATGGCACTCATAGTGGTCGTCACATCTACGTAACCCTGTCTCCTCCTGCACTGCCTCAAATCCGGAAGCATAGTCTGAAAGGATGCTGAAAGGTCGATATGCAGTTCGGGAGTTGAAGTTATATGTCCTCTGCTGTGAGACAATTAACATTTTTCTAAAAAATCAATTGCAAGTTTACATCGTATATCCTCCTGGGTTTGATACGAAATTGCAACTTACTTCCTTTCTAACATGCTGATTGGTTTGCTTTCTTTGCTGCAAAGGTTTTTGGTAATGCCATAAAAAATTTGCAATGCCAATTTAAGAAGGAATGCAATCAGAGCTGTTGCTTGTGGTTACCGTAAGTGGTCTCCTCCACTGAGGAAAACAAGCAATAATCTGCTAATCAGCTATACCCAAGTTTGTTTAACAAAGAGATTAACATCTGTGATTGACAGGAGGAGCTTGGTCTTAAGGTGTGCATCTTATTTTAACCTATCAGAGTGGCATTTACATCAGTCTTATCTATCAAATCTACAAGCTTGACTCTTACCTAGGTCGGTTATGTTATTGGCACTGATGTACGTTCTTTCACCTAATTCCCCTCTCCTAAAAAGAGATCAGTGAAGTTCCTCACAACTTTCAAAAAACCCCAGCAACACCCCTACTTCCTCCTTCATCACTTCCAGTTCTAAATCATCCCTTTATTTACGATATTTTCGGTATACATTACTTTCTTAAAATTCACTTGCATTATACAGTAGTCTACAATATCTCTACTGGGTTCCTTGGTGCACTTCACGAAGAGAACTTAAATGTATCTGCGATACTAATCACGCACGTAAATACGTAGAAGTAGCTATTTGGCTTAAATGCTTGCTTAGAACACAAATCTATGAGCAAGTGATTCAAAAAATGTACCTGAAGATTTAAACTTGGATTCATCCTTTGTTAATAGAGTTCAATTCAATTTTGGACTTTAATGCCCTAACCACTTAATTAGCTCAATGCTTGAGGCAAAAGGTCACATTTCAGTATCTAGGGGCCCACATATTCTTGTTAATTTGATTGTTAAAGGAGGAGGGGAACCAAACTTTCCATGTCCTTTTTGTAGTCCTCAATAAATAAACAGTTGTCAAATTTGCTATTCAATGTGAACTTGAAACAACGGAATAGTGATGTCATCTCCTAAAATGATAAACTGTGTTATTGCTGCTTCAAAAGTCACATTTTATGCCATATTTTCTGAAACATAAAAACATATCAGTTATTTGAAATTTTCAAACTGCTTTGACCCTGTATACAGAGGCGCACACCCCTAACGAATTCAAGGTTAATGATAGATTAAAAGCACATAGGAACTAGATTTAAATTTTACAACAATGCTAAAATATAATTCTTGATAGAAAGCAATATGCAAGATTTTTTGAAGCCTTTCTTTTTTATTAGAAAATCCAATCAGGTGAATCCGACTTATATCACAAACAACATGAAACATGTTACATGTCCCCTATGTTCCCATTATGGAAGAGAAAACTGGCTAACACTGTCAGAAAGATAAGATACAGATGACTTCTCGCTTTAAACTGGAAATGTAATTATTTCCCTACTAGGTGGGTAATACATCGAGGAACAATTTTCCGGTGCAACAAGTACCAAATTTTGCAAGTTTGGAGAGGATTCAGACGTGTCACTTTAAAGTCGGAAAAATCAAAAATACGCTTGACTACATAAGGGTGGCATGGGTGGTGCTTTCTGATCATTTGGTTTGGCGAAAGGTACTAGAATAACCTTGAACACCTGCACGGAATGTAGAATAATGTGTAATAGTAGTAAAAGATTATTTATAGAAGCAAAGGATGGAAAATTCTGTCTCCAGTTCCAGTTTAATGCTTGTCAATTCCTTCACATATTGATCTTGACAGTTGTGAGTCCAGATATATCCTCTGCATCTTGCACTGTGGATGGACGTGACTGGGTGACAACAAAAGTCTGCATAACTGACACAGCCCTCTTTAACAGTTGACTTATTCATTTTCCCTTCTCTTGCCTTGGATGGCTTCTTAGTGTCCTTAGAGAGAGATAGTGGCCGTTTGGTACTTTATTTTCGGTCACTGCAGCCATTTGTGATTTCATATTAAAACAGTATCATCATCTTCATCAATGGTTCAGTCTCCAAGTTCATCTTCTTACCACAGGCATTTCTGCCTCTTTATCTGCTTCATCAAATTATTCCATTTCTTCATTCTAAAAAATAAAAGTTAAAACATAATGAACATTATGATTATACCCCTTTTCATTTTCAGATGCCAAGAACAGCGGCTGTATAAATAATAAAACCTGAGAAACTTTCTTTGAAATTGAATTTTGACAACTGTCTAGATGCATTGGATGAAATATACATTGTTGTCAGAGGTCCGGCAAACGCTGACTCTTACTTTTTCAAATACACGGGTTCATTTAGTATTGAATTGTTAGCAGTAGTAGATGCTAACTAAAAATTTACTTTTGTGGATGTAGGGTGTAATGGGAGAATATCTGATAAAGATGTCTTGTAAAAGTTTCCTTTGTCTACTGTTGGAAGAAAATAGCCTTATCATATAAACAGAACTGCAAGATTCTTAGACCCGAAACCGAAATCCCCTGTGCATTTGTGGCTGATGATGCTTTTCCTCTTAACACGTATATTCTGAAGCCTTACAGTCCACGTAACTTATCAAACCAAAGATGCATTATAATTACGGCTTAAATTAAACCAAGTGTATTGTATTGTAGAAAATACCTTCGGCATATTTGCCAGTCGATTGAAGATGTTTTTGTAGTCAATTGTCTTAGGCCCCAGAAAAATTTAAAGCATCGTGTTGGCTTGTTGCATCTTCCGTAATTTCCTTCGCACTAAAGTCACATCAAATGCTATCTATTCGCCACCAGCGTACACAAACCTTAACATCTTGACTGGTAAAATTTAACCAGGAGAGTAGAAGGGTGGGTCCTGTCTGCACGGTTTGTCCCAATTGAAAAACCAGCTAGAGGAGGACCGACTGAAGCAAAAGATGGACGAGATCATCTATGTGAATACTTTAACTCTAGAGATGGTATGGTTCCCTGAAAGTGAAAAATGATAAACTGCAAATTATCAGATTTATTTAAAGAATACGTAATGGCCGGATCTGCTTGTGACTTTCCTGGACTTTGAATATTCGAACTGCTTTGATTATATTGGGACCTTAAATATTTCAGGTTTTTTTTTGTTACTTCAGTTTCTGGAAATAAAAAATCAAACATAAATTATCAGTAATAAGCACATATTTATACCAGGTTCGACTGTTTACACTATTTTTACTCAACTTTGTGCAAGTCTTACAGTGTCAAAAATAATTGGGTACATGACTCAATTCATTTGAGAGGGGGGAGCTAGCACTTGCACAAATTTTCAGCAATTATTCGATATCACAACAATTGTCCAAAGATAAAATTGGGAGCTAAAGGCAATTTTCATTGACGTAGGTAGTTGGTAAATGTTTACAATATCTGCTATTAGATGTACTCAAAAAGCGGAAGGGCTAATAGTAAAATAGCTGTATAGATGTATATTTCTTTGTGGTCTTGCCCAAATACCATCCTTGACCACACAAGGTACAAACCAAAAGTAGGAAAGAATAAATTCCATTTGGATTTCTCACAAAAATTCAAATTGAAATGTATATGAACTGAACAGATCCCAATCTTTTTCTTCCGTGTATGAGCACAGTGCGTAACTTTGATATTTCCAGGCTAAGAGTGAGGGTTTCTTCGGGCGTTAGAGTCAGTCAAGGGTAATGGGTTGAGTTAGAATTAAGTCACTATATGTGAATTAAGCAGTTGTTCGAAGATACAACACTATCTATCAACACTAACCCGAAGTTTATTCACACAGTGACAATAGGGGGATTGAGTACTAGTTTGTGGTTTGAAAATTACACGCTGCATTCATCCTATGCCCATGCATGTGACCAGTCTTGACACTACGAGATCCATTCAATTGGATTTGATTTATTTAAAGCAGTATACATCCAAACAATAGCCAATGTGTAGAAATAACACAGAAAATTCTGACCAGCAGACGTTTTTCCACTGTAGTCCCTGTACAAAAATGGAAAACATTAAAACTGTACGAAAAACAAGGAGACGTAGGAATTTTACCAAATACTGGACAAAATCGAGGAAGTCTTTTCACTGTATGGCGAACTCTCAAGTTGCCCGAATTTTGAGGCAGATATACCTTTAACCAATACGGAGCCTTTCTTCATTAGGCCGTACAGATTATCTGCAGATGATAAGAGGCAACAATTTTAAGCGTCTTAGATTTAAAATCATCTTTCTTCTGTATTACCTTGAGCGTTGAGTAAACATGCACATTAGAACACAGGCATTGCGTCTTATAGTGGAGGTAAACATTACTACTATAAGCGTTTGCCTCAAGGCTTGAATCTCTCACCTGCAATATTTCAAGCTAAAATGAATGCAGTATTGTCACAGGTACCAAACTCAGATCAGTTTTGTATTTCAATGCATGACGATATTATTGTTTACAGTAAGGACAAGCCATCACATTCTAAGCACTTGTTAGCTCTTTTTACAGCATTAAAGGCGAATGGTTTGAAAATTTCTCCACGTAAATGTAGCTTATTTCGCTCCTCCGTTTCTTATATGGGGCATATTTTAACGGTACACAGTTGCGGTAAGGCTACTATCCAACCACTTACTGATAGGTGTGCTGCGATTCACAATACACCTGTACCACACAATGCAAAGGCAGCACGTAGATTTGTAGGTGCAGTTAATTATGTGTCAAATTTTTTTCCTCACATCCAGAAACATTTGAGACCTATACACAAGTTGAGTAGACAAAAACGTCAATTTAAGTGGACAGAGGAACATCAGAAAGCATTTGACACAATTCGTAGTTTAATGTGTAATCCACCAGTTCTTCATCTGCCTAAACGAGAAGGTCGTTTCACTCTGTATAGTGACACCTCAAGGGTTGCCACTGGTTCATATCTAACCCAGACAATTAATGGAAAGGAATATCTTTTGGGTTATTACTCTAAGGTACTGCCAGAAGCATGTACTCGATATAGTGTCACTGAGTTAGAGTTATTTGGTTTGCTCGTTAATATTAATGGCTTTGTTCACCTTCTCAAAAATGTTGAATTCGATGCATATGTGGATCATGCTGCACTTGTAGAAATTCTTACTTCAAAGCGAGAGGCCCCTACATCACGGCTCAGGAATTTGTTATTCAAGTTATCACAATTTACATTTAAGATTGGTTACAAGAAGGGTTCTGACCTTGCTTTAGCTGATTACCTTTCCAGAACGCCTCAAAATGGTGATTCAGACATTGATAGGATACTTCCTCTTGCATTTTCTGCGGTATCTGAGCTTCTCCAAAATGACTCGGATGATAATGCTCTTCCAGTTTTGACTAGAGCTAAAGCTAAAGCATTGGGTGTTAAGGTACCAGATTTGTTCCCTGGGAGGAAAACTTCCCAACCCCCAGCGGACAGGAGTCGGAATGTGCAAACCCCTGCACAGAAAAGTGATGCTACTCCACGTGCCATCACCGGCTCCCCATTAGGCTCCAGTCCCCCTGCAGATGACCCCCCTCCCAGTGCAGCCATTACCTGTGCCACCACCCCCCCCCCCCATCTTGCAACACCGGCCCATGATGTCACGTCAAAATGTTATTCCACCGCAAGCTCCAAAAGAGCCACGTCTGGTAGATTTACACGAAGAGCGCCACAGGGACCCTCCTGATGAGTTGATCACGCCAAGTAGACCCCTTATTTCACATGTAAAGAATTTTCGGACGACACATATACCGAATCAAGGAGACATCCAACGTGTCATGCACAAAATTCAAAGTAAAATCATCCGAAATTACGATCTACCATTTGACGCAAAAGAATTGAAAATGCAACAGGAGACATGTCCTTATTTTAAGGCAGTCTACGATTTCCTGGCATATGATATTCTACCTCAAGATGTCAAGTCTGCTCGTACTATTCGTACCAGAGCTGAACAATACATTATGTGTAGGGCCAATGATTTTCCGCTTCACAAATCACAGAATTCCGTTTTAACTTTCCAAAATCCGTAAAATTCCGTTTCAATCATAACCCATTTCCGTGATTTTCTGATTTTGGAGTAATTATGTTGAAAACAAGTCTTAAACTTGTCTGGTTACGATCCTGAAGGCAGCAAACACTTGTAACACACAAGTGACTTAGCCTAACACACTATAGCATATGCAAACTGGAGCCTATACCGGCAAAATCTTGCCGATTTTCGTAAATGTCCTACTTGTTTTCTGATCGTAACTTCAAGGTGTTTTGATGGTTTTCAGGTAAATTTGCCACCATTTTAGGCGGTAAAATGTCTGTGTATGTCTTTGGTATATGCAGCCATTCATTTGGCATAGTTTTGAAGAAAAGTAGCTCACTTTTTTGTCAAAACTTTACATGTAATTTGAGCCTGATAATTTTTGCTAAATTCCGTAAAATTCCGTGCAGAAAAGTAAATTCCGTTTTTTTCCGCGTTTTTCCGCGATCGCGGAAAATCATTGGCCCTATATGTGTGATGGTCTTTTGTTTAGATTGACTTTGCATAGAAAGCACAAGTCTAGGGTGGTACTACAATTAGCTATTCCTGATACAATGGTAGAAAAGATTCTTTCAAAATATCACGATGGTCTTCTCAGTTGTCATCAAGGTGTTATGAGGACATACCTCACCATAAGGCAACACTTCTTTATGAGAAACATGTTCCAAGTTGTAAGTAATTATGTCAAGGCTTGCCTTAAATGCCAGCAATTTAAACCCAAGCAAGATAAAATTAGGCAGTTCCATGCAAGAGTACCAGATTCATATAAACCTTTTGATAAGATTAGTTTGGATTTTAAAACCATGCCTACAGCCAATGCAGGGTATAAACATTTAATGGTTGCATGTGACGAAATTACCAGATTTGTTATTGGTGTTCCTTTACAAACTCTTGATGCTCAAACCATTTGTGAGGCGATCTTACAAAAAATTGTAACTCTTTTTGGTCCTCCTTCCATGCTTATAACTGATGCAGCCAAATCTCTCACTGGGAAATTAGTCGAATTGTTGTGTTCTGCACTGAATATAGACAAGAAAGTCATCAGTGATTGCAATCATGGCAGCCTCCAAGTCGAAAGGCACATCCAGACACTTTCAAATTGTCTGAAGGTCAACCTCAATCAATTTGGTACTGATTGGGTAAGATATGTTCCCACAACGACCTATGCGTACAACGCATTCTCCTCCCCCCACTTGGGAGACCACAGTCCCTTTGAGTTAGTCTATGGTCGTAAGCCACGTGACCTCACAAATTTGACCTTCAATCCAATGGAAGGACTTTCGCATTCATACAGTGAGTACGTTGATCTTCTGAAGAAAAGGTTTGAACACTTGTCTGAAACCATGCTTACACTTCAAAAGCATAATCAGGATAAGCAAAATGCTAAGATCACGAATGAGCTAGAGAAGAGCCCCATCTATTCAGTAGGACAGCTTGTCTACTTGTACAAGCCAACGAGCTCTTCGCTTACTGCAAATTCTCGTAAAATTGTTGCAGAATGGGTTGGACCATTGGTCATACCTGAAATTCTTGATCGCACTCATTATCTTCTTCAGACATTACAAGGTGATGTTTTGCAAGATGTATTTAATTTCAACAGGCTTAAACCATGTTTTGTACGTGCATCAAATGAAAGTAAACCTATTACAAGTGTGGATAAACTTAAAGCAGCATGTAATGAGAATGTACATGTAAGTGTAGGCAAGAATTTTCCCAATGTTCAGTTTCAAGATGAAACGGGCAATGTTTTGCCTCAGGTTACATGCAAAGATATTTTTGCAATTTATCATGCTGAGCCAATCGATGTCTCTCTGTGCCTGAAAAATGTTTAGCCCAATCATAATTTGGCTGCAACAGTGCCTTTAAGTGAACACCAAGTAAAATTACAATTTCGAAAATTAGCACATGCTCCTCGTAGGACGATGGAAATTTGCCGTGCACACTTTCATAGGGGAAATTCACAGATTTTGCTGAGCATGCAATTTACCGGAACAGAGAAACCTTTTAAATTTTGGTGGAATGCTCATCAACATTCGGACACGACCGAAATTTTAGAACTCTTGTTAGACGCGCGTGTCCCGATCACAGGTGGTCCTGATAAATTTGTGCAACAATTATTCCAGTAACAGGCAGGCATCGATTCTACGATTACTATCCACGTATGTTTTGCTATTCATACAATCTTCATTGCATATTGTATTTTATCATGATCACGTGGTTCCTTTTAGTCCTGTTGTATACATTTTTGAGATAACATCAATGCATCGCCTCATGTTATCTTTGCTCAATGAATTTTCATGTGCTGCTACCTTTAACCTTTGTTACTTGCGGTGAAGTCGTCTTCATCACGTCATACAATGTGAGCGAATATTTACTGTCAATCAAATGTGTAAGACAGGAGTGTTATGTCATTGTGGATTCGGCAGAGCGTTTACCCAGTTTATTAGAATCTACCTGGAACAGTAGCAACACTGGTTTCCACACAGAAAATGCGTATCACAAATGAACTTTTGTTGAACCTGACAGTATTTCATTGCTTGCTCACAGTCGCTATGAGTCATATTACTTTACCTTTATCATTCGTGTTCAACATTTCTAGGACGGCAACGTTCATTGAAATTTGGTTTGTACATCATTTAACAACAGGCAAAATGTATTCACATTTCAATGTTGTTTGTAAATCCTAAGCTTAACTTTAAGTACTTTTCAAAATGGTCTTGCAGTCAGCTGTACTCTGTTCAAGTCATATCGTAGGTAGAATTTCCTGGTTTCTCCTCACCAGATGTTATAATTCTGAGTACACCTACATGTTCTTGTTTCAGTTACACTGCTCAATGTAACTTCTCCTTAAGAGTAAAGAAGTCCATTTACTTTCAGAGGGTACATTTATCCTTTGCTCATGTTGTCACTTTACTCAAGTGTCATAATTTTTTGTCCTTTACTTCTTGGTATTCCTAGTGTAAATACGTACAGTTTTGCCTTGAGAAAACGTTGATTCAAATGTATGATTACGCCATGCATACTTCAGTTGAGCTATTTCATTTAGTTGTGGGACCCACCTTCCTTCCTTTTATTGTCTCGCACTTACTCACTCATCATGTTGTATTTATCATTTGTATCTTACTTGTAGAGAAAACATTTCTCGTGATGTCCTATCACCTTTAAGAGTAAAATTTTTCAAACTGCGTTCTCAAATTTTAAAAATGCAAAGTGGATGTCAGATAGTATTTAGTTCATGCTATCTTTTCCAAGTAATTTACAAGGTACGCCACGCAGACTTGTTTATCTCACTAGATTTATTTATTCCCACGCTTCTAGCACACCTGGCAGTCTTTTCGGTTTCCTGTCACGTGTTTTGGTGTACGTGACTACTTCCACGTCTTATACCACACCGGAAGGTCCCCATCCCATATTTTGTAGGTGTGGCCAATTTCACTTTCTGTGGCCTCCTCATTGGTCATACAGTACCGACACATTAGTTAATATTTATTTGCTTGAGTGCGTGTTAACTTTTAGCCAATCAGGAGACTTCATTTTAGTTCCTGGATCTTCCCACAACCCTCGTGGCTTGGAAGCATGAGAAGGGCTCCCAGCCCGCAAGCTCGGACTCGTGCTGCAGACCTTGAAACGTAAACAACATGCAGAGTCACCTTGTACATAAATAATTATTCTTTTGGCCGGCCTTTTTTTTCTGATCAACTTTAATCATCTTGGAAATGGAAACTGTCGAATAAATCATTTTAAATCAACGTGAACTGTCTTCAGTTTTGTTAAATTCGTCTGGAGTTACACCCTAAGATTCCCGTACAAAGCCTTCGCAGGAGCGATTGGCCCATTATCCCACAGTAGAAAGCTCCTAAAAAAGAGAAAACTAAAATGACTGAAAAACAGATAATATCATCGTATGTCACAACGAAAAGAATCAACAAAATACGTTCTTAATTTCCATTTAAAAGCATTAAGGCTAGTGGTACTCTGAAGTTTAGTCGGGAGAGAATTCTGCAGCTTACTAGATGTAGCCTAAGGTATAGTTGCAATAATGAATTTTGATAGAATGCTTGCTTCTTCTGGTACTATGGTTGTGCAATGACCTAGACGTAATCAGGAAGAAAGGTTCTTTGGCCCTGAGTTTTTTAATCATTTTAAACATGTGAGTCAATTTTTACAAAATCAACTTTGTGAACAATAGGAATCTAGTTAAGTTTTCAAGTCCTGGGGAAGAAAATTATCGTATACGTTTGAACTTAAAGTAAATTTTATGAATTGATTTTGAAAATTTTGTAATCTCAATCTTTTTAGAAAGACTGCCATACCGAAAGCAGCATGAATAATATACATGACAATGAATAAGAGCTGTAGCTAGGAAATTCATGGCTGGAGAGGTTGAAGCAGCTTTTTTCTGTGCAGAAATTTGAGCCGATCATTACTATTTCAAAATACCTTCACACATTTTTTTTCACCGGTAATGCACGTATCGAGCTGGGCTAAGATAATTCGAAGAGGTCGAATTTAATCTGTACTCTGTTACACAATTCACTTAAGGGATCAGCATTCCTAACCATACTATGTCTACCAAACAAAATAGTTTCCATTTTTCCGAGGTGTAGGCATGGTTTGTTGTCTGTAAACCAATTACATCAGTATGATTAAGCAGTGACTGTAGAGTGGTGACTACACTGACAGCAGAGCATATGGAAAGTAGCGTGCAGAAACTTTGAAGTCGTGTCATATATCCAGCATTTCACCTTATTTGCTGAGGGGTAGTTCTTTGTGTTACTATTGTCCTTCAAGTACCTGAGCAATACATAATATTTATTCCAACAAAGCAAAACATCTCAGTGCAACTCCCATGATCAAAGGTAGTTTGATATGCAGTTTCCAAGAAATAGAAACCTATGTACTACATAATTGAATGTGTTTCTACATTAAACAATAAACAAATTCCATTCGATTTTGCAGAGATTCTGGCTTGTACGACGGGATTCCCGACAAAAATTACTTATACGCACAGCCTAAGGTAAATGAGATATTCATTAAAAATCAAGGAATCAAAGTTATGCTACATAGAAACCATATTTTTAGAAATGTTGGCTTCATATTTGTAGAGTATACAATATATATAACGGCGAGTGTGATTGTGAAAGATCTCAACAGGTTGAAAATGGTCAACATCCACTCAGTTTAGCCAATGTACAACAAAAAAACATGCGATCAAACTAGAGAACTTGATTGGTCAACATATCTTTTCAAGCTACGTTTGTCTCTTATTTGTCAAAATTGTTCAAACAGCTGTTCTAATAGTATTTGTTGTAATAGCTAGGACGTCAGCGTTTAGCAAAATAGATCTTTCTATGTACAGTGTGAATCTAGGGGATCTTGAGCTTTGATCAGTTTTTATCCAAGTTGATAACTTGAAAATGAGTGCCGTTTTCAATATATTATCATTTTTTGCTACTTGTGGTGGTATCGGTTAACAAAAATAATGCTATAAATTTTTGTTTGCTAATAATCAGGGCTTCAGAGCTTCAGTCAGGTTTTCATATACTATAGTGAAAATGTACGGGGTGAAAACGTAAGCTTTGAGTAATTAGAACATTTGATGTCAAGTTGTATTTTCCAAAGTTCTGAAACATCAATGGGCTGTGATTTATTTTACAAACCATATAAAGTACCTTTAAGATTATCCCGCCAGACGTCTAAACATACTACTTTATTTCCTATAAATGGCACAGAGGCTGCCTACAACCCCAAAAAACTTGCTTTTTTCCCTAAACTATTTTCTAAGCATTTTTTTCTAAAAGAAGAGAACAATTTACAGGTCTGAAGCATAGGCGTATGAGCTGGGGGGCAGGGGGGAAAATGCCCCCCCCCCAGTCGATTTTTTTTTCGGGCAGCGGTGGCCGCGACCTAACCTCTGTTTCAAGAGTGTGCCATGAGTGGTAACCCTGGTAGACATGATACTGCACAAGTTATAAAGGGTAAGTACAGTACTAATAAATTTCCATCACGGGGGGCGGGGGGTGCTGGGGAATTTTGAAGCTGAACATGGGAACTTCAGGAAAAGATGTGCATTGATTGATGATAGTATCCGACTATTAAACTCAATTTATATGCTGTTAAATTACATCCATCCAAACATACTGTAAGCGCGTGGCAGTGCGTCTCATTTCACTCGTTTTGCTCGAAATTGTATATTCTCCAAAATTCGGGCAAGTGCTATACTTTTCGGGCAGATTCGGTCTTGCCCCCCCCCCAAGCGGAGGGGAGCCCATACGCCTATGGTCTGAAGGATGTATTTTACCTGACACGGTTACATTTCTTCTTTTATTATCAACAAATAAGTTTACTGACTGTATCAAACCATTGCACAACGAAGAACAACATGGGTACCGTATCGGTACATAATTCAGATGAGTAGGTCATAAAACAACATGTGGCCGATTCAGTTTGAACAGCACACCAATGTGTTGCATGAGATCAGTCAATAATACTGACTCAATAAGTATGAGGTTTAACATTTGACCACACTATGGTATCACAGATACTTAGTCATTTACCTTGACACTTGTCATGGGTGACTTACAAATATGCACTGACCCTCAAGTACAAAAAATAAGCACAAGGTACATTGCATAACACGTTGTGTCAGATTCTAGTAAGAACTCTATAAATGGTATGACAATTGTCTAGTACGTTTTCCTCTCTCGCTCTATCTCTGTGAAGCAATCCACTCAGTAAACGTCACATTTATAAAATGGTAAGTCAATGTTACTCCAGAGTTTAGCATAAATTATGATATCAGTTAAAACATTAAGACATGCTTTCGCCAGATGTTGCAAAAGTAAACCTTCTTATGCTAATCTAGCATCGAGTGAAACGGAAAAGCCTTCACATTGAACGGCATTGACCCCTTCAATCAAATCTACCAAACTTTAATTGATAAATCTACAGCATGCTGCTATCCTGTTAACATTAATGAGCAGAAGATCTTAGAAATACCTTAATTGAAGATTAGCACGTTTTACATAATTATAAAAATTTGCACAAATCGCACAAGAAACTTACAGGGTAGTACATATTTGCGACCAGAAGGTAATGGCCCTGTTTCTAAGCTAAACTAAAAAGCCCTTATTTTCTACAGGTGCCACATTTAGTTAGGAAGTTTTTCGAGTTTGCGACGGTCTTAAGCAGGCCCTCTACTTTAGTGGCTAATACATGCTTAGATATGCTGAAGTCCTTCACCTGCCTGTAAAAAAAGGGTAAGGGATTTTACTAAAAGCGACGAAAGTAGAAAAGTAACGCCCAAAAGAAAACAATAGTAGCCTATTTTCGGTCATTATGACAAGCCTTTAACTTTGTTGCGCATCAAAAAATCATATATTATAGTTATAAGTAATAGTTTTATCCGGAATACTTTACAGAAAGCAAAAGACAACAAAGTGAAAGTATTTCTGAATGACCTACGTTGTTTCCATGAGGTGAGTATAAATTTCAGCTCTTAATTTATCGTTAGTTAATAACCTTAATTTATCGTTAGTTAATAACCTTAATTTATCGTTAGTTAATAACCTTAATTTATCGTTAAGTTAACGAGAAAGTATCAATCACTTGCTCATGAAAAAACAGTTTATTCATATTAAAAGTTCCTTAAAATATGTTAGTACAAGCAGTTCTCCTATAAATACAGGTAAATGTTATCTGTTATCTTCATATTCACTAATAAATGGAAAATATTAGAACTTGAGGGAGAAACGTTTGTTACAATACAATTGTACATATGAAGATCATCTAGAGGCAAGCGCGTTTAAATTCTTGATAGAGTTAGTTATAATAGCTTGGACTTTTCCCTTTTTCATACTTATGTGACATTGTAAAATATTCTTCCGCTGACGATGGCTTCCACGATACAACCTCCTCCCCTTTCCACAAAAAAAAAGCAAAGTAGACCTTTGTTCCGCTTGTTTTCTACACAAAAATCTCCTCCTGTACAGCAAAAATGCTGCAATATCAACATAAATTGTGAAGCATTCTATGTTAAAAGGTACCATTTTTAATAAATAAGATCATTCCCGAAATAGATCGTTCCCCTAGGTATCTAGTCAGGAGCAACCCCCTTCAAACCCGCGATCTACTCTTGAGTAAGTCACCATGCCCAAGTGATTATTAAAACTATTTCAAGTGTAACTTGCACGCCCAGCATATAGCGGGTGTTCTGCAATAAAGATCACGGCTACTTTTTTATGCTTCAATAGTTTTAAAAACTTGGCTGCAAAGACAAATTTTATCTGAATTATTGAGTTGGTTAAAGACCCTGCGTGAAGTTGTTATTTACACGCCTTAGGAGCTTAGCGTCGTTAATCGACTAACCTTCAAGGCCTATCTGACTATAACTGGAACAGTAAGGCCTACAACTAAAACAGTCGAAAAGTGGAGGTTGATGAACTATTCCTTGAGCCCTTAGCTACATGGACTTTCAGGGCCATGTGACACCCCCCCCCCAAAAAAAATGTTGAAGTCTTCGCATTTTTCACACCTATGATAGCAGTGAACTTTGCCCTTGAAAACCTGGACACGTAGATACTACTTTTTCAAAAAAGAAAACATTGGGAACACTGTACTGCACGGCATATTCTTTGTTTAGTCGTATTCAATTTCATGATTTTAAGGAACCTTAAAAGGGGGCTGAGCAAACCACGTCCTCTCTGTTGGGTAACACGGGTGAGATTTGCGTTTCTCTCTCTCTCTCTCTCTCTCTGGCAAGTGATTATAGGTTATGATACACTTATACTTATCGTTCTACGAATTGCTCATCGGACCTCCATCATATGACAAATGAGAACGTATGTTTTCTAGTTTTAAGCCACTATTTAAAAGTTCCTAGAACTGCAGAACTTGGTCTGCTCAAGTGTTGAACTGAGCAAAGTAATGAACTGGACAACCAAGTTCCTGAATGGTACAACTTTCTGTTGGACAACCAGAAAGTTTTTTCTCCCTCACCTTTGTGATCATGGTTTACCCAGATTTTATATGGCTTGGGAGTATACTTTCCATCATCACCTAAGTACATAATCGAATGGAGGGTTTACAAAAGATTATGTAAGTCCAGGAAATAATTTACAGCTGGGGACAATCCACTAAGGTAGGTTTGACATTGTCTCTAATGAGATTACTCTGGGCGATTATCGGAGGGGATGATATAAACTATTCCATAAATCTACTTTGTATGTTTCTCATGTTAAGATTCTCAAAGGAGCTATTCATCTTCCCCCACGTTGAGTTATAAGGTCAACTGTGCATTTTCTTCAAGACGTCACACTTTCATTCAAAAATTTCGACGGCATCTTTTTTGTTCTTGACAGGTGGAATTCAATGATGAAATGAGACAAATCGTGTCACAATACATCGACGATGATGTGTGGCATGATCTAGGCCGAAGTCTTGAAATTCCTAAAAACACACGCATAGAGATAGAAAAAAACAAGAATCATATTTCTGGAAAAACGTATGATCTTTTAGGGCAATGGCATCAAAAGTTAGGAAGTCAAGCCACTCTTGGTGTAAGTATACTAAGCCTAATGACGTATGCAAAGAACTTAGAACAGCTGCCTGAAAATGTAGAATGCATTAAAATTAAACAGTTAATACAAAACATTTACCACTTTTTCGAAGAGCTCATTCTGTTCTTGTACACAAATTTCAGTTAGACTAAATCAAGATTAAGCGAAAACCAGTTCCTTCGTTTGTACCGAACAAGAAAAAATCTAATTGTTTGGCGAAGAGCGTATATTGTTGGTTAGACTCATGTCTGAACGCTCCATTTTGTATGGCATCTGACTTAGTGTTTTAGCTTCATCTTTCCTATCTTCCAAACAGTTCAAAACCCTTAACTTTAAGATTTTTCAAATGTCTGTAGTTTTCAGTATTATATATACATAGCTTCTGTACATCCATTGCAATGCACGATAGCACTAACCCGTTGTAAGAACCTATGTAAGGAATAGTTTCTTGTATAAAGGACATAAAAGGTCTGGTGGAATGACAAAAACATGTTGAATATGTGAAGTACAAATCATGAACAACCCAGACGTAGGCTCAATTTCTCAAAATCAATCATCAATTATCAACCACTTTTCAGGACAAGGTCTGCTTAGTACTTTTTAAATGTTGGGCTATGAATGCAAATTTTTATCGTGTTTGGAGACACTCTACATGGTACTTGTAGTGTTATCCTTTGTTTCTATTTCAAGTTTAACTTCAAGGACAATATTAATATTGATGTGTTACGAGGTATTTATATTAAAAGTAAAAGTTGTCTTCTGAAGAATAACATCATCATTCGTATTACTGAAAAGTATTTTACTGGTGACTAAGATAAAACTTATAAAAGATTGACGAGAGAAATTACAGTACCATGCAGCACTCCAAACCTTGATTTTTGCATTGCTATTGAGTTAATGCGGTAAGCTTCAAGTTAGGCAAAAGTATATTTTGGGAACAGTAACAGATATAGAAGTTAGTCCAAGGGACGTTTTTCTTTAACCTCTGAGAACAGGGCCTTCTCTTGGTTCAATGACATCATAGCATTTACTATTTTTCTCTTTTAGCTTCTTCTCGAAGCCCTTGTATCTGTCAATCCAGAGGATCTCTATCTTATTCTGGAAGACCTGTCATATAACCTGACGTCAGTCTATGAAGATGTACTGTAACATCGAGCAGATGTCAATTGCTCCTGACAGATGAACGCACTAGTTGACTTGACACATAAACAGTTGACAATAATTATGCGTTTTAAGTCATTATCATTAATCAATTTACAAATAAGTATCCACAAGTGCTGCTTCCAATATTTGACCATTTGTTTATCAATCTGAAATATGACAGAGTCTGGCAATTTCGCTCTTATTCCGTTGCCGTCTATCTGATGGAGCTAAAAACACGCACAATGCTATGCGTTTACTTGTTATATATGCATAGAAATGTACGTTTTTCGTCATTAGGATTAAGTTGAAGATCAAAAAAATTCATCTTGGCCAAAAAAAGGTAAAAATTAAAGTGAGAATTTAAGTAGTTTCACATTCTGTGTAGTTTGGTGAAAGTTCCAAATTTGCAGCAGCTTAACTTTAGTAAAGTTAGATATGAAAAACGGCAGCCGCTGGGAGAAATACTTTTCTTGTTCTAGAACTTCTCAAACTTTTGCCTATTCCTAACAATCATGGCCAAGCTTTCACAGAGAGGAAAGGAAGAGTTCAAGCGAAAGGCATATTTTGGCACACTGTGCGACCTCTGCATATTTGACGTTTCGGGTTAAACTTTGAATAACTTTTCAGGGAATTAAACTGGAAGAGTTTCCTATCGTACGAAACGTTTTCTAATATGTACTGAGTGTATGCGAGTCTAAATAGATCGACTGTTTAGGTGACTTACAGAGCAGTCGGACGGTATCTAGGATTGGCGAGGCCGAACCATCTACCTCCTAACTTCTGTACATTCTAAAGAAATTTTGGACGTTGTAACATAAAATCCTTCAAACTGGATAAAACCGGGCGGCCGGATTCCCCCTCCCCCGTTCCGACTACCCTGGCGTACCGCTGTACGCAGGCTAACGTGCAGTTTAGCCATATTATATTTGTCAGTTTGCTCCGATAAAATTATCAAATCGTCCTAGTCGATAACCGTGGCCGTAGGTGTCGGAGAAATGCAAGAGAATAATTATGCGATTTGGGATGAAATCCTGTTTTTGTACACAAAACGATGTAGGTACGTATTTTTAAGAGTACTCCGACCGTCCAATGCTGAATTAGTATAGATGCCATTTTCACTAGTTAGCTGATAAATCCAAACTAAGATGAGAAAAAAAATACTTATGGCACCATTGGCCGATTCAGGACTAATTTCTGGGTTTTAAAGTATAAAATCCATGCCTCCATATTGTCGATCCGTTGCTCCTGAGAGGTGGTGGGTGTGGGAGTATTATACTCAGTGATGGCGTTGGTTGTGGGGAGCCCACCGTAGGACCGTTGGTGGAGTTCACTGGCCTCACCGGAGTGTGGGACCAGGAGGGAAAACCCTTAAACGCTCTTGGTTGTGGACAAAATTGTGGTCAAAGAATAAAGCATTTAACCATCTCCAATGGTAGTTGGTGAGTACTAAACTCACAAATTACAATTTGACATTTCTAGAATAGGGAATTAACGTACGATGACAACCCTTGATGATAAAACTGTCATCTGTGATAAAAATAGTCATCTTCATTAACAATGAAAGGTAAATACGAGGTAAATGTATTTCCGAGAATATTATGTTTTTTAT
This sequence comes from Holothuria leucospilota, assembly GCA_029531755.1. Classification (NCBI taxonomy): domain Eukaryota; kingdom Metazoa; phylum Echinodermata; class Holothuroidea; order Aspidochirotida; family Holothuriidae; genus Holothuria; species Holothuria leucospilota. Next base: position 29,280,676 of record CM055969.1, on the reverse strand, counting down.
ATTTTTACTATACTCTCAGTAGAATTGACGATGTCCATGTTAGGAAAAACAATTTGTCAACCAGCTAGGCAGGATGAAAACTTACGGGGGTAAACCCTCCAATGCACACAGGCAAAAATGATAGCACTATGCAAGGTACTATATACAAGTGACCAAAATGCAACGTAGGGTAGGATATGGAGAACAAAACGCTATTGTGAATGATCATGATATTAAACATTACATGCTGACTTACGTTGTTACTGTAAATGAGCAAAGTTTTCCGGTATCAACGTGGATCTTACTGGAAAATCATTTTCAGATAAAAGTATTCTGAGCGCGAAAAACCTCTTCTACCACCGACTGCAGTGGCTAAGTGGTTAGAGCATCCGACTTGCAGCCGGAAGGTCTAGGGTTCAAATCCTGGCCGGGTCATACCAAAGACTAACAATGGAACCTACTGCCTTTGTGCTTGGTGTTCAGCATAAGCAATGGAGTAGGGAAAACAAGCCAGTGAGCCACAACTGGAAAAAAGGCCGTGGTCGTCTCGACTTGAACCAATTGGTTGGAAACTGGGACGTTAAACCTCATCTAACTAACTAACACATCCTGGTGGCGGTAGGGGTGAAAGGCAAAGCAATCAGCCTAGAGTAACAATTTCAATTGTTTATATAGTATCTTCACTTGTTAATGTTTAAATGCATGATTATGATGAAGAGATGAAAGCGACATTTAAACTGGAAAAATCATGTTTGATATCAAAATAACTTCCCCGTACTGTGAATTATATTTTAAAATTTACAAAAGGTGTTATTTTATATGAAACCTAACTTGGAGACTACTTTGAATAATGAGTAATTTTAAATTTTAAATTTTATAAGTATGAAATGTGTATAAATAACTGGCAATGGTTGTTGCAAAAATTGTAGCCGAGAGTTGTGATAACTAAGATCGGAAAATTATGCTTGTATTTTTCACAAATTCGCAAAGAACTTTGTGTTAAGGCGTGCCATAGGGAGGGGGAAATTACGAGGAAATCAAACAATCTAAGTTCGCATGAGAAGAGCGTGTAAGAATTGAGAAAGTATGTTTCGTAAAATATGTGGATATTATTGTCCGTTCGATAAGCTCAGTTTATCGAAAAACCCTGTTTACAAAAAAAATCTGTTTTGCGCTTGATAATTGAATAAATCGAAAAACCCTGTTTTTCGCTGGAAGATCTGTTTCGTAAAACCCTCTTTATTACACTGCAAACACAGTCTGCTTTCATCGGATAAACTCAATTCATCGCAAGACCCTCTTTATTACTCGATGTACATATTTTTCTTGCTAAACGCTGTTATCATTCGATAAACTGTGTTTATCAGAGCTCATAGCGAGAATCTCAGTTTATGGAGTGTAAAACAATTTCCTAAAACAGTGCTATCCAATGGGGAATTTGTGTTTTCCTACTTGATAAACAGAACTCTATTTTTGTGCTGAAATACAAATATTTTCGAGACACTTGAAAACATAGTTTTTTAATGTAAAAAATATACTTTTGGAAAACAGTGCGCTTCACTAGATAAACAAAGTTTTTCTCGAAAAACCTAGTTTATCGATGATAACTTGCGTTTTTTAGAACGAATGCACATATTCCACCTTCCAAACTGTTGGGTAAGGAACTACCTAAGTTGGTTACAAAATTACCCTTTACTTTGTGAAAATTTCCCCAACATGCATGGATACTTTTCTGACCAACTTTGGGTAGTTCTTTGCCCAGCATTCTAGGGATTGGCGTACGGACCCCATTTCGGTAAAAGTTTACCCAACTGTTTAAGGGTGAACTTGTTTCTTTTTCAGATAACATAAGATACGATTGGGATCTACAGTTGCTCCAACGTTACTTTTAATCATCAGATGAATGTATCCAATATCCTATTCCTTGAGGAAGCTTCTTCATACTATGCCTCGAAACACATAATTCAGTTCACCGAGAGTAAATGTCCAGGTAAAAGTAGTAAATACTGTTATGTCAAAATTCATTAGCGAGAAAACCAAAACACGTGCACTGACGTAAAGGCTTGATGTCAATCAAAATTATCTCTAACGAAATATTAATTATTAGCCAACTGGTGACCACTGTGTATTTATTTATATATGTATTTGCTAACTTCGATTACGTACCGTGGGAGCATGCTGGTCCAAAATAGTCAACGAGAGAAATGGCAGATGTTGTAAAAGATAAATGTATAAATCAAACTTAAGCTCGTATAAACGGAAAAGACAACCAGCCAATGTAACAGTACAAAGTAAAACTCCTGAACCTTGCCAGCAAAGGGACCATCATCGCCTTATGCATCCTATCCTAAAACAGATACTATTTTTAGGCCCACAAAAACACTTTATTTAATTCAATGAAATATCTGAAGACATTCTAGCAGTTTCTTAGAATATAAACAATGTATTTATTACAAAAGGACTTACCCGATGTTCCTGGGATCCTTTCAGTGACGGAGTCTGGTAGCAAAGAATAAGTGTATCCCAAAAATTAAATAAAACATGAAAGCAGAAAGAAGAAGGAAAAATATGCATATCCTACGGCGACGCAGGCACCAATAAGTTGCCCAATGCTACAAAAAATTCCTTTCAAGAAGAGAGGCGGCGGATCCAAGTGTACACAGTGGGACACATATTTCCCTTTTCATGGGCAAAAAAGTGGTAAAATGTAGGCTTATGGTCTTAGCCATTATACTATACAAGCTTAAATGACATTTTGTATTTTGTTCAGTTATTAATTTTTAATCAATATGACTTGTTATTTAAACCTTTACAGGGCTTCCACAACCAGGCCTGGGAGAATCCCCCAATAATTTTCAGCTTGAAAGACTTTTTTGTCTCATGAGGTACAATATTAACTTACAAAACTGTCAAAATCAGGGAGTTGAATGTTTCAGCCAACCATCCAACCCCCAACACACACTAGCCCATGGAAATTCATACCTGTCACGCTCCGCTCCTTGCATTCAAGCAGATCCTTCGGGACCTTTTCTTAAGGTACATGCTCAGGAGCCGTGTCGCAGTCGGCCATATAAATTTACTCAACTCATTTGGCGCCCAGTAGATATCTTTCTAGCACGGACAAAAAGATACAAAATTCCAAATTACACCTGTGTATATTATTCACATCACACGAGTATGGACCTAGCCAAAACATGGACTTCAATCCTTGTGAAGCCGTGAATTATTTTTGATGGGCCTATCCAGGTGAGGCTCACAGTGGTATCTAGAAAACATTTACCTCCCTATCTCAGCCTACCCGAGCCCAGCTATTTTCCGCACACTTTAAGCGTCGTTCTAAAGGGAGTGGAACTCAAAATTCCGACGCACTTCTTAGTTTTGATTCATACTGTTTTACAGTAATCCTTCCTTCTTACCGAGTAACTGCTAGGTTACACGGTTTCTCTAAAGGGTAAGGAATTTATCCACGATCACACAATTGTCCGTCTCTTATATTCGTTGTGTGGGACAAATTTTCTCCAACTTATTGCTCCTTTCCTTCTTGTCAAACAATAAAACAGTAAAACAATAAATTATGCAGCCGTCGTATTTTCCCATACGAAGCAACTTTGTGGAATAATTTTTTCTAATGTAAGATTGTTGGGGTGTCAATTTCAAAAATCGAAAACTGCTTGTATTAGTAAAAAAAGCTACAGGTCTTCTCTGTCTTTGGAACAGCAAAATTACAACCCTTGCCATCATATTTCCATCGACCTCTCAGATGGATTGATAAATCAGCGCCTTACAGGTCTTGGGTTTGACTCCTGGCCGGATCATACCAAAGACTTTAAAAATGGAACCTACTACCATAACTGTGCTTAGTGCTCAGCATTAGCAATCGAGTAGGGAAAACAAGCCAATGAGCCACAACTGGAAAAAAGGCCGTGGCTCTCCCCACTTAAACCAATTGGTTATAAACTGAGCCGTAAAACCTCATCTAACTCTACATGTTACTACCTGTTGCGACTTGTGGCAGACCAGTTGCGAACTCCTGTCAAAGGGGATACTGTCCGTGTGTCCTGGAGAATATCCCCTGAGGAAAAAGTGTCCGGTACAGAATATCCTGGGATAAAACTGCCTTACCGGACACATCTTACCTAGGAGAAAAAGTCCGCCGTTGGGATATTAGTGTCCTGGAGAGTGTTTCTTTGGAGAAATAGTCCGGGGAAAACTGTGCCCCGAACTATTTCTCCAGGAACTTGAAATCCGTAAAATACAGTACAGTAAATTACAGTAATACAGTAAATTAAAATACAGTAATTACGGGAATCACGCCCACGTTTATACGTATATAAATGAGTTCATTTGTTCACTTTTACAAATATCACAAAGAGGAGACATTGGGGTAATTTTTTTGATAAGTTAGCAAATAGGAAGGGGTCTTCTGTCAATATGATATAAAAGTGGAATAGATGAAGTACCACTGGTGCCAAAATGCAGTCAAATAAAGCAATTTGGGGGAAACTATGGGCTTAGAAGCTGGTGGCTGTATATCAGGTTCTCGGTGAGTAAAAGGGCTCGGATATAGGTACGGAAACTTTGAGCCTTTGAGCTCACGTAGTAAAATCCTTATGGGCATGGTGTAGTAAATTGAAATTTCCATGAATGGCCAACTTGTCAGCTTTCTTGTGAGGGGTAGCTGGAACTTGGCGAAAACCTCTTGCAAGGTTTTACAGGGCACTGTAATTTTACTAATTAGTGTGTAAGTTAATCATGGCTGATTTCTTTGGGGGGGGGGGGATGCTACCTACGGGAGATATGTGACAGGCATGCACTGTAATTCTGTAATATCGAACTTGCTTATTCGCTACTATTCCTCAGTTACATTTGAACAAAACTGTTCGTGGTCAATGTTCAAAATGGCCCATGTAGATTTTAATTTACCCCCTCACTTTAGAGTTCTGGGTCTTCGCTATAGTATTCGTTCTAGAACATGCAGGTATATGCTTCCTGGTTGCAGGTCTACTGATTAGTGTTGCTACAGTAAGGAGAGGTTTTACTAGACGAATTTCTTGATATCATCAAATGGTAGGATTGTATTGACAGTATGGCAGAAGGAGACGATGATTACATTTATATGAATAAAAGCGACTATTATATGGAAAAAGTCGATTTTACAACGTACTATGATTCCACTGCACCAAGAACGCTTCTTACCAGTGCTACTAGAGAGTCTAATCGCCCACAAAGGAAACGGTTTGGTAAGTATATTAAAGACATATTGAAAATTTCATGAAACTGCGGATACGTTAGATGGATTTTTCATTTCAGTATGTTAAGTTTTGTTACCTAAGTAATCACACTCTTTCAAATTTAATTTACAAAAAATGAAAACCCACTAAAAATGCGTTGCTATTGTTGCACCAAGTCTTCATTTTTAAGTGTCTGTCTAGAGTCTATGGATCGATGGGGTTGGGGAGGGAGAGTGCTGGACCTTTTCAAGACAAAAGAGGGTTTCATCCCCGACAAAATATATGTTTCAAGAGTGGTTAATTCATAACCCTCGTTTTATGGAATTCTTTGCTAAAAGCACAAGATGTAAAATTTAAGTATAACGGGGGGATAAAAAAGCAAATAAACAAAAACAAAACCTAACGGTAAACGCAGTTTAACATTTGGCAATGTCAGTTGGACCTTGGTGCACCCATTTTCATTTGTCTGCTAGAGAAAGGTTGGTTTGGTCATGGAAGTACTAGCTCCGAGGTAGTACTTTCATGTTAGAAGCATAAAATCATCTTTGACATGGGGATCAATTACCCACCTCAGGGTCCATTTCAGTAATGTTCCTCTGTAGGGGCCAGGGTGAGGCCCCCGGAAGCTCTGAAGCATTTGCACGATTGTGGACACTAGAATAAGGCATGTTACTGTCTAAAAATAGTAGTGAGATACGTACTAAACAGACCATTAAATTGTGCAGTCTGTCTACATCTTTTCACAAAAGCGTAATTCGGACTAGCCGCGGGTCGATTTCTTCGAGATGCAGCAGGATTCATTATGGAATGAAGGAATGGTCATAGAGTTTCTACGGAGTTTTGCAGTAATTATACTCACTTTGTTCTAAAGGAAGTTATGGCAGGTTAACAAGTGGAAAAGATGAATACGCGCAAAGCGAGTCGAAAAATGACTTACACTTTTGTAGACATTTTAAAATGTTTACCTTTGTTTAACATAAAAATTACCTATGTACAAACAGCAATGAATGCTCACTAACCAGACCTTAAAGTTGCAATTAGCCCTTTTGTTTCACAATATCCAAGAAAACCGGCCATTCGATTTTTTCTTGGTAAGGGTATGGGGTTTTGCAATAATCCAAGGCACGCTTTGTCCTTCTTGAATTAATAATTGTACAGTTAGCGCATATGAAACATGCTCGAAAAGCTCGTTTAAAACTAGCATTCTAATGGCATTTTAGTAAAGTTTTTGGGCACTGCATCTGCAGAAGTTTGAAAGCGAGCCTCCTTTGCAACCATAGCAATATAAACTAAACGCACTTTCAACTGGTCACGGCGAACACAAAATGGACCGACTTCATGATTTTAGTAGTCGAAACACACCCCACACTGCACCGACTGCAACCAAATGGCAAAAACCAGTCGCGTGGCATAAGCGTCGGTAAAGTGTGTTCCAGATTTTGTTCTCCACTCGACTTTCAGGCCTGATTGCGATCCGTTGGTCTACTTCATTGCCACATCGGAAATATCAAAGTGTTTGATATTCATAGTGGAGTCGTGGGAGGTGGTGGGAGTGCCGTATTTTACCAACAGCCTGGAGTTCGTCAAAGGGCAATGGCTTACTGAATAGTGTAGTAGAGATCCCTGACACAGAACCCTCAATTTGTGATAACTTTTCTAACAACACACAATAATTGACCTGTCAAACAGAATACTTTCCCAATACAGTTACATCTGAGAAGGGTTAGGGCTCTAGTTAAATGTTTCCAAAGCAATATTTCCAACAATAATTCACTTTAAGTGAAACATTGTGATCATAAAATTTCCCGACTTCTCTGTAGCCCCAAATTAAAGATTATTTTCTGACAAAGTACATTTTAATTGCAAAAGAAAATGACATTTTTTCTCTACAGACCCCAAACGATTTCCTTCAGACATATCTAACTGAGCGAGGTTATATTGTTTGCAGAGGAAAATATGACAAGTCAGTTTCATAACGAAAGCCGTCAATTAATTTCATGTGTCTGACATTCTACTCTCTTAACGGGTGGTGCTCCTTGAGAGGCCTTTGCAAATTTGCAATTTCTGTACCTTACACATATTTATTTGAACAACAATCGAGTTGTAACATTAATACCAGAACTGCAGTTTCTACCACATTCGAGATGTTTCGAAATGTACCTGTGCTGGATACAGACCGTTCTATTTTTGGTTATGGAATTGTGCGGCTGGGAAATTTCAAGATCATCTCCTTTTAGGAACCTTTTTTTACGGTCAACTGTTTTAAAACAAAATATCAGTGTAATACTTAGAATTGTTGGTACCGAAACGGACCCTTCTTTTGTCACCCCATGCAGGGGAGTGACGTATTGGGGGACGTCTAATCAGAGGGGGGACCCACTCCAGTTTGAAAAATGGAAGGGGTGCTCAATCGCGAAATGGCAAACCATTGCACATATTTTGGCAATTCTTATTATTAAATTAGTGATTCTTATTTGAGGGCTTGCCTTAAGGAGAAAAATGCACCCCTTCTATTTGAGAAATGTTTATTTATATCACAGGCTGCTAAAGTGGAAAATGGTGCTACCTTTGGAAAAACTTTGAACTGAATACAAGTTTAGAAATTCTAGTAAGTAAGTGAAGTTTTTTTTTTAATTTTGGATGCGTTTTAAAGAAAGGGATGTACTGGGGTAAGTAATGACACCTACAATTCGTTTCGTAGGCTCAAATTAAGTGTTAATATGTTAGAGAAGAACTTATTCCAAGCATTCTAGTGAAATTTGCATTGAAATCCGATGTGTGGTTTTCAAGATATTAGCAATAAAAGTTGTCACATTTTCAACACAAGGTAAACTTGAAGCAAGCACATTTGATGCCATAGCCTCACACTAATGTGTAGTCTTTTTTTTCTTTAAACTTTACAACAAATATTTTTCTCCACAATTTCATGTTATCGGAATGTAATTGCATGAGATGGATGGGAATTTTACAACCTTTACAATCCCCATGGGAAGTCCTATCCCTGTTAACTTCAAGGTCAGCACAACAGACTAAAAAAACAAAGAAAACAAAGCATTTCTCATCAATGTGAGGAAGTGACATAATCATAAAAGCTCACTTTGGGTCATAAATGTAGTAACTTCATTTGCTGATATGTCGAGTACTACATGTCTGATTCGAATGGATGTTTCACCAAATTGCAAAAGTCGAGTTCCTCTTTCGCAAATGGAAATTAATTTTTTGCTTAAATCCTTCCTTTAACAGAATTCTTCAGCCTACGAGGTTGATGCCAGGCAATGGACAGGGGACCCCCCCCCCCCGTTACTTTATCATGGACAGGGAACAGAAGCCCAGTGTCCGTAATTTTACTCTCCAAGAGGTCCAATAATCTTCAATAAACCTCCCCCACCCCTCATTCCCACTCCAAAAAAAAAGGAAATTCTCCAGTGTAAGTCCAAACGTTTCATGTTTCCTCCAATTAAAAACCACAAATTTGTAGTGTGCTCGCTGATAAAAATCTTCAGCGTCCTTCCGACCCTCCCCGTCGAGGAGCTTCCCCCCCCCCTTCCAAGTCGGGATGTCCCATCGCCATCACTGTCATGCTGTCTGAACGAATGCAGGTTTTGCATTTCCTACAAAATGGTCTACTTCGTAATACTGATTCTGCTGTCGAATCTTACAATTAGATTGTTGAGTATCCACAACAAGTGATTTGGCACTTTTCATGGTCTGATGGAATTTTATTTTTAGACTTCATGTAATGATAAAATCCCACATTGTGCCACTAGCCTAGAGATTAAAATATTATTGGATAAAATTCTGAGGTGATAAAAATTGGTGGCTTGAAATGTAAAATCAAAGGAAACTAGTTATAATAAACCGTGGGGACGATAGCTCACCACTTGGAATGGTGGGTGGAAACACCTAAATCAAAATCTGAGAGGGCATACAGAGTACAAACAAAAGGACAAGATTAACTAATAATGACGTAGGTCCTGGTTAGGAGTAATTGGATTCACCGAATTGAGCAGAAATTGGGTTCCAACTGGGCTCGAAGTATGATAAGGGCCTTCAGTGGGTGGCTCATGGGTCCGTATTGATCTTATTGCCTTGATGATAAACTAGTCCATCTTGGCTGTAGTAAATCTTTCCGTATAAATTTAAAAGGTTTCGAACAAGGGCTTACGGACTTAGGCTCGCCTGACGAGTAAAAATGACTGCTGATGGGAGTAAGGATGTAAAGTGGGTTATATCGCTGATTAGGTAGGTGATTCTATTTGTAGCTGAGGTCGATGTATTGAAGGAGAAATTCTTGAAGCTTCCAATTGAAATAAATTTTCTGTTAAAGTAAAGTAACATGCAAAGATACACCAAACATCGTTTTTACAAACGATGAGCTTGTATCACATTTTGCCGAGGACTATACCATCCTCATGTGAACAGATGAAAGACGGAATTACTGTAGTTCTGTCTTGGTCCATTTATTACTTAAAATTAATGATATGTTACCTCAATAACTATGCACTCCATTCAGATATTTGTAACACACATGTCCGAAACTGCTTGACAACATGTTTTTTATTACTGGTACCATTCTTTGTATTAACAAACATGCAGTGATACATCGGTTAAACAATCAAGCACACACTGTGGGTGGCTGTATGTTAATTTCAACCGATTGTGAGGGCTGAGAGTCAGAACTCTCAACACTTTCCAGGTTTAAGTTCACTGGAAGTAGTTTCAGGTATCTTCAGAGGAAAATAGATTATTAAAAACTCTCAGTTTAAAACGGCGTTACTAATTCTGTTTATTTGGATATTCAGTGCCTAAATGTAAGTACTTCTGCTATTGTGATAACAAGACTTAAATTAAAAAGCAACACTAAACAACTCAAAGTGTTTCGATCTTTCAAAAATTCCCTATGAGTTCAGTTAAGCCCAGTATGGTTTTACATATAACATAAACTGTCCATAGCCTAGCTCGAGGCCAAATTAAAGTCATATTTTGGTCAACGAAAAAAAAAACTCATATTTTGGTCACGATAAGTGTCTTTGAACGTATGATGCTTGTACCTAAACTCTGTTATGAGACGGTATTAAATTTTATTCAAAGGGTTTTTAAATAAACAGATTAGATTTGGGTAGGCCAAAATAGTGAACAGGGGCACGGCCTTTCGTTGGATCAATAGAAAACTATTGCTGTTTCCTAACTATTACTTCCGTTCCAAACGGTACTAAAACCATGAGACATGTGAAAAGGATATTTTACAAAACATTTTTTGGCTTTCAATTAGTTCTATACGGCCCCAAAAAGTTCTAAACTGTTGCAGCGTTAATTAACACCGAGTTATTCTTCTGTATTTTTGGTTAATTTATCTGTAATCTCCAACGCAGATATGACAAACATAAGCGTAATAAACATTAAATGAAAACTTGCAAAAGAAATGCCATGTTTAAATTTTGTAGAGTAAGTCAAGTTTGGCCCAAAATCGTTATACTGATTACTACTAAAATGACAAGAAGAATGTACCATGCTAAATCCCCCCCCCCCCGAAATGTATATCATGCTTCATCTAAACATGGATAAACGAAATGTCTACATTTTTATCTAAAACGCCCACTATGCAAGTCCCTAGCCTAGCGAGGTCAATGGCGGCCCCTATAATAGCCATTTTCGCCCTGGAAAGTTAAAATTTGCATTTTCTAAACACATTTTAGTATGTCTTACCCTAATAATGTCCCTCCCCTGAAGCTATCTCGCCCTCTCCAATACTTTTTCTGGATATTGGCCTGCCACTTTGAGTCTTTCATAATTTAATTCAGGTCCAACCTGGCTTAATTCAATTGGGCCCTAATGGCCAGTTTGGGGCAAGGTATAATGAATGAATGATTTCGAAGTAACATGACAGGTAAGGGAGAAACAGAGATCTAGAGAGGAACTGAAAATAGCAACAAAAATGTGGAGAAGTGGCATTAAGGAACGTGCAGGCGAAGGCAACTATACTGAGAAATTATGGAATGTAATAATATCGTTCTTAAAGTTGAGTCTCTGCGATGACGACTTGTACCGGACGCTTACTGAAATACTATCTTAAAGAAAGACAGCGGATGGGGTTAGATAATCAGGTTGTAGGCCCTTAAATACAGATTCAGTTCAGGTTAGGACCGTTAAAGTTTTATCCATTCAGTCCCAGTGTTCCAGGTGATTAGCAGTCAATGAATATCTTTCATGTTTTGTTATAAGTCTTATCAGGGGAGGCACCAGATGGGAAGCAAGAGGGCCATGGTCCCCTGTCGAGGAAGACTGCCTACCTCCCAGTAGGGGAGGTTTTTTCGTCAGAGAGCCTTATAATGTTTATGATGTTAAAGCATTTAGTCCTCGACGGTGACCAGTTTCTTTGCCTTTGCACTTGAGGAGTCCAGATCCTTCAATAAAAAAAAACAACTTTCATATTTTAACTAATAAAACTCCATTCCACGTTTTTAAATCTTTGTCTATCAAAACCTGAAGTTTTGTAATTTCCATTAATAAAAGCCCAACACATTTACAACAAATTTTCTTCAATAAGACCACAAACGTTTCTTCTTGCTCTCTCATGCTGAAAATAATGCTTCCACCATTTTTCAGGTACACGTCACCTCTGTCGGTGCTTCAGGTTGCTTTAACCTCCGCCACACCCACCACACCACACCACACCCCACCCCACCCCACCCCACCCACCTCATTCTGGCAAATCCTGGCGCCACCTGCTGAGTCTTATCCTTCATAATAAAGGTACATTACTACACATCGTATTCTCGACGGTAATACTTTCAAATAGATTGCTCCATTCCGTTTATTGGAAAAGCAAGCAAACTTCTTGGGTAGGATCAGGGTGGTGTTTGGAAGGACATACAACGACGAAATCTGTCAGACAATATGTACTTGAAAATGATTTAATTCTTTTAAGGCACTGCCATTTGATTGACAGGCCTCTTTGTTCGTATTGTTAAGTCTCTGTTGACTAAACCCTTTTAATGTCGAGCTCCTTTCTTCCTCAAGTAATCTCGAGACAAAGGCTATGTCTATAAGTGTTTTGAAGTAAGGTTTGTTTGCGCCAATGAACTTTAATCAGTATTTTAAGTAAAACGACTGGCAACAAACTAACGTATAAATAATGCACTTCAATTGTGACCCCAAGATTTTTAAACGTCACCTGCTGGAAATATTGTTCAAGCCTATACATTTTTCTCAGTTTTCAGCAAATTTTCCCATCATTAAGAAACACATTTGAAATGTAAGTTGTAAAGAAATTCTTAGCTGACTTTAAATGGAATGATATTAGTGTGACGAAACACGACGAAAGGTTAAAATTCAACATCTTTGCATGATGGCTGGCAAGGAACAGTTAACGAGTTCAACGTAAGAGGAGTGTCTTCCCATTGTCACATTGACAGTGCATCACTGATTTCAGTTAATCTAGATATTCAGATAAAAATTTTGAAAAGAAAGGCAAGATGACTGTCGGAAACGAACATTGCTTCAAACACAGTCTATAGAACGTTGGGTCTCCTTCCTACCACCTCCTTGGTGGAATCTAGTTAACCTTTCAGTCACATATAACAAAAGGTGTCATATATTTTAGATCTTTCTTAAGTCCTATTCAAGCGATTAGGTATGTGTCTCATAACAATCTCTCAATGAGTGTCTTTATTTGATATTTTTTTGATAGGATCAAAGAACTTCAAGGTCACTAGTGCCTCATCTCATCAACTTTGCAAGACCATCACAATGGATTTAAGGGCTGAGCACAAACTTGCCCTGTCTTTTCTTCCAGACGATAAGCTGATCATAATGTTTAAATACATGGAGAAATACGTCATCTACAGGAAATCTGATTCTGCTGTAGCAGTACTAAGAAATCCAGAATTTAAAAAGTCAAAGTCAACAATTATGTTTGATGGTGATAAAATGGGAGCTATTTTGCATAATGTGCAAGCAATAATCATGTATGCTGTAGCCAAGACAGATTTTCATGACACTGAAAATGGAATGCAGTTTTACACTTTTGATCTCATACTTGTATTGGCAAAATGCCGAGGAGTATATCTTGGAATCACTGCCGAGAACAGAGTTGGGTTCTTCCCGCCTGAGAAAGTTGTCCTCATTACTAGGCCTAGAGGGTGTCTTTTTCCAGGTATGACACTACAGGTGGAAGCAAGTTTAACTTTGGAGGCACTTTCACACGAATTTCTTTCAGTCCGTCGTTTTGACGTCCACACAATTACTAAAGGCAAAACCAATTTGTTTGATTGGTTCACGCCTTTCGAACGACGAAAAGTACCTTTACACGTTTTTAGAGAATGCGAGACCTCGGTACGTATTAACTTTTCAATTATTGAAAAAATCTGTCAGATAGTTTCATTGAAGTTAAACTCCCACCTGACTCACAATTAAATGATATATTACAACCATTTAACAAGAATGATCTTCCACTTTTGATGTATCATTACTCAAAAGTTAGTTTGATGGACTTCAAGCAAATCTGTTATGCAATAACGAATCTTTAACTAGAATCTTAACTTTAATCGTGTTTGTTTCTTTTTTGTTTCTTTGTTTTTTTTTCTTTTTTTACCTGATTGCTTCCTTACTTTCTTGTTTGTTTCTTTCTCTCTTTTACTGTTTGTTTGTTTGTTTGCTTGTTTAATTGTTCTTCCATTATTCTTTAAATGAACTTTATGTGTCTTATTATCACGTTTCAAAGAGTACAAGGAGCTCATAGCTTAAATAATCGGTCCACATATTCGTTGCTATCGAAGAAAAATGGAGAAAACCTGCACAGAAAAATGATCACCTGAGTTGTGGCTCACTGAAAGTATCGAAACGCTTTTTCTTAACGTGACTATTTTTATGAATAGCAATCTAGCCTTTCGTATATCTGTCACAACTCGGCCTGAGGTCGCCATAAATTGACGTCCGAAAAATGACGCACGACGATTGCTATGCAATTCTGGTGCGTGTATTTACAGTGATACGAGAACAAAGATCGAGGAACGGAAGAATGAAAGTAAGAAAGAACCAGATTATGCCTCGGCGCGTAACCTGGTTCTTCCTAATACAATTAAGTAGCCCTCAGCGGCTGAATAAAGTCCTCGGCGACTTCATTCTATACGATTTAGAGTTGGAGCCTCGGCGCTCCTACCAAACCAACGATCCTCCTTGCTTTTTTCCGTTGCGTTTCTTCTCCCAAAAGAGTTACAGTCCCCACGCCAGAGCCTTCCGCTTGGATGCTTTTGCTATGTGCGTAAACGCGGGCTTTTACATTGCCAGCTGTTGATTATGCAAATGAGCGTCCCTCGCGTATTTTGGACTCGGATAAACCGGCTAAAGGAAATTTAAAATATTTTACAACTGTCTGTGACAATATCAAACAACTGATTTTATCTTCTTAACTGATGATCAGTATTCTTTTCATGCATTCCCTTACGAATTCAGTTTACTTCACCTTTTAAATAGCAATATCGTAGAAATGAAGCATATAAAGCACAACTCATGACGCCAGACTCTGCGAGGTTATCCTCTCCTATCACGTATTTACCAGTTTACAGAACTACAGGTTTCCCAATTCAAGGACAGAAAAAAGCCATTTTGGCGAAATGTTTTTGGGTATCAGTGGCAATTTTAGTTGTCTCATTTTAAAGGTGAGCTCGGTTATCTCGAAACAGAAGACGAACATCTAGAAATAGACTTCCGAACTCCAAACACCAAAAACTGTAACCACAGAAGGTGCCCTCTCTCCCCATGTACCCAAACATTTCGTAGCAAATGATTCCAGTACCGGTAATTTAGTGGCTAAATATTGTAAATGGCTGATCTAACGCAATCACGCCATTTACTCAGAAGTGAAAGTGCGAAGTATGGTGTGTAAAGTTAAAGCAATATGCACAAGAAGAGGGAAAATTCCATTTGAATTTGAGCAAAGTGACGGTTTCAGACTTTGGGGTACATAACCCATCCATACTACAAGATAACCCATCTGCGCGCAAGGTTAGAGAATGTGAGTAGGTGACGGACGAATTGAGTTCTTTAAAATTGTGGCTAAATATTGTAAATGACTGATCTAACGCAATCACGCCATTTACTCAGAAGTGAAAGTGCGAAGTATGGTGTGTAAAGTTAAAGCAATATGCACAAGAAGAGGGAAAATTCCATTTGAATTTGAACAAAGTGACGGTTTCAGACTTTGGGGTACATAACCATCCATACTGCAAGATAATCCATCTGCGCGCAAGGTTAGAGAATGTGAGTAGGTGACGGACGAATTGAGTCCTTTAAAATTTATGATGTTGGTAAGTGTATATGTTTAATTTGTGATCAAATGAGCAATCAGCTAATTGACTGAACATGCGCAAAAGAATCGGAGGTAATTTAACTATTATTTATTTGTGCTAATATGTGTTTTGAGACAAGGGTTAAAGAAGGAACAATTACGCTACTGTAGAAGCTTCTGTGGCTTAAAATGACAACAGTCGTGTACCTGGTTAATATTGCAAATAGCATGGATGGCTTCCTAATTCATATGAGTAGTAGCATATATCTGTTGAAAACCTGTATGGGTTACAAAATGCACCACGTTCAGTGTACAAGTCTAGGAAAAATAATTGGTTATTCGGTAATCAAGGCCAGTTTGGAGCCAAAACTTCTTTCAAAAACGTATGCAATATGAGCTTCAACAAATAATGACCATGAGGCACATGATTGGTCTGTTTATATTTTATGATCAAAGAGCTGATGACATAGTTTATCACAGGAATGTAACAAATTTGAGCTTTGGCCACTATCGTGGACAAATAGTTGATTATTTAGATCTTACTTTGTGCTGAAAATCAGTCTTGCCCAAATAGGGCTAAAGGGAAACGTTTCCCAAGGGGACCAGGCGGTAAGTCTTTACTCCCTGGGATTTTTTCTAACAGAAGAGCATTCATGAGATAAATTTCTCCTCTAAAATACTTTTTGCCTCAACCCTGGCAATTTCATTTTGCTCGAAGGGAGGCTTCCCCCAGATCCCGCCTCATACACCTGTGGAGCTGTTTTTAAACCTCAGGTTTCTATTCTTTGGTCACACACATTCATTATCTATTCTATCGATCTCTCTTTATAGATCTCGATCGATACATCGATCTCTCGAAATCGTACACACACCCATACACACATTTACACATTTAATTCAACATTTCTTATCCCTGCACAACTATCTACACTATAAAGAAATGATATCTCAGTGAAGCTTCTTCCCGTTTCAATAAATATTACAATATATATATATATATATATATATATATATATATATATATATATATATATATATATATATATATATATATTGAAAGGTTGCGACTATAGGGAACTACCAGACAGCTAAACAGCACTGTTTCGTTTTACAGCACTGTCACGAATATACATTATATGTATATATATATATATATATATTTACTGTGTTCAAACGGTAAATAGCAAGCATGGGAGTCCCACTTTGCAAAATTCTAAGTATTTCCTCTACAATCTTATGGGTCACTTAATACATACAATACAGTAGGAGAAAAACAAAACTAGCTTTCATGGAGAAACTGAATAGACATTCAGCTAGTGTGTTGTTTGCCTGCTGGTGTTCTGGCCGAGCCAAGTGCATGACTCGTTGGTAGCTTATTTGAGGGTCATATGGAAAGGTTAACCGTTGAAAGCAACCTCCTTGGCTTCGTTAAGTTTTTGAACGTCACAACTATTGTGATGGTCAGGTAAACAAATAATCTAATATGAACATATTCTTAAAATAAACAATGAATGTACCCTCTTCGTGAACATACAAAACACACTACCCTGATATGTGGGAAGATTCCTTTGTGTTTACGCTAAAAGTACAAGATGTCCATGTATATTTCTGTCTCTGTACCGATAACTGGATAATTTGATGTTAGTCAGTCAGTCAGTCAGTCAGTCAGTCAGTCAGTCAGTCAGTCAGTCAGTCAGTCAGTCAGTCAGTCAGTCAGTCAGTCAGTCAGTCAGTTAGATGAGGTTTTACGGCCGGCCTTTTTCCAGCTGTGGCTTACTGGCTTTTTTCCTACTCCATTGCTTATGCAGAATACCAAGCACAATGGCAGTGTCCAAACACGATGCATATTCAAATGTCATGTTTTTCGAAGCTTGATTCGTTACCAGCATTCCGTGATGATCATTAACACATCATAAAGTACAGAACGCGTGCGATGATGTACTGCATTTATGTCATGATGGGCAAACATTACTCAAATCATGGGTGAATTCTAAGCACACCACAGTAAAGAAAACGCTTATGTAAAGATTTAAGGTGATCAAAGATACGGATTATGTACATCTGAAGCATACGAGATGTAGCCATCACCTTTCCCATCTGAAAAGTCTGTTAGGTGGCGGGTAGAATTAGGGGCAAGGGGTGGAGGTTCATCCTCTAAAACTTTCAGGGGAAAGTTAAAATTTGCATGATTTCCGTGGTTTTAAGTTTCACATTGTAGAATATCAGAATATCCCCTGTAATCTAATCTCAAATTCCTTCAAGAGTGCTGAGTTTTTCAGTGACAAGTTAAGAAATTTACACCATGGCCTCCCTATTTATCTTTACAAGAATAACACAGCTTGCACACTTGCACCAGTCGCTTTTGCAGTGCTGAGTTTTGTGAACCACGGATGTGTTGCACAATCTGTTGTATCTATTACACCAATCAAAGCCAAATAACATGTTAACAACCAAATCAGTTAGCTTTGTTTGAGTCTGAAAACAGTGAAGTTTAAGAGGAGAAATACACAAATCTCCAATTACCAGAAGATCCAAGGAGAATAGAACCAATGCCTTGAACCTTCCATTTATTGGTATAACAGTAGGCCTAATGCTTATTGAATATTACACACCTTGCACACTGCAAACAATGAACAGGTCTGTGCCTTTCCTACCAGTACATTGTAAGTGAATTTGAATCTCCTAAATGCTTCCTATTCAAACAATGAAGTTATCATGGACTAAGAGGAGGGGACAATTGTTGTTTCGCTCTCTGTGGACATTTACGAATTTTATTAAAGACAAAATCTACTTATATGCTGCTGTGGTCAAGCAAGGATGAGTAACTACTACAAAGGGACTTCTTGATTTCATAATTCATTATAATCGGATGTGAATGAACTGTCTAACACCGTGGGTCAATTGGTTGCTGATCTGTCTATGAAGTTTACTGTAGAGTAATTATGTACAGATTGGCCATTTAGTCATCCATTGCACTCACATTAGGCCCTATAGAGCTTGAATGTTAATATATTGTAGGGGACTATTATGCTATATATCTGTTGGTGTGAGTGTATAAAGGGAGAGACTGGGCTGGGATGAACTGGGTGAATAGGCCTTTGTGATATTGTCCATATCACAAAGCCAGTCTCAGATCTGACTTAGACTAGTTGATCTAACGTTCTTCGTCTTTCGGTCCACGGTGACACATCCAAAGGACATTACTATACTGCAAATGCGTCAGGTGTACCCTAAGCCCTAATAAAATTAGTAAAATCTTGAACGGGGTCTTTGTGACCATCTTAACCATTAATCAAAGCTGCAGGTAGATTATTCCAATCTTTCAGAGTACTGGGGAAGAAACTAAATTTATAACCAGTTAGACCGAGAGTAGAGTTGCAAATATGGAGGTTGTGCATCCCACGAGTTGTCCGGGTTGGGTGTCTGAGTCTGTCCATGGGACTATTAGCCTTACCAAAAAACCTTTCGAGAAGAGAATTCGTCTGTTTTGCTTGCGACGCTCAGCTAGCGAGGGGAGATCAAGGTCCTTCAAAATGGATCCCATACGCAACAAGCATACTCCAAAACAGGCCGGAGGAGACCCTTATAGGCAGCTAACTTCACATCGCAGGAGCAGAATGATAGGTTTTTATAAGCTATTCCCAAAATCTTACTACCCTTGTTGCAGATGGGCTGAATGTGCTGATCCCAGTTTAGGTCGTTAGAAATAGTGACCCCTAGATACTTTATCGAGTCAACCTTCACTAACTTCACACCGTTCAAGACATAATTGAATTCACCGGATTTCTTCTAGCGAAAGTAATGATGTTACACTTAGAGGGCTAGAATCTCATGCCCCAAGTCTTGGCCCAAAGACCTAGGTTATGGATATCATTCTGGAGCAAACAACAATCATTGACATTCTCTATGACCCGATAACAGACACAGTCGTCAGCAAAAAGTCTAATATTAGAGGAAGCAGCATTTACGATGTCATTAATATGAGCAAGGAAAAGAATGGGTCCTAGGACAGTCCTGGGGAACACCAGAAACAACATCATCAAAAGGGGACCGAGTACTATTAACTACAACAGCTTGCTTACGGTCAGAAAGAAAGTCGTCAACCCACCGAAGAACCTGTTTGGAAACACCAAGGCTAAACAGTTTGAATTTAGCAGCTCATGAGGCACGGTGTCAAAGGCCTTTTCGAAGTGCTCAGTGCTTGCATATGCACTGCCGCACTGTAGTAGCTGTAGGTACAATGCCCAGGTATAGACAGAAACTGCATAACCCATAATGAACATTACTTTGTGTCCAACAGTTAGGGAGGGTTGAGCTTCTCAGCTTTTACTTCAGTGAGACCTGCATTTTAGGTTAAATTATACAAATCACCAGTTCTGACATCTGTGAAGACCCGTGGGCCATTTATAGCCCACAGCGTGCACAAAAATAGCCTGCAGAAGACTGCATATCTCTTCCTTAGACAATTCTCTTCCCTCTCCCAGGACCGGGTGGTCAAAAATGTTCAGCAACACCTCATCCATAAAAAACTGAGGACAGCTTCCTGGTCTTATGAAAATAGTGGTACCTGCCATGACCATAAATAGCCAGGTATGTTAATTGTTAGCTTGTGACAGCTTTACATGTTGGTATATCTACATGTATCCTGTAGGTCTGAGGTTTGTTACAACCGATAATGTAATAATCACCCGATAATGGAAAAACGACCGATAATGTAAAAAAATATACCGATAATGTAAAAAAAATTATCGATAATGCAAAAACGCTCGTCTACCGACAATGTAAAAAAATGCCGATAATGTAAAAACTGTTCTACGACATTTTCATATGGAATTGGAAACGTGGAATTATATCAAAAAGGTCATACGTTAATTCAGAAAGGTCGTAGGTCATACCCCAAGGGAATGGCTCTTTTACAGCGCCCTCTTGCAGGTATATTTCCCTTAAAAGGTACATTGAAAGACAGCAGAAGAATTAAAGGTCACTTTTCTCAATTGTCTAGGCCAAATACATAATGCTATCATATTTCTCCTTCATATACTTTAAGCGCCCTTACTCCCCTGTTGTTCCGCTAGCTCAACAAAAATAACATATCTACGGTAAAAACATGAGGTATTGGTCTCCTTAAAACTACTAAAAACCTCTTACTCCTTCTCTATTACACCAATTGCCTCAAGGCTGGACGTAGCGATTGTCCAGATCATGACATATGATACAGCTTGTTCGAAGAGATTATTAATTGGCTCGGCGATGGGGATAGCCTCGGGCGTTAAAAAGTGACATATAATTCTACCTCACGAAAGTCCAGTTTTGGGTGGTCGGAAATCTAACATCTTTAACGGGTTCAATACGGCGTGTATCATGAAAGGACTGCAAATATATTTTATTACATAATGATGGCTCATATTGATGGCACAGCTTATTTGCATAGGTCTATGGCTCAAAAAAGGGCGCCCTCTGATAAAAACCAGATATATCAAAAACTAAAGGACTGAAAATTATATTTTTAAAATGAGCATGTCCGAAATTTCCGTTTTTCTTATCCGTTCCCCACCCCAGGGGAAGAAGGGGATGAAATCGAAGCTACTCACGCTTGATAAGAGTTGCGTCCTAGAGGTTATCGACCACGCTGATCACAGATCCGAAGTTAGTCATCCCGTCTCTTGGTCGTTATGGGATGTGCGAGCCGTCAAAAGGCCCACTTTTAGGGTCAGTGTACCCAAAAGCAGATTTAAGGCATTTCAAAACACCCAGTTTTCATACTAGATGGTTACCAATTAAAATTTAGTAAATTTGATTTCGATTGCAGTTAATAAATGAGGAGTGAAAGTTTTCCCTTCCATATATAGCTCCACTAATACGTGGGCGAGTTGCGTCTTACCTCTGGAGAAGGCTTCTATAGCCTATCTGATATGATAGTGGGAAGGGGATTACCCCGTCAAATGGTCATGCACTACATTGGCCTACCGTTCCTGTGAGTCACAAGCCTGTTCTTTCTCCTACTAGCTACGCTGTATGCATTAAGTTGAAAAAAACGAATTTTTTTCATATATGCTAACACTAATTTTGAGGCCGTGTTTCGCTTTGCACCCGGGGAAGGTGCCTCTATCTAACCAACCCTTTAATTTACCCGGCCCTTCAAACTCGAAACGTGATAGGCCTATGTGTCCTGAATAACATAGGGAAGGCGTTTGGGGGAGGCTGCCCTGGTTGGGTTTGGATTGGCCATTTATGAGAGCAGGTCGAAAACGTGTGTAGCAGGTCGGGTATATTAATGTTAGCATTGCATGACAAACATGCGTTTTTCAGCTTTGAATGCGCCCTATAGGCCTATCTAGTAGGAGGGGCACAAGGGTGATGGGTCCATGTGTTGCCTACAACAAGCTCAAGGCCTTTTGAATGGTTTATCTAGGCTGGTTGTAATGGACCTTGAAAGAGACTAGAAATTTGGGCAAAAATTACTACAGTTTGTAGTTTGCAAAAATATTCAAAAAATTGTCATTTTGCATGACTCGAAAAATAATTTCCTTTATCTTCGTAAATAAAGTTATAGCGTTTCGCCGTGTGCATCAATAAAATTCGAGCAAGGGGAACATGGGCAAAATTCACACAATTCTTGAACTTTTCTCGCTAAATTATCATACAGCCCTTTCCCATAGAGGTCAAGTCACTTTGATGGCACACCAAAGTGGCAGTAGTGAACTTAAAACCCCCAGTTTCTATGCTTGGATATGCCCTGCATGCTTATTCTGTACCTATGTCATCTCCTTTCCCTGCATTCTTGTTCTGTACCTATTGCATTCCCCTTCCAAATATTAAATTTAATTCGGTTGCTCCCTCTCTACATAGGGGACCTAATGTCGTCCCCTCGGACAAGTCCTGCAGGCAACAACACTGATAGTCTACAGTGTCATTCTCACAAGACTGTGTTTTTGTGTGGATAAATTTTGGGCAAACAGGTCTCAGCTAGTCATCTAGAGGTTGTGAGTTCCCCCCCCCCCCGCCAACCTCCCATAAACCCCATCAAAACAGAGGTTCGACAATGCAGTTGGACTCGGACTCGTCTCGGTGGACTCGGTCTCGGCTGGGACTCGAGTTGTATGGACTCGACTCCAACCCTGGCATTTTGACAAACAATGTACAGGCTACGCTACGCATAGATCGATGGTGGCCCTCCAAGCAGCGCAGTCAGAGGGGAAAGGTACTAGGTGTTGTATGGCATCGTGTCATACCACAGCCGAAAATATAAATAGTGAGAAATTCTAAAATGTATAATTAAGTCAAAGCTTTTTCAATGTAAGCAACAGTTTGTATCGAAAAAACCTTATGATGGCAAAAAATCTCTCACAGGAGAGGGGCCTTATACAACAGTCTTTCCCTTACACCCAGCTGAAAAGATAGTAGATAAAGGCAAAACAGGAGAAATTTCTGAACATGTAACCATTTTAAAGCGTTTCCAAAGATAGCACCATTTTGCACCTTAGCTATCTTATGTAGGCTACATAAAATATTCTCAAAGAGTGGGTGTGTCACCCGGCACCATTGACTATCCCCCCCCCCCCCCATAGAAAACAGACACTAAATATGATCAATTGGAAGCTTTGCAAAAGACAACACCAATTTGCACCTAAGCAATAAGCGACCTTACACAAACGCCACGCCCTCCCGTTTGAACCTTCGCTTTAGACTCTTCCCTCATGGCGGCAGTGGGTGGTAAAGAAAGGATCTGCTTGGGTACCAACTATCCAAGGCACGTCACTGGACGCTAGAGTACCTTTACAGGGAGAGTAGCGACATTGACGTTCCAAAATATACAGGTCACATGACAACAGGAACCATTTTGTTTCCAAAAGTTTCGTCAATACACAGTAAGTGTATTGTATTCGCCCAGAAAATGACGGGTTGTTGTGTATTTGGTTGTAAAAATCGGTCCGAGAAAGGGTTTGGTTTAGAATGTACCGATTTCCCACCAATATTAAAAAAAGAAAGGTTGTGGTTAGTGGGCCCAGGGCCCTATATTGGGAGCACCATCACTTTAGAATAACGCTATGATTCTTGGTGAGATTCTAAGATGAATGTGAACAACAGTTTCATGTTCTTTGTGTGCTTTATTTGGAGATACCTCACATGTAATACTACGTAATACTCCACAATGTGTGGGACCTGGGCCCAGGGCCCAAAATTAGGTATGGGGGTTCTTAACTTGTACTCTCCCGGGTAGCAAACGTATGGCCCCATATGAGTGAACCCATATGGGTCCATCGAATTTTACACCCAAGATTCATTGGGAGCCCATATGCGTCAGTTGCCCACATGGGCCCAGAATTATCCCGTATGGGTTATATGGGTCAAGTGGGCTGGTCCATACGAGCCCCTCATGAACCTTGTGTGCAAAATCATATGGGCGCCATGTGTGGGCGCCATATGTGGGCCCCTAAGGATTCCATATGGGAATGTTATCGTGGCTGTGCAATTTAAATGCAAAATACGTGACTTTAATGTGTTTGTGTTGTTCAGTGCTCTTATGCCCAAATTAGGGCCCTGGGCCCTAAACCCTTAATCAAGCTGCAATTAATGTATTCTGAGCCTTATACCTCAAGTATTAATGTCTAGTTCACAAAACATGAAATTCTTCCCTCCTGTTTTGCTTTCTTTTTTTCTCCCACATTTATTAGAGCTAAGTTTTAAGTGGAGCAACTTTTCGGTCAGTCCAGTGGCGTTACTAGGCGGGTACAGGCCTGGTGTGAAAAATAGAAACGTAACCCAAACAATAAACGCAAAAAGTCTGTATTTACCGAAATCTCTCTAAAGGCCCAGTTTGGAAATGGGAAGGGAACTTTTCTTACTTGGTACAGTCAACGGAGTACATATTAATGACTTTCTCATTTACTTCGTTAAGAAATCGCACGAAAGTAGCATATTTTAAGAGAATTAAGTTTTGTTTTACTTTATTTACATTGTATTTGACAATAACTTGATTGATTTATTTGTGTTTATAAGTCATGGAGTTACAGTAAAAGATGTCTTCCATTGAAGGTCATAGTGGCTACGACCGTCCAAGTGTGCAGAGTTTTAATATTGGTTAATGATTCTGGCAGTTTTGTTATTTAGTCTGCAACTTTCGACGAACAATTTATTGCACAAAATAACAGTATGTAAAGTTTTGCTGAGAAAACTGTACAGTAAAGCGGAAACAGACAGAAAAGATCTAATCCGGGTCCTGGAAAGTAGGTTTCATGTTTAATATTTTGAATCCTACATAACACTTAGGTAAGTTAACGTACATTTGTGGACTGGTCTGGTGGACTACTTTTTATTGGCTTAACAGTGGATTCAAAAAGGTAGTAATTGTCATGTTTACATGGATACAGTAATCAACGAGCTCCAAAAAGCACAAGAATCCTATTTGATTCACTTACTACACTTCAACATGAAAACTAACGAAGTGACGCAACTAACAAGAAAACATTAAAACACAAATGCCCGCTTCGTGAGAGGTGGGTCTTGTCTCCGCAGCAGTTTCAACTCAAAGAACGAATCGCGATAAATCGATTTGACTTTAACTGTGTGTTTTCGTGGTTAGTGTGTCATAATATACGAAAACATTGAGAAATCCCTTGCACCAACTGTCATACCTAATAGATTTTGACCAACCTTAGAACTGCATTCTAAATTTTTCTTCACCGTTCGTGCGACGCACGTGGCAATATTGAGGTTAATTTATTTGAAATTCCCCAAAACTGTTGCAAATCATTCACCCCATAAAGGCGATACATCTAACAAAATAGAGCAAGGTTTTCCAACATTTATTTAGTGTCACCTTAAAATCGATGATAAGCAATTTTTAAGCTTTTCAAAACCCTGAGAATGTTGTCAAAAATTTGAGCGATGATCCCCTCGAGTCCTTTCAAATTTCAGTTCAAGATAGGCTTCTGTACTAGTATCACTGTGTGGTGTTTCAGTTTCAAGGTAGCCAACTCAAACGTAAAATTGAATGCCATCCAGAATTATCTAGATGACATTCATTTCATAAAAAGCTTGTGTAAAATACTCTGACTATGATATTTTCGAAAGATTTTCTTACATAAAATTCCTGTATGATACTTTTTTCTTCAGACTACCTTAATTGCTTTGGCTGCTATGCTATCCTATCCTAACAAGTTTACATATGAAGATATATTGAGCCTAGCCTAGTCTCGTGAGAGGCAGTTACAGTTTTGGTTGCTCTACGTAAAGTAGCTAAAGCTATCGGGTGATCGTGAAATAGGCCTATGCGAGGTGAAATTAACGGGTAAATTAACATGGAGAATTTGAGGATGAATATCTAATTTTATACCTAATGTTCGGCCTAAAATATTCTGCACTTTCATGTTTAGAAGAATTTACTTTAGGTGTTGTAGTTTGCAAGGCTTAGCAGTGAGTTAAGCCCAACCTAAGAAAGATACAAAATCATGGAACCGATTTTCGGGTTCCTTGATTTGACTTATAGAGTAACGACACTTCTCCCGAAAACGATCGTTTCCGTGAAGGATGGAGAGCTTGTCCTGTCAATGGAGTGTTATGCTTTACAATATGAAAATTCTGGCCAGTTGTGTTTACTAGTTTGCTTAGAAAGTGCCACCATTTTGCGTGTAGATACTTGTATACTGCAATTTTTTTAAAGGGGAGGGGATACCCCCTCCTCTTATACCCCTCCCCCAGGCCGGCGGTTTACAAACGGATCGACAAACTAAGAGGTGGACCCGCCTTTTGCCTCTCGAAACGGGAGCTATGCACTGGGTCAGTCATACGATTATAAAGATCGCAGCCCAAGTGATCCAATAGGACTTAGTTTCATGCCCAAAGAAGCAAGTAAAACGTTCCGATAGAGTAAAGCTCTGAAGAAATATTTTTCATACAACTTGCTTGTCATATTATTGACTTTGTTTAGCTTCCATTTGAATTGAATTGAAGTGAATCAGGGAGCTGCCATTGACAGCTCCCTGATTGAATTCAAATGTATTTTTCATATATTTTACAAAAGTTACAACAGTTAAAACAAAAAGTTTTTTCATCCTAAGCGCTACATATAAATGTATAGGGGGGGGGTCAGGTGGTGACTGACGTTTTGCAGCAACCCTTGGCCACGCTATGCGCCAGAAAACAGAATAACATGGGGGACATCTTCGAGAAGAGCAAAGGGAGTTAATTGGGGGGCAAAATTTTTTATACATTGTCATTCCATGTCATGATAGATCTGGTACCAGGTGTAAAATTGGAAGTATCGACCTTTTTAATAATTATTTTTCAATTATTATCTGACATACAGGGACATGCATAGCCGGCACAAAGTGCTAAATGTTTTACGAACTAGCAGAAGAATCTGTTTTCACAGCAAAAAACTATATGGGGAAAACACTTTGTTGGGCGGCTGGTAATGAGCAAGGATAAACGCATTGTGTCGTATCCCACCAAAGTTTTAGGTTCAGTAGACCGACATACAGGTCCTAAGTTGGCGACCCCCCCCCCCGAAAGCATCTATATTGTTTAATTGAAATTCCTTCTTCAGTGACGCAATCTAAGCTCACTTAGAGCAGTATATGGCTGACTCTTGTGAGGAATTACGTTCAAATTTATCTGCCAGTCGAATAAGTAAGATACCCCCAATACAAATACAAGTTATGGGCCTACAACAAATTAACAGATACAGAAGAAATAGCCGATAGAACCGAGGAGGAATTGACTATTTGCGGATTATATTAAGAAAGCTGTCTTCTTTAAGACCAAAACCTAAATCATACCAACTGTTGAGGTGACTGACAGTCGTTCGAAATTCCCACACTTTATATGTACCTTTGACAAAATTGGAAAAAAAACAGGACAGGGTATCGGGGCATACGGCCCTTGGCCTTCTGCAGGAGCAAAACCATGATAGGGTTTTGGAATAATTTCCTTTAATCAGGGAGTTACCAACGATGCGTGCGCGGGAGGAACTAGAAAAAATGAAGGTATCCACATACAGATCAATACAGTTTCAATGTTTTACTTTGTTTAAAACGGACGCGTAAACGGACGCGTTATCCATGTTAAAATTTCCTTCTGTGTTCCCTCTCTCTCCCTTAAGTATTTTTCATAAGCGTAGGAAGCTGTTCTCGACTGAGGGGCTGAACGTTGTTTCGGACCGCTGTTCTGGGGGGCGGTCTAAGGAGATGCGGATTTGGGGATAGGCGGTGCGCTTTCTGATGGTACCAAGTCGGTGAAGTGTTGTATTTTTTTGAGAATAATACAAGATCATGTTACAACATGATATAAGCCAAACCTTGAAAGGGGTCCCCCTCCCTTTTGGAAAATTTTGGAATATTTAGGGCCCTTAGATGCAATTTGGTACAATATTTGAACAAATTTTAAGGACAATTACTGCAACATTTTGACATTTTCACAGAAGGAACAAATGAGGGGTTTTCCTCCTTGAATTGAGGGGGGAAGCATACTTTCGCCACACTACATTTCTGGCTGGGAGTTAAACCCCCAGCCCCGCTCTTCCTACGCTCTTGCTACTTTGCCTTAATCAGTCGCATAGTTTGAGTTGGCAATTTCCGTTAAAGTTCCGGGGGGAGCATTCTTTCCTCCCTTGACCCTCCGCAGACAGGCTGACATCAACACAAACATACAACAGGAATAGTGTAAAAATTTCACTGACTAACAGAGTTGTCGATTGCAAAAATGGACGATGAACACCTGTCAAATAGATGTCAAACTGGCCAGATCACAAATATGTAAAGTAATACAGATTTTGTGTTCCTATGACTTTTAAGTTTTTCCACATTTTACAATAGCTAAAGGACTATACATTTCAATTGAACTGATTTTCAGGACCACCAATTACCACTGCCCTAGGTTATTTTTAGACCCTTCCTCCTTTTTCGGGTGCCCTGAAAGCACAAATTGTATTATTTCGCGTACAAAACCAAACTGTGAAGAAATAACAAAATGATTTTGTAACGTTCTAAGCCCGCGAACATTTTTGATCACATTGATAAAGCTGACCTCCTAGAAAAGAAAGAGAAAATCGTGTTATGTATTTGTGACCTTATGGAAGAAACTATCTCAAGTTGTTTAAGCCCCCACGTGTTAACGTGATCTGTAAACGACTGCATATCGATTTACATGTAAATATTTGAAACACCTTAAGAGTTAATGTCCTTTATTGCGGGAACAAGTAAATTCACCACTCCCCCCTTAAGCTTTGTTAAATAAAATCTCAGACATAAGGTGTGATAGTTTAGACTTTCATGGGGTAATTTTATTCAAATGAAAATATAAACCAAGAATACCTCGAGGAGGGGGTTGGCTAATCAGAGACCGCGGAGACGGTGGCTGTCCCCGCACTTTTTCTGCTGTGATCATTTTTGGCCGCTTTATACTCGGCTGATAAGCTTTTATTTTCTTGAATATATATTGGGCCACTTCGATGATTAGCCCCCCCCCCCTTCAAAATCGGCTCCTCGGCCCCTGCTAATACTACCTCCGGGTCTCACAGCGAGAATGCATTTGACACTCCAATGATGTGTTGGCTTTCTTTATTATCACCACAAAATAGCCCACTCATAGATTACTGTAACTTCCCGAATTCATTTACGAATAACAATTTGTTTTCATTTAACATGAAATGGTAATCAGGTTACATATTTTTTTTCAGAAGCCAACTCAAGCTCCACCTCCCTTGCCAGCCCCCAGACGTCAATCGAGAAATGAAGTTGTAAGTTTTTTGACATTATACATGAATCAATGACATGATAAGTGGCATAAAACTGTAATCCTGGCGCTTTGACTCCACAGGGAGCGGAAAGGTTTCTTGGTTTGATTTCAGGTTGATATGGCAGCACCTCTGGGAGCCCTTGGCCGTTCCGCTACCGATAGCCTAACACAGAAAAGACCCATGCAATTATTTAATAACATGAAAACTTTGAAATAACTCTTTTTGGTTGCTAAGGACCGAGGTGAGAGATCAAAGATAGGTCAAAGGTAGGTCATATGTTAAATTGGCCTAATGTTTGTGAATAAATGTGTCGCGAACTCCTCTTAAACTTTAAGTCCGATCAAGTTTGAACTTGGTGGAAAGGTACCTGACTATGAAAGCTTGTACATTCGCTGCATAATTGGTGATGACATACAGTACGGCAAGGTTAGGGGTCAAAGGTCCAATTAGCAAATAATTATTTTTGAATTATTTGTCTGTTAATATGTGAAAAAAAGTGTTTAACAAAAACGATAAGAACATGTTAGAAGCATGGGTCAAAGGTCAAGTTGGCCTACATTTTGCTTAAAATGTGTCGCGAACTCCTCCTAAACCGTAAGTCTGATCAAATTAACACTTAGCACTAAGGTACCTGCCCATGAAAACAAAACTTGTGCATTTGAAACTGATGACGTTATAGGTTAAAGGTTAAAGGCCAAAGGTCAAATTACCCAGAAGAAAAAAACAGTTGGGAATTTTCAACTGGTTCCAACTGGAAGCAGTTGGAAAATTTCCAAGCTGTGTTTTTGGACCAGTTGGAAAAATTCACAACTGTTTCCAGTTGTGACCATGTTTCCAAGCTGTGTTTTTGGACCAGTTGGAAAAATTCACAACTGTTTCCAGTTGTGATCATGTTTCCAACCGGGATCAACTGTTTTCAACTGGGAACCCTTTTCCAATTCAAACGTAATTGGTAAACTTCAAAATGCATTTAAGCATTTTGAGGCAAGTCCAAAACATCTAATATATTACATGTTAAAACATTGATGTGCTGTGTCAAGTCTTATGTATTTAGTATGTAGAGATTGAGATATACTTAACATAACAAAAATGATAAAAACAAATCAGTAATAGGCTTACACTGTTATAAACTCTTAAAATGTGTTAATTGCAAATTTTGGAAATAAAATTTAAAAATGGAACCATCACAAAACATCCTACAAAAGTACTGAGCTGATAAAATGCATTTTAGCTCGATTATGCAAATTAGGTAAAGCCAGTTGAATATGACCATTTGGAAATGGTTCAAACCAGTTGGAAACAGTTGGAAATTATTCCAACTGGTTTGACATGCCATTCAAAATTTTCCAACTGGTAACAATAATTACTGGAACCAGTTGAGAATTTCCAACTGTTTTTGTCTTTCTTAGATTCAACTGGGTTAAAGAGATTCTCAAATGATTCCAACTATTTTCAACTTCGACTGATCTCATCTGCTCTCTGAATTTTCCAACTGTTTCAACTGTTTCATACCAAAAATGCAAAACAAATAAACTTCCATTTCCATGTATTGTTTCATGTCAATTTAATATAGGCGATCCAGTAATATGGAACATATGTATAGTCAGGACCGTTCAGTCCAAGGCTTCATTTAACTTCTGTTGTGTTGCACCAGTTAATTTCTTCACTGAATGCAAAGTACTGGAAAAGTCACATAAAATATATTCTCAGTTAAAAAACCAATTTCAAACTGTATGAACGGTAATGTAGGGACGGGAGTGTGATGTAGAAGAACAGGGTAGCTAATTATATGCAATATAAGTAATAGGTAAAGAATATAAGTAGCCTAATAATAAAATAGCCTAAAATTCAATTTTTTTCTCCTGGGTAGCCAGGATTTGATTTCTTGTCATTATTTCCTTTTTGCTCATCAGTGTGTTGGAAAAGTCATTAAAAGACATTCTTTGCTATGCACGATAAGACAACTTTCAAAATAATGCTCTGTGATTGCCAAAGATCCATGTCAAAAGTCAGATGTTAGTCAAAGTTCATATTGGCCCAACGGTTGCGGAAACATATTTCAGGAATTCCTCCTTAAGTGTAAGTCCGATTAAGTTCAAACTTAGTGGGGACGTACCTGAGTATGAATTCTAATGCATGCCATATTGATAATTGCAAAGGTCAAATGAACTAAAAAGTTTCTTTCAGCCATATTTTGGTTGTAACTTTGTACGAAAAGTGTTTAAACCATACAATAGGTAGAAAATGACAAGGCATATAAGAGTGCCTTTGCTTTCTTAAGTCTTTAGGTCAAAGGTTAAATGATCTTAAAGTTTGCGAAAGTGAGTCGCGAAGTTCGCGAACTCCACCTTTAGGCTACCGTATATAATTCTAATGAATTGCAAACATACTAGGTTAGTGCCTGACAACGAATTCTTATGTAGGCGTAATTGATGACTTTAAAGGTCAAAAGTCATTACCTTTAAAGTCATTAGTCAAAGGTCAAATACACTACAAATAAGTTTTTAGCCATCATTTACTCATCAGTATGTAAGAAAGGGTTATTAAAGGTTAAAGGTCTCATTGGCCTCAATTTTGCAAAAGTAGTCTTTTTTATTATGTGCCTGTCAGTATGTTTGGAACCTTTCATTAACTACGAAGTATGTAGAGAGTATGAGGGAGGTGAGATTTTCTGCATCATGAATTGCCTCTGGTTAACTATTGTAACTTCCCGATTGTATCATTGTAACAAAGGAACTTGTGAGTTTTGTGACGTTTTACATCAATGAATGAAATGGTAAATCTTAGAAAACTCGAATCTTAGTGGTTTGACTTAACACGGATCCCTGGAAGTTTTCGTTTCGATTAAAGGTTGAAATACCGGCTCCCTGTCCGCTTCTTGGCCGTCCCGCTTTCGACTTACTTTCGTAACCCATACGATTATTTCAGAACATAACCGGCAGTGGCACCTCCTTGTACATTCCTTCAATTCACCTTAATTCCTTTAAACATCTTAAGAGTATTCCGTTCAGTACAGGAACAAATTGTTTCACTAATTTCCTCTTTGGCTTTGTAAAATGAAGATTTTGTGTTCGGAGAAACTTTCAATCAAACCTCAGGCATTCAGAGTTAGCAATTCAGACTTCAGTGTTTGGGAATCCTATTCGAATTTCCACATGAGAAGTATTTGCCTCTCAGCAAATTACTGTTCCTTGATTAACACATTTTCATCTTCGTTCTAGTAATGAACTGAAACAAAATAGTCCACTTATCTACAATATTAATAACCTGAATGTACCATTTTACTAATTTTCATTTTAGTCCTTTTTTGGTATGAAACTTTCAACGTTAATAATTTCAACTCTTTTTTCAGGAACACACGGAAGATCTTCATCCCTTACCACTCAAAAATTGGCCCGGAAACGAATTTGTGAGTTTTGGTGTATTTTGCATCTATAATGTAGCTATACGGTTTCCTTGATTAACATTTTCACCTTCGTTTTAGTAAAGAACCGAAACAAAATAGTCCATTTATTTACAATAGTAACAACCTGAATGCACCATTTTTGATTCCTTGCCGAAGGCAGGCAAGGAATCAATGCATTCATGATGGCTTGTGTGTTTGTGTGTATGTTCGTGTGTTTGTGTGTATGTGTGTTTGTGACGCTTTGCTCGTTACAACGATATCTCATACTTGGTACATAGATGCCCCATATTAAGAGGGAGTACCCTATTGCTTTGGTGGTGGTCAAGGTCATCTGGGGTCACCAGGGGTCAAACTCCGAAAACCTTGTTAACACGATATCTCAAGATAGAAAGCTTGGGTGAATTTCATACTTAGTATGTAGGTGCGTTATGAAAAGAGAAAGGCCCTTATAGATTTTAGTGGAGTTCAAAGGTCATCTGGGGTCACCGGGGGTCAAACCCTGAAAACCTTGTTAACACGATATTCCAAAGTAGGAAGCTTGGAGAAAGAAACCTATTGTTGTTGGTGGAGGTGAAAGGTCATTTGGGGTCACCGGAGGTCGAACCATGAAAACCTTGTTAACATGATATCTCAATGTAGGAAGCTTGGATGAATGTCATACTTAGTATGTAGATGCGTTATGGTAAGGCAAAGAATTGAAAACCTTGTTAAACACGATATCTCAAGATAGCATCCTGGATAAATTTCATACTTGATATGTATATGCATTATGAAAAGAGAAATAGCCTTAGTGATTTTAGTGGAGGCCAAAGGTCATTTGGGGTCTCCGGGGCCAAACCCTGAAAACCTTGTAAAACACAATATCTCGAGGTATGAAGCTTGGAAAAATGATGCTTTTCATACTTTGCACATAAATTTGCCACGTTGAGAGGAGAAACCCTACTGTTTCTCATGGAGGTTAAAAGTCATTTGAGGTCACCAAAGGTCAAAAAATGAAACATGACATTACAAGGGAGAAAGCTTAGACAGATCCCTTGTAAGATATGTTTTTTGTTTCATTTTTGTCATTCAAGTTTTGTTGAGGTTCAAAGGTCATGTGAGGTCAGCAGGGGTCTAGTTTTGAACACATCATAAAAAATTATGTGGTACAGAAGTATAAATTTGAGGGATGAGCCTCGGTCTAACTGTGACAAAGCAACCCCTTTCGGCAAGAAATCACTAAGCCTTTAAGCTTTCTGGTTCTAATTTTCATTTTAGCCCTTTTTTGGCATGAAACTGTCAACATTAATTATTTCAACCCTTTTTCAAAAGTACACGGACGATCTTCATCCCTTACCACTCAGAAAATGATCCGGAAACGAATTTGTGACTTTTGTGTATTTTACATCTATATTGTAGCTATGCGGTGACAAGAGTAAAAGCGCAAATGAACCAACAGTCAAGCAGTCCATTGATACTAAATCACACAGATTTCCAGCAGTTTGGCAAAGTGCATATAGGTTGTAGAAGACAATGTTAAATAATGTAGAAGTATACTTGATGGACTAAACCCTGCTTAGATGCAGGGCATAGAGAAAGAGCTAGGGCTGAAAGTGTGAATGAAAAGGGGCTGGGATGGGATTTCTTCGGATAATTTTGCATTAAACACTGTTAGATGCAATTTTCTGGCATCGGGTAGCCAAGAAAACATTTACAATGACATACTTCCATGATATAATGCATAGCCTATTTTCACCCCTCTGCATACAATTCCTGAATAGGTAGGAAAATGGTGGCCGTGAATTGGTCAAAATAGACACGGAGCAAAGATCCTCCCCTAGGATATTTTGGAGTTACGAATGTTAGATACAATTTCCTGGCATCTGATTATCAGGATAAGTTAACATTTAGAGGCCAGTTTGAGAATCATGGGTCTAGACCATAAATGCCTAACCCTAGCCAACTGCAATATTTGAACGAGATATGTCAGATATATTTCACCATTGGAGATTTTTTTTAATTACTATTGTGTATAATACTTCATAGAGAAATAAGTTGGAAAAGGTTTGTAGTAGGACTGGGCACATAAAATGTGTCGTACTTTCTGCATACCTGCACGGTGCATATTTCACAATTGTGTGCTGTTGCACTCAAGAAGTGCTCAGACACAAAATTCTCCCAAATTTCAGGACATGTTTTTCCATGCTATAGTATAATTACAGTGGAGAGATATTACTTAAAGGTAAATGTACTTTTTAAATGGTCGTGAGAGTAATCTCTCACTGTAGGCAAAAATCTAGAACAACTCGCAAAAAGAGTTTTGCTCTTCTACAAGAAACTTATCGTGGGCAGCCCTTACCCCTGGGATAGTGCAAGCTAGATCTGTATTGAACGGCCTTCAACAACGTTTAACGAGAGGGCAATCCACGGAGTTGCAAATCCCATCTTTCCCCTATTCTTTACATGCCTTGGGGTAAAGGAAATACTTGGTTTTTCATCTTTATCAACATACCGGTATGTACATAATGGATAAAAACAACTTTAGCTCCTTTGAACTTTGACCTCTTGGTTTTGGACATAAGACGCCAACGATTAGGCATGCAAAAGATTTCATCAACAGATATAAAAATTCAATCAATTCATCATTTTTAAAATTTATGAGATATCGTTTAGGAAGAGCTGACGACAGACTTTTTCGGAAAACTTCCTCAAAGTTGACCTTTTAACTACATTGTGACCTTTAAACTCGCACCTTAGCAACAAAAAGACTTGTAATTTAGGAAAATAAACCTAAAACCAATTTTAAGAAAAACTGACCTTTGGCCTTTGATCTATAATGTATCAATTACGCATGGACAAACTTTCAGGTAGCATACCCCCGTTGATTCCTAAATCGACTTACACACTAATTTGAAAAGGTAATGTGACCGCTAAAACCCTGTAAAAGTTTTCGCCAGATACAAGCTACCCCTCACAAGGAAGCTGACTAGTTGGCCATTCATGGCAATTTCAATTTACCCTGCCATGGCCATGAAGATTTTTGCTAACGGAGCTCAAAGCTTTGGTACCTTTACCCAGAGCCTTTTACTCAATCAAAGCCTAATATACGACCGCCGGCTTCTAAGCCCATAATTTCCTCAAACTTGCTTTAATTGACCCCATTTTGGCAACAGCGATACTTTTTGTAGTCTGCTTTTATATCAAATTGACAAAAAACACCATCCTATTGGGAAACATATCACAGACGTTGTTCCAATGTCTCTTTATGGTGTTATTTGTGAAGGAAACAAATGACTCATTGATATGAAGTTAAAAATGGGGGCGTGCTACCTTCATGGTCAGGTGCCTACCCACTAAGTTTGAACTTCATCGACCTTACGGTTTAGGAGGGGTTCGTGACATAATTGTTCGCAAAATTTAGGCACATTTGACCTTTGAACTACTTTTGACCTTTGAACCTATCCTTATCAAGCAAAACTCACTACTGAAAAAAATTATCTTATCAGTCTTAGTGTATCATGGGGTTTTATTACTTGTTTCAAACATACTGATAGGCAAATGATTGCAAAAAAAAAAACCAATTTTTTGCAAATTTGACCTTTGATCTTCGACCTCTGAATTTCTGACATATGACCCCATTCATTACACATGCACGAGTTTACGTAGTCAGGTAGCTATTCATCAAGTATGAACGTCATCAAACTTTCGGTTTAGGAAACGTTTAAGAGACACTTTTTGTTCAGACGCACACACATAACCTCACCTTTCTGATGGTAGTGAAATACAATGTATCATCCCCCTTTACATTACGTGAGAAAACATGGAGACAATCCGCAGATTTGCAAATCTCATCTTACCCACTTTCTGTACGCATTTAATAGTACGTTTATGGAATTTTCCAAAATACAAGAATATATAATGGCTAAAAACATTTTTCTTTGATCTCGACTTTTGACGTATGACGTCATTAATGCTCATTCACAAGTTTTCCTGGTCAGGTAAGCCTAATTGCCTACCCATATGTCTCAATTCGATCACAGATACGATTTTACAAGATTTCGCGACACATTTTGATAAAATTGAAACCGATTGCCCTTTGAATATTTAATGTACGACTCGACTCGACCCTCAGCAACCACAAAGCACCACTTCAAAATTTGTTTCATCATCCTGTACAGACACCTTGGCTTAATGACACTCTCAGACTGATCAACAAATAACAGCCCTAAATCAACTGCATTCTATCTGACCTTTGAACTCTGACCCTTCGTTTATGACGTTATTAGGTACGCATGCACAAGTTTGCGAAGTAATCTTTTTAGTAATTTTGATCTCGATCAGATCTCCGGAGTAGGAAAACATCGCTACACACTTTCGCACAAAATGTTCGCCATTGGGACCTTGGATCTGTTTGAACAGTGTTCCCCCCATTGGCAACGGAAAGCAGCAGTTTATAAAATTAGTCCCATTTTTCCCTGTTTATCATGTGGTTGAAATGAATTTTCCAATGTGTGGCTAGTATAAAAGTTTAGGTAATTAGAATTCTTACCTCAGACATTTGAGGTCACTAAGTACCCATTCACTACTCAACTCAGTTGTATTGTTTTTCAGCCACCTTGGTGGCCTGTGTGTAGCTTTAGCATTGTGTGCAACCTCGCGACTTATAAAACATGTTTCAGTTAACACTCACCACTTGTCATTTTAGTTGTTCAATAAACCAGTGTTACTACACAAGGGACAGTCGTGTATGTCGTTTGTCAAGAGTTATCTCCGTCTATACTGGTGTAATGGCAGCAGCGGGAACACTCATATGCTATTTGACAAAGTGGATCTTCTTGACAAATTTCACCCATCTGACTCTTACGCCGATTGTTAGGTACAATATCGTTGTTCAGCGTTACCTCTTGGCTACGTTTCTCACATGCCTTTTAATGGCTGCTTCATATGTGGTCGAGCTACTAAACAAATGGGGCATAGCACGGTCCGAGACCATCACGTCATTCGAACCCTGGCGGAAAAATTTAACCCGCAATGTCTTTTGGATCCAATTTTGCCCCATTTATTAAGTCTACATAGAAAATGAAAATTAAATCAAACCCAGACAGAGGAATTAGAGACGACTCTGAGTGGGCAATTGAGAAAAGGAACCTCACTGCCATATAGTTATACAACATTGTTGAATTTAGGGTTGGTTATGTGACAAATTGTTTCCCTTTATTGCTAGGAACCCTTATCATCAAAAGGACTACCTCACTATCCTCAATATCGGAAACGATTACAGTTCATTACGGTCTCAAAACCAGTGGCGCTAGCCCCTCCGTATATCTGACTTAAATTGGAGGTATGGGGATCTTTACCAGAGGCTTTGTACTTTCGTCTAAGGTTTTTTGCTATCACCTGAGCCTAATGTTGCGAAAGTTGTAGGAGAGGAGGAAGTAACAACTACTCTTGAGAATATTATCTTATAGACATGACTCAAGCTCATCAATCCAGAGCTACCCAAACTTGTAAAAAGACGTTATGAGATAGAGCTCCGATCTCGAAATCTCGAATCATTAAAGCCACAAATATCACAGGCACTTGACTCTTTAGTCACTGAAATTGACTCTAACGTTGAGGATGTGAGAACATCTGTTAGACTGTTACCAGGGATCAGCCTCCCCGTAAACGCAGATCTGTCAGACGCAGGATCTGTCCACTCTGCAATGAAGCTAGGTAATCGTCCGTGTACGTATTTCTAAGCCAATGCAAGTACCTGACAGAAGAAGACAGATAATATTTGCTAAAAGCACGTCAGATCTCTGACATTTTAGATACTGATGCAGAGGTCGATGGTAGTAACTATCTCGGTCTTTCAACTGATGAGTCTCCTACAGAGTCCTTCTCGGCTAAAAGAACAAAACGATATGTTCACCCTACACTAACATGTTTGTCCGTGAGTATCCAATTCGACTTACTATTGATAGCCAAAGCCACGGGTAATATGAAAAAACATTTTAACTGCGCTGTAAATCGGAGCAAAAATTATTGCCTCTTTGTAGCATTCTCCCTGCTGAGATGCATAAGATCGAAAAAACCTCGAACAGATTCAGCTTTGGTTGCGTTATTATTACACATGTCCAAGAACAACCCAAAAGAGGGCGCACTTGCAGAATCACACCAATACACTATATCCTTCTCCTTTTCATTAAAACTGACCCTTCAAATCTGAAAAAACTCTTTAGACATATGCAATGAAGGATATTATAATAAAGCATCAAACGTGAATAATACAAAGAACTTTCTTCTGAGTCATCCTTCCGTTTCCTAGGTGTTTACTTGGTATCAGTTACAAAATCTTTGAACCGACTGGTCATCTTGCGTGTACGTAAAGGTTACTTGGCTGGATGCCAAAATCATCAGCGATACCTCTTGACAACTTTGCATTTGAACCTTTCTCACTACTCTCCACTTGTGGAGTGACCTCTTGACCTGACTCAAACCATTTTACATGAGATGAGTTTCTCTTGTAAGTAACTCCCTCAGGTGACTAAACTGTAACCTGACTATGATATTTATCAACCACTTCGAAAGGTGTTTCATGAGAGGGTGTTGACAATTTGTCAGCTCTAGGTCTCCTGAGAAGCACTTGATCACCTACACTAATGTCACTCTCACTGACCTTCCTTCTTTGATCTGCAGAATCTTTTATAATCTGTTTTCTTTCAGAATCTCTATCCCTTAGCTCTTGAGACTGATTGTATTCACTAAACACTGGTAGCTTACACTTAAAGTGTACCTTAAGTCTGAAAATTCAAAAATATATATTACAGAGCATGAAAACTGAATTCCAATGGTCTAATTCCCATCTTTACAGGACTTTCTTAAGCTGAGATATAAAATGTTGAAGTTTATTCACTAGATTTAAAAAGGTAGATTGCGCAATAATTTGTGATGTCATTGTTGTACTACTCAAATTACAATCTTTGTATTTCTTTGTTTTTCTGAAAGCCACCGCACCTTGTGCCAAAATATGATCGCGTTCTTACTGCTTTGGGGTGACTTGACTACATAAGCCCTCTCTGTACAGCATGTCATGCAAGAAAACAGGAAGCGGTCAAGGTCATATAAACATTTTTAATTTTAAAAGAAAACAAAGCATTTAATGTGAGTTGTACAACAAGAATGTCAAAAATTATTGCGCAATGAACTGTTTGGATTTAAGTGAATAAATTTTAACATTTAATATCTCAGCAATGCAATAAGCTATGACAATGGGAGTTGGACCAATAAGATTAATTTTGTAACCTCTAAAATATGTATTTTTGAATTTTTAGACTTTAGGTCCACTTTCATTTGTCGCCCAAACATGGTTTTGGAAGGAGTCTCACCAATAGTGAAATGTGGTGTTGACCTGAAAGTCAGAAGGAATCTATTAAATTCCTTTTTCCAATCTCTTTTTCCTACTTACCACTTTTGTTGCCTTTAGCAAAGTTCTGTTCTGCCGTTCAACTTCGTCTGTGGCTTGCGGCCACAAAGGAGTCGTCATAAGGTGTACGATATTACACTCTGACAAGAATTACTTAAAATTTGATGATGTGACATTTGAAACATTATCAGTCTTGGTTTTGGATAACCATAACATGCAATTATTTCCTCTAAAACTCTAATTGTTCTCTCTCAGGTGATTGAATTCATTACCTCAACCTCAGAATATCTACTATAATAGTCGACAACGACTAACACATTTGTGCCATCGGGTAATGGTCCCAATATATCAGCTGCTAAATCCTCCCAAGGACCAGATGGTAGAGGCGTAAACTGTTTGGGTTCTTGTCCACGTAAGTTACATACTACCTGACAATCATGACAGCTTCTACACTTGCGTTCTATTTCTTTGTCAATCCCGGGCCACCATGCTTTAGTTCTAAGTCTTTGTTTATATTTGATTATCCCTTGGTGTCCCTCATAGGCAAGATCTACAACTTTGTGGGATGACTAATCTAGTACCTCTCAAGACTATCTTACCAATCACTGACAACTCAGGCGTACCGCCTTGTACGATACAGGTAAATTTCCCCAATTTTCAGATTGACCACATTCTCTAACTATGGACAACTCTT
Source organism: Holothuria leucospilota (assembly GCA_029531755.1). Lineage (NCBI taxonomy): Eukaryota > Metazoa > Echinodermata > Holothuroidea > Aspidochirotida > Holothuriidae > Holothuria > Holothuria leucospilota. The sequence continues at coordinate 29,239,953 of CM055969.1, read as the reverse complement.
CATCCTTTTCTGATTCCATTTCTGTCTCTTGGATAGACATTGCAATTGGTGTAGGCTGTAGAACTACAAATCTAATATACTCATCATCTTCATTTACCCTTGTATCATTTTTTCCAGACACCATTCGTGATAAGCAATCGGCAACATTTTGGACTCCTGGTATGTAACTAACTGTGTAATCATAAGACTGAAGCCTTAAAACCCACCGCTCAGTTCTCGCCGATGTCTTTGCTCTTTCCGAATAAATAAACTCTAGTGGTTTGTGATCAGTTAGGATTTCAAACTTCAAGAAAAATAAGTGCAAATGAAATTGCTCGCATGCCCACACTATCGCTAGTCTCTCCTATGTATGACAGTATCGTCTTCACAGTAGCTCACGTAGCTCACAGTATCACTAAACGACCGTGTACTTGTGGCACTGGTACCGTTTCCCCGACTAGGCTTCTGTCTGTCTACGTTCCCTTTAAGGTTAACAGCAATTCCCGACTTACCGTCTCTTGGCTATGTTTTACAGCAAATAGCACAATATCCTATTAATCCGCACTTTTTACACTGTTTGTCTCAGGCCGGACAGTCTTTGCCTTTCGCGAAGCGTCCATCTAGCAATTCCCTTTCCGGTTGGTTTTGCTTTTCCCAGGGCCTTGTTTACTCGTACGCGGCCGCATTAAAACTCTGCTCGCGTGACCGGGTTCTGTGCTTGTGTTAACGTTACTGTTATATTTCTCCATGTGCTGAAATTGAATGTCCACAGCCTCCGTCGCCCTTGCGATTTCTTGCTCCATTTTCAATTTAAAAGACGTTCCTTTCACCAATAATTTCCTTCGTAATTCGGAAGATCTGTATTCTTCAATTAACTGGTCCCTTATCTGATCATTTCCTGTCGTTTTAAAATCATAGTTTGCAGCCTGACGTGTCAATTTCGCCACAAACTGATCAGTCGATTCAGCTTCTGTTGGGTGCATTTGTCTGAATATGCCGCTCATAAGGAACGTTGATTTGGGGCTTGAAATAGGCGTCCAATGTTCTCATCGCTTTCTCATATTCCCCCACAGTATCTTCTCCAGTTACCCAAGGATCTGCCATGGTCTCAAAAATATCTTGAACCGCTATTCCGGCTGAATGTAAAAGTAATGCTCGTTTCTGGCTATCATTTGTAACACCTTTACTGACAAGGTAAAAATGAAAGGCTCGCTTCAAGCGTTGCCATCTTAGCGATAGGCTAGTTACGTCTCCCGCTATTTCAAATTACGGCATTTGGCCAACTTCCACGTTAATTGCCATATTTGTCTTCCAGATCGTCAGATTAAACATTTTAGTTAATCCTAGTCGCCAGATGTAGCATTCTCCCTGGTGAGATGCATAAGCTGGAAAGAGATCTTGAACAGATTGCTAACACCTTTTTATCGCACATGGCCTACAACAACCCAAAAGAGGGAGCACTTGCAGAATCACAGCAATACATTACACTCTTGCCAATCAGCAAACCACGCTGATGGATTTTCTCCCCTCAGTGTCATTGGAGAGACTATCTACACCTTACAGAGGAGTGAAAAAATTTCGCTTTTAAGGCCTTGTGATCGACCATTGAACAATGAAATTCCATAATACCATTCTTCAAATGCCCAAGCATATTTGACCCAACGTGCACCATATTGTCGGAGGGTCTCCTCAGAAAACGACCATCTTTCCTGCAGGGGCGTGGCTAGGATAGAATTTTTAGGGGGGCCTAGGTATCAAATGGGGGGTCACGGCATTGATCGACGTCCTTAATTCTTACACATATTATTAGGAAACAAACAATTTGGGGGGGCAGGCCCCCGTGGCTACGCGCCTGTTTAACTGGTAAGTAGGCTTACCTTGAAGTGCCCCTACCCCTGGAACTTCATGCTACAGGTGGTGAGCTAGCTATTGAGCCCCATATTACAGGGAAGGCTTCCACAATCCCCATAACTTGGCCTTCCGCTGCTATTATCAGTAGTGATGGAGGGTAATCAGAATTCCCAATAACACCAGTGACCCTTCTTTTCATTAAAGGCTCTCTTAGCTCACCCCAGACAGTACCAGTTCTTCCTACTGAGTTAAATTCAAGCCCCTCTTCCAATTAAACCATGCCTCCTGTCTAGATGTTAGGTTAGGTTAGATGAGGCTTAACGGCCCAGTTTCCAACCAATTGGTTCAAGTCGAGCCTCCTGTCTAGAGTACACCTCTGCCAGTCTAAGACAGAGCATGGAGCTACTAGGACAAAGCCACAGTAGCCCTCGCTCGAGACAATGTTATCAAGCACGGTGTGTGTGAGCTTAAAGGTCAAGAGCAGTCGCCCCGAACTTATTTTGAAGCAACAGCTAAATCTCACAATTTTCTTCTTATTTCTCTTCAAAGTATCTTTCATAATATTTTAGGACTTCAATATTTCATATTCAAGGTAAAATTGGCAACACTGTAACAGACTTTCCAAGTCATTGTTCACCACCAAAGTGAAACTTTAGTGTTTAAAAGAATGTCAATCAAAGTGCAGCTATCAACTGTGTTTAAAACTCTGGGGATATTCCTAAATATCTTTGAGCAGAGAGTTGTTAGCAACTCCCTGGTTTGAGGGATGCCATATCCCTAAACAAAGTAGAATATATTTGCCACGATGACAAGGTGAATAACCCACGGCCTGAACCCTCTGCTACTCCTTCAGTCCTCTAAAAAACCCCTTCTGTTCCCATTAGTTTACCGTTTTCAATTAACCCTGATCTCTCATTGACTCCCCGTAGAAGAAGCAAGCCTTCTGACTTATTGAGATACGCTAGTGTGTTCAACCCTGATTGTCCCGGTTGTAATGGCTTTGATAGAAATTTGAAGCTGTCGTAAATATGGTTTCTACCTTACCCGCGCAAAGCAAGGGCCGTCTCCCATTGTAAAACACCGACAAACTTGAGGATCTCCTACACAAATTCGATGAACTGGAGTCCTTGTGAGTATCTGCTCGTCCGTAGCGTAGAGTATGGAAATCTATCCTTTTTAGTCAAGAAACCAAATGGTTCTTTCAGGCTTGTAATTACCTTTTCGGATGTAGGCAGATACAGCGAGCCTCTACTCTCTTTACCCTCGCTAATGTCGGATGTTGAAAGCATTCTTCGTAAGGTTTGTCTTTGGCATGCAGTATGTCAGTAAAACTAAAAGTAATTTAACTAATATCTTTTATCAAATTCCATTACCTTAAGCATCCGTGAGGTATTGTGGTGTTCCCACCCATTCAGAGGCGGACGTGTGTACACCAGGCCGGTCACAGGCATGCCCGGTTGGGAAACAGCTCTAAAGGAGTTTATCTGCTGAGTTCTTGGCTATCTTCTCGTAGTAGGTCAGGTTACAAAAGTTTCTGACGAATTCTATTATTGCGGTGGAAATTCCATTGAGGATGTCGTGATTACGTGGGGTAAAGTTTTGTCAGTATTCTCAAATTAAAACTTACCCCCGTTGTGTCTCCACTTTTTTAATACCATTTGAAAATGCTTTTTCTGGCCTTGACTCCAAAGATCCTGTCTCCGGTGACCTCCACGCCTCCTTTAATAAAACACAACTTCAGTCTTCCAAGATTCCGATGCCCTACTCCCTTACATTATGGGTCATTCCCGAGTGTGGGCATTTGATAATTTGGCCTATATGAAATGATTTTCATGCTATTTTCCGAGAACTGTCAATTACAGAGATATTCTTCAGAGTCAGCTCAAAATTCTGGCCACCCCTTGTGTACTAAGAATAATGTAGCCTTAATTAACATGTATGTAACTATCATTTTTGTGGCCTAGACGGAAAACAGCTCCCAGTCCAAGTCCATCCATTTGGAGTGAATTTCGAGTCCAATAAAACAGACCCGAGTGCTGACTCGAGTGCGGACACAAGTGTTACAACCCAACATTTCAGTTATCTGCAAATTAATGTCAGTGTGAACTGACAATGAATTCAGAATAACAGATAGGTGATGGCTTATATAAAATGATGACGATCAAAACTTTGACCACAACCGACAATTAAAACAAACTCAATTATGAAACTAGGGCACTTATGGGGTACATCAGTTTTCTAAAAAAAACTCGCAAGCTTATCCTGAGTTAGTTTTATTTTGTGGTTTATCCAACAGCACATTTAATAACTTTCCTTCGATAGGGAGCTTGCACCAAGGTCAAAAGGTCAAATTCAGTGGACCAGCTAGTTGTTCTGGATGTTACTGCGGCACGCACCACATTGCTTTAGCGTCCGCGTGTCTTTGCTTGTTCTCCAGAACGTGGTTGCGTTAGTTGACTTTTGTACGCGTGAAACCTCCCTACAGCTTGTAAGGTGGTAATAACTCTGACTGACCATGGATCATTTATCGCCTATAGATGATACTATGATGCACAGTGGTGCATGTCATGCGACCTAATACGACTGGGTCGAGCGCAATAGGTCGAGTCTGAATTTTGAACATGTTCGAAATTTTACATTATCGATTAATAAAATGTTACTACATTATTGGTCAGATGGTAATTAATTATCGGTTAACTTTTTTTACTACATTATAGGTTTTGGGGTAATACACTATCGGTTTAAAAGGTTACTACATTATCGGTCAACTTTTACTACAGTACCGGTTAGTGACACATTGTTGGTCAAGTTTTACTACATTATCGGTTAGTGATACATTATCGGTCAGTTACTACATAATCACTTGTAAAAGCACGTCCCCTACTCCACCATCAACAAATCTACCACTCTAGACCAGCACTGTCGTTCCAAGAGTGACAAGCTAACTACGAGTCCGACAAGAGGGAAATGTATGACGTGCTAATGTGTTTTTTCTTTTGATTTTTTTTTTCCAGGGTGAATATTACAATAAAACTGCTAGCCAGACTGGCAAGATTCACAAGGTAAGAAATATATAAATAATATAATATAAATGATATAAAATTATGTCAATTTTACTGCAACATGTCTAAAAGGAAAAAAACTAATACCTATCAGGGGGAGAGCCAGCGGGGGACCGGGAACCATCCCCCCCCCGGTCAGGGAAGGCTGCCCCCCTTCGGGAAAATTTCCCAGTTTCGTAGGAGCCTTAATCCGTACGATAAAACATGAAGTCGGAACGACCCTCAATGGCCCCGACCATCTGCTTGATTTTGCTCATAGGAAGGGCAGATTCTTCAATAAAGACCCCAAATTTTCCAATTTTCCTCACAAAAGACCCAATTTTTTCAATTTTCTTCTATAAAAATCCACATTTTTCAAATTTTCTTCAATAAAACTCCAAAATTTTTAATTTTTTGCATAAAAAAAGCCAAAATTTTCGGTGCGCTTTGCGCGCCAAAAATTTTGCGTTTTTAGTCCTTTTGACCTTTGTCGGGGCTTCGCGCTGCTGGCCCTCCTCTCGGGCAAATCCTAGCGCCACCCCTGATACCTAGACCTTTTTCATCCCCAAAAGTGCTTATGCTTCTCTTCAAAGTACAAATAAGACATTTGAATTGCTATTCTTGTTGATGCCTTTACTTTAAAAAATTTTTAATAAAGCATACGTCTAGCATCTAGACTCGCCAGTGATGGATGTCAGTGATCCCAATGATCACAATATTTACCTTAGGCTGGTAAAATAAAAATTGTGTGATAACGATTGTGGTCCAAAATTTGTTCACGTACCATTTAGTTCACGTGCAGTTTAAAACTGGAAGTTTTACTACTTGTTAGGAAGTTTGACGACCAACTCTGTTTTACCAAGTCTGTATGTATTACACAGGAATTCGCAGACGATTTTCAGCCCAGCACCCCAGACTACGAACATATTTCTAGACGACTTTCAAGGATCGGCGTAAGTTTTTTTCATAAATAAGATACCTGTTTTGTTCTTAATATTATCACTACACTTTCCTGAAGATATAAAAGGTTTAGAATTCACCGATGATCAAATGACTGATGGACCTGGACACAGAGAGTAATTCTATGATATATATATATATATATAGTCTAAAAAAATACACTAAAAGCAAGAACTAAACTTGGCTAAAACCGTGTATTCAAAAACTAAAAAAAAAATAAAAAAAATTCAAATATATATATATATATATATATCTAAATATATACAACTTATTATAACCAACGTCAACAAATTGTGTCCTTACAGCATTTACAATAGATATGACAAACCTGTCTTCTTAGTGTAAAAGAACACTACAAAGGTGAAAAATAGCAAACATTTCAATTACATTACAAAACTAGAAAATTTTGCAATAACATTTATACTTCACATCTTAACCATGAATACACATTACCTAAGTATTCAAATCTGTAACAAGTACGTATAAAGAAATAACGTGGAGAAATCTCTCACGTGATTTTTTTTTCAACTTTCTCAAGGCAAGTAGTAGTTGTCAACATGTATCTTCATAGGAAAGGTACACACTATCCCCAAACTACAAAGTGAGCTGCCAAATAATAAACTGATCGAGATTGACAAATAAACTTCTGTAACTGTGAAGCACTCCATATTATTACTTCTGCATAGCGTATTAGTGATCAGTTTTGGTAATGATCAAATTTTACAATTTCAACGATTCTTTACGACGGGACTTTCACCGATACCTTTTCAGTTAAACCAACCCATACTGTTTGTATGTTCAAATATGTTCAACTCGTTAGATCAATCGACGGTAAAAAGTTATTGTGGTATGACAAATACCTCTGAAATATTCTGATGGCCCTTTAATATGGTGTTTTATTTTTTACCAGATAACATCCACATATTCTGACTCTCGAGCTAGGATTGGAGCAAGGTAATTTATAGTCCTACAGAGGACTTTCAAATGAAAAAGTATTAAACAAACACGAAAAGATGCGTCTTTACCATCTCGTCTGTTCTAAAATTTAGTGTTAAATTGTTATCACCACACGAACATGCTGATGTGGCCGCAGGTGCCACTATGCAATTGATTAAATCAATGACGCAAAGGAGAGATCAATATCTGTAAAACGGCAAATGCATTATTCAATGCCTAAATTAATGTATATTAAACAGAGAAAAAGTGGTTGATACCAATTAATCTGAATTAATGAATCTATTGAATTTATCTCACTTAAACATGATCTTACGATAGACTGATAAGGACGAAAGACTGATTAGACCCACTCTCCTACTGTGTGTATTGCGTATGTGTGTCAATCACGTCTTGGAAAAATTTAAGTACATGTAAATATAGAATGATGTCTGCTTGAAGCTTCAGCTAAGGTTCATTGTACTTTTGTTCATATACAAACGATAAGTGTAAGGCATAAAAACGAAAGTACTTGCCACTTTGTCTTAAACGGCGCCTGATTAAAAGTTAAGTATTCACCTTCACATATCTTAATGCCAGTTAGTGGACTGGCCATATAACACATGGTTGAAAACAAGTCATCCAATGACAATGGAAAACTTCATTATTGACACTACCGTTCATTGTCTACGAAAAGCTTCATTACTGAAAGTACACTTTCTATAATTCACAACACCATTTAAAATACGTATTAAAAAGAATCTGGGAGATTTGAATACGGACACTGCCTTGCCTTTCTAATCAGGGTACTACAATAAAATTGGTATTTTCAAGTTTTTATGGGTGAGTGTTCTGTACAGCAGAGAAAAAAGACCATAGTCACCTCCATTAGATTAACAGTCGCCATGATCAGATTTCCCTTTGCTGAAGTTAGAACCATAAATAATCTGCCTTGATTGTTTCAAATGTAGTAAACCTTTCGACAAAATACCAGAAAATGACGAATTGCTGTACTGGAAACTTGGACGAATTGAAGATTTGACTGAGGTAATTACAGACATTTTTATAGAATCTGCTGTTCAGAAACATTGCCAAAATGTTTGTTTTAAAATTGAGCAACAGATGACATGTCCAGCCAAAGTTCGTTGGTTAAATCTTTACAGCTTTTGTTGTGAGTTCATCTAGTCCAGAACTTTACAAAGTAAAGTAAAGACATTTTTAAGGACCTTTGTAAATAATTTCTACTTAATTCCCAAAAGTTGCTCCACCTATGTATGATAGGACATAACTTTTGCAAATGTAAACTGCAAACTTTTTCTCTCCATTAGAAAGCAAGAACGCCTACATCTCTCTCTTTGCAAATTTGTTTCGATATTCTTCGCAGCAAATTTCTGTACTTTTCCAAACTTAAGCTGTCATTTTTTGGTTACAAGCAGCACAAGAACATAATTCAAAACATACCGTTCTATTTATTGAATTAAAGAAAATCCTGTTTCAGCTTTTCCTTCATCAATATAACTAGGCTTTGTTGTTTTTGAAAGGAAAATTTCATCTGAACTGATTTTATGGCTAATTATATCGTGTTAATAATGTATAAGGTATATTAAAACTGGTTTGAAATAGTCATACATGAATATTAAACCTGTATTTTTATCGCAAAAATTGAGCTGGTAGATTTTAATAGTGTACTCTACTGAAAGTGATATGCACGTCTCTTTATCATTGTCATAAAGAATAGAATCTGTCGCCCGTAACTGCCTTTCATTGTTATTTTTCTACTCTTGCCGTTTTCTGGAGCAGAAAAAAATGAAGAAGCAAAAACACTTTCTACAGAAGCTTCGATCATACCGTAAGGTTAGTTCCACTTGTATGAAATGCCAAAATACCTCATTTCCTAGACCTATCCGTACGAAAAGTGAAATGGGGAGGAGAGACGGGTTCCTTTAGAACATTTTATACCTAGTATCTGGCAATTACATTAGATAAGAGTTAAATCATAATCAAATTTAATTGGGATGAGACAAACCATGTTCATTTTGACTTCAGTTGTCTCAGTCTCAGTGTCGTATGTTAAAATGCCCCATGATAACAGGAAAGATTCCTCCCGTAATAGACATCCCCCTGGGGTATCTAGTAAGGAGCAAAACCCTCTCCCCCAAAGATTACTCCTGAGTAATTCATCATGCTCCATACAGGTGATGATTTAAACTATTTTAAGCGTACCTTGCACAACACGCATAACTCTGCTGATTCCGTTAAAGTTCTCCGTTTTGTATGGTGTACCAGTTTTTAAAACTTGACTGCATAGACAAAGTTGATCGTGATTATTGAGCTTGATAGAGACCCTACGTGATGTTGCAATTCGTACGCCGTACAGGCGCTTCGCCACATTTTGTGGTCGCGTTGGGTCGTAAAAAGACTCCCTCAAGACCTTAATGATTACAACAGAGAGAGCGAAGCCTTCAACTAAAATTCGAAAAGTCGGGAATGATGACAGGTGCCCCGTAGCCACATGGAATTTCTTGGCCGTGTTCCCCGTCCCTCCTCTAAAGAAATAATATTGAAGCCTTCGCATTCGTCACAGATATGGTAGAAATGACCTTTGCTCTTGCAAATCTAGGTTCGTTGTTATTAGTTTTTTTTTTCATGAATGCAGAAAAAGAAAACAATGGAACCACTTTTTAAGAAATCATTACAGACAATCAATAACCCCGGAAAGGCAAAGAGTCCTTAATTAACAATAACATGTGCACGGTAGGGAGAAAATGCTTAAGATTATTGACCTTAAGGGGCAGAAAGCTCATTGAATCTAGAGTTCTGCATCAGGTTGATCATAGATGAACACCGATGTTGCCTACGTAGCATATTCCTTGGTCAGACATATGCCGTATCATGGTTTAGGATGACTTAAAGAGGGGTCCAGCGAGTCGAGTCCTCTGCGCGGCCGGGGTAACACAGGTAATATTCGCGTCATCTCTGTGACAAGTGATTGGAGGTTATGGTATACTTTTCGTTCTACAACCTGCTCATGGGACCTCCATTTCAATCCGCCCTTATACAAAAAAGTGATTTTTCCCTGTCTTTAGCCTATTGGCAAAAGGTTGCGATGGTTATGACCTTCTTCTGCACAATTAGCTGCTAAACCGAGCAACGACATGAATTAAGCCACAACTCTCTGAATAGTACAACTTTCTGTTAAGCAACAAAAAAGGTTTTGTTTTCTGTACCTGTATGATAGTTTACCTTAGCTTTTTACGGTGTGGGAGTATACTTTCCATTATCAACTAGACAGATAGTCCAATTAATGGTTAACTGAAGAGGAGGTAAGTCCAGGAAATGACTAACAGCTGGGGACAATCCATTCAAGGTAGCTTTGACACCGTCTGCCATGAGTAGGTTATTCGGGGAGATCTATGGCAGCTCCCTGATCTATTCAAGTTGATAATCTATTTCAGCTCTCTGATATACATGTTTCTCGTTTCTCATTTTCATGCGGGCCTCTGTGCGAAAGTAGAGATTCATCTGCCTCCACTTTGAGTTTATGACGTCATCTGTAAATTTTCTGTAAGACCTCACCCTTTCAGTCAGAACGCTTGACGGCGTCTATTTTGTTCTTGACAGGTGGAATTCAACGCTGAAATGAGACGTATCGTTTCACACTACATCAAAGCTGATGTGTGGCATGTTCTAGGTCAAAATCTTGAAATTCCTAGACACATACGCATGATTATAGAAAGAAACAACGATGATCTCTTTAAAAAAACATTTGATCTTTTAGGCCAATGGCATCAAAGGTTTGGGAGTGATGCCACTCTTGGCGTAAGTATATTTAGTACAATGAAGTACGCAAAGAATTTAAGAAAGCTGCCTGATAATACGGAATGCAAGTACAAAGCCGTTCATAAAAACCATTTACCCATTGTTCGACTGAACAGTTCACTCTGTTCTTGTAAAAATATTACAGTTTAAGTCAAGATTTAGCGAAAAAACACTTTCTTTGAACGTCCCGAACATGTACAGTTTGTACGAAGTAGAGCAGTTATAGCATTCATCTTAGTTTTTTCCTCTTTCCTCTTTTCTATTCTTCTCAACGGTTTAAAAACTTCATTTTCGGACTTTGCAAATACCCGTAGTTTTTAAGTATCATATCACCTAGTTTCTGTGTATCAGTTACGGTTTACGATTGAAAAAAGCCACTTGAGAGTTACCACAACGTAGACCTATGTAGTGAATGGTTTCTTCCACCAAAAGAAATAACACCACGTAACACTCCACATCATAGAGTAGGAAGCTGCTCACACCTAGGAGGCTGAACGTTTTGGACAGCCGTCATGAGAAGGGGTATTACCCCCTCCCATATGGGAAATTTTTAATATCTGAGAGTCCTTAAATGCAATCTGGTGCAAATATGTTGTGCACACTTTAGGGAAAATTACTGCAAATATTAGTTGTTGAGGGAACAAATAAGGGGGTTTCATTCTGGGGGGCGGTTATACTGCTTATACGATTATGCTCCACATCACTATTTTGCATAGGTATTGTGTAGGTTCAGAAAGCTTCAAGTTATGAAGAAGTATATTCTTACAACGGGAACAGGTATAGAAGTTTCTGCAAAGAACTTTATTCTTTAACAGCTGAGAAGAGGACCTCCTTTTGGTTCAATGACATCGTAACATTTAACATTTTTCTTTTTAGTTTCTTCTCGATGTACTTGTATCGGTTAATCCAGAGAATCTCTGTGTCATTCTGGAACACCTATCAAAGATGGAGCTCACGCCATACCAGGGAGCTTTCTTCTCAGGCTATGAACACGTGCGTTAACATCAAGCAGATATCAATCGCTCCTGACCAGTGGCGCCGCCAGGATTTGGTGATTGGGGGCACTGCAGATGACTCTGTAATGCCACCTCAGTTAAACCCCCTAAGTCTGCGTAAATTGTTCCTTTTTTATGGGTACCTGCTTTCGTATACAGCAGCGTGGAATCCTTTCTTTGTCACTACATAAAGGTACCGTAGAAAGGGAGAGCTAAGGGGAGGAAATGTCCCACTCCCCTTTGAGGGATTTTTGTTAAGTAAAGGTTGCTTAGATGCAAAATGGTGCTATCTTTGGGATATTTTAAGAACTGATCATATATATGGCTGAAAAATATCCATAATTTTGTGAATTTTATTTTTTGGTTTGGTGGAAGAGGAGCGTATGCGCCCCTGCGATTGTATTCAGCAGTGTGGGATCCTTCCTTCGACACTACATAAAGGTGCTTTCCTGGGAGAGAGTTTGAAAGGAGGGGTGTCTTCCTCCCCTTTGAGAAGTTTTTGTTAATTTAAGGTTGCTTAGATGCAATATATATATATATATATATATATATAATGTTTTGGAACTGATCATATATGGCTGGAAAATATCCATAATTTAGTGAATTTTAATTTTGGGCTAGGTGAAAGAGGTATGGGTGTTGTCTAAGAGAAGGGTATGCTGTCAACAAACCTCCTGAAATCCTCCCCCCCCCCCCTTGGCTACTTTAATGCCCCTACGCACGTAAAAATACGTGCCTGGCGTCCATAGAAACATTCTTGGACTATTACGAAAATTTTCCTATGCTTTATTGTGCGTTATAAAAGGGTATCTAAGGCTGATGGACACCGATATAGGGCCTCCTGGAAGCTCTGGATTAATTATATAAAATGAGCACTGACATGCTTATCACCTGAAATCCAAATAATACTATAGAGTATTATGTCCGCGATCGGTGCCTTGTGTGTTATCTTTCCATTTGGCGGACAACCTAATATACAATAAGTGCTATCCATACGTTTGTAGGCCAATGGAATTTTAGATTCGTATTCTTCGGGTTGGATTGACTTGTACTGTAAACACAAAGGTAACGATGTGTACTTTCGTTTTTGTCACATATTGGTGTCACTTGCGCCACATACGTGATGTAGCCACTTCATTAATTTGCTAAGGCAATTGAATGTACTAGACTCAGTGTTAATATGTAATGATGTGCACTTGTGCTAATATCGCCAATTCATAAATACTTTTTGAGAGTCCTGGCCTCTGATTGGACAATTAGCCATGTGCTAATCCAGTATAGAGACATAAGGTGTATGGAGAGGAACTTTCCGATCAACATTGTTATCACAGCTGTGATAATAAACAGTTGGTCTATTTATAGATCGAACGTGCAAAATAAACCAGGTACGGGCCTAACGTAGCTGTAATTTTTTGCTCCTATAGCTGTTATATTGAAATTAAAAATATTCTGATTGACAGCAATGTTTGCTTCACATTTAAACAAATAATCAGCTTCTACAGATGAAATTCCTGGCCTTTTCAGAGGAAATTCAGGGGAGTATCACTTTGAGTAGTCTAATTTATTAAGGGTATCAAATTATCGTCTCCTTGTTTTGGTACAAAGGGTAGTTGATCAGAAGAAATTACACCACGCTTTGCAATACTTAAAGACCTTTCTCTGAAATAGACAATCAATTCAATATTGATGAAAAATGCGCAGCATCCTGTTGAATTTTGATTTGTTTTGATCGAAATGATCTTGATAATGATGTCATAGGCCTAACAGAAGGGGCTGCAAAGCGTATAGCCTAGCCCTAATAATAATCGTGATTTCTCGAGGTCTAAATGAGTCATTTTGAAGGCGATCTGCAGAAAATGTCTTCATGAATGATCAGTTTGGTTCTGTATTGGATTTCACTTTTGCAGGCAAAAAAAAGAAGAAAGTCACTAACCTTAAAAGGTCACTCTTTCATATTCCAGATAGATGACTCTAAAGAAATTTAGCACCATAATTTATTCAAGTGTGATTTTCAATCTAAAATACACGGCATAAACTGCCCATGGAGAGAGGGGTTACCATCCAATGGGCCTAGGCCTACTGGCAGTACAAAAACACTGCATCATAAAACTTCATCCAGCTTGCAATGCAACCGTGTCAATATTGTCAGTCCACTGAAGTGAATCAAGTTTTGATCTTCATTGTAGAGACTCCTTCGCATCGCAAAAGTGAGAGATTAACAATTTAATTGCAATTGGCACTCTCAGGTAAGGTAGTTTCGCCTCTAAGTTGTACTGACTTAGCGTTCGAAAGCAACGTAACGTTAGGTAGGCTAGACCTAACGTAAGCCTAACGTTTATAGTGTGTCGAATGCCACGGTGAGCAAGAGCACCAAAACTACAGATCCCAAAGTAAATCTTGTTCTCCAGATGCAATTTCAATAGGACTGTCAACGAGTATGTTTTTAATTTGTCAAAGTGAATGGAAAACAAAACTTCATTTCAAATATGACCTCGCTCAAAATTCTCCAAAAACGCTCGTTCGAAAAGAGACAGATGTGACTGTCTCAGTACAGTACTTTAAACTTTTCAAAGCTAGCGCACAGTACAACTAGCAGCAGCCCAGCATGCACTGCATTTAGGTAGCGCATGGTACCTGTAGCCGACAGCCCGTACTAGTTGCACTCCATTCAAACTATGTAATGTTATGTATTTGTCTGATAGTCGCCGTGTGCACCTAGCCTGTGAAAGTTTACACAGCTCGGGAGAATAATTCATGATTAATGAAAATTGTTAAAAAAGAAAGCTTTTTCGCTTTTTGGCTACTCCAAATTAAAGTATTTATGAATGGGAATAAAGTCATGGTGCCCATGTCTCTATATCAGATTCGAACATGCTATTACGTCACGCATATAGGCAGAGACCCTCGGCTGCGCCTCGGGTCTCTCAGCCCATATGCGTGACGCCATAGCCTGTTCGAATCCGATATAGAGACATATGCACCATTGACTAGATTCCCTAATTAACGCATTAGAGACCGAACAGGCTTAAAGGCACTCTAAAGGTGTAGGGCGCGCGCGTTATCATACCCACATCAAAAATGTTATAAGCATAGATACCAAACTCCCGAAAGTACACAGTTATGGAAATTTACTCTTCATGGAGATGGAAATTTACTCTTCATGGAGATGCAAATATCAGTGCGGAAGTATGGACTTGACACACGCGCCTTTTAATTCGGTGATGTGCACAGGAACGCATTACAGAAAACGCCATTGTTAGAACAGCGCAGATTGCGTGAGTATTGTATACGCACAGAATACACTTCCAGGTATACCGAAAATATAATACTTGATCCGCACTTTTGTGTGATCAGAAAATGAACGCGCAAGTAGTTGCTTTCACTTTGGGACCGCGTGAGAAATTAAAAGCCGATATAAAAGTCTTTAAAGGTTGCATTCCCCGCATTCTTGATACTAAACGTCAACAACAAGAGAGGAAAGTAAGTGTCCAGGTATTTTAGTGTTTTAAGCTCAGGTACTGTGTATGCACTCAGGTATTACACGTATGTGGTTATCCATTATTGGTTAAGATGAGGTTCATTCACTGAGCAATCGTGTTGGTGTGGTTTGAATGAACCAAGGGAGTTGCAATATGCTGTATCGGCCAGATTCTTGTCTGTAATGTTTGCAGTTGACTGTGGTCTTCCAGCAGAAGATGGTTTATAACCTCTTGCATTCCTTTGTTTTGGCTGGATGATCTCCCTCCTACCCATACAGTAAATGTGAAAATGTTTCTGCGAATACAAACACGTCTCTTAAAAGTTTGAAATTAAAAAGTCAGATGTGAAGAATGCCACCGGCAATAAACGCTGGCGAAAGGTGCCGCAATATTTGGGATGGGAATCTGAGCTGTATTTTTAGGTGATATTGTATGTCAATAAGAAAAAAAATTTCAGGATTGTATCGTATGAAATAGTTGCATTATATTGGCATCAATACCATGCATGTCTTTAAAAAGAGAGATGTGAGATTCGAATGAAGTTGGCTTGTTGTAGAAACAGTTGTCAAAAACCATGTATTTCAATCATTACATTATTATTTTATTTCAAACCAAATATGAATAGATGCTGTTTGCGATATTTGGCCATTCGTATAAACGGCAAATTTATTGGTTTTAATTTTGTCGTTTCATTTTATCAATCAATCTTAAATGTAACTCAGTCTGGCATTTTTATTTTCATTTTGGGAAATTTAATAGGATTTAGTTGTTTACAATTTTTATTGCTTTGTACCTGTTAAAGCTAAAAACACTTACAAAGTGATAAGTTTGCTTGTTTTCTATGCATAAAGGTTTTTAAAAATAGCAATTACAAAGGATTGTGAGACAGAGTTTTGGTACGCTTCGTTATTGATCACAGTAAAATGCCACTGAAAAAACGACGCCCACCAAAATTCTATCCCATAATCCTTTTTAATCGCTATTTGAAAACTGGTCCATTGGAACTTAATCTTATCTTTATTAGGATCAGCTTTAAAGCTAAGTAACTTATCTTGGCTAAATTAAGTGAAACGTGTTGTTTCAAATATTTGACTACTTGTATTAGCGATAACTCTGATTGGTTAAATTTTGTTGTTTTCATTTTATTAATTTCAAATGTAACGCAGTCTAGTATTCTTATTGTTATTTCGGGGAATTGAATTAGTTAAGTTGTTTCAATTTTGCTTTGCTTTTATCTGCTACAGCTAAAAAGACTTACAGTGTTACAAGTTTACTTGTTATGCATGCATATGAACTTACACTTAACTTCATTCGGATTAGGTTTAAACCAAAGTAACTTCTCTCGGCTTAATAAGGTAAAACTTGAAAAAAAAAACAATATTGAGGTTTTCATATCCTTTAGTTTGGTAAAAGTTTTATGTAAATAAAATGCAACAGAACAGCTTGACCTTAGTAAAAGTAGGTATGAAAGAACGCACAGAAGGCTGCGGAAAATTGGTTGCTTAGTCTAGAATTTTGAAGCTTTGACCTTCATAATATTTAGAGTCATTGATTATGAACAGTGATATGACCAAGCTTTTTCAAGGGGAAGTGGGAGGAGGCCAGTGAATGGCATGCTATTGGCACAACGTAGCCCCTACATACCTGACGTATCCGGTCAGTGCTGATTTAGGTTATTTCGGGATTAACATAGAAGAGTTGCATAGGGCGCGAAATATTTTAGGGACGAAGGCTGATCTGTACTGAATAAGAGAATGAAAGGATCAACTGTCACTTCGACTAACAGTGCCTTCGGAATGCGTGTAAGATTGTCATGGCTGAACCATTTAAGTCCCAACTTCCAAATTTTCTCAGGTAATTTTGGATGTTATAGCGCGAAAATCCTGCAAAGTAAAAATTATTGAGCGGCTGCACCCCCCCCCCACCCCTCTTCCGACTGACCGGAAGAATGCTGATCTGTCCTGAATGAGAGAATGAACGGACCAAATGTGAAGTCAACTAACAGTGCCAGTCGGTATGTATGTAAGGTTATCAGGGCTGAAACGTTCAACTCCTGAATTTTCCCATGTAATTTTGGACGTTATAATGCAAAACCCTCCAAAGTAAAAGTTACTGAGCTCCTCGGCCCCGGTTCTGAATGCCCTGATTTACCACGCGTTGTCGGCGGACACAAGGGAATAATTACCTGACTGACGATTAGATAGATTCCGGATTTTTTACACAAAACTGAGTGTGTAGTGTACGTTCATGCATTACTTTGTGCATCCACGTCTTGACTGGTAGATGAAGTTTTACTATTTAGCTAATAAATGAAAACTATGATAAGAACACACTAATGACACCGTGGCTTCAGGACTCATTTCTGGGCTTTGAAGCATGGAAGCCACGTCCCCATAATAGAGATCTGTTGCACCTGAGAGGTAGTGAGCGTGGGAGGATTGTAAGAGCAACATCGAAGCCATTGGAAGCTTTGGGGTGTTAACAAAATTGTGGGGATAGAGTGAAGTATTCATCAATATCCAAATGGCATTTGATCAGTACTAAACTGACCACAAATTACAATTTGACATTTTTTAGAAAAGCGAATATAATGACAATCTTCAATGGTAATACCGTATTATATAAATTATATAAATAAACATCCTTAAAGAGATCATTTGTTGTAAAATAGTCGCCTGTAACAAAAAATGAAGGGTTAACACACGGTATGCATATTTAAGAAATCGCTTATATTTTAGCCTACTTTCAATTAAACTGACCATGTAAGAAAACGTAATTTCTCCACCAGCTAGGCAGGAAGGAAAATTAGAAGGGTTTACCCTCCAAACATACAGAGTCAAAGATGTAAGTACTATGCAAAGTACAAATAGTCAAAATGCGACGTAGGGTAGATTTTGGAGAGGAAAAAGTTGTTAACAAGGATCGTGATATTATTCATTACAGAAGACTAACGTTGTTACTAAAAATGAACAAACCTTTCAGGTACCAAGGCAGATCTAACTTAAAAATAATTATTAGATGCAAGGAGTCGAAAAGAGGACAACCTCCTCTACCACACCCTAGTAGCAGAGGACGTGAGAAGCAAAGCAACTAATTAGCCAAGAGAACCACTTTCGTTTATGAATAAGGTATCTTCCCGTGTTATTATTTAAATGCATGATAAGGCTGAAGGGATGAAACCAATTTCTTACATTCTAAATGAAAACACCAAGTTAAGTGTCAGAATAAGTTTTAAGTAGTTTTTAAAATTGGTGGAAGGTGTAATATTGTCTAAAAATTGACATTGATACTATACCTTTAAGACGTAAGTAATTGTTACAGTTTATGAAATGGGCTTACATAACTGTCAACGGTTGTTGAAAACATTTCAATGACGAATGATATTGTTCAATAGATCATGCATTTTACCCTTCTTTCCTCCAGCCTTAAATACATATATACTAAAAGTTGGAATGATTAAAATGGGAAATTTTGCTTGTATTTTAGGAGAGGTTTCATAAATGCACAAAGAGTTTTCTATATTGCAAGGTATTTCATATAAAGAAAGGGGAAATTACGAGAATTTGATAACAGTTAAAGTTTGCATGAAAAGGACCTGTAAGAATTGAATATGTTTTTTTAAGATAAGTGCATCTTATTGTCTGTTCAAATAATCATACAAATAGTGATGATAAAGAACGAATGATGGCAGTGGCTTATGAGTAATGGAGGTCAAGGTGTGATACTGGGTTACCGGCCTTAAGGTGGTATTGTGATCCTCTGGAAATGTAGCCATATTTTACCGTCGGAACCGATTCTCCATGTAAGAGGAATTCACACTTGATCTAAACTGTTGAGTTGGTTAGCCATTAAATGTAAAGTTATAATAAGAAGGTTTAATTTACCATGTGCTTCCTAAATAGGTGTGGTGTCTATAGATTCATTAGAAACTCGTGGTCACAGTGAGAAGCTGCAGGAAAAATCTTGTTGACTAAAAGTCAGGCACTCATCATCCCAAATACATTTTTGGTTGGGGAGACAATATTTTCAGTTGAGGACTGCTCTTGATTGACATCAATTTTAAAAGATTCATAGTACCTCACATTTCACACAATGCAGAGAGAGTGTTTTGATTGCATAGAAGGGCCTTGTATGCTCACCAGGATGTGCCTTAAGCAATTAACTAGTTTTGTGTCTACACAAGGAGGAGCTGAAGACACTTGTGGAACGGGCTAGAAGTAACTTGGTTGGGAGAATTGGAACTGTCTGGGATGACAAAATTCGCCTTCAAGGTGACGTATACAGCTTTCTTTGTAACGTTATCGATGTTTAGAATAATTTACAAAAGAATGTGGTTTCTATTGGTTCTGTGGTTCAGTTTGAAAAGAATTTAGATAAATTTTGGTTTGCTTAACAGATTAATTTCAATTATAAAGATGGCTGACATACACCATATGCTGTTAGCTATAGCTAAGAACCCATAACTTGATGACCAGAATCCACAGGAGAAAGAGATGAATATTATATATACATATATATAAATTCTTGCATGCATCGACTATGGTTCGGAAGGTATATGCCAGGTGTAAAATAACAATGTGTTTTTAGACCTTCTTTTCCCGTTATCCCTCCTGAATTATTTATCCAAAAGCACTTTTGAAGTTCTTTGATCTGTCACCTATTCTTCTTAACTAAATTATTATTTTCATTTCAAATTTATGTCCATGTACGGTGGTGAAACACGGTGAAGGTGTTCGAGTCCATTAATCATTTGTTGTAGAATTTGAAGTAGAATTCATGAATTTATGTAAAAGTTGGGAATTTCACCTCATTTCACGTTATTCAGTCAATGTTCTCTTGGGTCTGTTGTGCGATACGGCTATAGTGACAAGAGGAGAGAAGTACAATGTAAGTTATGCCCGACAGGGACCAACTTGCCCGGACAATTGACCTTTATTAGCTTTTAATAATTATACCGATTCTTTTTAGTGAAGGATAACCCAAAAAATTTTCGCTCGCTTTGCAATTTCACACTTTAGATTCTGGTGAAAACATTAAATCAGCTCCGAAACTACGTTCCTCTAGTATATACACCCATCTTTATGAAATATACGTCCCGCAATGGCATGGTTTAGTACACAGATTTTCTTCAGATCCCTCCTCACCATCCCCTTGACGGCATCGGGGCTGTCGGGGCCTCAGGTCGCTGCCTCTGCCCGTCTGGCCACCTGTCGGGCAAATCCTGGCGCCATCCCTGGCACTCAAAATTTAGAAGTAGCCTACAGAATGATATTAGAAGAGAATTTTTTTCATTTTTTTTTTTTTTGGTCGTTTATCAAAGGATAGAGCTCTTCCAATTGTCCTCCAGTGAATAATCAGACAGGATGCTATCAATATCAATATCTGTCTCATATGGTGCAGGTAGGCCTACTATCATTAAGTTCCCTTAGCCCTTCGCGCTAGTCACTTTAAACATCTGTAATGGTAAACTATATAGGTTTAAGGATGAAACAGCGCTGTTAACTTTTGCGATCATCTCAAGCAGCCTTCTTGACTGGCCTCGTGATCTTTAACGTAGTCCTGTCAATGTATGTGACACATACTGTAGCACACTGCAGCATTCAACGCATAGAGGATAACCTGAACTCTCCGTCACTGACACCGAATTTTACAAAATCTGAAACAAACGAAACCTGATCAATAAGGCCTCTAGAACCAATTTAGGGCGGTCTTATTAGCTTATGTTGCAGGAGCTCTGCCCCTGGACCCCGCCAGGGGCCCTGGCGCGGGCCCCTGGACCCCACGCGTGCAAACTCGCGCTTCGCGCTCGTGGTGCACCTTCGGTGCACTTGTCACACCCCTCCATGTCAATCGGGGGAATCACAGGTTGTGCCCCCCCCCCCTTCGAAATCCTGCACACGCCTCTGGTTGTCCATTATTTCCCCCGAAGGCAAAGGACGAAAGCATTGCCAAAGTTGGCGCCCGCATGATGGAGATATACTTCATGTACCCTCTCCCCTTTGTAAGAATACACTTTAAGAATAAACTTTGAAAGTATGTTGGGCAAGGGTAACGTGTTTTGAGCACAGCAAGCCTCCTTGCTTTGTCTCTATACAATAATTTACCTCTTTGCAGTAGCCTAATAGCTGTGAGACATGGTTACTGACATTTAGGTTTTGCCTGGGTCAGTGTTTGATCTCAAAACTTTTTAAGGTAAGTCGTAGTGTAGTTTGTGACGTGTTATATATGTCATTTATGGCCTGAGCAAAATCTCCTGGGTGCAGCTCATGACACTTCAAAGGTATTCTAGACACCATCTAAACGGAGCTCCAACATCAGTTGAGGAGTTGCGTACCGAAAATAGATTGCCGGAAATGACCATTCCCAGACAGGGTAGCATCTAAGCATTCTTTCTTTGAGATTTTATATTTTAGAAATTACTCTTCAGAAAGGAAAAAGTCGATGGAAACATTGTAGTCCTTAAAATCACTTTTAAAAAGAAAAATAGGACCTTCATGTGATATTGTTGTATATGCTCTCTGTTTTACACAGTTAAAGGTAATCACGGGCTCTTCCCTACAAGCATGCTAGGGCCCGGCGTAAATCAGACTAAGGTATGTTCTGTGCATTGTGCAATTAGGGCAACAATGCCCATTAACCGTCAAGGACAGATCCGGGGTTAGCAGGATGCGGTTTTCGTAAGGTCGAGAACCTACATAAAGGTGCGTCTACGTACGTATCTTCCTTTTTGCACTAAGGAGAATTCACGCCTATCGGTGTCGAACAGGATACTTTGGCATTATATTGCTACACACTCCAGTCATTAGAAGTCATAACATCCACGATCATGTATATGCAGTACTTTAATGAGAGGTTAAAATAAATCTCGTTTTCGATGTTTGACTGCTATATCTACGATTCGTGCAAAGAAGCAATTGAGACAGCACACTAGTGACTAATGAAATCAGACGAAGTGATATGGACATATCGCCAAAAGGAACTGAAACAGACAATGTGTGTCTAATGATTTCCATTACCGTAGTCCAGATTTCCTGTAAACTTCTGGTGCAGGTGACCCCTCTCTGAAACATTTACACACAATAAGGCCCTGAATTAAACTAGTTACAGTTTCTAGTCTAGCGGCGAATTTGAAAAAGAGCTCTAAAAATTGACTTACCCGCTACCGATTTGTAAAATATAGCGACTATGCTAAAACTATTGTTTATAATGTAACTTTAAATTTTAGGTTGGTCTGCCACTTTTTAAAAGTTCCCGAACATGCAAATTTTCAAAGTCAAACGTCAAAAAGATCAATTTTTCAAATTTGTAGTATTTTTTACACACTTTAATATGACGAGACTTATAAAATGCTGTGAGTCAAAATGAATAATTTATACAGTCTTAAAGTGCTCAGAAGATAATGAAAATAGAAGAATTAAAAACTGTTCATAGGGTGTTTTCGTAGCCTTGACAAAGAAATTTGAATAACCGGCCTAGACACGTTGAACGGTTTGTTTTCAACACCTTTCAATATCAGTTCTAGACCGTTGGTGAAGGCTGAGAAGAAAAACGTCCAGACAGTGGTGGCCCCAGGTGGGAAGGGGGCAGGGGGCCATGGCCCACGTCGGGGAAGGCTGCCCCCGGGGAAATTTCCCCGGTTTCGTTGGGAGCTACTATGTATACGATAAAATATGTAGTCCCCGACAACGGGCAGTCGCCCCGACGATTTACTTAATTTTGGTCTAAATTTGGGCAAATTCTTCAATAACCCCCCCCCCCCCCAAAAAAAATCCAATTCTCTTCGTAAAACCCAAATTTGCCATGGTAAAAGCCCAAATTTTTTTTCAATTAAGAGCCCAAGATTTTCGGCGCGCTTCGCGCGCCAAAATTTTGCTTCAAACATAGTTTCGGCACTATATCGCCCTTATCGAGGCTTCGGGTTGCTGCCCCCCGTCGGGGAGCTTGGCCCCCTGTCGTGCAAATTCTGGCCTCACCCTTGGTCCAGAAACTGTCCCACGCGTTCTGTAAACTATGGAAAAGGGATGTTCTAAATACAACCTTTGAATGTTTCTTTAGTTTCCGAACATAGTTTTAAAGTCAAAGGTCATTAAAGGTCGTACCCTTTTAAGCTTGGTCTGCATTTTACTTTTTTCCCCATAAGGACCCTTTACAAAATCATATGACTTCAAACAACATTTATTAAGATGTTTTAAAGCAACTTTGTCAGGGGTGAGGCCAGGTGGGGTGAGGAGGCCATTGCCCCTTCGAGAAAGGTTGAGGTCTTCGTCGGGAAAATTTTCTAATCTTCTTTAGGTAGAATGAGTGTGTGCGATGAAGTTTTTAATCTCCGACGGCGACTGGTCGTCCCAGCAGTTTAGTTGAGTTACTCTCAAAGATTCCTATTTTTCAAAATAAATTGCAAACATCACCTTTTACATTTACTTCAATAAAAAAACAAATTTTTAAATTTACTTCAATAAAAATACCAAATTATTGAAATTTCTTCACTAAAAGCCCCAAATTTGTGCCGCCCAAATAGCGCTGAAAAGTTTATTCACCATCCTTCCAGTAATCCGTCGCTTTTGTCCTGGTTTTGGGCTATGGCGTCCGCCCCTACCAATGTCGAGAACTTGCAGTCCTTAAAATTAAGTGGGATATAATGAAAATATTTGTAGGCCTACCATGCAATGAAGGCTATTTTCGTAGCTGTATCAGAGAAATTTGAATTTTTGTTTCGGTTGTTAGGATGTGTGGAACCATTGCATTGATTAGATTAAATGTGCGAAATCACATAGCCTACTAAATTAATTGACTTAATTATTCATTAAATACATTATGGTGATTCTGTCATTGCAATTACTATCTGTCAACATGAACTAGATCAGCGAAAAGGGGTAGGATGTAGCAATATCCCATACAAAAACAGTAAATGTTTGTCTAAATGTTTTCGAACATGATGGTAAATTTGATTACGGCAGAAAGCGTCTTTGCTCGGGAAGGCATGCAACTAATACATTTTACCGCTACAAACTGACAAAGTACGCCTTTGTTTCGTTTCAACACACATTTTTCTGCTATCTCTTTATGAGAGGGAGTTGGAACTTAGTCGCAATGGAACTTGGTCGGTCTTCAACTTTTCTTGGTAAATTTATGGGCGATGCGCATCTTTTCTCTAAGGAGCCTCGATTGGTACATTAATTGTTTCCAGCCCACCGTCATTCCGAAATCTAAATTTATCTTGTTAAACTATACTTATCCTCTCATATAGGCTACGTTTTCCGAACCATTAGATTCCTTCTGTATGGGTGTGTTTACGTAATTTTGAAAATGGGTGAGCATGAATGTCCTCATGGCCTTGCCTCCTCGCCGCTCCAGGAAATAGGATCTTCTTCACAGTTTATGCGATTTTCTCTGCGGTTTTGAAACTTTTTCTTTGGAAACATTACCTTTTCAGGCATTAAAGAGTTCCCGTTTATTGAAACGAACACAATTATATAAGAACATCTCCCATGAAATCAAACCCTTTAAAAATTAATAAAATGAGTGAGAGAGCAGAGACTCTATCAAGGTGTCTATAGTGCCTTTGTTGACAATGTGTAGACTTCGTTGTCCAGCAATCTTTTGCACGGTTCGTTCTCTTTTAATGTTGTTAGGTCTAGAGATGCTACTGATTATTAAGACTATTTAATGGGAAAATGTAAATTATAGTCAGCGGTATTGGGAACTGTAGCAGCCGGAGTTGGGACAAAAATCCTATTTCTCTAGCACATTTTGTGAATATCCGGACATTGGTCGAACAGTTTTTCGGGCAAACGGCTTAGCCTCCTCCTCCCCCTAGGTGTCCATTACACCCATCGTAAATGTTACATGAATTTAATTCATTTTGTTTACTGGTGAATTAATAATCTGTGGTTATAGAGCAATATAATTAAAAGTTGTTTCCCTGTATTGGAAAGCCAGTGAATGATTCTCGCACCGGTCTATGTTGTGTTCAAGTCTGGACATAAAATGGCACATATCCATACCAAGACTTTATTTTACTTGCAAAAAAATACTTTAAAGAAAATAATTCGCAGTTCTCAAAAAATGATCATTTTGAAATGAATTCAGTGAAGCTTGTAGAGGGGCTGTTAATACGGTACAGATTCATATATGATTTTGCTTTCATTTTGGTAAAGTTATGAAGACAGTTTTTAGGAATCACAATTAGGGATTACGTGTTTAATTCCAGCGACATCTAACATCGTGAGGTGGATATTTAGAAACAGGTTCCTTTCTACAGTTCTAAGGACGGATATTATGCTTTTTTTTAGCACAATATACGTTTTTGTCGACAAATGATTGGAGGTAAGAAACATTCAGCAAACTCGGGCTTTTTTTTGGGGAGGGGGGGAGATGCGTTGCCACCAGTTATTTTCTTAGTCTGGCAAGAAGTACATAAATTGGTTGGCTAAAACACGGGTCAACCAGATTCAGATATAGCCTGAAAGCAACCATGTGTTGACCAGTTGAACAATCGGGAGAACGGGGTACTCTGTTCGAAAATACCGCTCCACAACGTAGGAGCAGTGGAGGGACCCACAAACATTTACGCCTGGTAGGAATTGTAGGAACTCAAAAATTACCTTTGCCTTTTATGTTAACACATCTCGTACCTTGAAAATGATTTTCCCTCTAACAGTTTGGGAGCTTTCACGCCCCCCCCCCCCTTCAGCACATTGTCTGGCTAAGGGCCTGGATGAAACTGGCTCTAAGAGGGTTTGGTGATTCGGTTTTCATATGCAGATTAATGAAAGCAGTTTCAATGGACAAGATACTCAAAATGCTTCTTTTTTATGAAAAGCAAAGAATTTGTTCATTGTTTACCTCTTTGACCCATTTAGGGCAAGATTTTAGTGACCAGCCAATTTTCATAGCATGTACAGTAAATACTGTGTATCGGGTACAGCGACACATTTTGATGGTGGATCATTGTATTTTATTATTCTTACATCTGATAAGGGATTCGCAATTTTTATAATGAAAAACTCAGCCGTTCTAATTTTTCGCCTTCAGAAGCTCAACATGAAAACTGTCAGATGTTTATGGTATGGTCAGAAACCTCGTCTATATCAGAAAATCTTAATTTGTACACCACAAATGATTACTTGAAAACACTGAAGCGAAACACCATAGCCACATTTTTTTCGTTAACTTTACCAGATATGGTCACTAAATTTGAATAGTCTGCACATACGGTAGCTGACGGGGTTTTTCGTTTAGCCCTTCGCTACGGTTACCCTGTGTGGCAGAAGTTAAAGAGAGCCGATATGCAGTAAAAAATTCGACAGATCAGGGAGGTGTTATTAGCAGCTAGGTGCTAATTACCTCCCTGGACAGATCAATTTTATCCAAGAAGAGCATTATATTGCAATGTAGAACTTATAACGATCTTACCTTGTCTTTATTGAGAGACGCTTTATCTCCACGTGGCAAAACATGCATAAGATGCTTTAAAATATCATACCGTGTAAATTTGTAAAGGGGGAACACTAAAAACAATTTATTGAAAACATTCAATAAAACCATAGTAAATATTGGTAATTAAGGGTTTTATACACTGATTGGGGTTCAGGGATGTTTATTGTAAATTTATTCAGAATATTTACCACACTAGTCTCAAGGTAAAGCCTCCCACGAAAATGAACTGTAGGTGAAGCACACATGTATAGTACCAAGATTGTTGCAGTTTGGGTGAAAATGGACTAGTGACCTTTGACCCTCCTAATTATCATGTTCGGGTAAATTTAAAAGGTGACAACTAACAGAAAATGAAAGCTGACATCCTAAGGAACCTTTTAAGGGTAGGTGTCAACTTTTACAAAGTTGTACAGGGGGGTCGAAAAATTTTCAGGCTCCGCCGCTAGTCTATAGGGAAAACAAGCCAGTGAGCCGTAGTTGGAAAAAAGGCCGTGGCCAGCCAGACCTAAACCAATTGGTTAGAAACTGAGCCATAAAAAATCTCATCTAACTCTATAATTCTAACTTCCTCATGTTACAATTTTAATTCGTTTGTGGGTCCCATTTAAATGCAATGTCCTATTCTCCTAATGTCCCGGACTTGCTATCGACTAAGCTTACCATCCTCTACTGCTATATCATAAGTAAATTTTATGCAAATTGCTACAAACTAAGAAGTTCCATTTAAATTTGTAATACTGAGTCTCCTAGAAAAGTTCTTTATGAAATAAGATAGGCTATCACATTTTGGAACATACGGAACCGCAATTTTGTTTGAAAACTGAAATGAAAAGGGCATAACAATTAAAGAAGATGAACTCTTAGTGAACTCTAAGTAGCATGCCACCAGTCCAATATATTTCCTCCCTAGAAAATGTTAACCCCCACATTCAATACCTACAAATTTTAGAGAGCAGTGTAGACCATGTTACGGGAGGGATTTGTGGTGTCTATGTTTATCAAATGACTTTAAGTTCGCGATATGCAAAAAGAGAGGACAATGTAGCTATATTAGATACTTTTTGCACATGCGCACATGCTTCTGCTGTGCAAAACGACATTTTGAGTGAAGCAGCAGAGCAGGAACCACCACCGACCCTGTTGTAAAATTTCTCTTAGCTCAAAATCTCACTCTAATGCGTAAGGTCTTAGGGAGGGGGGGTTATGTTGAATAATCTGTCCTTTTTGAGAGCGATGACCCTTAAACCATCGGACAACCGATCGTTGTCGGGGATAACACAGTATCACACTCGTCTCAACTGTGTTCCTGATTTACCTTTTATTATAGTGACAATGAATTTGATATAAAGTATAACACTTTTAAGTGGCTGCCTTAAATATTCTCACTTCCCCTATGCGTAAGCCAGGGGGCGAATAGACCTCCCAGATGAGATTTGTAGCCTCCCCTGCCCCCTTTCTGTTGCCATCCCCGACTTGGCGATTTCTTAAATATTGGGGGGACATGTCCCCCTGTCCCCCCGGGATCGTCACCCATGCATGGTCCTACTCATTGAGATAGAAGAATGCGAAGAGCCGAAACAGTTTGGGTGCTAACAAACGTGTTGGTTGTACAAGTTAACTAGTTTAAAATCACGCTGGATGCGTAGCAATTATTAAACGGACCACAAAATGGTAGTTTGGTCATTTCTATTATAGCCAGAAATGGGATGTTAAAATGGTGAATGAGATTTAAGGGTTGGGAGAATGGATAATTGTAGTAGAGATTGCAAGTGGCTTTGCAACAGAAGTTTCAGAGACTTTGTCTAACAAGAAGTAATAATGAATGGGTTATAGGCAGAAGATGCAGGAAAAACTGGCTAAAAATAGCATTTTATAATATTCTGTATAAGATCACTAAAATAACACATTTTAGATCATTTTGTATATTGTAAACTTACCTGCTATAGAACAGTTTCCTTCTAACTCTCATGTCTTCTTTCCTTCCCACACTTTTATCATTCTTTTATTACACAAGTACCTTTTTGATAAACATCGATAGGGTAGCCGCCGCACCTGCAATAACGGTTTTAAAGAGCCATATCCTTCCAAATTGTCAAGGTAAGAAGATATTTTCTGACACGGAGGAATATTGGGCTAAGTGTATAGTTGCACATACAAATGCGTTATCAGCCAGTGAACCTAAACCGTGAAGCAAAAAATGATGGCGGAAAAAGACCATAAACACGATAACGAGTTAAGCAAGCAAGGACCATAGGCCTCAAGGGTTTTTTCTGTAGACTGAGCAGCTTTTGTCTGAAAAAAAAAACAAGTTCCTGTCCATGAAGCTTTCACCATTTTTTCTAATGACCCTTCCCGGGAAATATATATCTTGCCCGAAATCCGGGGACTTCAGTCCTCAGCTCCCTGCTCGTGAGAATATAGCAAACATTGTTTAACTTTTTACCGTAGTCCCTATTTTTAACCATTAACTTTTAAATGTTTTTGTTTAGTTATCCACACAAAATATAGTTCAAAAGAAAACACACTGTACAAACTTTTGTGCGCCAATAATTACGTTCACCCTTTATTCAAGCTTTTAAAATTCAGTATGTTGCAAATCATATTTTTTAATTTATGTAGTTACTGCTATTCACTTAAAACAATCAAATTGTGCGAGCCTATTTGGTTTGTTGTGCCTTCGGGTTTTTGACATAGTTTGAGCTTAGACGGCTTTCAGCCCCTAACTTATTCAAACTTAACTCTTTCATGATATTTCATGACATGCTGACCCATGAGTTTGTACCCTGAGTCGATAATTCTACCGTTTTCTCCCAGGCTGCATTCAAAACAAGAATCAGTTTACATAGAGCTATGATCAATCACTCCTGCTCTCTTTTTGATACACTTTGTGAAAAATTGAAACAAACATTTACCTGTTTAAAAAAGACAGCTGAACTAAAAAATCTCTGCCTGTTGCAGAAAAATATTATGCAATTACTGGACCCTTTATCAAAAAGAGTTTACACAATAGCCTTGGGTGAACAAATCCAAAAGAAAGAAAACTTTTTAAAGAGATAGTCAATCGGTAGTCTTCCTCTATAAATTTGTTTGTAAACACTAGTTGATTTTACATCCCCCATAAGAGCAAAAGACCACCTGTTTCCATAGGTTATTGTTCAGGACGACATTCCCCAGACATTCCGACCTGCACTAAAATATTCGGGTGTGTATGAAGTTAACTTGAAGGCACCTCTTACTAGCAAACTAAATTTACCGACTATTAATTACTCACATTGAAGAAAACGTGATTTTAAGTTATCATCCCAAGACAATCATCGTATATTCTCAGTGGGAAATGTTTGCAAACTGAAAAACTTTGAGAACAGTGACATTGACTTTAAAATTTTGAATGTGGTTAGAACCCCAGTTTCAATGTAGTTAAAGAAGTACGGTCATATGTGATTCAATTTGTGATTTTCTGATTATTTTGAGATGTGCGAATGGATCAATCGGTAAATTAAAAATGATGGCACAACCGTAAAACGTTGTAGATTTGAGACGAATAACTGGACCCATGTACCAGTTTTCTTTAATCTCCACATAATTTCGCAGTAATACGCTTTTGTATCATTCAAGACTCTGACTGTCTGAATGTGACATATATTTGTAACCAGGAGTTACCCTATTTCATAAAACAAATATTCGCCCTGCCTGGAAGTTAAGGTAAAACAGCATACCGAAATTCACTTACTCCTCTAACTTACTCCTTCCTGGTGCATGCATTTAAGCCAAAACTAAAACAAACCCTGGAGTAAACATTAAAGAGGTTTCATTCTTCCCTCAAAAAATGCCAGATCGCTATAAACAAGGAAGAATGGTATGTTGTCAACGGTTTCTGTCAGCAACCACGTCGTAGTCTTTAGAACCGCTTCTGCACAGTAATCCAAGCCGAAGACAGGTAACATCTAGAGCTTCTTTACGCTGAGTTAATAGTTAACATATTAGTAAGTGTTTAATAGTTAAAAGAATATGACGATTACGCCACATTTAGGCTTTAACTTAACGGTCTGGTGACGTGAAATTACATAGTTTGATATTTGAAGTAAAAAGCATCAGAACCTAGAAATAGCCGCAACGTCCATAAAATTCCATCAAATATTGACCATTTTACAGATTAATTTCTATTTTATACTTACATCATGAAGAAACATGAGCTAGATATGAAAGTTTGTGACGTACATGCAGGGTTTATGCAACCTTGTGTTTTTCCAGCCTTCATTTCAAGGATACTTGCAACATTTTTATGCCCTGAGGAACCTATTTTTGAAGTTAAAGTTGTCTTAATGACCAGTATTAATATCTCTCACCCAATTACAATCTATCTGATGGGTAATTAAGAAATGATTTATTAAGGCAGGCCCTTAGGCAGAGGGGTCGAGTGGTTCGTCAATGGGTTCGTTTTTTAAATCGAACCCCTTTTGATATCAAACCCCCTTGTGTAAACTAGGGGTGGTTCGTCATTTCTTATGACATCTCCCTCTTGCAATGCTGACACTGGGATTGTTACAAATTAAACACATTCCATGTCAACATTAGGATAACAGCGTAAGTATGATTACGTCATTTGCCAAATAATTTGAATTTTCCGCGCGCTTCTCGCGCAATATCATGAACTCCTATCCTCCGATGTTTAAATCGAGATAAGCTATGCTATAGGTACATTTGTTTTCTTTTGTACACCCATTTTCTT
Source organism: Holothuria leucospilota (assembly GCA_029531755.1). NCBI lineage: Eukaryota > Metazoa > Echinodermata > Holothuroidea > Aspidochirotida > Holothuriidae > Holothuria > Holothuria leucospilota. The sequence continues at coordinate 29,208,728 of CM055969.1, read as the reverse complement.
GTAATGTTTTGGCTGGTTCTGTCTGTTGTTAATTTCGAAAGATGGCCACTATGGTCTTGTCCTTATGAATATTGTAGACTAGTGGGTAATTAAAGGGGCGGATGCGGCCGCCTCTGTGAACCCTCATTTCCAGTTTAATGTTCTACTGTATTTGGCGCCCTGCGCATGACAAACGACGTTGAACTATAATGAAACCTTTTTGTTTAATCGCCCTTGTAATGGCAAAGTTTCTTTTACACTAGGGGGACTCATGTTTAAATAGACGAGAAATCCTAGCGACAAAGCTAGTATTTTACAGTGCGTATTGTTGTAATTTATGGCTATAGAACATATTGTGGTGACCGATGAACTAAAGAAGAAAATCTGCAAAACACGCTCGAACTTTAACATAGTTTACTCCGCAGTATAGGGAGTTTGTAGTTTTGTTGTAACCTCATCTCAAACTATGATGAGGGTAGAGGTCAAGTCGGGACAAGGTGGTAGAGGAGCTATAGCCACACATGATGCTATAAGTGTGTAATCCCCTTTGAAGGACAGCCTCCCGGACGGTTTACCTGTATTTACTTCTGAGGGATCCGTTACTTTACAGGAACCACAACTTTATAACGCTTTTTTACTTTTTCCTCATTTTTTTTTTTTTTTTTTGGCTGAAGATTACAGAACGAATATCATCCTTAACTACTATGCTTTACCCTCAATCACTTAATTCTTATTGTAACTGTCTCCCGTACTGTAAAAAAGGTGGGATGTGACTATTTCTTCTTCGTAGACGGGGTAGATAAGATACAGTGCATGCCATTCTAGATGGGGGTCAGTTGCCTCGACAGTTGATAAGTTTTTCTTCTAGTTTATATGAGTGTATATTTCTATCAAATCAGAACTACTGAAATTCTTGCAAATGCTTCCAAAACTATCAAAACTTTCACGGGCTTACAACCCCAGGGCTATGCATGTCTAATGCCCTGTAATAGCACCATTCCAGAGAAAGGGGTGTTTAACTTATGTCGATTGTTTTAAGGTTTATGTTATTAAGGAGAACACAGCGTTTTACTTTTGGAAGGCCTATTTCATGAATATCGAAGATTTAGAGGATTTAGCATTGCGCTTTTTTGTAGACATATTTTGTTTGAAAATTAAAAGAGTTTCTGTGCAGAGTCTGGATCTGATTTGTGGAATGAAAATTAGTATTTTTAATTCAAAATTTCGGCGCATCCCACGCAAATTCGTCACGGCAGCGTTTGTCAATCAAATATTAAGAGAACAGTAACGTGCATGATTTACAAGACTTGAAGAACAAATTTCTTGTTATAAATTCTTTTTATGCAACATTTCTCCCGCGCGCTTCGAGTGCAAACATTTTTGCTAGATCTTGAAGGTTAATACATTGAGGAAACGGCGAAAACTTACTTTATAACTTGCTTATAAATCCTAGACCCATTCAGTTATTCATATGTCCCCCTTGCTCTCTCCCAGTAGAAGATGGTCTCTAATTCTCGTTGCCCATGTAGTCCTGCTGCTGTCCCCATTACGTTATCTACACTGAGAGCTTCCCTGTGACCCCCATTGAGGTATTACCCATGAGAGCCACTCAGGGCCCGCAATAAGGCCCATGTACCCCATGTCTTACGAAAAGCTCTCCAATTGCCAATCCGAAAAGGGATCAGTTCTCTGCCGATTATTTTCTGCCAGGGTCTTTGAAACGTAAAGTGTAAATCTCTAAGATATGAGATCTCCAAATACAGTAAGACATGTATATTGAGATAGGATAGATACAGAGCATTATAAGTGGCATTTTGCAACTTGAAAGACATTTTGGCACAAATATTCTTGCTATGTCACGCGCTACGTGGTAGTACGCTCAGCTGAGATATTTTCATGAATTTCCGTTTTTTCAAACCACATCCCCGAACTCTCAACTCAAAAGCTTCCTAGAAAGAAAGGGAAGGTGCCACTAGGAAAAGCAAGGTTTTTCACATGCTTTCATGTAGTGTATAACTGTAGTATAGTGAAGTTATCTAGTGTACAAAACATGCTTGTTCCACGTGTGCTCTCAACATGGCCGCATAAGCAAAACATAACGTCATGTGACACGGTCTATTCGTGCCCCTTTTTGAAAAAACTTTCGTTTGGGCCTGAGGGTTAACAAAGGAAATGTTAACATGTGTGCAATACTCCATATTCTTATATTTGCAAAGGCAATGAGTTATCTCTGATGAGTTACGTGTCACCAAATTCTGAAGTGGTACATCTTGAAAATGGTAAAAGTTAATTGGAATAATATCAACAGATCTCTCCTTGAAGGATCTTATACTTTAACTGCCAAGTAAAACTAATTCTCTTCTGCTGCTCGTTACCATAATTGTCAATTGCATTCAAGTAACATAATGCGGGGAATTTTCTCCCGAAAGTTGTTAATACTCAAGTCAGCACAGCTGTAAGGACATTATTATTTAATTTTATGTAAAGTTTAATACCTTGTCAGGTAACATACTTAATATCTCTATTACAATTAGGTGACTAACAACTTCCTTACACATTTGGGAAAAGGTATTTTATCCGAGTAAGCTGGTAAAGACGTTTTAAATGAGCTACCAGTGAACCATTTAAAGGGGAACCGTCGGCACATTTTTGGTAGGAGAGGGACTGCAAATTCAATAGCTTTTTACCAGGATATCATAAAGAATGAAAAAAATTTATATAGTTTCTTCTGTATGAAACACAATTTGATAAGCTTCATGACTGTGCGAAAACTTTGTCAAGATCGGCGCTAACTCGAATAACAATTCATGAGAATGCTGTTTGCTGAAATGACGACCTGGTCCCCTTTAACATTCTGAAAATACTACGCTATAAAACTCTCGTCAGCGTTGTCCTGTGTAACACTAACAAAGTGATACTGTACATACATTTAGTATACAACAATCATATACCTATTTACATTAAATCGTAAAAATGTCATATACATTTGCTAATGCCAATACAAAATATAGACATCCTTATTCAATCTTTCATTTACAGCTACATCTTAAAAGGAAACTTTCACAATAAAAGGACTATCAGATATATGAAGATCTGCCCATTTAACAGAAATGACGTAGAACCCCGCTAAAGAGACATCGTAAAGTACTTCGTAGAAGTCATCCCCCGTGTAGATAACGCTGCATTCTGTTACTGCGTGCCGACGTGGTCCACGTATTGATACGCTTAAGGAACCATCACCTGCGTCTTGTGTACAGACCTGGATGCAAGAAACACACCATCCATTGTTACAATTAATGTAATTGTCTTTGAATGTCAATCACTCAAACCAGTTTTCTAAGAAGTATTATATAAAACCTAGGTTCTCAATTTGCCGCCATTTGTTGCTGGCGGTGGCCTCTAAAATTATTTTAAGAAACAAACCAAACTTTGAAGAGGTAAGTAAACTATGTAATTCAGTTTGTCTACTACAATGGAGCTACAATGAATTGCACATAAAAGCGGTTCTTGGTCCGTACTCTCTGAGAACCCCTGGTGCAGAATTCCAGCCATATTTTGCACTTCCAGTTTTTAAACTTTGCAAGAGCACTCTTGCAGAATAGTCAAGAAAAAGAAAAATCAGCCCCTTTAAATAATTTTCGATAAAACGTTAGAACAGTTGTTGGGAAACGATTAACGGAGTCGTTTTTAGAAGTGACTTAAATGCTGTAAGTCGTGTACGTGTGCTCGTTTGTTATTGTTTGTTGTTAGTGCACACGTATGGAACAGGTTGTAAGCGATCTTGACTAAATTCCGAGAAAATTTATTAATCTGCCTTGCTGGAAAGTTCGGAAAGAACCAAAACTGGGCAGGTTTAACAAACTCTGATCGCACACATGAGTTAAAAATAAAGTTTTGCTTTTACAGCAAGATTTTAAAATACATTTGTGCCGTTCGGAACAATACAAAGGCAGAGAGGGCCACACTTCACATGAGAGAAGAAAGTTCCAGAGAGCTTTTTAGATAACACTGTGCATTACAGTGGAGGCAATAACTTTTGAAGCTTCAAACGACTTCTCATTTAAGTGTAGTACTTAAACAAAAGAAGAGTGTACTTTCTTTTTCTTGAAAATTATTATCATCAACTCACCTGGAAATTATTTTTACTTCCAACAGTTCCTCTCTGCAGGCCGCAACCCTGCGCACGGCAACAGTTAGGCCTCACGGCATTCTCTGAGTCAGTCCTTGGAGGATTTCTTGAAGAGTTCTCATTAACGTCTTTATTTACAACGACTCTATTACCATTTGTGTCAAAGTTTTCTGATGTGATCCCTTGATTGACTTTTGAGGTCAAGCTGTCATTTGGATCTACATCCATCGAAATATTTTTCACTCGGCTAATAAATTCATGAACAGGAAACTTTGGATCGTTTTCCAGGTGATAGATTAATTCATCCCAATATGTTGAAAACGGTTGTGCACTATCAACAGTACTGTTTTGATTAAAAAATTTCATAATAGTAACAGACTCTTTGGTGTCGTTTGAAGGTTTCTGCCCCTCAGTGTTGGAATTGTTTTCCTTTGTCGGAAATATTTCTAACTGATTGTGCTTTTTACCTTGTGATATTTTATCCTGTTCTAACTTATCTGATATCAATGTGTCTGATCCATTTACACTTCCTTTTGTAACCGTTCCAGTTTCTTGACCACTTGGGACTTCTTCAACATGTCCATTTTCCGTCTTTGGAAATTTCATTTCACTTGAATTTTTCTCCTTCGAAGGAGCATGTGTATCTCCGTCGGGACTCGACCTCGTCGTTGTTGGCCCGTTTTCACAATGTGCTGTATTCTCTGAAAATAGTGTAGAATGAGTGCCGTTGTGACCATTTTCGTCTGAATAGCCACTGTCAAATGTTGACTGCTTCCCGAACGATTTAGATCTTGGTTGCATCTGAGGTCGTCTAACCCCATGTTCAATAGGCTCACTAACAGCACGTGTCCTACTAAGTTCAACGTGACTTGGTTCCCCTTTCGAATCTTTCTGTGGCTCATTGCCCGATTGGCCCTCCTCGGTGGTCATTTCTTCTTTTACGGATGTTTGAAATGCAGTCGATAATTGATCTTTCGATATTATTAAATCTCTACTTTTGACCTCTTTCATGTTATGGACACTCTTAAATCTTTCCCTTCTGCTGACCCATCCGGTGATACGCTTTATTTCGTCTGCAGAGCATTGTGTTTCTTGATGAGACTGTTCCTTCAATCGACGTGACTTCAGCTTTGGATGTCTGACATGACCTTCTATTGCGGTAGTGTGAACGACATGTCCAGTTCCTCTTCCTGCTGCCTGCCTAGAACTATTTCCCACTTTACGAGAGACAGGTCTGAAACAGGTAAAACCACTCGGAATATTATCGCTACTCAATTTTTCGCCATCTGAGGACTTAGGGTTATCAGATTCAGAACGGGAACGCCACTTTGGGTTCCTGGATGTTTGGGGAATGTCCGCTTGATCATGGGTTATCGGTCGGAAGTATGTCTCCGACTCATATCTAGGACGGCTATATGTGGGGTGATAGCGATCATTGGACGAGTTTGAACTGTCGAAGATCGGACGTACAACTTCGTATCGGTCACTTGATTCTGTGGATAAACTTGTATCAAACACATCATCAACCATGGAATCAGTTTTAATCGAAATACCATCTAAGAAAGATGAACTCGTTGTATCTTGAGTTTCTGTTAAACTAGGATGATTTTTCATTTCTTTGCGGACAACTTTTAAAACTTCCCCTCCGGAAGGCTTTTCTTGTTTGTTTAAATTGCTTGATGCAAAAATTACGTCTTTAGATAATTCATAGAAAGCCCCACTCAAAATCAACTGAGCACTACGTTGAGCGAAACGACTTATTTGCCTTTCCACTGAAGCCAATGTCGGTGCTGGCGCAAGAAAGACCGGTGATGGTGACGGAGATCGTGATGGATATGGTGAAAGCCGGTCATCGCAACTAACAGACAGAGAAAGCGACAGAGAACCAAGATCACTAGATCGTTGGAAAGATTGTTCCGAGCTGCTTGGATAGTAAACTTCGTCTTTGCCGTCTGGGCCTTTAACAACCCGTTTTATAACTCTTCTCCTAGTTCGTAATGTTCCCTGACGATCCCCTGATGAACTAAGGATAGAACTACTCCTGTTCAAGCTAATAGAAGGAGACAAGCGATCATCACAGCTTGAAGCAAGTAAGCTTGTAGTTCTGTAGAGGTCTTGACTGCTGGACATACTTATAGCACTACTACTGCAGGTGCTAGGATGGGAATCCTTGTTGGTGCTAGACACATGCGCTTGACGAAATAAAGACTGCCGGCGAGCTCTGACTGGCGGTTCTGAAGGCAACGGTTCAATATTCATTGACCCTTCTGTGCTTCCCTCAGCGTTGGAAGAGAATGAAACGCTTTTCTTTACTTGGGGATGGACGGATTTTGTTTTCAGGACTTTAATTGAAAATGGACTGTTTGTAATGTGTTCTCCTCCCCAGAAAACCGACAACTGATATAGTCCAGCGGAGGGAGGTGTATAGCTAATCTGGTAATAACCTACTTTAATCTTTTGATAATCAAAATCTATAGCTCCTGTTGCTTTTGTAGAATATTCCCCAGCATTGCTTAAGATTCCCTCTATGTCTTCAGAGTACTGTTGGACTTGATCATCTGTTGAAAGGTCTTCAATGAGACGGTGAGTATTTTCCCCGTTTGGTCCTGTAGGAGGAATATGACTCTTGTAAATTTCATGTCTTGTTTGGGTTTAGTGGGATATTGATATTACTGATAAATTTCCAATAGAAGTTAGATCTTTGCCATCTTGTCAGTCGAAGAGTTTATTATGATAAGCTCAGGCCCGTAGCCAGACAGACTTTTGAAAGGGAGAAATAGCTTCCAAGAGGAGAAATATTTTGTAGGGGGCAAGATATACTAAAATGTATTAAGGCAATAGTAAATGTTGATTTTTAGGGAGAATTTTTCGAGGGGATATTATTCCCCGCTCCCTTGGATAAGCTGGGGTACAAATCTCTGTTTGATTTTGGTGGTGTGGAATATTGCAATGATATAAACGGTGTTGAAGGCGACGTACACTCCCGAAGCACCCTCTGCACGACGTGGGTCCAGGGGCCAAGTAAGAGACTATGATAAGGTAAAGGGCAACACTCGTTGGGGAGAAAGGGACAAGTCCTCGATAGCTCTAAGATAATTTATGAACTTGTAGGCATTAGAAAGAAACAGTGCCAGTGCACTGTTTCTAAATTGGCACTGAATGTGAAACAAACAGACAGCAAAAAGATCTTTGGGTTATGTTGGCCTAACCTTACACTAACAACCAGTCGAATTGATGATTCAAGGGCTTGTAGGGGTGGATGCTGGTAGGAGTTAAGTAGACTAAGAACAACGATACCATACCAGTTGTCCAACAGGAACTAATAATAACACATGTGCCTATGGTGGGGAGCGAGAAGCGCGAAAAAAAGCGTTACAACAAAAATGGTCAGAATGTTTTACTTTGTTGAATTAAAGTTATCCTTCCTTGTATCCCGTTCCTAATTACTAACAGTTCGGCATTTAGCCTGGTAATTTGATCTTGCGTTCCCATTAAGGGGGCACTCTTCCTGACAGATACGCCACAGAGAGTGACTGGGGAAAATGGACGATGGTAAGATTTACAAGGGGTTATAGAAAAAAGTAAGTTCCCTTGCGTTGTCATGTAATAATGGGACAACTATGTAAGAAGAATTAGTGCCCCCAAAATATCGTTTTAAAGACATTTACAGTAACCTTAGAAGTGATTTACCATATTTTACATAGCAAACCTCATCCATTGCATAACCAAAAAAATATTAAAAGACGTATTTTTGGTCCCATTTTGTAAAAATCTAAAAAGGGGGTTGTTGAGCAGGTCATTCCCATTTCAAAAAGTGAATGGGATATATCTCTCCTAGTATCCTCCCCCGGGATGTCCGCCTATGCATTCATACTGTCCTACGGGAACCTACAGGATGTAATGCACACGAGATGGATGCGCGGGAAGCGCACCAAAAATGTGACTTTTGTTTTACTTCATTTTACATTGCGTAAGAAACCCATAATATGGATAATTCCCTAATTCGATACTTTGATTGTCGTGATTATGCATCTTAGGGGACAAAAAAAAACAGTTCAAGACAGTTTAATTTGGAGGGTGACGAATCCTCTCGTCTTGATTTCCCCCGTGGATAAGTTTGTGTGTTTTTGACACATCTCCCATTCAGCTCTCCCAGGGAGGAGTCTAACTTTGCAAATGGTTGAATATAGACCAGCGAGTTGCCACTAATTTCAGCCCCTGTAAAGAATAAAAACATTTACCTTCAATTTTGATAGTCAATTTCTTTTTAATATACGTTGGTTTTGTTACATTGAATTTAGCCCTTCTTCCAACAATTGCAGTTACGAGCCCGCTTCCACTCGCTTCACATTCTTGTATGGCCGGAAGTCCGTTCTCGTTCTCCTTACCGCTTGAATAAGTTACTGTTTGGGATGTGTTGGATGAACGGTTAGGAACCATACTAGCGTAACGGATCATGGCAATGTAAGAAACTATAACGTCCTCGTCTATAAGATCTGGAATAGCCATTTCTTCTGGATCCATCGGCTGTTTAAGGACAGAATAAATATATCACTCAATTTGACGTTGTAGCACCTTAACAATTTCCCAGCTGAAAATTCCAGTTTGAATCCTGTTATAATTTACACTGGACCCAAAGAAACTTCAACTGGACTCAATTGGAACCAGCTGATTTGACTAGGATTTTCCTGTGATCACGATTGTATTGTAAGATTGTTAAAGAGAGTGAACTGGACTGAAACTGGAACAAACTGGAGTTGTTGTTGATGAAACAGTTGAAAGGGACCTTCGTTACAGAAAGCCGTACCATTTAGATGGAATCTGTTTTAACCAATTGAATTTGCTGATAGGTATTTCCTAAAATTTCAACTTAAAATACGTTCCATTAAAACAAGGCAGTTACCGTCAATAAAGAATTGGTTAAGTTCCTAAAGCCCTATTGAACTGGTCCAGCAAATTCCAGTTGAACTGATCACAGTTATGTCCAACTGAACATGTTCAGTAAAGTCCAATTGAACTGATCACAGTTAAGGTCCTATATTGAACTGGTTCAGGTAAGTCCAGTTGAACTGATTAGAATAAAGTCCTCTTGAACTGGACAGTAAAGACCTGTTGAACTGATCATAGTTAAGTCCTATTGAACTGGTCCGGTAAAGTCCAGTTGAACTGATCACAATTAAGTCCAACTGAACATGTTCAGTAAAGTCCAGTTGATCTGATCACCGTAAGGTCCTATATTGAACTGGTCGAGGAAAGTCCAGTAGAACTAGTAATCAGAATAAAGTCATATTGAACTTGTCAGTAAAGACCTGTTGAACTGATCACAGTAAAGTCCAATGGAACTGGTCTAGTTAATTCCAGTCGAACTGATCACAGTAAAGTTGTCCCGTAAAGTTCCACTGAACTGGTCCAGGAAAATCCAATTAAATTAGGGCGGTGAAGTTCAATTGAACTGGTCAGTGAAGTCCGAATAAATTGGACCAGTTGAACTAGTTCACGAGTTCCAATTGGGCTGGTTAAGACAATTCCAACTTAACTTGTCCAGTAAAGCCCAATTGAAATGGTCCAGGAGTCCAATTGAACGGGTCCAGTAAGCGGGTTCCAGTGAACTGGTCCTGTAAAGTCCAGTTGAACTGTTCTAGAAATGTCCTATTGAATGGAACTGATTTTAGCTAATTTGCATAATCAAGCTAAAATGCGTTTTATCAGATCAGGCCTTTTGAAGAAGTTTTTGCCGCATTTTTTTTTCAATTTACACACTAAGACAGTTTATAACAAGATTTCCTCTTTATTTGAATTGTTTGTAAAGTTTTAGTTTTGTAACTTATACTTAAATCTCTTCATGAGCCTATACATATTCCTTCACACATCCATATGTAGATGTAAAAAAAATAATGGGCTCTGGATGTTGTAGGGTTTTGGCCCGTCAGCCTTATGGCTATAATCATGTGAAGTATATGTTCTTTCCAGCCAGTTGAAAACGGAGCCACGCATGACAGGGCATAGTCTACAGAGGGCAGATGGTATGGCAACCTATTGTTAGTTTCGAAGTGATGGTATTTTTCCCTAAGAACGATTGTCACGTGGTATTCAGAGTACACAGACTTCGTCTTTAATCTAATATCACCTCCCTACTTCGTGGAGTATACATGCCTGTGAGCAATCGTGTTCACTTTCAATGGCAGAAGCTGATAGCACCCGTGATCGAACAAAATGTTCTTGCAATATTTATGTCGAATTTTAGTTTTGTCTTCCTTTTAAAAAATGTAGTTTCCATCCTATGCGATAATTTTACAATAACCAATGTAAAACTAGAAGAAATATGGTTAATCTCTGAAGTAAACATACGCACGTATGTACGTACGTAGAGCCTACTGTTAGTCTACCAGGCCGGCTGAAGCCAGTTTGCCCCTGAACGACACTGATACAGTTGTCGCAATAACCGCATTGGCAAAATAATGTATACTACCGTGATCTTCTACAACAGTCATCTTCCTATAGTCAAGCCCACTATAGGAATATTATCAATATAAGATAACCAAAAAACGGATTGGCGAACATTTAGAATATGGTACCTGTCCAGAAGCATAGACTCTCATGATGTACAATTATCACCGAGTGACCACGGTAAGTCTAATCCAGCCGGGGCTTATGGGGTTATCCAAATTACTCTCTCGCCTAAATGTGCACTTTTTAATAGAGGAAAGCAGCTTTGCTTCGTCGTCTTTCACCATTCCTGCCGCTAATTACAACAGATCTTTTATGAGCAATGGGAATATCTAGTTCTAATTTCTCTCGATTTATGAGACCTCAACAATTCATTAAGATGTCTGTAAACTTTTGAAAAATTTGAAGTAGGCCTTGAATTAAACCTGGAGATTGCATGTTTTGATGTACACATCATGCACTGAGAGTGAAAGTAAACAGTTACAAATGCTACGCATATATAGACCAGTAAATGTAAGAAAATAAGCACTTCCAATCTCCGAGTGAAGAAGACTTAGTCTAACATCGAAAATGGGTCCTTCCTGCAGGGAAGGGACGATGGAAAGCAAGGGGACTATGATAGGTTACGAAGGCCTACGTATGCTACCAGTAATAGTAATGTAAGTCAGCCGTTATTATTGTCAGTTCGGGTCAACTTAAAATTGCAGTAGAAGTTATGTGCCGCCCATTTGGACTTGAAACTTGCGTGAAACTTAAAATCATTGATTACGTCTATTGTAAGCTGAAATTCAGGTTGTATTTCTTCGTTGTAGAAAAAGGTCGCCTTCTAGCATTTTGAACACCGTGACTAAGTAAATTGGTTTGTTGTGTAATTGTACAGCTGTAGTGAATATCACGGAAAACGTACTGCCTAGACACAGAAAAACTATATAGGTTGCCAGACCATTCGACCCATGATCTAGAGGTCTGAAGGTCACGAGGATGGTCATGTTAAGTCTTGCTGTCCTCTCGGGGACGTAGCCCCTTTTTGGGAGGAGAACTCCTTGGGGTGTAACGTTTGGTTTCCTCTTCGGCTCCTTGCCAAAGCGTCGAGGGGCATTTGGAAATAGTTTTCTTCAAATGCATTTTGAAGTACCCCTCTTATTCCTCTATATCAGTTGACTTTCCAACTGGGCATACCCAAATACCAGAACAGTTCAGTTGAACTAGTCCAGTTTAGCTAGTCTAGTTGGGCCCAGTTGCACTGGACCAGTTCAACTGAACTTTTCAACTGGGCATGTCCGGTTTCCAGAACAGTCCCATTGAAATGGTCCACTTCAGTTCAGTTCAACTGGACCTAACTGGAATTCTAAGCTAGCTTCTAAGAACAACAATTACTACTGCACTGCGTTAAAGTATCGTAAAAGAACTCGTCCCTGAAAAATATTTCGCTCCCTTGGAAGCTACCTCGAGCCTCCATAACAAATTGCATGGCTAAGGGCTTGCCAATCAAACGATCCTGTTATATTTCTTAGAAAACCTGAGAAATTATATTAAATGGCCTTTATGCAAACGCTTTGCCATAGCTTTTGTTACTACCACAGGCGGAAATCCCGGGTAGAATAATAGATGCATCCTTACCTCCACCTTTTTGACCTGCTTTAATTGATTTTAACTATTTAGAAAACAGTAAAGTTTTCTGCAATGGTCATTTTCCCACACCCTTCCCCCACTTTTTCACACAAATCTCGGCTAATTCCATTGCCCGCCCGGCGTACGTGTATTACTCCTGCACCTATATTGGCTACACTCGTAATACCATGTACGCCAAAGTGTATGTACGCCAAAGAGGAGTACATATTCGACACCTGCTATGAAAGTTACTAATTCCAGCGACTTGATTAATATGTGACAATGTGGTCCAGTGGTCTCTGTCCATAACCAGATAACCGTTCACATTTTCGAGCAACAATCTCACTATCCCTTGTTACACTACTACATGACAGAGAAACCATTGATTACACCAAAAATGCAAAAACTTGATAACCCCAAAAATGCAAAGTATACCTAAAATATCTTGAGGTATCTCGCATAACCTGGCCCGGAACATTCGGCAGTGTTCCCAAAACATTGACTAGAACAGCAAAACTGCCATAGTGTGATTTAGTTACATACTTGTACTTCTTTATAAGTCTGTTAAGACTTTATAAACGATGCATCCCGCCATACAAACCTATGAAACTAATGTCTTCACCATCGAACCCTTCACCATCGAATTTTATTTTCTTCTAAACATGATACTACTGGATGAGGAAACGTAATACAACATTTTGATAAAATGCAATAATCCGAAGTTTTCGATAAGTAGAAATCCAATCAGTTACCTCCAAAATGCCAAAGCTTCTTCGAATTAATTTCATTCCAAGCCTGCAGTTGTTAACGTCTTCTCCGGGAAGCAACAGGTCGTACCTTGGACATGTACCAGGTTTAGTGGCTTCAGCTAGAGCGCAGAGTGCGATTCCACTGCACCAAGATTGGTTAAAATTCCTAACATTCTGATCTGGTAGCTTTCTCCTTACCCAGGAAAGTAGAAAATCACGTTTGGACGCTTCTGTTGAACAAAAAAGATTAAAAGAATGGTTTCTATGGAACGATCTGCTGCGAACATCTGAGATGAAATTTTTAGCAAAACTATACCCCTATCTTATTCTTATCTTATTCTTCTATCCGACGAAATACCTTTCTTGTACAATCTACTTTGCCTTGCTAATAAATGATAAAAGTCAAATCCTTTCTCCTCCTTCATCCCTTATAATTCTCTTGTTATTATACACGATAAGTTGTCTAGTATAGAGCAAGAATCATTATTAACCCTTCTCGCTGCAGATAGACTTTTCCCATCAAGAAAAGTGTTGCACGTTTCCTACGTTAAGCAAATTTTAGTCTGACCTATGGATGCATAAAATAAAAAGATTATTCACACAACTAGGTAAATGTTGTTGGTCGATTAAGGTGTATTTATACTGTTATTCAAAATAACGTAGGTATATGCACAGGTGGAAGACCACAGTGTAAGACACCGGGAACCGGTTTCTGCAGCTGCTAAGACAGGTTTTTATATCAAAACCGGTTTTTCCAAAAAGTACAATGGTATTGCATGTGGACCCTGCACTTACTGGTCTAGCCATGTACTGGGAATTGTCGGAAGTTTTATGGAAGTTACCGTCGACGATACTCTCTTATACATTCGTTTCAAAAGATACAAAACTTCGTGTGGAAAAAGTGTGAAATTGTCAACTTTTGAAACCGAAGTCAAGCCTCGATCGGTTTAAACTGGTTATTACCCGGCTTTTCGGTTGTGCAAAAATTTCAAAACCAAACCGGTTTTAACCGGTTTCAAAATCAAAACCAGTTTTGTTAACAGCCTTGCCCCGAGATTCACTTTTTGTTGCAGTATAACGTGTACTTCGTGATTTTCTTCTGGGAGACAAACTCAAAGACTGCCCGAGAGGCACAAATTCTTGCTACACCACTGGTGTGTACATCGGTTCCAAAATTCCGTGGCAAACCCAAACCCAATCATTTCAGGTTTTTAAGCGCAGTGTAGAGGCATTTAAAGAAATTTTGAATTACTATTATTCCGCGTCAAAGAAAGAGAAATAATAATTTTGATTAAAACTCTTGTTCGAGTTTTCTCCTGATGCTGCAACTGATGCTGATAAGGGTTGGGTGAAGTCACATAATGGAAGACTTATATCAACTTTCAGCATATATGTGCTGATTTTTTACAATGTGCAACGTATGAAACTATGCAGACGTATAGAGAGTCTTTTACATTATTACCCCCAGGAAACGCTGCAGGTAGTGCCGGGTGAAGTGCGGTGTTTGTCCATTACTTAAAACAGAGTAAATGCCTTTTGTGAATGGCAGGTATTATTTTATATCTTTATGAGGTTAAAGGTAGTGTAGAAGTCGAAACTCACCATCCTCAGGATATTCTGCGGCTAAGACGAAGGCTAGCCCTTCTAGCTAAACATATACCGATATGAATTACAGTACCAAAGACGGCAACCCAACCACGTTGGTTTGTCTTCGCCTATATATGTTTTGATGGCATATCGTAAGAACGACTTGGTGAGAAATACTCTTCACAATTTTGAAACATAGAGTACTGGAGAAAACGTCAGCATTTTTGGTATGGGACCTTTTGGAAATCAGTAGTATATTTATTAACAGGCCTCGGACCGGCCTTCAACAGGCCTTGCCTACCGCGGGGTAGAATGCCGAGGCATTAAATCAAGCGGGAACGGCCTCTAGACCCCCAAGGACTCTGAGTCTTACATTATCTAAATGACTCTGTAATGTAGCAGAGCCTTTCGACAGAATTGTGGCAACTGTTTTCGACTAAGTTACAATAAGTAGTGATCCTTCACAGCTTGATTTTTTGACATCTTACCTTTAAATTAACAAATAAGGTCACCATCGACTTCTGTATCCTAATGAAGTACTTTAACATCGTCATTACATCGCATATATTGTACGCTCATAATTTACAACATCTTTTCCTTTTTCAATTACAGTGTGAGGCAGTGTCTAACGAAATGTGGAAATAATTTATTCACAATAGACGGGTTGGGAAATTCGGTACTTCCGATCGGGTCACAAGGTCAAGTGTACTATGACAACCAACGTGTTTAGCTCTGCGTGTTCAGCATGCAACACTCGCGCTGGGACAATGTAAGCGTGGTACACTTCACCTTTGACCCATTCCCATATTGCATTGCGTGGAAACATTTCCCAACTCGTCTATTAAGTTTATGACCAGACACTAGGTTGCAATCGACCTACAATCATTATCTTATAATTTATCCTTCTCACGCATTGAAATCTCTTGTTTTGGTTAGAACCCATTGTATGCATTCACATGTTATCATCCTCTATGCCGCATGCAAAAATTATACCTGCTCTCCCACTTAAAAATCGTATTAACTTTTTCTTTTGTTCTCTTTCACCATTGTTTTGAATCTTTATTTCTTTTCCGAATGACTTCCTTAAATTACAAGTACCCTTGAAGTTCTTGTAGAAGCATTCCATTGTGCTACATTTACGACACAATATTTCAATACTCAAGATTTTCAGAAAACAGCCAAAACAGTGAGTACGTTGTAAAAGGTACCCATGGCACCTGGAGGCCTTCTTTGTGAGTAGATAATATACAAGGTCAGACAGTATTGGGTACTAGATTTTAGTAACATCATTGTAATATATTCACGAAGCACCTGTTTCACCTAAAAGTTTGTCATATTATACTTTCTCCTAAACAAACCAATCGATTTCAGTATTCCTGATGTAAATGATATAACCCGTTTGACATATTTTCAAATCTGTCTCAGACGTATCTCATTTCTTTATTTCAAGTAAGAAATTAAAGTTAAATCTGCTTCAATGTGACACAAAATTTAAAAGTCACTAATTGGTTCAACGTTAATGCTAAATTGTCGTTCCACGTGTTAGATTTTGCTCAGATTGTGTAGCATCATCGTGATAATCATCACAAAAATTCTTTAACAGTGTTACCTAGTTTGATCATTGCCTTCCACGTCAAGTTTTTTTCATGTAAATGTCCACTATCACGCATTTCTTTGGCTATATGAAGTAAGCCTTAATGTGACAACGGGAGTAAAACAAGCATAAAACTTACAAAGTATGTCGTCAGCAATAATTTTCAGATTGAGTTTGTTTTCCCACAAATGACTATGAACTATGTGATACAATGACAAAAAATATTTTCGAGAATACCTGATACAGGAGTTAAAGTTTCAGCCCCAATCTTGGGAACTGAGGCCCTAAATTTATTTACTGTCAAGCAAACATCTGCGTTTTCAATCATCGACAGATTGCTAGATTACACCTTCTGGTTTAGAATGTTCTGCTGTATTAATGTAGCTTGTCCACACACCATCATTTTAAACTTCTTATTTTTTCATCTAGTTACAGTCATACATGTATGACTACAAGTTATTTTACTACTTGAACCATAGTAGCTCCATGCTTCAACCATATAGTGGATTCTATTGCTACTTCTGAGTGTGGAAATCAATGACCGACCGATAACACTGAGTAGACGATCTGCGCACTATGGCTGATCGTGGTGCAATGCAAACCTAAACCTCTCCTTTAATGTGATTTCGAGGGTAATGGCCTCACAACTAAAAACTTGACACTTTCTTCTTTTTTTTTTGTCACCATATCCTTGCTCGCTTTCAAGACTCTGGGTTTTGTACTCATCTTCATTCCGTCGTCTTTTGACCCACAGGCCTCTCCAAATTGTTATGAACCAGAGAATAGCGATTCCCTGGTTGAATACACCTAGTGATGTTTACGAAAAACAGAAATCTGTTCAGACTCCCTTTTTTTATTCCCCGTGCTTGTAGATCATTGCACAACGTGTCCATGGGCAATTTAAACCGTAACGGTGTCAAAAGATCTAGAGTGTTATGGCCCAGGGAGAACGCGTGTAACCGTAGATGCGAGTAAATAAGAGGCAAACCATTGTCTCCTTACCGCTCTTGAATAGGTTAACCAGCCTCTCCGTGAAGTTGGCTCTATAGACGATGGAATCGGCCAGGCCATACTTCAACTGGCTATCGTCAGTGGATCTTCGGGAGACAGCCTTGAAGATTTTGAAGAGGATGGGAACAAAGTTCAAATACCTCAGCAAACAGATGAGATAGAAGAGCTGGTAAAAGAGGCCTGCTCCCTGCTTGTAGATCCAGGATACGGACATTTGAACTGAATGAAAAACAAATTCAGAAGAGGTAAGAGTAAAGTATGAGATTATTTTCGCTTGAAGACAAACAAGCTCTCATTTACAATGATCTTTAAGTACACGCTGGAAGAGATTGAAGACCTGCCAAATTATTTTTTATGTATTCTGATTTGAAGAATGAGATGAAATCAACAAAGTGGGCTTAACAAATTTAAGATATATGGGTAATTTCGGTCTCCGAATTTATCGTAAGAGATCAGTTTTGCTTGCGTTGGTATAAGGTATAAGTTCGGTCTTTGAAAAGCAGATCTTGTGGACAGACGCCATTTGCAGCCATGAAATCTGTTAATTGCATGTAAGGTCGTGTTTAAGAACTCCACCTCAGAGACAGACGACCCAAGTTATTTTACGATTCTCCTGAGAAAAGAAAACCTTTCAAGAAGTTAAAAATTCAAAATTGATCTAAGGGAAATGAAGTAGTTAGTCTTTGACTTGTCTTGCTACTACAAATTTCTCTGAATATCTGTTGAGTTGGCCAATTGTGGTTGTTTCTGAAACTTAAAATGAAAAACAGACGATGACTTAAAACTTTGATTGTGGAACAAATTTAACATTCCGGGAGATAACCGTTTTTCGGGTGAAAATTAATTTTCACCCGATGGGGGAAAATCTTGTCATGAATGGCGTTATTTCAAATTTCTCCCATAATGCATTGCGAGCCTACCGCGCAAGTTCAACGGAGACGAGCGTTTAGAACAACCTGGAAAATTTCGTACATTCCAGGAAAAAAAATACTGGCATATTTAGAAACTTTGCAGCTAAGAGAACAACAAACCGAGCAGCGTTTGGTAGTTTACTGCGCAGTTCGTGAAATAATGAGCAGCTTTGCTAAGCTCTTTGTCCTGAGCTTAATTTATAGACTCCACATAGCCGAAAATTGTGTGCACTGTTTTCCACTCAAGGATGTGCAAGTGGATCATGCCGGTTCTTGTGTTCATTAGCACACAGTGGAAGGTTCCTTGTATTTTGCTCTATATGGGTGTGGACTATTATCTCAGGCTTGAATAAGCGTACGTTTTAAACAGAAAACATTCATGTTTTGAGCCAGGTAAGATTTCCCCGATAGAGTGAATTCTCTTTTTCACCCGAAAGCGGTTATCTCCCGGACTGTTTAATCTAAGGAGCTTGTAAAGACGTATAACGTATACATGTTCCTTGTCTTTTTACACCAACAACAAATGGTATAAAATGTATGACAATTACTCTTCAAACGCACACTTGAGAGTGGCTGTTAATTATTTGTGTGGTGGGTCCTTACAGACAAATAAAATCCGTCGAAAATGCAGAGGATAAAAACTGAATCTACTTTGTAAAAGGTCGACACGGTAAAGGTTCAATGCTTGCTAGATAACCTTAATTCCACGGGGTTCTTTTAGTTTGTGTAGTAAATTTACCTGTTAACTTAATCTACACAACGCGACCCTCATGTTCATATTGTTCTTACATAAGTTACTTCAAGACGATCTTTTCAAAATAGCACACGTGTAGTAAACAGTACCTGTAAAACGAACGCACAAAATGTTCTGTGGAAATTGTATTCAAACAGCAATTTGCTATCTTAATTCCACTTAGGTACATCATTATTCTTTGATTTTGGTATTATGTCCGAAATAAATCCAAGGAATATAAGTGATAAAGACAGTACTTTGATTTCGAATCGATTGATTTCTACATGTCCAAATACTCCACATGACAAGCCAGGACATAGGTAGACAGTTATGAGGATATGACTGTGAACGATGTGTGACGTATTTGGTCAAATTTTGAGGAAAAAATCGAGTTTGCAAAAGGGATTTCTGCTGCAAAAGCTTGTATGTGAGGTTTACAAAATCAAAGACACGTTTCATAAGTCAGAAAATGTTTTGTAAATTTTGTAATAAAGACTTAGTTTAGGGAGGGTCGTTCATTAACACAAAACATTATGCAAATCAATGATGAGGCGGTAGGTGGGGATGACTTTGAAAGGAATAAACTTAATTTAGTTGATATGTGAAGATACTTTCATTAGTGAAACGTGACTTTTGAAAGGAGAAGCCATACAAAATACCAAAGTTACGATATCCTTTAACAAAGATTCACCTATTTGAACACGTTTTACTGCTTTTATAACAAAGAAACTAGTTCCATGGCCACTTTCCACTCCATGGTACTTTACAGCCTCCCTGTCTAAATACTTGTTTATAATATTACGAGAACTTTGTCATTTTGCGGAAGGTCTTTTCAAAATAAGTAATGTAGGCTTAGCAAAGCTAAACTATCTTAGACAATACGATTTTGTTTATCAATCTAAGACATCTTTAAGAGGATCACTGATCATTATCTAAAACTAAAATTCTCTCGCTTTCTTTGCAACCCTTCTTTCCTTTCACGCTAGAAAAAATTAACTTTGTTGCTTTATTTTCAGCACTTGTGACGTCATGGGCTCGTGCTTGAAGAATGGTTTTGCAGAAAAAAGGCACACAAGTGCCTAGAGGGACTTCAGGTGTGGGCACAAAAATATTTCAAAGGATGGTTTAAGTCTCGGCTTCTACTTTATATAATTGATACGCGATCATCACGTTTCGTTTATTTAATTTACATACACTCAATTTTTCTATCTCTGTCGTTTGAATAAATAACATCATGCGTAAAATTTTGGATTTGATAGTTGCTGTGGATAAGTCACTTTTGTTGTAAAACGAAAAATCAAATCAAAACTTAAACATTTTGAAGTTTTCGTTTGCTTTAATGCAATATTTTGTACCAGAACCGATGTCAGGGATCATAATGTAGACGCCGTTGTTTGTTAACTATAGTGAGGAACATTACCACGGGGTTTTCCACTTCTGACATTAAAATTACCTTTACCATTCAGACCGTCCATAATGGTAGTTAGCACTTCTTTGCTCGAGATGCAGCAATGAAAAGAGAATATAGAAGTTTGCCCAGTATACTTTCATTACATAAACTTTATGTCAACCAGGCTTAGATATAATTAAATGTTACAATTAACGACAAATCGGGATAGAAAATCAATAGCGCAAATTCATATATCACACGGGTTCCAAGCTTCTAATTGGGAGAAATTTGTCCTTGACAACAATCAAAGACAGCTTATGTATTTCCTTTAAACAAATACTGAGGGTAAAGAGAAAGGAAACAAAGCAAATGCAGGAACAGAGAGGCTCTCCCCCTCCCAACAAATGTTAACCACCCCTTGCCCCCTAAAAACTTCTTTTTAATAAGCCCTGTAAATTTTCCCTTTTGAAATACTATTAGTCTAAGTTTATCCCCTGTTTTGAATACGATTTACGCACTGATTATGTGTTCACTTCCCCTACCTAGTTAAGTTATAGAACTTCACTTCAAAGACGTTACTGAAGGTATGGGGACATGAAAGCAAAAGAGTTGTCTTACGCGACATGTGAAAAATGAGTTAGAATAAACCTAGTATCATTTACTCTTCTCAAGATATTCCTCCCGCTCTTCTAAAAATTCTTAGAAAATCGTGAACTACCAAGAATTGTAAAGTGGGGCCTATCGCACTGTGTATCACTTGTTTAGAAAACACTATATTGAATATCTGTAAATTGCTTGCCGCCTACTTGCAGTTTGGTGTGTGACGATGAAAATTTTTCATGCAAACAAGTGTTGCCCCAATATTACACAAGGTATAAACCCGATGCATTGACGTAACGCCCTTGTTATACAAGATGACAAACATGAAGCTACCTAGATGATGCACATGACTTTGGTACTCATACTGTAAGCACAATGCAGTCTTTGCATGCGCACTTAGATTTAGGAGCAAATCCCACCGGAAAAAAAAATAGTTGCGTTGATGTAGCTCCATGATGTAAACGTTAAAGGTGATCAGTCGTCTTAAAATATTCTTTGTGACATCAGCCTTTTCTTGACATGTTTCTGTAGTCGTCACTACACCGTACAAGCATGGTATAGCCATTTGGTAAGCCAGAAGAGACGGCATATAGCAGTATACCTACTAGTTATATCGGTGTCATGATATCTACTTGTACGGTGTGTCCGTTGAACAGTGACGACTGCAGAAACATGTCAAGAAAAGGCTGACGTCACCAAGAATATTTCAAGACGACTGGTCACCTTTAACGCGCACAAGTGGGCTTTAGCGCCCAAGGCGCTAAATACCTGACTTTATCGGTAAACACGAAGCCGAGCTGTATGAGCTGGAATACAGCAAACGCGGTTCATTTAGTGACGTCATAATGTAGCATTTGAAAGCAGTTTACAGTATATATACACATAATAAATGTTAATGAGTGCGATAGCATACAAGTCATGAATGTTTATGAGTGCGATAGTATACAAATAATAAATGTTTATGAGTGCAATAGTATGAATAATTTCATGAGTTGAAAGATTGAACGTTCTATTCAACGAGGCAAAGAAGAGTGGAATAGAACGTTAAATCATTCAATCATAGAACGTTAAATCATTCAATCATTATAGCCGAGCGACCTGCCTTTGACTCGGGCTGCAGTGAGTTGGCTGCTAGGCCGGTCCATATTAGGGATGTAGTCTTCTTTTGTTCTGGGTATGTTAACACTCCTGATTATCCCTTGTTTACCTTTGGGTACTGCCCAGGAACAATGCTTTGCGGCGTACTAAAACGGGGGAGATCTTTCTTTAATATTCAGCTTCAACAGCAAACTTGGAGACAGGACGTAGGCCTATACGTAATAAGCGATATTTTGTTTACAAACTTCGCGGTCGCGCTTACGTTTCGCGCAACTGGTAGGAACCATATGAGAGCGCCCTCTGTTAATTTTTACTCGGCTGGGCACTTACTTATCGAATTGTGCAAAAATCTAGACCTACATATAGTTAATGGTAGGATTGGGGAAGATAAAGGAATTGGAGCTCGTACTTGTGACGCAAAGAGTGTTATTGATTATGCCGTAGCTTCTGCTGAACTTCTTCCTTACTTGACCAATTTCATTGTAGATCCTTTTGACCGTTTCTTATCTGATAAGCATGCTCCTATTATTCTTGAGATTCAGGGAATTGAGAGGTCCAAGGTCGATAACCTAACTAGTAAGGGTGATACCATGGCAACTGCAGATTCTGAGGAAGAAGGGAACAAAGTTATAAATTGGAATGATACTAAGAAAAATGATTTTCTAGCGGCACTGAATGTAAATGACATGGAAAGGATATCCCTTGCTATTGACTCGAATGATTCATCTCAGAGAAGAATTGATGGGATCTCAGATATGTTTCATAACTTATTCTTCGACGCTGCGGAGAAAACTGAAATGATCAAACGTAGAAAACCGTGCTACTTTGCAAACAGAACAAACAAGCCTTGGTTTACTGTCAAATGTAAGGAAATGAAATCTAGGTATGTTAAGGCAAAAAATCTTCATAAAAGTATTAATAATGCCTTATCTGAAGAAAATCTTAAAAAATTGTCTAGGGATTACAAAAAGGTAATGAAAATTGCTAAGCGTGATTATTTTAACAAGGTGCACAAGGAAATTCGTAGTATTAAAATTTCTGACCCGAAGCAGTATTGGAAGGTGATAAATGGTGCTAGCCCTAAAAAGAAAATAGTGCAAGGTATTAGCATGGAAGATTTTAAGCTTTTCTTCGAGGATCTTTGTAGATGTGATAGAATTGCTCAGACTTTACCTGATAACTATTTGTTGTCTTCAAATGATTTCTTAAACAAAGATATCTGTATAGAGGAA
This sequence comes from Holothuria leucospilota, assembly GCA_029531755.1. Taxonomy (NCBI): domain Eukaryota; kingdom Metazoa; phylum Echinodermata; class Holothuroidea; order Aspidochirotida; family Holothuriidae; genus Holothuria; species Holothuria leucospilota. Next base: position 29,185,657 of record CM055969.1, on the reverse strand, counting down.
GTTACTGAGCAAGTAAGGAAGTTAAGGAATAGTAAAGCCCCTGGAATAGACGGCCTCATCAACGAGTTTCTTAAGTATAGTCCTACCCTTGTCCTAGAAAATTTGACTAAATTCTTTAATCTGGTCCTTTCTACGAGTAAAGTACCCACCGACTGGACCATTGGTCTTATACAGCCCATCTATAAAGGTAAGGGGTCCCCCAAGGATGTAGATAATTACCGTGGTATAACTTTACTCAGTAGTATTGGTAAACTCTTTACGTCAATTTTAAATGATCGAATTATGAACTATATGCAAGTGACAAGTTTTTTAGGTGACGAGCAAGCAGGTTTTAGAAAAGGTCATTCAACCTTAGACCATATATTTGTCTTGCATACTGTTATTGACTTGTATCTTAGGGAAAAGAAACGTATTTTTTGCGCTTTCATTGACTACAAAAAGGCCTTTGACCTAATTGATAGACAGCATCTTTGGAGTAAGTTGGTTGCACATGATATTAATGGTAGAGTTTTACAAGTTATCCATGCTATTTATAGTAATGCTAAGTCGTGTGTTGTTAACAATGGTGTAAAATCTGGTATGTTCGATTGTAATGTAGGTGTGCGCCAGGGAGAAAATTTGTCACCAATCCTATTTGCGATCTTTTTAAATGACTTCGGTCGTTTCATCAGTCAATATTATAACGGACTTGATAATTTATCGCATTCTTTTAGAGATTGTTTAAGTAACGATGAAGTTGATATTTACCTCAAATTATTCACATTGTTATATGCCGATGATACTATTGTTTTAGCTGAAAATCATACTGACCTACAATCTGCACTGAATGGTGTTAAGGACTACTGTAATATGTGGAATATTACAGTAAATACGAGTAAAACACAGGTGGTTATTTTCTCTAGGGGTAAGATAAGACGAATACCGGAATTTTACTTTGGTAATGAGAAAGTAGATGTAGTTGATAACTACACATACCTGGAAGTAACATTTAATTATAATAATAAGTTTACTAGGACGAAATGCAAGCAGATTAGTAATGCAAAGAAAGCCATGTTTAGTCTTTTGAACAAGTCGTACAATCTCCAACTACCATTAGATCTATTACTTGAACTCTTTGATCAGTTAGTTTTGCCAATCCTTCTCTATGGGTGTGAAGTTTGGGGCTTTGAAGATATAAAGCAAATTGAGGCTTTCCATTTGAATTTTTGTAAGCGGATTCTAAAATTAAAAAAGAGTACTCCAAATTGCATGGTGTATGGTGAGCTGGGTAGACACAAACTTATTAAACTAGTTGAGAGTAAAATGGTTACATTTTGGGGTAGAATTGTGAATGGTGACGGTAACAAGTTGTCTTGCATGATGTATAAATATCTAAGAGTTCTTCATGACAAAAGTATCTACACCTCCCCTTGGCTCTTGAAAATTAAAAGCATTTTTGAAAAAACTGGAATACCTTTCATTTGGAACACACCTTTCTTTAGTACTGATGGTAATAATACACATCACTGTCATAATATAAATTTGCCTTGGCTTAAACAAACTATTGATGGAAAATTAGATGATATCTATAAGCAAGAATGGTGTGTGGAAGTTGATAGTAATACTCAGTGTAAAATTTACCGTATTTTTAAAAAGAATCTAACATTTGAAAAGTATTTGGTTAATCTCCCGTTTCAAAATAGGCTAAGTTTTTGTAGACTACGTTGTAACAATAGCAAAATACCAACTGTTACTGGGAGGTACAGGAATATTGTTTTTCATGACAGAATATGCACCCTTTGTAATCAGGAAAAGTTAGGAGACGAGTTCCATTATGTGTTTGAATGTAAAGCGTTCTCTCAAGAAAGAAAAAAGTATATACCCCCTTATTTTTGTAAAAACCCAAATACCCAGAAAATGGAAGATTTATTTAAGACAAGTAATAGAAAGACTTTACTAAAGGTCAGTTTATTCAGTGGAGAAATCCTTCGACGATTTAAATAGTAAGCTTTAACCCCCGACCCCGAATTGTTATTTACTTTAGTACTTGTCATCTATTGTTGTTTGTTACTGGATGTCACTGTTTTATTTTCGCTATTATTTTTATTCTTTTTTGTTTCACTCAGATTACTGTCAGTGTTGTGTCAGTATATTTGCCATGCTTTTTTCTTTTCCTTTTTCTCTTTTTCATTCTAAGTAATTATTTTGTACTCTTTGAATGTTATATAATTTTACTAGTCTCTTATACCCCATATTGGGGAGATGCAGAGAATAAACTGAACTGAACTGAACTGAACTGAACTGAGCCCCATTACATACGGAAGCCGAGAACATCGCGGTTGTGTGAAATCTGACATGCCAGTTTTGACACCCCTTTCTTCGGCAAACATGGGAAGGAAAAGTCAAGATACGATTTCTGCTTACCATTATCCACCGATAATGTGGAGTGGAGAAAACCAAAGTTAGTGAGGAGGTACTTCAAGGCTTCCGTAATTACACCAATGATGTGCATGCTAACGCGTTAGCATGCACATAATAACCGGTGTAATTTCAGCGACATAAACTAGACGGATAAACTCACACCGTGAGACAGAAACGGAAAAAGGTTACAGAGAAAACAATAACCTACAGCGATTTAAATGTGACAATTTTAAAAAAATCTTTAAAGTACCTAATAAATAGCCAGAAAAAATAACTGCACTGTCTAAAATAGTAGTACGTGAAGGTTTGTGATACCTTCTAAGCTTACGCTTACACTTTCACTTCAGTTGTCACTGTTTGTTCCATTCTAAACGAAAAGTGTGTTGCTTAATCGGAAAGGGATCTTTTTATCCTCGTAACTGTCACATTAAAGTCTTCCACTATTTGCTGAACGTGATATGCAAGTAAAGTGAATACAGGGGCCCTTAAAAGATTAACTACTCTTCATAACTCAGTGATAAATGGTTTTTCTTTTAGTCTTTCTCAAAGCGTGATAAATCTGAAAAGTGCTTTCCATAAGTAGTTTTAAAGAAGCCAATTAATTCTTCTAAAAGGTTGCTGATAAACTCGGCTGAGCAGAAGAATAATGGCTGGCGATGGATTGTTTGACAAAATCTGCGTTAGGGTGAGTGATGCTCTAAGCACTCGCCTTAACCGATGATAACTTTACCCTCACTATTATACTTGCTTCACTTTACCAGTAGGTCTATGATATCTATTGAAACACCATCGGTGTCACCAATGTAAAGTACAATCGACAAGCAATGTTAAAGGTACCTGAAAAGGTGAAATCAACTCCTAGGAAATAGGCCTGATAGAAAAGCCGGTAAATTTGATCAGATAAATCCGTTTCTTACTCTGTCGTGGCGGGTTATTACTACCGGAAATTATCCCACTGGGTCATCATTTATCTTTTCTTGAAAATCAACATTAAGTAACTGACGCTTCTGGCAGTGTTTGTTTTCTCTTCATAAATATCTGGCATCTAGGCTATGTGAGCAACTCTTAAATCCAGGACAACGTGATTTAACACATTGTTGTTCACTAAGTCTAGAAATCCAAAACGCTTAGTGATTCCTGGTCACTGGCATGTAATTTTACTGAGCACTGTGGATTTCAAGTTGACAACTCTTTGTTAACCTAATGTTTTGGCATTAAGGTATAGAATGTAAAAAGTCAAGGCATTGATTAAACTTATTGATATCATGTTAAGTTAGTCCTCAGCTTGTTGGATTTTGGGGTACATAATTCTATGCATGATATTCAAACATCCTTTCTGCTCGATAAATCACGTTTACGGTCTTTTTAGGGCGTGACCTTTGACCTTCACCAAAACCAATCGGCACGTGCTCATTAAGGAGCCTAGCTACGCCGTGCCAAGTATGAAATTCTAACCAATTTCCCTTTCTTGAGATATACGCTGACAATGTATACAGCTTAACTTCTAGTCACCTCAGATGACTTTTGACTCTACAAAGACAAAAGACATGTAGAACTTAATATGGTGAACCCACATGTAATTAGGTATTAGATCCCTCTTCTTGAGATATTACTTTAACAAGCAGTTTCATGGTTTTAAAGGTTGTACTTTTAGTGACCTCAAATAAACTCGAGTCACTTACCTGGTTCCAGGTGGGACCTGTTCTATTCAGCCAGTCTAGAACGGGACCACTGTCAGGTGGTGTCAGTTAAGTCAAAGTTTGTCCCTTGGGGACGTTGTTACTCCTTCGGGGAGCAGAACTCCTTCGGGAGTATTGTTTGGTTTTCGCCCCTGGCTCTTCGCCAGAGAGTCAGGGGACTTTTGGAAAAAAACTTACCTGGTTCAGTTTAGGTCTTCGGCGAGTGCGGACGTGTTTTCGATCTGCCCTCGTCGTTTGCCGTGCTTGGCTTACATCACTGTGTGATAACGTTAGTTATATTACTTAGCCTACAACTCTATAAAAGTTAATAATGTACTGTGTGATAACCGTACTATATTGCTTACAAACTATAAAACTTTATAGTGTACGTGTTGTCCTGTATTAAAAGAGTAGGTTTGCCGTGCTTGTTTTTTAACCTTTGTTCGCGCGTGGCCTCTAGCCACACTCACTTGCTGCTATGCCCGGAGGTCGGGATAGCACAATCGTTAAGTTGCAGTTCGAGTCGGAGGTGAATGTTACACCCCCTCAAGTGTTTACTGTGCTAAAGAACAACAGGGTGGAAGTTAAAGAGATAGAGACGTTGCAGGCGCTTGCCGCCCGCAACACGTACGACCTAAAGTTCAGGTCAGATGCTGCCCGAATGCAGGGCGTGTCTTGCCTTAAAGGGCTGGAAGGGCTCACTGTCACCCCATATGATCGCTCTGTGGTGGTGACGGTGCTGTACCTGAACTTTAAAGTCGAACAGGGCCTGGTTGCGAGGGTTCTGAGTCAGTACGGAACTGTCTCCGATATGCGGTGGGTCACTTACAATGAAGGTGAGTTGAAGGGCATACTGAACGGAAAGAGACAGTTCCGTATGGTACTGAAGAGGGAAATACTATCATTCCTCTTCACAGGGGGTTCCAAAGCCCACATAAGATACTTTGGGCAGCCCCGCACCTGTTTTAAATGTGGAGAGGGAGGGCACGAAGCCAAGTCGTGCCCTAATAGACGTTGTGGCAGATGCCGGCAGGTGGGGCACGACAAGGCCGAGTGTCCCAACGAGGTGCGGTGCAACCTTTGTGGGGAGGAGGGACATGTCTTTGGTGCTTGCCACGAATTGTATTCTGCCCATGCCAGTGAGAATGTGGGGCAGGCACCTGAGACCTCGCAACTAGGTCCGGAATATTCCACTCAGGAATTGGAGGAGGTGGCACACGAGGTGGAACAGGACTTCCTTGCCTCCAAACAGTGTGAGGCGGGCACTGTGACTCCTGAGGCGGACTCTCCACCATCCTTGCCAACGGAACCAAGGCAGGCTGGAATCTTGACAGTAGAAGAGGACCTCCATCTCTCCTCAGACTCAGAGCCTGTTTCTGTCATGTCGGATGATGGGGAGCCTGCCTCGGAGCCTCCTCCCAAGGATCCACCTTCTGGGGAGGGTTGGTTTGATTTGTGTGAGGGGGAGGGGCCAGAGTCTGCACTAAAGAGGTCGGCCTCGGGCGAGGTGTCAGAGTGGGGAGACCGTCACTCTGAAAGACCAGTACCGAGCCCAAGGATTAAAAAGATCAAGTCCCAGCAAGAGTTGTTGGTGTGGCATTAGGTTTGCCTTTGTTCCACATTGGGTTTGGTCCGGCTATATGCATGTGAAGAGCACATCATTGTAAATTGGGGGTTGGCCACATTAACATTTGTTTCAAGTTACGTCCGGTATTTTGTTTCGAATGTGTCTGTGAATTTTTTTTTCATAGCGCAATGTAAAGGATTCTGTAAATAGTTGTTATGTTTGAGTTCTTTGTTTCCCCGTGCCTGTTTCTATGTACGTAAAAAGAAAAGGTTTGTGGTGTTCTGGATTGTGTGGGGTTGGGGTCGGGGCGGAGCTCAATGTCGGCGGCGGGTGTTGGTGGTTCTGTTTGTTGGTGGTAGCAGAGACTTTCGTTTTCTTTGCAGCGTGTGAATTGTTTTTTGTATTATATTTGTCATCCGACGAGTTTTGTTTGGTTTTGTTTTCGATCGTGTCCGTTTTGAAACACGTTAAAGGAAAATAAAACCTGGAATGAGAAAGTGGACCTGGTGGAAGCTAGGTTGAAGGACTTCGGCGATCGCTACTTTAGTCTGTTGGGGAAGGTAACAGTTATAAATCGTTTCGTTTACCCTCTCTTGTGGTATACGGGCACTGTTCTGGCCGCTCCAGAGGGTGTCCTGGTGCGACTCGAGAGGGCCGTGTTTAGGTTTCTTTGGTCAGGGAAAACGGAGCTGGTCAGAAGAAAAGTGGTGCATCAGGTTCCTAGGCAGGGGGGATTGGGCCTTGTGCACTTTCCTTCAAAGCTCCGTTTTCTCCTGACCAAATGTGTTTTTTTGGTGCTGTCGACAGTCAGATGCCGTTTGCCTACTTTGTCCGTTATTGGGGTGGATTATCATTCCGTTGGTTCTTTCCTACCCTGTTTAGCAACAGTGTACCTCACAGTTGGAGGCCAACGAAGGCATACTGTCAGATGAGGGAAACACTACGTATTATGTCAACTGTAGGGGACGTTTTGCAGTCCAGTGCGGGGGACCAGTACCGGGCCATTTTTGATGACTTGGTTGGTCAGGTCCAACCCAACGACTATGCGTCAGGGCCGGAAGTGTGGCGTGTAGTCCACAGCAGGACACTCGATCACCGCCGGCGTGACCTGCTGTGGCGGATCGCACACGACGCCATCGTAACGAATCTCAAGCGCCTTCGGTGGCGTCTTGGAGATGGCATTTGCCCCGGCACTGGATGTACAAGGTGGGAGAGTGTGCCCCATGTGTTTTGACAGTGTGGCTTTGTGGCCCTCCTCTGGGAGTGGTTTCAAGCTCTGGCTAATCGCCTCACGTTTTGTAACACCTGGGCGGTCAGCCAGGATTACGCTTTGTATGGTCTGTCACCCCCGCCATGCAATACAAGTGTTCGCGGGTTATTTACCTTTGTTTCGGCCTCCATAAAGCTGGCCTTGTGGAGAGACCGGTGTAATATTGTGTTTAGGGGAGAGGGGAAGCCTGCGGACGTCGTCCTGGCGTCGGTGAGGACGGAGATTAAGCTGAGGGTGGAGGCCGACTTCGTCCGTTTGCCAAGGTCGACGTTTGGCAGGTGTTGGGGTCCACTTGTTTCAGTGCGGGCGGGCCGGGTGATAGTTAATTTGTAAATATTGTAAATATTGAGATTGCAAATAGTCCTACGTAATTGGCTTGGGTTTGGGGTGGTTTTGTACATAGTTATCACAGACATTTTGTTTGCTAGCGCAATGTACAGAATTCTGTAAATAGTTCAGGGTTGTGTTTTTGTCCGGTCAGGTTTAAGTTCTACTTTGTTTCTTCGTGCCCGTTTCTACGTACGTAAAAAGCACACTCCATCAAAAGCAATAAAGATCATGTGCTTTATTTGGGGAATCAACAAGTATGAGTAGGTGTAAGAAGCAAGTATGAAATTCATACATGTTTCCCATCTTGAGATATCGTGCTTACAATAATTTCATACTTTGACCTCTGAAACCTTATATTACCTTTGACCACAAGAAAAAAATATATTATTGCAAGTATGAAAAATATTCATCCGTCCTATCTTGACAACTTGTTTACAAGCATTTAGTATCACATACACATAGACCCACATCACAGTCGCATAATTTCCTTCTGCCTTCAGCAAGGAATCAACAAGTACTACAATATCTCTGGCGACACTTGTAATTACCTAATATGATCATCGAAGATCCTTTTACCCGTATTAAATAACCCACTGTATTGTAAATATTTCCTACTGGACCCAGGGAATTGCTCCCTTCTGGCCCATTCCACCGTGAAGTACCTTCAGGGAGTTACTATTTGTCAAATAGCAACTCCCTGGTACCTTGTAGTAAGTAACTTAAGTCATACTTAATTCGTTATGTGGAATATAATCTACCTTATTGAACCGGGCATTTTAAGATGTTTGTTCATTTCTTATGAGTTTTCGAAATATCTTATATAAAATAGGTCGTCAGGGCAAACTCAGTTTCAAAACTGACTGAAAACAACAGGGTTTTGCATTCTTTATCGTTTCTAGGTACTAATTCATCGTTATCACAGCAAAGGTTGCATTTTGTTTGACAACCAAATGAACTTTTCATTACAAAGAGGTATTACGCACTACTGATTGATTGATTCATTAATTGATCGATTGATCGATTGTTCGTTTTATTGATGCATAAAATATCAAGGGGCCACTGTTTAATCTAGCTACAGAACCTCGATTAACATTGCTTATGGTGTAAACATAGCTCAATCACATTAAAAATTGAGTATTGGGGACATTTCAAAAGGCATGCTTTGATAGCGGTGTAAAGATAAAAATACTGAAATGCATGACATGAAAATTCAAGACTTATCACTGCACAAAAATAAAGAGATACCGCTGTACCGTTATATTGTATTGGCAATATTTCTATCAAAAGGTCATCTCAAAACCACAGTAGAGACTATACCAAATATACCACCGATAAGACAATAAAAATTACGATATCTGAAGGTATAATACAAGATCACTCCACGATGATCAGAGCCAAAGCTCAACTGATAGAAACACTTAAGGTGGCACTTTGAGTTGTTCATGAAATTCACCTTATTTTGACAGACCTGTTAAGTTTTCTTCACACACTAATGAAAAATGGTCAAACTTAAACAATCCCCACATCTTGAATACAAATAAATGTTTCATAAGTGAGTAGTAAACAATTCAATTCAGTTTCCAAAAAATTCGTGAGCAGACACTTTTTCAAATAATGCACACAACCGTTACAACCCAGGATACCAAAAAATTCAAACTTTTAGCTTTATGCGTAACTATTGGATGTGAAACTTGACTAATTATGCTAATAATAATCATGGTCATGTAGTAGTACCCTTCAACACCCTCGTTAATTAAGTTATCAATATCAACTCAATATGCCCCTTAAAGAGATGCAGGAATTTACGGAACCAGTGAAACGTTTGCAAAAGAGATCAGAAATGGTCCACTGGAGAGTGTATACGTACATATACATAAAACATTGCCTTTACATGTTACACGAGAGCTTAAAGCCTTGCTCTGGTTGTGTAGGAAAGTCTACAATTTAATTGGCTACCTGAACATGACATAGATTGCTCTTGCAATCATCACATTCCATAACAGAATGTCTGATACCAAGTACACGCTACCCTTTTAGCGCAAAAATTTATATAACCTGGACAGAGAGTCCTTATCGCTCCGAAGACCTCTGTCTGTCAAAAACTCGTCTTCACCGACTTACTCACATCTTATGAGAACCAATTTTCTTTCAATCATACTCATTTAAGTCTTTTATAACTTTTGTAACTCAGGACTGGTGATATCTGTTGTGATGTGCTTCAAAATGCTTTCAGACTGATTTATCTTTTTGATTTAACGCAGGGTAGATTTCCTTGAATGTTTGTACCAACACTGAAATTTTATCCTACTACGATAATAGGGCGCCATGGCAAAATTACAACAAGAAGGCAATGCAAGGAGTTGCATCAGGGAGGTGTTATTCACACCTCCCTGGTTGCATATCGTATCGCCGGCACACGTCATCCAGTATGATAACAACTGTCCACTCATCTACATCATCAGTGAATCTTATGAATATGGAAAAAAGATTGATACCTTTAACCTTTACTACTAGCGATCTACGAGACACAATTTCCCTCCTTGGGACAGTTTTTCACCAACTTTGAAAAATCGGTCATCCCTATCATATGTGTGATACTATATTTGGTGCAATGTCCTCCTGGAATTACAGCTAGCCAAAAGCGTTTTCACACAATTTGAACTTTTACATCTGACCTTTAACCTTTGCTTCCGGGGGCTCCGTGAGACAATTTCCTACCCTGGAGTATCTCCCACCAAGTTTAGAGAAATCGATTCAGTCGACTAGCAGCAGTTTTTGAAACAAAAAAATGTACGTTTGACTTTATGTCATATGACATTTGAACTCGGTTTCCATAGCAACCACGTATTTTGTAGAACTTGACATCTCTATTATATGCGTGAAGTTTGATGTCTGAGCAATGTTTCATCTTGGAATTTTAAAACGATTTTTACCAAATTTACATTTTCCCTCCGTCAAGTGATCTCTGACCTCCGTTACCATATGTTGGTATTACTAGACTTCTCTCTAATATGTGTGAAGTTCCATGTCAGTAGGGGTGTTTTCTTTTGGAAATACAGTAACAATTTTTTTTTTGACCTCTGATCCACATTCTCAAATTGTTCCAAAGCTCCGGGAAACCTTCAAAAGAATCCATTCTCCCCTACTTCCTCAAGCCCTCAGCATTATCGATCCCATCTGACTGTTAGTCACACGGAGTAAGAATATAATCGAAAAAAGTCAAATTGTGATTTTTGCTGTACGTTAATTGCCCGCCTTATGCCATTTGAAGTTGAAGCTTAATGCATCATTTTAATGCCTACAATTTCGTAAATACCCCAGAGCTTCGGGGGCTTCTCTCCTGGAACCCCCATCCGGGTTCTGCCCCTGGACCCCGCCAGGGGCCCTCGGGCGGGTCCCTGGACCCCACGCCGTTTAAGGGAGCGCTTTGCACTCCCCCAGCGCCTTTGGCGCCGTTTGACAGTCCATCCGGCTTTGCCCCCCCCCCCCCATCGTGCAGACATCAAATCCCGCCCCTGACCACATACATTATTGTCTTGTTTTAATCTATGAACACTTGCGGGGAATGATTATCCGTTCTTAAAATAGACAATGAAGCTGCATCTTTGCTCTCTACTTCTAAAGTTTAATCTGTTCTGGCAAAACTGAAGAAACTTTCACTGCCTTTATTCCTTCATATACAACACAGCCAGCAAAGGTTTGCTTAGATTTTCTGTCCAGCTAAAGGTAACACAAAAACTATCAATTAGTGGCAGACAAAGTTCCAGTGTGGCACCATAATTGCCCACAGCTCATTTGACCTACTTCTACCCCCAAATTAAGTCTACTGACATGCACTAGCCTTCAGCATCCATTCATGTATGAGGCACCATTGCCACACAGCATTTCATTGACCACTTAAAGGTTACTCCTGCTGTAATGTAAATTCGATAAAATAGGATTCCTGCCTACCAGCTATTCGGTTGTGAACCAAGCAGGTCTTACATTAAGGTAACTCGAGTCTATTGTAGCTTTTACCAAACTTGCTGACGAAACTTTATTCCATATTTCACCGAGGTTTTGTTAGGCCTGATGCTCGTTTGAATTACAAATCTTACAGTAAAACGGTGTTAAGAACAGACTACACGTATCCACTACATTATGTAAATTCATACTACATTTATTTGAAGTGTGGCATGTAGTAATTTACATTTGGAAATTTAAGATCACTTTATCTGGAATAAACTCGTATATACCATATCCTTTATGGACCACACAAATATGTCTTTTTTATTTCATACTCAAATTTTAAAAACTCTAAGACCCTTCCCTTCTATGTTTATTACTTATTTAATACATGATCTTCTGCGCATTTCAACAAGAAGAAGCTTTTATAGGTGAAATTGTCCTACTTTTAATACTTACGCTTCATTAACTATTGTACATGCCCTGTCACCGTGATATTTAACGAAATGTTCTAAATGTGTTTACCTTCCAAGACTACATTTCGACAGCAATGTGAGCAAGACTTAAAGGGCAAGAGCAGTCGCCCCAAGCTTATTTTGAAGCAACAGCTAAATCTCACAGTTGTCTTCTTATTTCTCTTCAGAGTATGTTTCATAATATTTTAGGACTTCAGTATTACATATTCAAGGTAAACAAATCAGTTACTTCTAGTAAATTTCACATTTGAGGAGAAAAAATATTGTCACATGACTCTCAAGAGCCAATCATGAAACAGGACAGTCTACTACACTAAGTCAAGTTGGGGTGACTGCATTTCCCCTTTAAGTCTTCGGGTACATCGCAATTGGGTTAAGGTAATCGAGGCGATAATGAGGTGTCTACACAAAAACAAACAAGACATAAGCGAATTTTCATTCTTTTGATTAAATGCAATTTTCCTCCTACATCCTTTTAAGGCCCGCCATCATTGTCTAAAATATACGCGTCACTACCTCAAGAATCAGGCAATTGACCTGAGTTTTATGTTTTTCGATTACCTGGAAGAATTTGTTTACATACGGTACCTTCGTAGTGTAATACACCTTATGCATGACGTCACGCGACGTCATTTTGGAGGGTAACCAATGACGCACACTGCACGCACGACGTGCGCGCCCATGCATAGTAGACTGATACACAAATCTGTTGGTGTGAATTGCAATGATATGAGCTTATCTCCATCGGGGGCGCACATTGTATCCTGTGACGTCCTATGCATATGGTCTATAATGATAATGGAACAACCCATACTAGTCAAGGACAAATCATATGCACTTTCTCTCACTTTTCACCGTAAGTATATCAGTATATTTACAGACAGAGTTACGTGACATGGCTAATAGGGGAATTCTCTATCCCCGAAAGCACAAGGGAAGCGAGTTTAAGGGTTACCAAAGTATTCATTGCAATAATTCAGATATTCACGCGGGACTAAACTATTTGCACAATTTTTCGTAATGGTTTTAACTAATTGAGGAGCAACCAAAAGTGTTGATCTCAGTAGCTTAGATATTCTAAAGGGACTTAAATGTCTGTAGTTATCACTCGAAAAGGAATACCAAATTAAAATACTAACAGAAAACTCCCCACCCGTATATTTAGAAAAATGGAGTAAACTCGATTTGTCATATCTTCTCATTGGATCTGCAGAAGAACAAATGATAAATCTACACTTTGTTCTCATACTATTAACGAAAGGACAGATGGTGATCAGTGATTTGGGAAATGCAGGCTGTCTAGAAGCAAGACAGTGAAGGCATCTATTATCTTACAGTTTTGAGGGGTAAATATTTCAAGATTAAAGGTTTGACCGCTGTTGATACTAATTAGATTCTTTTAGTAATATTTAGGCAGCAGATTCAGCAAAAACAAAACTATTGTATGTTCTCAGAAAAAGTTAGCAAGGGTGCCATCAAGCGGGGAATGGGGAGTGGTATTTGGCTCCACCACCGTCATGGTTTTTGCCCCCTCCACTTGCCCCCCCCCAGTTCGCCCCTGTTTAAAAATATACACTATTCAGCTTATAGGAACAATGTGCACACTAACAGCATTTTGCCCCCGCCAACTTTTTTGCTTGCCCCCCTCTTTTGACACCCCGGGGCCGTCCTTGAATGTTACAATTGTTTATTTTGACTTTACATTAACTCTCACTTAGTTGATCAGTTTCCTACTTAATCAGTCCCGGTTAGTCGGTCCAGGGAGGTGATAACCTTCCTGGTCAGTCCATCCCTGACACATTCATTTGTTCGTTTGTTCGTTCAGTCAGTCAGTCAAGGGTGGGACGGATAATGCACACAAGGGAACGACATGATTGTCTATGAGTAAGCGGTAAGGTGGTGCTTTTAAAGGGAATTGTTTGCACCGAATATTCCAGTTCATCATGGAGTTTGTCTGATTCCAGCAAATAGGTTTACAAGTTCTTCACTCTTCTCTTTACTCATACTTTGACTATAAATACAAATTCCAGTTACGAAGGGACATTTACTCACTGTGACAAAAGAACCATGCCCTGTTTTGGATGCTTAACCGACCCCGTTAGCTTGTAAATTGCTCATACCAAACAGCTCTTTTTTGGTTTATCCAAATTCATGGTCTCGGCTACATAAATCCAAGTTTGCCTTGGATATAATTAAGAGATTCGTTATTAAAGTGGAAGCTTCTGAATCATTCTTCTTTAGGAAAAGAAATCAGAAAGAAAACAACAATAATTAATCATTTCGATAAAGCATCAAAGATTAAGTGCTGTAGCTTCCACAGCCTGTGGTATCTACTTAATTGTTTACGTAGCTCCTGTGGCTTGAATTCCATAACTTGGCATTCCATTTACCAAGAAATGGTTGAAATTACCTTAATAATGAGCTTTTAAGTGTTCACGTTCCCATTATATTCTTCGTTGATGTTCCGTAAATCCGCGATTTCTGGAAAGGTTCTGAACACGACTTTTTACGACTGTGTTTCCCCGAAGGTTACACGGCTTTTACGACTTTTCCTCTTAATATGGTAAAACTTGTCTCGCTGGATGATAGGCAATAACTCCCTGTTCAGAGTGTGACATAATCCCGGTGTAATGTCAAGGTATTCCTTCGCGTGGATTTGCTCAGATCAATCTCCAAAAATTGAGAAATGATCCTTTCGACGAAGTCAGTCAATTTACTGGTTTTTGTCCAAGAATATCAGGAAACATCAGTGTTTGTCTTTAGGAACTCGGAACGACAGTGTTGACAAAGAACTGCGTCACTTGAAACAACGAATTAGTTTGATTGCTTAATAAAGAACTACTCCCCGAATTTACAGCCTCTTTGGCATGGAGATTGAGTAATGCTTTCAAAACACAATTTACCGACAATAAGGGAGGTCATGAAAAGTAGGAAGTTAGGAACATTGACAGATAATTTATCAAGTAGACAAGTATACCAAACTTCATGTTCAAGAAATAAAGTTCTCGTAGAAGGCAATGCGCTGCTTCGTAGTTCATGAATGATTTGCTCAACAAAAATCTGAAATTTTCAAGTGATGCAACATTCATAGTTTTTCTAATGCATAACGTTTTGAGGAGAAAAACATATCAGCAGAGTTTATTAGTAAGACTGAATAGTTTAATAAATGACACAGGCTATTTTAAGTCTGTGTTGTGTTGATGAGATGCAAACTCAATATTCCCCTTTCTAAACAGATATCCAGATTAGGCTATGTGCATTTTGGAATGTCGGAAAGGGTTTTAAAGGGATTTGCCAGTGACAAAAATCAATACCTTTAAAAAATGCAGGAAATTTTTCTCATTTAGGAGGTAAAAACCGCATCTCAATAGCTTGTAGCATTTGGAAGATATACATTTTCAAAGAAATGCATTTTTTTCTCAAGATGAAGTGCATCATGGGAAACTGTGATGTCATCGCTGCACATTAATTTGACAAAGCCTTGAATTTCTTTATTAGGGAATATTTATCAACTTTGTTTACTGTGCCCTATATATGCTGTAGATTTATGCTAAATCTACATGGAAAGATATTCAAACATTCCAGCAGTATCAAATTTCAAGGACAACAGGACATTCAATTATAAAGAAACAAAAGAAATCTGAGGCAATGTGCCCACTTTACATAACATTCTGTGACCTTGATGAGAAGCAGAGGTATTTTTGGATAAAAATAAGCAGTCTTTAATGTTAGATATCTCGAGTTAGGAAAAGAGTATTGCCACGGGGTTTTAAGGGCATGAACTGGAATATTTTTGTCTTTCACATAGGATCCTAATGAAAAGCCACTGGAAAATGCCTTTAATAAATAGCAAAGGTGATATGAGCCTTCGTATCGAGTCTACCTAACCTAAACTTACGTGGAGCTAATAGGTATTGCTAATGAACAAGAAAAAATACATACCGTATCTTTAACCTTCGATGGACCCTTACAGTGACGCAGCCAAGGGTGGTTTAGGGTGCGAGCCCCCTTCCCAACAAAGGTCTCACCCTAATTACCCCACTGAAACACACAAGAGTAAACAAAATGTAAATCACTTCCGTATTTGACTCCCCGCATGAAATGGTGAAGCCTCTCGTGACAAATTTTCTGGTAAACTCCACTAGATCCTAGAAATATCACAGCTTATAAGGTAATGTTATTTTTTATAATAAAATCATGAAGAAAATCCGTCCAAAATTGAGTACAGTGGAGAAAACACTGTATGTCGGACTTTTCGGTATGAAACGTTTTTATTATCATAATATGTAACTACCCACAATGATACATATGGTTCGCGAACCATGATTCATATCCAACAAGGCCCGTTAGTCAGAACCAACCTGACATGAGCAGAGAGAGTCCTAAGTGAAAAATGTGATGAACTCGATTTTAAGTCCAGCACTAGAGCCCTACAAACGTTGTAAATTGGCACACACTCCCAATCACACAGAGTGTTGTTATATCACATAAGGTTTTCACTAAAATTTATCTGCTGGAGACGGGTTCTTACGGAATGGGAAAGCGTTAAACACAATTTTCTGTCAAGGTTTCTTTTTTGCTGATCGTGAATATTGGGTTAATCATTAGAGACAAGTATTTCTTAAATCATTTTTATGTCAGCCTTCTTAAAATTTGATTGTGATGTTTGTCGAATGTTTGACATGAATTTACATTTGATAAAAAATAACGTGTACATTCATCTTAAGCTAAACGGACTAGAAAGTCCAGTTAACACGATCCATAAGCTGTCTTATTCAAAGTTCTTTCGTCGGCATTCGACAACATACTGTTTGAAACATCTTCAGTAATTACGGGTTGCCGTCAAGAAAGTCTTTCTGGTTATAAGCACAATACACTACCCACGCAATACTTCTGATTTCGATGGTTATGTACTCTAAGCCACTTAGTAGTTAAATAGTCAAAGAGTATTATCAAGCTATTGCTTTGCATGTAAATAGACCATTGAGTTGATGCGTTCTATACACAGGTGAGAAAAAAGATTTGACCATAGAAAGTGAAGAAAGGGGGACCAAAGAGTTAACACAGTGCATGGCTGTGTGTAACTAGTGAAGCAACCAAAAAGTGAGGGCACTTTCGCTGTATGGCAAAAAGCCAGATCATGTATGTGTCTTTTTAAGTACAATGAGCATTCTTCTTTAAAGCTTAATGAAAGTTTTTATCCGTTTTTTGAAAGATTAGGAACAATTTTCATAACAGAGATAAGTCATGGTGTTTTAAGTGTTAAGTTACATAGGCCTACTCCTGACTCTGACAAATTGTAGACGCTCCACCAATAGTTGGGACAAGAACAATGACAGAATGTTTGTATCAGGCGCCGGTGTTTTCTTCCCGTTCATACAACAAGATGAGTGTCTTCAGTCCAAGTGGGAGGACACCATCCTCCCTTACTTGAATTTCAATAGATTTGACCCTTTAGTGCGGATCAATGTCTCTTGCGCACCCGTTCAATTCTAACTCCAATACTAATTTATCTTCGTATTTCCTGACTGCGTTTTTTTTTTAAATGGTTTACCGAAGATGGACTAGTGAAGCAGCATTTATAACTAAACATGTAAAGGATTGTTATTGCATATAATTATTCAGTTTCACCACATACGGGAACAAAAACGGATAGACGATGAAACAGAAAATTTCGTTATTAACAGTCTGTAACTTGGACCTACAATGAACCTCACTTTTAGGAGAGATCATTCGATTACTTACCCTCAAAATAACATTCCTGTGTAGCATTTCCAGTACTGCTGTTTCTTGTTTGCGCTTCTCGTCCTTAGCCGATGGGACTTTTGAAAGAAATTGTATTCCTACTTCTTTAACAAATCACTGCTTGCATAAATTATAAATTCACGCATGCTGTGGGAGTTTTGATTTGCCCAGGCTTGTAATCCAAAACTACTGTCAATTACATGTCTGGAGTTGTTTCCATGGAAATGGTGTTATGGGAATTCCGTGTGAGACCTTGCGGGTTTAGCAAACAACCATGCAAGTGTCTGCATGTCGTTGAAGGGAAAAGCTCAACGCTCCAGAGGCTTCATTCCTTAGTTCCCTGTTTATCTCTAATCCCTATCTTGTACAGATGTATATGGCAAATATCAGGGCAGAAAAGTGAAAGATCTACTAAGAGTTCTGTATTAAGCTAAGAAGAAGCATAATGCCTTTCACTGCTCATTCAAAGGCCATTCAGTACAGATTCGCCAAAATAACCACATTTTACTCAATTATTTGCACTTACTAACCCTAGCACTACCACTTGTGCAGTGAGAACACATAACCATCTTAAATGAGAAATGGATATTTTCACTAAAATGTCCGGAAGGGATTCGCTGAGGCAAGCAAAAATCAAATGAAAGAGCATCGATACCCAAACAAAGCATACAATATTAGTTTACCCTGTTGGACCCTCAGACCAACTTAAAAAATATATTAAGTAACATGATAGGGTTTGAAGTTTTATTACTTTTATGGATTCACTACAAGAGACCATAGAATATGACATTACTTTACTGGTGTATAGACTTGAAAAAAGGCCGATGCAAAGAACTTAATTTGTTATCATTGTTTCGTTTGAAATACTTGTTTGATAAAATCAGGGGAAATCATAAGCACAGGAAATGGTTCACCTGATGGCGATATTAGTACCATAGGCGGAGGAAGTGGGGGATGAGGCTATCCCCCAGTCAAAACTGCTCCCCCTCCCCCATCATTCAAGGACCAAAATGCTTCATTTGTTCCCTCTGTAAAAAATGTCAAAAACTGATGTAAATTTCCTAAAAATTTGCACAATTTGTCGCACAAAATCGCAATATGAAAACATTTCCAAAAGGAGAGGGGTGTCGCCCTCCCCTTAGGCCCCTTCCTCAGGACAGCTGTCCGAAACAGAATGTGAAAGAAAGCACAGAAATAACTAAGTATTAGTAAACAGAGTAGAAAAATCGTAAATTGTAATGGACCTCTATAGCTTTAAAGGGAATATCATGTGTGTTTTTTAAGTGTTAAATGTAAAACAGTTTGCTACACTTTCAAAACAAAGGAGAGAGTGTAGTATAGCGTATTCCATATACCATATAACAGATAGGCGTCATTACCTTAAGGAAAGAGGCAAACCTAAAATGAACGTTGTGGTTGCATGCTTCGGGGATCGAGGTACATAGGTTTTGCCCAACCTCAAACGTATTGAAAAACATTAAGATAAAACTAGTTGAGTATGTGAAGTGTAAGAAATAATTCGAAATTGCATTTTGCAACTTGACCGTGCATCACTTCTTGATAAAAACGTACTGTCTTTTAATCATTATTTTCCGCATCTTTAGGTGGCTTGGAGGACATGTACTTGATCTATAATATCTAAAGTGCTCCTCTTACACTTTTAAAGAGAGAGGAACCAAATGATGACAAAAAAAGCATCTACTGAGGAAAAATCTTAGAATTTTCGACAGGATTTCTCGCACTTGTATCACATGACTTGTATTTCTAACTTTTTCGTAGTTTATAGTTAACACATTCATTGGAATTTTGTGTTTGTTGAATTTCATTTATTTCATCAAGGCTGATTGTAAGTTTTTCAAGACTTTCTCATCTTTACTCCTCCAAATCACTGCATATCTAGTTCTTAGTACTTCTTTGTACTTTGCTAGAGTGATACCTAATCAGAGCTCACTCAAATGACACTTTTCAAAGCCTCAGTACTAGCTACGGGGGCCACTCAATGCTTGAAGTGAGATACGACGAGAAGCTTAGGTCTTTGTAAGAAGAAACCTAACACATACAGAAAAAAGGACAGATAATGTGTGAAAAGCACAAGTGTTTTATTTTCTGACATCTTAGGAGTTACAAGTCTTTGTTTAAGAGCCTTGAGGTGCTCTTACTGACAGAATTGTGATAAAATCTTACATCTCTTTTTTGACAGTGGCAAAATTCCTTCCACATCTTATGTTAGTAGTAATTTGTTGCTTTCATTTCCAGGCAGCCCAAAGCTTTCTATGTCACTCCAGATTTCAGCTTGACTATCAAGTTACATTTTTAACTGGAAACACCGTTTTTATTCGTAGCATTTTATCTACGACAAACATATTTGTACACAAGGTTCCAGTAATCATTTCCTGGGTTGTAGCTTTTGTTTCTATGTTTGATGATTTATGTATTCCTTTCATTTATTCTTCTTATAATTTTTCTCTTTGCCATTTTTAATTTTTTCCTCAATATTTATACTCTACAAGCTTGCAAGGGATCAAAGGAAAATTTCTTTTTTGTGTAGCTCTACCCACTAACTCGATTTATGTACGTAATCCATGTTTTGTAATAGACAAGGAATGGAACTTAACTCGCTAAAACTTCCACTCAACAAGACAATAAATTCTTATAGGAAGTATCACGTTTGTTATTTAATCTTTATGAAGAATCTTTGTTATAACATTGTTGGAAACAGAAGACATTAATGCACACAACATTACTGTGACATTCTAATTATACCGCTTATCTTATTTGTTTTCATTTAAATGACAACCACCCTGATTCTTTTGAAATAACATACGGACCGCCTGCAGTGTCGTTGTCATTGATTGATGTTTCATCCAACAGTTCTTGGGTTCTTGGTTACAATTGTCAACAATATCCCACGCATTTTTTAAACAAAAATCAGTGCTTGTATCCTCAACGGTACATGCTCTTGTGGTTTTTCTGCAAATGCCATACGACCACGAAGCTGTGAACAACCCTTCTGTTTTTGTAAAGCTTCAGTCACATTCTGATCAACCTGCATCAAATTCTAAATGTTTTGCTATGTCCTATCGTTCATTATTTTTAATTTCATGAACCATTTCATTCACACTATCATTACACATCTTCAACTTGAGACTTCCGTCTTTGCTTCTTACCTTACCTGCTTTAATGAATACCCGGAAAGGGAGAACATACCTCATTCCTCAATTCCTGCAGCCATTATAGATAATGAGCGAAGCAGCAGGTTTGCCAACGAAATGCAGAAATAAATTACTCTTGTGGTAGTTGTTAATTTGTTCTTATGAGAATTTCTGGGTAAAGTGAAACCCCATATTGCGGATGAAGTTCATGACACTATTTCTTTTGGTATGGATCTTGCTAACTGAAGTCAGTCGTTCCAGAAGTGGTTAACATTGGCAAAAATATGTTTTACTGCACGTTGTTCTTGCTTTTGAATTGGTCACGACAAAGACATGGATAGTTCGAAAATGATTAAATACATAAGTCATTGATGAGTTCACTAGAATTTGATGGTTATTTTTTTCAATTACTAACGAAGACAGCTATTCTTCAAATGGTTCTAGTGAAAATCCTGTTTACACAGAAGCAGAACTGGTGTGTGATATTTACTTGGCAGTCACGTACGTAATCCAGTAATTATATATATATATATATATATATATATATATATATATATATATATATATATATATATATAAATGTGTGTATTTTAATTGTTATCGTGGAGAGGTTGCTATTTGGAAGACATTCCATACCTCCCTTATGTTTTAGGTACTATTTATAGACGTTTTAAATTGTTGAAAATAGTTTTAGAATATTTTTGGACTCTAAAGATCATATTTTGAGAGCTTCAGTGTTAGGGGTTAGAGTTAGGGGTTAGAACTTAGTGTGTAAGTTAATGGAAATGTCTCCCAAATATACAACTTAGGGTTACATATATACATGTATGTATATATATATATATATATATATATATATAAATATATGTATATATATATATATATATATATATATATATATATATATATATATATATGGTACAGGATAGCAAAATACCGGTTATCTAAAGATCTATGTTGTCAACGTCAAAGTTTGGTTTCAAAGCCAAACTCATTAACCAATAATTGAACGAAAACTTCATTGACATGGATACTACTCCAATAGCGACCTCATCTCCCTTTTCCTTCTTCGTTTGCTTTTAAAAATTCTAGGTTTCTCATTTATAAATACGCTTCCATGGAAAGAAAGTAGTACGAAAAAATAAAGGAATATGTACAGTAGCAGAGCTATTTGTATGATATGTCATTGCGTTTTCTAGCCCTTTCCTTCACTAAATCAGTAATCTTTTTCCCACCTTACTCCACATCCAGCATTAACATTTGTTTATTTATAACAATGTCATCATGAAAGCAAAGTTGACATATATTACAGCAAAAGTCAGCTCGCTAAGTTCAACCTAATAAGCAAATCGTGTTGTGAGTCACATTCTCAGTACAAGACGCACTCTCCACATCCTAACAAACTATCAAGGAATCTTCAATACTTCATAAGAGGTTAACGTCTTTCCCGGAGTAGCTAGCAAAGATAGTAATTTCACTACAGTACAGATAACACAAACTCAGGTCTCCGTCCATTATCCGGACCATTTGGTGGATAAGAAAATTTCTTCAGGGGTTAAAGAATTGTAAAGTTATTGCGAGGATACATAAAAAGCATCCTAGGCTATAAGAAACTTTGGCACCTGACTGAAGTTAGCATCTGCCATTTAAAAGTCTTTCTTCCGCTCTGCACTGAAATGAAGATATGACTTAAAGCCCAGTGTTGTCACTAGCCTTGTGGCAGAAAGATTAAGGACTGCTTTTTACCCTTCCAAAATGAGAGGATTAGTAATGAATAACCTAACTGGCTGAAGTTTTACAACACTGTCCATCACTGCTTCTCGAAGTTTTTTTCATAATGATTGTTTATTGCATGTGACGATGGATGGTACACTGCGATTAATAACAGTTCTATACTCATTTTCTAACATTTAGCACATACATTGTTGCGTTATCAGCCAGCATATATTCTTTAAATGGAAAACTCCCTAGTATTTTCTAACATTTAGCACATACATTGTTGCGTTATCAGCCAGCATATATTTTTTAAATGGAAAACTCCCTAGTATGCTGATTCTTGCATATCTTTTCATTCATATGACAGTATCTTTGTTACACAGTTTATAAATGTATCCTGAATCTCTGCTTGCTTTGCCCTTAATGTGCAGTATTTATGTTCAGAACCATGATGAGAAATACTTGTGTGGGAAGTAAAATTGATTTTAAAAAACTATGCTTTTGTCTCAAAATAAGCCTTGGGTAACTGTTTAAACCCTTTAAATTA
This sequence comes from Holothuria leucospilota, assembly GCA_029531755.1. Taxonomy (NCBI): domain Eukaryota; kingdom Metazoa; phylum Echinodermata; class Holothuroidea; order Aspidochirotida; family Holothuriidae; genus Holothuria; species Holothuria leucospilota. The sequence continues at coordinate 29,162,830 of CM055969.1, read as the reverse complement.
AGGCTGTAAACATATGTTTTGTCGTCATTAATGCCATGAATTTTTAAAAATGTACCGACAGATTGCAAATTGCATTTTTTATTCTTGTAAAGGAGGATACATATTAATTTAAAGTTCAACTTCAGTCTTAAATTCGTGTTTGCAATATAACTCAGCGGTATGATAAGCATCACATAAAAGTGAAGGTAACTGCATAATTGTTGTGCGTATGAGAACCTCGTTTCCAATTTTCCGTCGAAATGTTCTAAATTGTACAAGTATCACCACGCCATTAGGTCTTTATGCAGACTTTCGAATTTTGTAAACATTGGGTGATTGATGCAGATTTTGTGGCTCTCAAATGAAAGGAGCTGAACACTATGTACTTTGCATTCATGAGGGCGGCCCAAATGATAAATTTTTTGAGAGCAAAGGTAAAGGTTTGGTGAGTTTCGAATGTTTATCGCTCTGATCCCACTAGCACCACTATATTAGAGCATGTTTTTTAACGGATTTGTTGCATGGAAATTCATCTCTTAATGGGCAAAACATATTCATGTGTAAATTTTTGTGTAAGGAATAACATTCCTTCGTTTTTCGTAATTAAGAAAACAACTGTAAACACTACCACAAAATAGCCCCGCCCATTATGTTGCTCAATAAATAAAAGTAAGAGACCTTTCAAGTCATTATGGATAGAGTCCTGCCAACCAAATGGTGGCAAATAGTCCTGATCTCTTAAGAGATTATAACATCTTAACCCAGCTTATACATTGATGATCATAGTGAGATTTATTCAGTTTAAAGGAGCGGAGTACCCACCAAAGTAGGATAAATTCTCGGACCCGCCGACTTCGTTACGTCACATCCGTTTATCGATTCGATCCGATACCGATACTTATCAAAGCCATGCATGCAGTGTGTCTGGTGTAACAGTACACTTGTTACTGTCGCTAACGCTACTAACGTTAGCCTAACTTAGGCTAGCGTGAGGGCCTAGGTCTACCGCGAAAAACAAACTCATTGATCGAAAAAACAGTTTCAGTACCTGCAAAATCCACAATGATGTTCATGAACCTCCTGCACATGATGCGCGAAATAGGCGTGTGCCTTGCCACTAGTAACGCTAATATACTACATACGTACGTACGTGGTAAGTTGTGTGTGCTACATGCCTGGGTAGATGCATCGATCAGAACCGATACAAGTGGAAACGATTTTAAATTGCCGGTGCCAGAAGAAAAAGTAACGAACTAGAAATTCAAAAAACAAATTGTAAAATATCTTGCAAGTGTAAAATCAAATAACCCAAGAAATAGTATAGGAACGTTATTGCAAAATTACTTTGCAATATTATTTTAAATGAGAATATAACACGCATTAGGATTAATGTTTTTAAAATTAGCCCCGCACAGAGGGTAATTATCTCGTTTCGTATGATGTATTTATTTTGGAAGTACGCCACTACTCAGCTCCTTTAAAAGAGCATGTACTAAACTAGTAGAAAACAATATTGTTAGGGGATAGTTACGTCGCCTACTTTCACCCTCTACCCACCCCTTACCATCTCTGTACGTGAAGCTGAAATTTCTAGCTCACCTGCATCTCGTACCTCCTGGGAAGAACTCTGCACCTCCTGTCTTCTCCGACGGCAGTTGGACATGGTGATATTACGTAAAATATGCTTAGTTCATGGACTTATCTTCAGAAATTCTGCTCGTAGGTCGTTGCTTACATCGCATCTACCTGCTGACCTGTTAAAGATAACAAGAAAACGGATAAGCTTAGTGATTCGAGGGAGTTGCAACAGACTGGTGATTCCTTGCGGAAAGGAAATGCTTTTTTGCGCTGAGGTTTATCCCTCTAAGTTTTCCTTCTTTAGATATCATGATGCTTTACGACGTTTTTGACAATTTGACTGCTGGTGACCTCACATGTCTTTTGACCTCCACTAATAGCAATGGGGTTCTTACAGCATTGGTCGTCCACCTGCTGCGCATTTGATCCCTCAGTTTCTTATCAGGTTTTCAAGTTTATCTGCCGACCTCAAATGACCGCCACCAGAAACTAAAGTTCTTCCCCTCAATAGCAATCAATTAATATTCCAAGTATCATGATATGTAAAACAACAGAAAGCAAAAACTGAAGAACGAAAGCATAAAAGATTAGTTCTTGCATGAGATTTTCCAACCCGGGCAGTGAGAATGGGAAAAGGAGCACTTTCCACTAGACAATCGAAAAACACGTTATTTGAAAGCTGCATGTTAATATGGTCACAGTATTCTTCATATAAGTCCATCGTTTGGTAATTAAAATCGGAATTACTTATGAATTTACCAGAGTTATGCTTTTAAAAAAGATATATGTTGTTCTCTATAATTTTATCCTTGTTTTGGTTCAAATATTAAGCCCTTTTTTACCGAAACGACAAAATTTGGAGGCACGGCCCACTGTCTATACTATATCGTGTTTATGAGCAGTTAACAAGGTTTTCTTTGTTTTTGTGTTGACCTCAGATAACCTTGAACCTCTACCAAGACCAGTATTGATCTTAATCTTAATATGAAAAATCTATTTACCAAGTCTGAAGGTTATCCATTATTCCTATCTTAAAATAGCATGTTTATAATTTGTTTTCGGTTTTTTACCTCTGGTGACCTCAACTGACAGATAGGAACTAAGTTGTCCTAGAGAAAGTAAAACCTTCATTTTCAAGTAGGCCCATCTACGCAGCAGGCAAATTAGTGTTATAAGCAATCAAAAATAACTAAAATATGCTCAAAATGGAGGCAGTCGCCATTCGCCCCCGTCACCCCCATCCCTCCTCCGCTTCGCTCTTACCATTAACTGAAAAATGAAGTTCTATACAAGAAAACTTTCAGTACTAAGCAATGTACTCACTAAAATTCCATCGGAGTCGGATGAGATAAATTAAACTAAAAATAATGACAGAAATGAAGACACGGTTTTCCTGTCAACTTCGGAGCCGCCAAACGGCGCTGTGCTGAAGGGTGCGGCCTACCTGTTGGACTTGGGTTCTCTTATAACTAGTCTTGGAATGGGCCCAGAATGGAAGGTAGCGGAATCGGATCTGGCCCGGAATGAGCTGCAGCTGGCTTTTTACTCGAAGCCAACTCGATCTGATTAGTAATCTAAATCCATCCATCATAGTAATGTAAAATAAGCGGAAAGATTACTGAAGAATCCATTCTTCTTGTTATGTACTGAGGGCCACAAGCAGTCAACTAAATTAATAGGAACACTCACATTTTGTTTTTTGTTTTTGTTTTTTTTTTCTTTACAATTTTTAAACCAAGGTGAGAAGCAGTCAATGCAACAATCCCCACTTTCCTTCTTTTATTCATACTTGCACGAATGGATTGTCAGGTAACTTAATAACTCCTGCCATCTGAGACGACTGCCGTGTTATGTCGGCAAGGTTATTTTCTATCCTACGCATCTTTATGGTAATTTGGCACGCCGGTTTGCAATATTTGTGGACTTTAAATTCCATTAACTTAGATATCAGACTAAATATTCCAGTAGATCTGTCAAAACTGAAATAGATTAAATAGGATTCAAGAGTTTTACGATCATTTAGGCCCCACACTGAGTAGGCTAAACATCATTAAATGCATTAGCCTAAGCAATATTTTCATAATCTAAAATAACTTCCATTTACTTCTCAAGTGATATTGAGTTTGAAAATATAGAAATGGTTTTAGTTGTTTACTCGGGACAATGACGATGAGTCGGTGGACAAACATCGAACACTTGTACTTTTGGTGGACACCAAAGTCAACGTCTGACTTTTTTCTGCATATGTGTCAGGAGGAGGATTGTAAAATAGGTTAAGCCAAAATTTATTTATAAAGCATCAAGAGTAGGCTATAGTGGCATAGTGATCGGCCCCAATTATTCCTCTAAAAATAACACAAAGTTCTTTTTAACCGTCTGACATTTGAACACACCTTCATAAGTATGTGAGAAATATAGTGAGTAGGCATCACTTTCGCATTGTATAAGTATAACCTATTCAAACCAACCTATGTAGTGCTCGTGGGAGTAAGCTTTCGGCTTTCGTTTCGCTATGCTTTTCACCGCACTAAGATATTTTCAAAAAGAGTTCAGATATCTTATGGAATTCACTATGACTTGTTCCCTTTCAAAGAGAAAAGAGATATATTGAAGATGTCTATAAAATGAGAAAACATATGCAGTTAATAATGACCCCTCAGCCTCGTCCCTCATTCCTCAAATAGATTTCCCAAAAGATCTTAACCTCCATGGGGTTGACAAAGGGTAAAGAAATGATCATTTCAGACAAAAATATGGAGGAAAAGCAGATGCCATCTCAGAGATACGTTCTACGATTACCATTAAGGTTTCGTAATACAGATCTTAAAAGTAGATATAGTGGTCATGGTCTTAAAAGAGGCTTCAGTGGAGAGGATAGTTCTAATTTATCTGATGTGAAGCGATAATGCATTAAAATGTCTTCACATTCTGGTTATCTTCCATCAGTAACAATACGATTTAAGACTGACGTGATAAACAAATTCTAAATCAGGTTAAAGTTGTTTTCGGCCTGTTTATTCGATCCACTTTTGTCTTCTGTTACGGCTATGTACAACACTCAAAACTGAAACAGCGAAAACATGCAGAAGAATGAGATTAAGATTTCAAACTGATTATTATTTAAGTCCCTTTTCCTTAATTTCACAAAAGACACTTAAATTTTCACTTGGGCCTATATTTACAATATGTAATCCGTATTACCTCTAGTCTTTTGCTCGGCAGAGGCACTCTTACCAGGATGGACTTGGCTTCTCCGAAGACGACAGTGATATCGTATCGGCTATTCAATGATAATGACTAAGATCATAAATATGTCCTTATGTCAAGGCGTATTTGTCCAAAAATGGAAGATTACCAGTCCGCCTATCGTAAATTCTTCAGCTGTGAAACGGCACTCCTCAAATTAACTCATGACATACTGTGGAACATGGAAAATCGAAAAGTAACATCTCTTGCGTCCATAGATCTCAGCGCAGCTTTTGATACTGTTGATCACTCGGTGCTGCTAAATGTCCTTGCCACAAATTTTGGTGTGTCAGGCCATTGCCTTGGGTGGTTCAAGAGTTACCTGGCACCACGTGAGTTCAAGGTGAAAATTGAAAATGAATATTCATCTCCTAAGAATCTTGATTTTTCAGTTCCACAGGGAAGTGTAGCCGGCCCAACCTTATATTCCGCCTATGCATCTACAATGCGGAAATGTATTCCTAAAATTGTTGAACTTCACGGGTATGCCGATGATCATGCACTAAAGATAAGTTTCTTAGGAGGATGCAGGGACTCTGAATTGTCCACCACACGTCTTCTTGAAATGTCGTTAAGTCAAGTCAAAACCTGGATGGAACACAATAGACTAAAGATGAATGACTCCAAGACTGAGTTTATTCAGTTTGGATCTGCTAAGCAATTATGTAAATGTGTTACTCAAACATTGTCTGTTAATAACTGTGAAATATCAAAAGTTAATGTTATAAAATACTTGGGCGTTCATCTGGATAAGAACCTTACGATGAAATCACACATACAAAGTAAATGTAGATCTGCTATGGCAAATTATCGTCGGATAGCAAGCATCAGAAAATATCTTACCATTGATGCTTGCAAGCAAATTGTACATGGTTTAATTATATCACACCTCGACTACTGTAACAGCCTTCTATACGGCCTCCCCAACTGTGAGATTAAAAAGTTCCAGCGAATTCAAAACATGGCTGCTAAGCTTGTCTTGAATAAAAGCAGACTAGATAGTTCAACAGCTTGTTTAAAAGAACTGCACTGGCTTCCAGTTACACTTCGAATTAAATTTAAGATCCTCACTTAGTTTGGAAGTGCTTAAATGGACAAGCCCCGGATTACCTGACTGACATGCTAAAATTAAGAACTAACAAACGCGTTCTTAGGTCTAGTGCCAGGAGGATCCTCCTTATACCCAAGACACACTGCAAATCTTTTGGCGATCGTTCTTTTGCGGTTGCCGGCCCACGTCTTTGGAATGATCTTCCAAGTGATATTCAATTTGCACCAACACTTCAGGTTTTTAGGACAAAGCTTAAAACGTGGTTATTTTCCATGTATTAATTGTATTGTTGTTGCTTTTGTTGCTCAGTATTTATGCCCTTTCTTGTGGTATTTTCCACTTAGTGTCCTTTCCTTACAGTCTTGCCTATTTTCATGCTCTTTCTTGTTTTTGTACAGCGCATTAGATAACTTTTTGGTTGATAGTGCGCTTTATTAAATTAATAACAATAATATATATACATATATATATATATATATATATATATATAATGTTCACATTGTACACATGTTCCATGACGTAATGTTCCTTTTGCAGTATACAGTCTCGAGGATTTCAGAAGTTACTCGAACAATCACGCTGATGCCAATTTCAAACTGAGTTGCAGGACCAGATTTCAAACCTCTGCTAAAGTCGTGGCCTCCTGGTTGTCCTAGTGAGTGCATCATAGCACTACCAGTCACTATATAGAAGACGTGTGGTGGAAAAATAAAGCGTAGGCCTATAAATCTCGGCTATGTGCTTCATTATAGAGAATACTGCACGTTGTAAAACGAAAGAGGTGGAAGCGCTTCTGTTTGCAATGAGATAGCATTTCTCACAAAAATGTTACACAAAATCGAGGTCTGTGCTTTACTAACAGCTAAACAATTAACAATTTCCAGGTGGTTTATATTGTTAACTGTAGACAACGTTACTTTATCCTGTCTCAAATTACTTTGATATAGCCCTACTATTCATTAGAATCTTTGGCATGCTGGGGGAACATTAATCTATGTAGGATAACATAGGTATATGTATCAACCAGTGCTGTAGCACCGGTCTCGAGTCACGATTTAAAGGACTCGGACTCGTAAAGCAAGGACTCGGACTCGGTCTCGTAAAGTCTGGACTCGTGACTCGGCTATAAAATTTCCGAGACCGGGATCGAGACCGGCAGAACTTTTTACACTTTTGCTTAATCCGTCATCATTGTCGGTTGGCTTCATGACACTTTTAACTTATGATCTTGTCGAATGCTACTGAAATGGGCAAACAACGCGCGCAACTGGGGTGCATTGAGAACACTCGGTCCACGAGCCTTGTGTAGTCTGAAAAGATAATTGATCCGGCCCTCGAGACAATTCACTATTGCAATTTCATTAAATACTGACATTATAATTATTGTTATACCACCATTTAACTAAAGGTGGCACTGGAAGGGAACAAGGACCGTAGTGATAGGATAATTTTCAATTTCTTTGCGAAACATCCTCCAATACAGTAGGAACGATAAAGTGTGAAATCATCAACGGCGACCGACGCCTTACCTTTCAATTTTTCAAGTAGCGAAAATCCTACAATACGAATACAAAACTTTTGGCTCGCTTCGCGCGTTGTATAGAGTTTTTCAGTTGTTCTTCGTTCATAATCTGCTTTCATGTAGGGAGTAGTAAATAAACAGCACGACGGGTGTTTTCATGTAGTGCATACATATGGTAAAAAGTAGCCCTAAAAAAACGACACACCGCGAGTGGTCTGCGAAGTGAGTCTTAACTCCATTTAGGAGTAGTTCCATCTTTTCGCCTGTAGTGGGAAATACCCCGCAGGACTTTACTTAAAAAGTTTAAATGTCCTTCCACTTAGGCTAGCTACTAAGACGTACTTGGCTATGATTTAATATTTCTTGTCAATGCCAACTTACGGTGGTGCCCCTTTTAGATAGTAATTGCAGACTACCAAAGAGGCCAATGACCATATATTTTTACTTCGCCCCTGCACTTCAGAATACCTCCCGGTATGCATATGAGTCTTTCCTGAGTGAATAGGCCTACTTTCAGACTCGGGCCCAGAGGCTCGGACTCTGGGGTTCGGACTCGGTCTCGGACTGAGTGGGTGGGGACTCGACTACAGCACTGATATTAACATTACATGAATAGCATAAGCATGGAAAATATAAGCCGGGAGGTTCTTTAAAATCAAAATAGTCGCCTAACAATTAAGATAGTTATTGACGAATATTTTGTAAGTTTTTATATAATTGACAACGAGACCAGTTTGGGTCCCTTATATTGTGTGCCCTTCTGTGAATGTATTGTTGATTATCATTAAGTGACACAAACGAAGTCCCTACCCACACTTCCAGAGTATTTTGAGGAGTAGTCTGTCCTTTTGAACCTGCAAGAGGCCTATATTTTGCAGGGTAGGGGCTTGTTATTACATGGAAGGGCACGTTCCGACGTTTGCTTTTCGTGATTTACAATATGATTTTTGTGATTAAGGCAGAAGTAAACCCACGTTCTGAACCAAAGAGACTATTTTGCACGATCGTTCATCACAGCAAGTTTTTTCGTATAATCCGTAGATTATTACTTAAACTGTTGTTTTCAATCCGTTTTTTTTTTTCTTTTTTTTTTCTTACAAATGGTTACTCTATTTCCTTCCCGGCACGATCAAACTCAACCTTTGGTATGCATGGGAGTAAGAGCAGATCATGAGTAACAAGCAAGAACATGGCAGTTTATATCAGCGCTAATGGTTACCGTGGCAATAATTACGTTTACCTATTCCCACTGCTTTCATGGACGGCTCCCTAAAATCACGTGACAATAAATCTTTCACTGATTTGTTATGTTCATGCAGAATACGTTCTTGGTTATATCTTTAGTGTGAATTATTTATGTTCTGAAGCAACGTGAAACATCAATCTGTGTCCAAATATAGATGTGTTAAATGTAACCGATATTTCACGTCAGTTTGGGCACTCTGCTTAACTTTCAAACTCCGCGATTATGTTGCAAAGCTGCACTCATGAGTACAGACAACATTGATGAAAGTGGAAGGACTAAGTTACGATTCTGCGAGATTAGGGTCTCTACGCAATGAATCGTCACCGGATAATGTGTGCACGTAATTCGAAGAAAACCACTCACGTTTTCGACTGGCGAAAACAGTGGCCTCGGGTGGTTAAGGTTTAGGGCGAATAGTCAGTTGCGGTTTGTTGCATTCAGAGGAACTACATTTTGACCATGTTTCAACTTTTAACTGGGTGATGCATTTCTCCATTTGTTGTACATTTTAAAAACTAAGCCCTCAAAGAATGACATCTGTATGTTTATCCCTGTTACGTCAATGTGTCGTTTCTACATGAGCTTTTGAAGCCAGCATGGCAATCGAACACACGCTGACGCGTTCAAGCGATTCCTCGAACAAGCAGTCCTTGTCAAATTTTTCTCTGTATGGTGCGGGATGCTGTCGGGTGATGTTGGGCAGTGCCGGGGCTGTGCCACGCAGTGCAAGGTGTCTTTCATTCCTATCTTGAAATACCGTGTTTACAAGGTTTTCGTTTTTGCCGCCTAGTGACCTCATATGGCCAATGACTTCAACCAAAAAAAAAATAACAAATTCCCTAGCGACATGAAAAATCTATATGCCAGCTAAGGTGAGAAACAAGGGCAAACGTTGAACACAAAAACTCAAAAGTAATTGTCTTGATATAGGATTTCAACTCGGGCCGTCAGAATAAGAAACCGAGCACCTTCTACTACATCAACAATATACCCTTTCATTACAGGGTACTTCTAATTAGGTCTACAAATTTTTTCACACGAGTTCACAATTAGGTAATTAAAATTAGAGTTACTAATGAATGTACCTGAGGTATGCTTTTGGAAAGATATGTTTTCTATCATTTTATCTTTGGAATGGTACATATATTCAGCCCTCTCTTTCCATTGATCATGAAACTGCACAATTTGGAGTTACGGCCCACTATCTATTCAGGTTATGAAATTTTCGTAGTTTCACCTCTGGTGACCTCAGATGACCTTTAACATTTACCAAAACCCATAGGGTTCTCTTCTTAACATGACAGATCTACATACCAAGTATGACAAACAGCCATAATCCCTGTCTTGAAATATTGTTTACAAGTCTTTGGGTTTTGATCCGTTGTTACCTCAAACGACCTCTGACCTCCACCAAAACCAAAGCGTTCTTCTTCTTTATATGCTTAATGTATATCCCAAGTATAAAAAGTTTCCATAATTTCTATTTTGATATATCGTGTTTACAAGTAAATTTTCAAGGTTTTTGTATTTTCACCTCCGGTGACCTCAGATAATCGTTGACTTCTACCTGAAACAATAGGGTTCATCTTCTGACTGTAAAGCATCCACTTGCCAAGTAGCAAAAAATCCATGCTTTCTACCTTGTGCTCATGAGGTCTGTTTTGTCCTCTTGCGATCGCACGACCTATTACCTTCACTAAACACAATAGGGACATTCCTCTTATTATAATCAGTACATATGCCACGTATGAGAAGTATCCATCATTTTTATCTTGAGATATCTTGTTTACAAGCAAAAAGCCACAAACACACACGCACACACAAACATGCATATACCCACGCATACGCACTTATGTTCACTCGCACGTGATTACGTAAATTTCGTTTGCCTTCGGCAAGTATTCAGAAACATTTTTAGAGGATTTTCACTGACATTCCTGCGTTGCGCGTCGATCCGTTAGACATTTTGATGGCCAGGCGCCCATTGCATTACACTTGTGTCTCGGGTTCTACTGTGAGCAACAACCGGAAATAGCTGAAGTCACACGTAAAAACTCAATACGCACTGAAGATCGGTCTCCTGAATTGTCCAGAAAAAAAATTTTGGAGGTCACCCCGAGTACTTCTCCAAGGCCTTCTTGCCTTAGCAACGTACCATCAATATGTCCGCTTCTTCTTTTGGATGTTCATATTACAACTCCGTTGTCATGGATATTAACACTTAACGCCACCGATAATTAAAGCAATGGCAGTTTGTACATAATATGCGGTTTGGTTAATATGACATCTTTACAACAAAGACAGGGGTATGCACGGCATTAGCAATTAAAAGCAAACTGTGAAAATGATGATTTCATAGCACGACTCGAAAACCTTACAAGATTTGTTCACGCACTAACGCAAGGAAACATTCGTATTTAAGATTATCAAATACATAAAATAATTTGCCTTTATTCATGCAAGAAATAATTAAGTTACAGGTGACACTTTTTTATTTCAAGAAATTAGTTGTAATGACGACAAAAAGTTCTGCAAACTGACCTAGATCAACTGCATGTTGAGGATGATATGTAAAGCTCTACCCTTATAAATGCAAAGCGTTGATTATTCATACTAAGAAGCATAAAAGAGTTTTATGCATGGATGTTCAAAGAGCTGTTTTAGAGTATTCATGTGGAGTAAAGGATGAATAAATGTTTTTGTCAATTGTGACGTGAGTTTTCTAAACACATTCAACAATTTTCCAAAATAAAGGCACCTAACAGTGTTCTTAAAATTTGTCCTCTTGAAAAGTGTCGATCCAAAGTTTGCACCTCCCACTTTTAGAGTATATATCAGCTCTAAACACACCACTAACAGCTGTCCTATAAATCAGTGGCGTAGCTACGAGGGGCCTGCCCCCCCCAGATATTCGTCAGCTCCCCCCCCCCCCGATTTTTTGTGTCCTAATAAAATGTGTAAGAATTAAGAGAAAGTAAATGTTTCAACGGAAATAAACTTTGAAGTATTTCCTTCCAAAAATAAATAAGCAAATAAAATGTGTAAGAATTAAGAAAAAGTAAATGTGTGAAAAACACATTTTGCGCACGTATGAAATCAACTTTTAACTTTAAAATGCCTACTTTTACTAAATTAGTTATATAATCTGCACTGTCGTTTAATTCGCATATAATTCACTTGGACGATGAAACGATCGTCCCGACGACAAATTCGGATGTGACATTGTCAGGTTTAGACCCTTTCTACCTTTCGGATGGCTGGCTGATTTACTGAAAACATGGCAACCATAGACTGAAGACCATTCTTACACGACCATTCCTATACGGTATCATAAACAAAATATGCCGTACGGTAAGGTACTGCGTTCGAATAATTCTTCTATCCTTAAAAAGTGTGTCGTGTCTCTCTCCTTGCCCATGACAGGTGCACTGTAGAACGATTGTTTTCGACAAGTCCAGGGGCGTAGATTTCTTTTCAACTTTTGGAGGGGATGGGGTGAATTATCGCAAATGTGAAAAATGTGCACGCGAAGCGCGAGCCCATGACGGGTGGAGTCCAAGAGCCCGCCTTAGGGCCCGTGGTGGGGTCCAGGGGCTAATCCCCGGTGGGGGTCCAGGGGGCGAAGCCCCCGGAAGCTCCTGGGTTTTAATGTCTCAGAAGTGCCAGGAAGACTGTTTTAAGGGGTTAATTTCAGTGGTAATGTTGTTTGGTAGGCTCTTGGTATATTCATAAATTTAGGAAATGCTATTTTCAGCAAAAATCTCGTTGATAAGTTGCACTGGATTGAAATTGTACAAGAGCAACAATGTCCTGTTAAGCTTAAAAAGGCAGGGATCAACATACATGGTCATCCCAGACAACTGGATTTTGAATTCGGAGATCATTACAAGACCTGCAAGTTGGCTTGAGATCAGTGGCGTCGCCAGGTTTTTTGTGATTGGGGGCACCATAGATGATATCGTAATAATACCTCAGTTCCCCCAAGTCTGCGTAAATTACACCTTTATTTTTCATGCGTTCCTGAGTTTGCATGCAGCAGTTTTGATCGTTCGTTTGTCACTACATAAAAGTGTCGTCCTGGGGAAGGTGTTCCCCTCCCCTTTAAGATTTTTTTTTATTAATTTAAGGTCTTTTAGATGCAAAATGGTGCTATCTTTGGGATGTTTCTTTAACTGATCATATATGGCCGGAAAATTCCATAATTTAGTGAATGCTAGTTTTTAGTAAGGTAAAAGAGGAGAATATGTTGTCTATTAAGAGACAGATACGTTGTCAACAAATCCCCTGAAGCCCCCCCCCCCCCCTTTTATTTTACTGTCTTTTATTTCGTGAAAGTTTTTACACAAAAATATGTGCGTGGAGTCCACAGAAACATTCTTGAGTTATTACGAAATATGTCCTTTCCTTCATTGTGCATTATGAAGGGCATCTAAGGCTAGCAGATACCTGAATAGGACCTCCTGGAAGCTCTGCATTAATCATATTAATTGGGGCGGGGGAACGATCTAATGCGTATGCTACCTGACATCCAAATGATAATATATATATATAGAGTACGACGCCTAACACTTCACAACTATCGTATTTTTACTACTTTTGAACAAAAATCCGTACGAACAGCTGTCACCAATGGAAAATGAGAGGGAGGGAGAGTATAGGTGCAGGGAGGTGATATTAGACCTCCCTGATAGGTGTAGCAAAAGGGGTGAAGAACTAATAAGAGCGTTACAGTGTGCCGTTTTCGTCATAAGTGTATTAACAATCACCATCTATACCGATAATGGTTCAGCGCGAACTGGCGAAGCTCTGGTAAAAATTTTTGAAAAATGTATAACGGCAGATATACGTACTTTCAACCTTCTAAATCATGCTACATATTAGATTGAAAGATCCCATATTGATGCGAGGTCCCCACAGATGTTTGGAGATGTATCTCTGTTCTTCGGAAAGTGTTTTGATCAGAACAGTTTCGTGTATTATTACCTTAGTAATGGTCATGACATGGAGTGTAAACAGTGACGAATGATATTTCCATTACAAAACCTGCATTCAGACTCTACATCGAGACACTTTCAATTGCCGAACAAACCTACATGCCACTGCCATAAGACAGTTTTTTACCTATTAATTCGTAAACTTTCAACTTTTTGGAGCTGTGCTTTTCCGAAAGTTGCTATCGGAAGATATTGATAATATGAGTGACACTGACGTAAGGTTGGAAGCGCGCGGAGCGCGCGAAAATTTTGATAGATTGCCAACGATTTGCTAAAATTCTGATAGTTTGAGAAACATTTGTGATAGAAAGTGAAGCGAGATTGAAAAAAATTCTTACGAAAATGAAGAATAAAATATACTTTCCATCATACACGTATCTGTAGACTGAAACATTGGGGGGATGATTGTATGGGCCATCCCCTCTAGTCAAATGTTGGGGGAATATCCCCCCATCCCCCGGAATTTACGCCCATGGACAAGTCCTTTTTTTTTACTAGTTCGCACTGGCGTCTCGGGGGATTTGTAAAATTGCCAACAAGGTCCAGATTTTATGTGTCTCCCTCATGATCCCTACTTCTGCTTTGCGGGTTAAATAGTTTGAAAGATTTACTGTTGGTATTATAGGTTTGACCAAGTAATATACCAATGGCTTGATTCCGTGAACAAATACTGCACCATTTTGCATCTAGACAACATTAATTGAAACCGGAAAAATTTCCAGAGGGAAGGGGACACCCTTAGACCCCTACATCAGGACAGTGATCTATGTCCTCCTTGCTAGAAAATAAAAATGGTTACCCTAGGTTGGAGACAAGTGGTATGATGTAGGGGATATGTAGCCTAATTGAGTAGCGGACATGTAGCCTATGGATAGGGTGATGGACAAATGTAACAGAGATATACTAGAAGGCAAATATGGGTGAATTGCAGGCAGAATAAATGAAAAGGGATGCATAATTCAGTATGATTCTTGTATTATCTCAGCTCATATGATATCCACGGCCGTACACAGCGGGAGCAGGGGGGCAATTGCCCCCAGAAATTTTCAAAGTGCACCGTTTCCAACTTTGAGAATATACAGATTAAACGCAGTAAAGTATATAAGAAATAACTGTGATCGTAATGATAGAACTTAATCAAATAGGCAGATCAATATTATGATGCCTATATCTGTACACATCACCAATCATTTACAGCTCTATTAGGATGTATTTCTAGCCTACTTTTCTAAAATTCTCGCGCTACGCGCGATTATGCATAGCTACAATGTTGCTGTTGTTGCTATAGGTAGCTTCAATCATCAATGGCTTAAGTAATTTCTCAGTTAACACAAAACGTTTTCAAACCGTGCCAGTTTAGTCATAAAAACGTTTTATAACCAATAACACTCCCTCCCCTCCCGTAAACCCTCCCCTACAACGGAGTTCAATAGCTGAGGTCATGCTTCACATTATATATAAATATATATATATATATATATATATATATATATATATATATATATATATATATATATATATATATATATATATATATATATATATATATATGGTCGTTTTTTCCGCCAAATCAAAGGAGTGGCTATGGGTACTAAACTGGGACCTTCTGTGGCCTGCCTCACCATGGGCCACTTTGAGGAGCAGATGTTCTCTCGATACACCGGGATCAAGCCCATACTTTATAAAAGGTACATTGACGATATTGTTGGGGTCGCAGTGGGTCCTCGAAACGATTTGGAAAAGTTCATTAACTTTGCTGAAACGTTCTGCCCGTTTTTGAAATTTACTCACTGTATTTCCAACTCCTCAGTAGTGTTTTTAGACACGGAACTATCCATCTCCGACCGTAAAATCAAGTCCAATCTCCACTTTAAGCCCACTGACTCTCACAAATACCTCATGTACCCTTCCAACCACCCCAGATCTTGTACCAATTCGATTCCTTTCTCACAACTTTTACGGGCCAGACGGATTTGTTCCGACGACCAGGATTTCGCTAAAGTTTCCAAGCAGATTATTTCTTTCTTTGAACAACGCCAGTATCCACAAAGAGTGCTCTCTAATGCCCTGAAACGCATACAAGGAATTGATAGAGCCTCTGCCCTTGCCCCCAAAACTGACCATACACCCACCAGACGTATCCCGTTGGTCCTATCCTTTCACCCATCTGTAACCCCCATTGTACGTGCCATTTTCAGGAATGTAGAGACCCTCCGTCATGACCCATCCACCCGTGACCATTTCCCTGATCCCCCCATCACGGCATTCAGAATTGAAAAGAACATATGTAAGCACTTGGTCCGTGCCTCTCAACCTCAAGCAGTAGTGCCTGACACCCCAGGAACTTTTCCTTGCAACCGTGGGAGATGCAATACTTGCCCGGTGGTCAGTTATCACAAAAACCTTTCCATTGTAGGTCCCAACAACAACCGGTTTAACGTTCATCAGCATTTTACCTGTACTTCAGCCAATGTTGTTTACGTTCTCGTATGTAAACGCTGTAATATACTGTACGTGGGAGAAACAAAACGTCGTCTTGCTGACCGAGTCACCGAGCACCTGAGGTCAATCAAACAGAACCTCCCAGGGTTCCCGGTAGCCACCCACTTCAATCCCCCGTCAACATGCTCGATCCGTGACTTGATGGTTTCGGCGGCCATCTCGTGTCGAGGTTCCGATCATGACCGCCTAGCTGCCGAAAATCGCCTAATCATGAAACTTGGAACCCTGTCCCCACATGGTCTGAACGTTAGACTTGAACTGTTATAACGCAGCAATTCCTGCATTTTTTTTACTTGTGGTAACCACTTAACACTGTCTGTTTTCCTAGCCGAGGTTTACCGTGCCCAATTTTATCGTGTATTTTTTAAATTGAACGTTTGGCCGTGTCAACGATCAGTTGCATTTTTGCCACCTGATGAAGGGTTTAAACCCGAAACGTCGTGGAATTTTTCACAAACATTTAGCACTATTTACTACTTCATTTTTACCTACCTACTTCATAAGTGCTACGCAGTACTTTGACCTTATATATATATATATATATATATATATATATATATATATATAATATATATATATATATATATTTATATATACATAGCAGAATAACAATGGAAAACTTGACTCGACAGAATTTAAGCTCAGTTGACCGCGTTCTACCACATAGGCCTCAATGGCTCAGTGGTCAGAGCATCCGCCTTGTATGCGGGAGGTCGCTGGTTCGAATCCTGCTTGAGGCTAAGTTTTCCATTCACAAATAAATATCCTCTTTCAGTATAAGGCAAGTGCTTTGTTAGAGGAAAAATGGCCTAAGGTCTCTATGCGACTATTTAATACAGCGTTCATTTGAATCATTCATATAAAGTCGCTACGTCACTCTACCTACTCAATACTACATGGGACGCGTTCCTATGACGTAGCAATGGAAAGCTTGACTCGACAGTATTTAAGCTCAGTTGACCGCGTTCTATCACATAGGCCTCAATGGCTCAGTGGTCAGAGCATCCGCCTTGTATGCGGGAGGTCGCTGGTTCGAATCCTGCTTGAGGCTAAGTTTTCCATTCTCAAATAAATATCCTCTTTCAGTATAAGGCAAGTGCTTTGTTAGAGGAAAAATGGCCTAAGGTCTCTATGCGACTATTTAATACAGCGTTCATTTGAATCATATATATATATATATATATATTTATATATAATATATATATATATATATATATATATAATATATATATATATATATATATATATATCCACCACGCTCTCAAAAAATGACTTTTGTCGCACTTAGTCACAACTACTTTTCGTTTTCCTTTAAAAGCTGAAATCGCTCAAATATTGCACCATTTGCTATCTATAGGTCCTCAAATTAAAAATTTTCACTAAGGGGGAGAGAGACACCCGTTTCCTTTAGTCCCCTCTCCCAGGCCACAGATCAGTAATGCCCACTTTTTCCCCCTCCCCCTAGCAAAAAAAGTGTATGTGGCGGCCTTGTGTATAAACATTTTTCATGGATTGATTTTTCCCATTATTTGAGAAATGGCAGACATGAGATTCGAATTTCAAGGCTGGGTACACGCAGCTTAAAACACGTGGGAAGTGCCGTTTCCGGCCATCTGGAGGGTTTGTAAAGCCAAAAATTTTCTTGCACGCTCCGCGCCAACCGATGGTGGCGCTCCGCTTAGATAGTCTTGACAAGCCTGACCCTCGGCGGTGCCGGCCCCCCTATTTGTTACCTAGGCCCCCACTAAAAATTTCATCCTAGCTACGCCCCTGCTATAAATGTCTATAAAGTTACGTTTATATTACAACCTGGGTTGGTTTTGTAACTGATTATTTGCATATAATGTTGCCATAGACCGTTTTCAAAATAGGAATTACACAAGACTGTGGGATAGAGTTTGCTGCGGATCGCTTTTGTCCACAGTGAAATACCATTGACAGAAACGACGCACACCAAAACTTTATTCCATAATCTTTTGAAATTGCTATTTGGAAAACGGCCTATATGACTAAGAGCATACTTATTCATATAACCCTCTTATCAATAGCAGGAAAGCATCTTCATTTTACCTAGTTTTTTAACCTAATTTCAAAATAAGATTACACGCGTAAATGCCAATAATTGTTTCTTCAATGAAAAGAGACTCATACATTAATAAAAAAGCAACAAATTCGGAACGTGCTGTTTCCAGTCAAAATATTTAGGCCGAATAAGAAGATCGCATTTTACCTTTTGCAGTGTTGTGCTTCATATTTCACGATGTAATGAAATCTTGTTTTTTTTTTTTTTTTTTTTTTTTTTGTTAAATCCAACCTTTGAAGGTTTTATTGAGTGGGATGCATTATGTCAAACAATTGTGTTTGTACGTGACACCGTTTGCCATTAAGACACTTTCATCCGCCTACGTGTATAAGTTAGCATAACTGTAACTAGCAACTTTTGCCAAAGTGTAATAATATTTGTTTGGCTGAATTATGCTTAAAGGGTTAATGTTTTAAAGACAAACTGGCATTAAACGCATAGCATATTTTCATCATCCCTGTGGAAAAAATAGTGACATTTGTAAGTTAATACCAGCAAAGAAATTACGTTATCCTTTCTGCCTTTTCATCCAATGTAACATGAGGGGGACTAAAGAGCGTAACTTTGCAAATGACTGTGATGGGGGTGGTACTAATTCTGTTGTACATGCGGAGCAAATGACTTTCGTAAGATAATTGATGATATTTCGTAATAGAAAAAGCTTTTAAGTGTAATGTTGTAGGTACCACACAGTGGGTTACTATGGTTCCAAACTTTATGCAAGTTGTAGTTTTTGATGATGTTTTTTTTGAACCGATATTACAGTGCGAAGCAGTATATTGCACTGGGAAGCAGTATTTGACCCTCGGACCCCTACCCCCTCCTTCCTCCACTATGTCTGTTTTCCTATCAAGAATTTTAAATCCGCCACTGCATTTCGTTTACATCCTTCTTTCCTTTTACTGTGGTACTTTATTGTTTGCTTTAACTGTTTTCTCTTTCTGGCAACGAGCCTGTTTTCTTTCACTCTTCATTGGAAAACATATTTGCAGCAGCATAGCCTACATGAAGATTTAGTGTATGCTCATGCGGCGTTATCGTTACAACACAAGCTCCAAACTATGTCTACGGGAAATGTTCTCAGTAAGCTATGTAAGGCATTTTAAGGACCTGGACCCCATTTTACAAACAGTTGCTCCAGATGTTAAGTTTGATTTTAATTGCATAATTTAGATCAAACTCAACATAAAGAGAAACTCTATACGACACAGAGCCCTGGTCGTCTTCCGTATGTCGAAGATTTTGAGCTATGCGCTACAGCTATTAAAGGTTTACACTCCCCACCCCTTTCAGTATTTTAGAAAAAAGGTCTTTCGCATCACTTAATATTGAAATATAAGTTCACTTTTCACATTTTGTATTTCCATCCTCAGCTATTTAAGTTAGTCTATCGTCATGTATTTTTTTCTTTTAACTTTCTCGAAATGAAGTCACTCACCGTGTTCGAAGGAATAAATGGATGTATTAATGGAGGTTGGAGCACAGAAAGTAAAGAAATGTTCAAAACGTGTAAGTGGCGTCCAAAGGAAAATCCATTCAGTCGAAAATTTCGTCGATCGATTAAGATCTATCAATTTAGAATGCACTTGGCACTGTGCCTTATATTAGATGTACGCATATACGATTAAGACATGTCACGTTGTATACGTGTGCGACTGCTTAGTCCTATGGGTGATCATGATATTTGAAACTATCTTTAAAATTTGTGCGGGTATTTGGCATGCCCTTGTTTATTTCCTGCTGTCGTCTTGTACTAAGCTTGACTGCTCTAACAGCCATGTACCTAATCAGGCGAACAGAATGCACAATTAATGACCAATGTAGCTGTAAACGCATTTGTAGTGGAGATTTCCTTTGCATGAACAACTCTGAACAGTAATCAGTTTCAAAGCAATAAGTTTGAAGGAAATTTCCAAAAAAAATATTCAAATGCAAAGAAGAAAAATACGTCCACGTATAACATGACAGAAAACATGGAACTACAACATTTGAAGAGGGATACCAAAGGACGTAACATTGAAAGAAATGTAACTTCGAGTACCTATGGGTACTATGGGCCTTTCATACTAAAGAGTAATGTCAAATTTCATTGTCTCAACCAAGTTCTGACTGATTTGTGACCACAAGTTGAGAAAAAGTCTTGAGTTGATTATGAAATTGTAATTCATGAGTTGTCACAACAACCCCCTCCCCCGACCCTAGCACAACCTTATCCAAAGGGTTCGGGGTTCAGACGAAGCCCGACCATGTCAATTAATGGTGCGTTCTGATGGTACGGGAGTAGTATGAGGATACTTCTAGGGGTTTGGAGATGCCCAACATAGCTTTGAAAAGGAACTTCAAAAACTGCCACAGACATTCATGCCTTTTACATAATATTTAATACGATCTTTTATAAGAAAATACTATCATCAATATCAGGCGATGTCCGCTGCTCCATGACGTAAGATGACGGACTGATTGTATCCCCAGTCTAAAGCCACTTTCCCAAAGGCTGATCATGGAGGTCAAATCCTTACTCCAAACCACTCTATAGATCGCCCTGGATTCTTATGGTGAAAATATTTTGGAAAAATCGGAAATGTCATTTGTATGGAGTACTAGTGGCGACGTTGCAAGTAAGTGGCTTAGAACAACATTAAACCAGCGTTTGAGTGATATGTGTGAACAGAATCAGATTGTTTAAGTAAATACAAAATTCATTGTATAAAAATGAAAGGTTTTCTAAAACTACGCTGGTATTTGAACCCTATATACTAAGCCGTGTCTACTTTATAAGTAATATTTTCCATAAATTTAGATGTAGTAACAGCAAGCTACCGGCGGTAAAGGCTAAATTTGAAGGTGTTATTTTTCATGAGAGACGTATGAATTTTGCGATGGTGGGAGCCTAGGGGATGAATTCCATTATGTTATATAAAAGAAAGTTATTACTTAAACCCTATTTTAGGAGACGACCCACGATTATTCAAATGAAAGATCTTTTTCAAAATAAAAATAGAAAGAACTTTTTAATTTGATCAAGTTCTGCAAGATAATTATGGATAAATTTTCAGATTGATACGGTTACGACCTTAAATTCAAATTTTGTTAGCATTAGTGACTGGTGTATGTTTTGTTACAGGTAATGCCAGGTCTGTGCTGTCTAGAGTCAAATGTGATTCCTTTTTTCCTTTTAATTCGTTCTTTTGGGGGTTTTATGCTTTTTGCCATATAACTACTATCCATATACGTATTAATATTTGTTTGTCTTTTATAGGCTACTTCTTTGAGGCGAAATGGGGAATAAACTGAAAACTGACAGCTGACCGGAGTAGAGACTTGACTCAGGCAACTTCCTGCTTCGGGCAACCAAAAGCTGCATAATTGAAAACATATATTTGCCAGCAAGCAGCGTTTTCGGCCACCAGAAAATTTCCAAATGACTTCATCGGGATCTGATTCGGGAACCTCACAACACCAAGCCATCTCAGTCTACCTGTAACATTTTGTTGTTTGATTCATTATATTTTCAAAGTGCATTTCAATTTTGCCGAGGATTCTTAAAATACAGAGTTGGCTTCAGATGGTGCAGGAAGCTATGTCCCCCCTCGGGAAAGACTACCCCCGTGTTGGGAATTTTTCAGTGGTTATAATAAAGTATATAATTTCGACGATTCCAAAAGTTTGCTCTCAAAGAAGGCACATTTTCCAATTGTTACACTAAATTTTTAAATCATGTTTAATGAAGTCCACAGTTTCATATTTAGCCCAACAAAAACCTAAAATTTTCAAGTTTTCTTTCATAAAGAAACTAAAATTTTAAAATTTTCTCCATGAGACACCTTAATTTTTCAATTTTTCAAGAAGCACCCACAATTTTTGCATGCTGAAACTTTTGTGTTTGCTCTCCTCCCGGCATCCCGTAGCATTTGTGAGGATTTGGGGTTGCTTTCCCCCATTCGGGCAAATCCTAGCACCCCTGACAAAACATCTTGGTTCTCTGGATTGTTTTCTGACAATATTTTGAACATAAACATACTTCAAAACAATGAAACTGTATGCATCATTCTGCAGCTTAGTATATTCCGGAAAAAAAATCCTTTTGAATAAGAGGGGAACACCCCACTTCCCACTGGAGTCTTCCCGCGGTTCTGATCAACTAATGTTTATATATATTGAAACAGCGGATACGGCGATTGAAAACTTCTAGGAACCCGGTTCAAAAATTCAAAACTCGGTAAAACTTGAATTGGTCCACTCTCCAGAAAGTTGCCCTGTTCTCCTATACATTATTTGTGTTGTAATAAATCTAGTTGAGCAATGAATAACTGATTAGACATAGATATAGCTTCAAGTACAACAATTAAAGCACTTTACATTTTTGTTCGCATTCGCGGGGCAAGTATGGCCTTCCTTACATAAGTAAGCATGCTTAACAGTAACTTTCCTAATTATCAGTGGCTTCAGTAATTTTACCTGGTAAACTATTTCAACTTTACCTTTTGGGGGAGAGTGAACATTTCCTGCACATGAGATCCAAAAACGAAGAATGTTTAGAAGCGACTTGCAAGGCCTGGGATGTGCTGTTCCCCACAATCTAGGAGGCACTTTGGCAAACCTTTTCCTATTACGCTGCGCGCTAAATAATGGTGGCGCTAAGCTTTGATACTATTACATGTTAATGGTCCACTTTTCATAAAATCGAACGTACCCATTAAAAATGCCGTATATGGGCTTTGGCCTAGTCGTTGTTTGGGGTCGTACAATAGCGGTGTAATTGTAAGCGTTCATAGGCTACTATTTTCAAACCATCAATGAATAGTACCACATAGAAAGACATGGAATATCAAACAGAAATATTCAAAGCCTCCTAAAATATGTGCAAAGGGTAGGGCATAGGTCTTTTCAAAAGAAGAGATTGCATGTGCATGTAAATCTGGTAACGTTGATTTGACAAGCGTGAGTACCTAAACGACTTAGATCAAAGGCCCTGACAAACCACTCTCTACCCACATGGGCTTCTGAAACGATCAGTATAGTTGCGTACATAAAACAATTGAACCTAGCCCAGACCAAGCGCTTATCCAGGGGGTGTTGGGGCGACCACCACACCCCAATTGGAAAAAGGTAAAGAAATTTGTAACACTTCTCTCATAGAACGCTACACACGGCGTTTATCAAAGTCAGACCCCCCCCCCCCCAGCGATTATATAAAAAAAATCTTGTATACACGGGTGCTGACACACCTAACTGCATTATCAAAATCCACTGTTAAGTTAGTTCGCTGCAAAGAAGTTTAACATCTTGCTTTATACTTGCTAGCGTCTGAAATTATACTGTGTAAACATTAACCTTTATACAAAGACATCATACAATGTAAAATGTGCTCTACTATCTGAAACACATTACGATTTGCTACAGGTGGTCAATATTTCAATATGCAGAAAGATGTTTCGAATCATAATCACTGAGACTGCTTTCTGCAAAAATGAAGACCAATCCCCTTTAATATCAAATATTTTCAAGCTTTCGAGGACAAGTTCTTCAAGTGCTTGAAGATTTCTATCATTCTCGATGATTGATAATACCTTGCATAAATTACAGTGTTTCCACACAAACCGGTACACAGGCTGTACTCAAAAAGAAATCTGTTAAGCCTTCTGATAAAGCGTCCTTGTTTCAACTGGGCAACGCTGACAGTCATAGAGATTATTAAAGTTAGCCTTTGTATCACGAAACCATCTTTCGATCTTTAGAAAAAATGGTAATAAAATGACCTTTACGTGAATAAACCACGTAGAAAGTATGAAGAATAACCTGCTTTAACGATGGGGTTATTGGGAAAAATGGATTTACAGGTTTCTGTATAAATAGCCATGTAATTAGCGGAAGTACTCCAATTGTATTTTTATTACACACAAATACCCTCAAAATTTCATGTAGAAATGTACCTTACAAGCTTTTTGACGGGCTCTCTTCCACTAAAATGGTGGCAGCCTGCGTTGCCGCAGTCTGTGGCTACCCCCCCCCCCCCATGTCCACCTTTCCGTTGTCTTCGTAGCGATAAGCGGAATGAAAAATTTCACTCGCTTCTCAGGATACCTTCGTAGTGGCTTAGCGTTGTTAATTTACTAAAGCATCAATAGTGCAGTAACTCCTACTAGAAAGCGGAGGTGATAAGTGGTACCAAGTTTTAGGCAGATCCTTCATGGCCGGATTTGCAAACGTGGGGCATTGGCACGAATGGATGTATGGGCCACTCATGAATATAGGCTAATAGTTATACACTATAAACAGCTAGCATATACCTCTATCCTCTTCAAGTAGCTTAGCTAAGCAACCAAACTTTGGGATATAGATAGGAATCACCACGTAGCCTTCTAAATCACCAAAGCCAAAAAAAAAATGTGAAAGCCGAAGCTTGGACTAAATTGTGAGGCCTCTCTATGTAGGATCCAGTGGATTCAGACTAGAAAACGTCTCTCGACAGCCCTAGGAGGAATATGAGATCCTAGTTAGTGGGCCCGTTTGATTAGGAGCCCTGGGCATGCACTTAGCTGGCCCATGCTTAGATCCAGCTCTGAGATCCATTACTAGTCCAATGACGGAATATTCGTAACTTTGATTACCCTACTAATTGATTAACTACAAATAAAATTATATGTTTATCTTTAATTTGCCAGGTTTAAGGTGTATCATTACGGGTTCGTCTTAGTTCTGATGTCTTAAGCAAATAACACCATGGGTACAAATTAAACCCTCGGCTCGCTTTATACATTATAACGGACAGCTGTCAAAAATCCCCTGGGTATGAAATCTTCCCTCTGGCTTCCTGCCGGGACGTTGCCCCTGAGCCCCATACGTGGGGAATTGGACCTCACTTCTGGTTAGGGGCCATATCTCCCGCCCCTACTTTTCAGGGCAGCAAACAATATAAACCTTGTAAAGTTTCATCTAAGCTATAGCTTTTTAGGGGTGGGTTGAGGTTTACAATTTTCTGCATTTAAGAATATCATATTCCGGGTTGCGCGTCTGATGAATCTCAATATTTTCCTCCCTCTTCACCTGCAATATTGTTGCCCTGTGTTTTCAGTTGTACATTGCTACAATTGTACTTTTTCCAAAATCATTCTTACCATTGTAATTGCACATTTGGTTTCCATCTAATAAAACCTATGATAGAAGAGTATATGGCGGTTCGTATATTAGGGAAATCCTTCTACTATTACAGTATATGCAAAGGCTTTACTTTTTGTAAATTGGTTTCCTGACATTTCAACATGTAACTGAAACGTACAAGTAGGCTACCCAGTTCATCACGGGGTGAGATACACGTAGCCCAAAAACCATATTCGTGTAGGACCAGGGTGCTCATCTGATCCAGCCAGCAAAGCAGTTCTAAATGCAGTTTGTGTCTCTTCTTCTTTTTCTTCTCCTCCTCCACCCACCCTCCCTCCCCCAAAAAGGGTAACGATCTCGGGATATGCAACTTAACATGAAGATCTCAGATAGTCCTTCCGTATTTTTTAAGTCCCGTCGATCGTTTGGCAAAGAACCGAAACGAGAAGAGCGAAATCCAGACGTTTCTCCGGAAGGAGTTCTACTCAAAGGAGCTATATCCCCAGAGACACTAAGACTTAACATGACCAACCTCTTAACCTTCAGAGCTCTAAATCATGGGTTCGCCATACGTGTTCCCACGTAAATTCACTGAAAGAACAGATACTACGTATGATAATAGCCAAAAGGCCAAGAAGCGATCATGATCTTAGCCAATAGACCGAGAAGCCCTTCAGTAGTACATTTTCCAAAGTCCCCTCGACTCAGGCTCTGGCGAAGAGCCGAGGGGCAAAAACCAAACGTTGCTCCAGAAGGAGTTCTTTTCCCCCAAAGGAGCTACGTACCCAAGGGACAAACCTTCAATAGTGCAAGCAAGAACTATCTCGAACGGCAGCAAATGGATATTCATCAAAGCTCTTTAGCACCTTTCATTTCATCTATTTTCTACATTAGTTTAAAGATTAAAAAATTTTATGAGAAATCCTGAAAAGCAAACGCTTGAAAAACAGAACACGTTTACAAATAAGGTAATAGATTTACAGGTATTTAAAACGTTAATGTTAAAATTTATCCAAAAAAAATTATCTATGAAGAACTAGTTGAAAACGTGCCTTTCCCGGGGCAAAACAATTGCATTCAAACATTCTTTCATTCCTCGGAAGCAAGTGGGTTAGCCTATGGGTCAACAATGACAACCGTACAAAAATGAATATTCAACAGTTCATTAAAATGGCCGCTGTATATCTTGGTATATAATTATTACACTACTTTTATCCTTATTTGGTACGAGCAAATTTATTGTAGCAGTATAGAAAAGGGAAAGTGTACTTGATTTGTGATAACCATGTATGCTGTTGGTTAAAGGAAACTAAAATTACAGTCCATATTAGACTTATTGCTTTTATTAAAGCAGTTATTGATGTGTGTTCATGGAAACTGGTTAACCGAGTGGTTATATTTTGAGTAGTATTTCCACCAAGCTAAATTTAAAGGTAAAATGCAGTCACCCCGATCAGAGTTAGTATACCCCGTCACTCTAGTTCATGAATGGCTTATTTTGATCATGTGAAATGTTTTTGTTAGTGAATTGTGAAATTCAAAGAAAATTTCTCCTTGTTTTACCTTTCATTTGTAATAGTTATGTTCCAAACGTCTTCAGAGGTGCTTGTAATGCAATAAGAGGAGGTTTGCAAGAATTTGCTGATTTTTCAAAGCAAATTTGGGGGTGACTGCTTATTGCCTTTATGTTAGGAGAATAACCCTGATCATATCCCTTGTACCTGAACACTTTACTGTAAGTTACTTAGCAGGTCTATAATTCATCACACGCAGTGACTTCATGAAGTAAATGTTATGTCAAACTCTTTATGCGTTTTCATTAAAGGATTTAGATAATTACCAAAATTTGAAAACTGGATTTGCATGTTGCCATTCCAAGGTAAACACCTATATCCTTCTGCTACATTTTAGTTGTTTACTTTTAAAAGGTTTTGTCTGGTTTTCTTATTTCAAGCAAAGCTCGTTCATGCCATGAACACGGAAGGGCATCGGTGATGAGACCGTCACGATCGTATTATTGCAGAAGTAACTTGGTAAACGACATTTATAATTGACTGCACCAGAAATCGTGCAGTCAAACTTTACAATTTCGTTAGAACAGTGACGGATGATTCGCAAACATAGTCATTGTACGCGAAGGAGAACTTACTTTAATTATTAGTTTAAGGCTAATAGAGATGACGCCGAGAACACGTCGGACAAAGTACGTTATGGACGGTTATCATGTACAGTAAGGCGTGTACAATATCGGTTTACAACACTAAATGGTTGGATAAAATCCCACGCAACGCTCCCTATTAACGTAATGCCGTCTTTAATGATCTTAACGAACAAACGTCAAATTCTGGTAGTTTGAAAAAGAGGGAAAAGATTATCCAGTCAGTCAAAAAGGACCCTCGTACTGTACTTTATCTTTCTTCCGTTTACCTGCGAGAACGGGGTTTGATCATCTTGAAAATGCATTTAAGTGTACATCAAGAGGTGATGACGATTCCAGTGTTCGGGGCAATTCTTTGCTCGGTAGCCTTAAGGAGTTAAGTCGAAACAACACTGTTCCTGGTCCCTTGATCATGTTTTCAACTTATTTAGACGAGAGTTTTCCGTGGTACGAAAAAAACGGAAAACAAAATTACTGAGAAGAATAACGGAAAACACGGAAAATCGCAGAAAATGACGTTGTCATAGAAAAACAAGGACTAGACGAAAGTAGACAA
The DNA here is from genome assembly GCA_029531755.1 of Holothuria leucospilota. Classification (NCBI taxonomy): domain Eukaryota; kingdom Metazoa; phylum Echinodermata; class Holothuroidea; order Aspidochirotida; family Holothuriidae; genus Holothuria; species Holothuria leucospilota. Next base: position 29,134,814 of record CM055969.1, on the reverse strand, counting down.
AATCAAATACGCAAAAAGTGAGGCAAGATGATCTCCCTGCGTGAAGGCAGCACTTAACAGAAAAATGTCCAAGCACTTTGTTTTCATCTAAACAATGAATGGCACTTGGACAAAGATAAGAAGAACAAGTAAAATTGACGAAAAACATGGCACTCTACCTTTTTAAACCGTGGAGTTGCCACACTGAAAACACGGAATACTTACTACACTAGACTCTCCAGACAGAATATCCCAGACCATGAGAGTTATAAACTTCTCACCTCGAAGCCAAAATTGTGGAAGTAGTTAAACTTTTATTTTGTTTACGTCTGATTAGTTACTTTATGGTTCCGTTTGTAAATATTCATCACTACCTTTGCATATTTCGAAGAGACAATTGGAAAGCAGACATTCCACAAAACTTTTAATCTCTAGTTCAGGAATCTCCAGCAGCTGAAAACTTTTTCGAGGCCTTCTCGAGTCAACATGATGTAAATAGTTGTATAGACCATTGATTAAGCCTGATCTCTCCAATGACCAATAACTTATCTTGACAACCGATATTTTCTTCTAATTTGTTGAGCACGATCAATACTTGAATAAATCAACGAAGAATCAAAACAAATTTTTATCAAACTTTCTTTTTTTCTACTATTTTGAGGACTCATCAAAACCTACGATTCCCTTCTTTTTACAAAAGCTTCGAGTCAGTGTTTCGACCTATGAACCACATAGTACAGGTGAGATAAACTCACAATTAACACTCATTCCCCTCCCCCCCCCCCCCCATCCTATTGCCAAGATTGTCTCCTTATATAGCAAAGCAAATCAACCTAGAGCAAAGAATTTGTTTAAATGATCTTAAAGACACCTCAAGGCATGCTCGTGGGTGAAATTACCGTGATATGGAGAGAGGCTGTATTAGAGGGATCTTCAAAAGGTTTTCTCTCGAACGTTTGGCAACTCACCTGCCCCGCTGCCTCAACCAGTGCATAATCTTTTGCAGCCTGAAAGTTCGTTGCTATATGCTCAACTATTATGATTATTTCGTGTGAGCTCAAACAGTCTCCCGGTTGCTACGGGAATGCAACCACGTTGCTAAGCTTGTGGTAATTGGATTACGTAACATTGCGTAATGGGTATGGACTCTCCAACGAAGTCACCCATTGCAGTAGGAAAATACTTAGTGTTTTTAAACTGTCATTACGTTGAAAGTGATTCACAAAATGGTTTTAAACTTACGGCCTATGTACACAATAAGACAATCTTTCTTCCAGTGTAAAAATAATCGCATTTATACAATCAGTGAAACAAAAATGTGACGAAGAAACACGGTGCATGCGTGATCAATTTTCTGAAAAAAACCAATCGAGAGCAAGCTCCAAAATCGTCCCAAAATTCCGTCAAACATTTTCGTCACGATTCAAAATTGGTAAATCTAACTAGGAAAACTTGTCAGAGAGTACGTACTCAAATTTTATCCTGTTTCGTTTCGGGAAAACACTTTTTGTACACGTTAGAACCGTTGCTATGGCCGATGAAATCGAGGAAACAGTGTGGTTTGGAACGAAAGACACTGCATCGAGGGTGCACAAAGCTAAACCATACATCGCTCTCAGAGGAGCACTGATTGCATATTTTACGTCACTTAGCCTTTGCTCGGTTTTACGAAATTTTATCATTTACCTATCAGGTAATCGTGGCATGAACTTGTAGGCCAAGGTGATTTTATTTGCGATCACGAAAAATTACCGCAAACTGTATTCTTCAAATGTCACGATGTGTCCATAGGCTGCATGTTAACTCTGCAGGCCTAAATGCGCGAATATACACTGTTCAATGCTACAACGTAGAATGCCCTACTCCTATATATATCACTGCCTCAGTGTACTTTGCAATACCGCATATACTGTGAAGCCTGCGTTATACACTAGGAAACTATTCTCACAAACGCAGGTTACTTTTAATGGAAAAAATATACAGAAACAAATGTTTGAAGCCTATATGGTCTGGGTGAAACTTTGTGATTCTTATAATCTGGCAACTATGTACTGAACAGTCTTATTTGTTTACAATTATACTATGCTGCAGATTGCAGATGCTGACATCATACATTTTGCAAACAAAGCAGTTATCTTGTTAGCTGGAGGAAGGGGGGGGGGGTGTTAAACTTATGACAAGATAGAAGATATGTAATGCCGGAGTAAACTGTAAAATATAAATAAGTCCAATTGTGAGATGGCCAAAATTCACTGTGCCTGTGCAATGTGACTGCTCTGTGAGACTTTTAGATACCTTGAGGAATTCAAGGGACAATGTGTGGCACTTTGTGACTGCCACATAAGAGTCCATGAAGTTTAGCAAGTTATTTACAGATAAACACTGGTGTGTTCATTTTGAAAACTAGTCAGTAAAAATTTAGAAAATCACATGACATCCTGTAAGAGCCTTAGTGGAGCCTAAGATGGCACTAGGCTTGCAGATAAACAGCTCATGAACATGGCAGCAAGCTATCATGAAGAATAAGTGCTTTAGTTTCCTGAGGAAACTTTGGGCTCCATGTAAGAACATCACTATGATACGGTTAATAGTGACATAATAGGCAGCATATTTTAGAAAAATGGGAAGTACTATAGTACATCTGGTATAGTATGTGCATTCAAAATCTAAAAAATTGCAGACAAAAAGTAAATGTTGGTCCAGACAGCTGGCTTGAGGTGCTTGGTGCCATTGTCAGATAATTATGGCAATCACTGCAATTCTTCAGGTTCAGGTTTCATCAGGTTTCATCAGGGAAGTGTACAGTATGTCTCCAGCTTGGCCTTACCGTTGGTTGAGTCTGCTCAGGGTTGGAGTTGCTCTTTTGTAACAGAGGACTGGAAAGTATAGTGGAATATATGGGGTCATCCGCAACATTATTTGTTCATCACTCACACAAAAATACAAAACAAACTTTTTCTTCAAAACCCCTCCACCGTGACTTCTCAGAGGGGGGTTTGAAAATGAGGCAAATAATAATTTGCAGCAACAAATTGTTGAAATTTATAACATTTTAAAATGTACGTAGGTCTTGGCCCACCCATCCAAACACCCACAGACTGTTGTTTTGTACTCTTGTGAAAATGATAAAAAAATAAATCATAATAGTCCTTGGGATGATTTTACGTGTTGCAAAACAGATAACTTTTAAATTGATACCTAGCATTAATGATCAAGCAGTTGGGATTCTCCTCTCATACATACAGCTGTAAAATGTCATTGTAACAAGCATGTAAGACTCCTTGAAGAGGAAAATGAAATAAGGATTTCTTTAATTCTCCTGGCCCAGCTCCCATATACTTCTGTTTGTGAATGAAGTTTGTTTTCATATAACTTGACTTGCAAAGATACAATAATACAAGGATGGTACAGTAGATAGAGTGACCTGAGAACATTTAACCTGCTTATGGTTGGAGACTAGTCTAAAGATGGTCTCTGTCTACCGAAGAGAAGAAATGAGGAAGGTGTTGCAAAGGTGACTACTCTTTGTTCGGTCTTCTCTGTTATATCACCTAAAGGGTTCAGGATAAGGAGTTAGCTTTGGGATGCGGGTTAAATAAGGGTCAAGAAGGCCCAATGCAGTTCTAAGCCACCTATCTAAATATCTCTTTGAAATGACAACAAAAGTGGATCGGTCACTAAAATTCAGGTCTGCATTTATAGTGTGTCAAGATACATAGTTGTCGAAACAGAGAAATCGGAACATGGGTGGAACCCATTGCCAATGGCAACAAAGTAACATAACATTTTCTTCTTTCCGATCCAGAGAGAGCTATTTCTGCTATTCTTCATACACAAACCAGATGTTTGTCCCTACTCACTTTTTTAAGACAACACAAACTTTTATCATTTTAATGAGCTGACCAGCTGTACTCATCGAGCTTAAATTTGGCTCTATAACCATTGCAATGGTTCAAATTTGAGTGTCATAGATACTTTTGGATATTCCATTTTTTTGGACATAACACATAAGCAATCCTTTAATTCATGCAGTTTACTGCACCAATTGGAATTTATGTGTGGCCTCTGTGGACATCTCAGTGGGAAAAGTTTGAGTACCAAACAAAACAAATTACAGGAAAATAATTGAAAATTCATGCACATTATTTTTCTTGCCATCAAAAATAGTGTAACAAGTCTTACACTGGGAAGTAGAAGATACTCCTAAATGTCCAGCAAAGTCTCCAGTTAAAATGTACTCCAAATGCAAAGATTCTTTAATTTACAAATTTGTATATTTCTTTCCACAGAGAATTACATCCCCGCATTAACTTCAAAATTACAGTCACATATTCAGTCTATGATATTGACCACAGCTCAGCTAAACCTGGTTTTGACCATCTCCAGCACCCCTCCCCCTTCCCTCCCTCCCTCCTCCTGCCCATTCACTGAAAGAGAAATGATCAAAGCAACCACCCGCCTTCCTATCAACTAACTAGAAGCCTTGGAATGGGATGTTGTTTGCTTTTCATACCTACACACATTCCTCCCCCTTTGCTCTTCTTCTGATTTCACATGAATTTTCTTCCACTTCTGCTTAGTTTGGAAACCACTCATTTAAAAAGATGATTTAAAACTTGCAAAATTAAAGTTTTCTTTACAACATCATAAAAAAGCTCTCTACCTAAAATTTCCCAATTATCAATGCTTTTTAAAGGCAGCTGACTAGACATCAAAATGACTTTCCATGAAAATTTTGTCCACTGATATTTCCACAATGGTGTAAACAACTAATCACACCAGTAGCACAATTTTCAAAAGTTTGTGAAAGCATTGTTCTCCATGGAAATTTCATCCTGAACTAATCTGCCATTCAAATCAAGTCAAGTTCTGTAGTAGGACTGGTAGCCTAACCCCTGACACTCAGTTCTCTCCCTCCACCCTCACTACCCCATTGGCCTGGCAAACTTCTCAATCATTGTCCACGGTGCCTAGACTTCAGCACACAAGATGCACACCGCCAGTTTGTTGTACAAAGTAATTCCAACCTGTTCAAAGACAACAAAAAAGAGAGGAATAAAAATAGTAATAAATGGCAGTAAACCTTTCACTTGCAATGTGCCAGTAGTACTGACTACATAATATACCCCAGTTATGACACTAAACTATTTAGTGGCAAAAGGGATAATGCTACAGCATGTCCTTGCAGTTAGAAACTTGGAATAAACAGTAGACTATGCTGTCAGTACAAGGTCCCTTATAGTAGGCTCGTAAGGGATGTAATAGCCTAGGCTAGACAATGTGTCGTATGTGTGGAATTCCTTGCATCTTGGGATTGATGGAAATTACCACAGCCCACGCTTTCGAAGAAATGCCGTTTTATAACTGCAAAGAAGTCTTGAAACTTTTTTCCTTACATTAGCATGAACACTAATTCAGATTCACACTATTCACTGCCATTATAAAACATTAATTTAGTTTTAACATTTGAGGGTAAGAAATCCACTTGTAAGATTAAACCTGAGTTGTTCTCAAAAGGTAATGAAACAGATACAGTATTTACTCCCAATCCTGCTCCCAGGACTGCCACTTCACCTCCCCATCCTACGTATAATATGTGAACTCAGTCTTTTAATCTAATCACAGTTTGCTAGTCAAATGAGCAATTCCTTTTCCGATCTTGAGATATTATACATGTTCAAATATAAACCACTTATAAAAGTCTATTAACTATAAAAGTTCATGCTGGGCTGATTTACTGAGAACCGTACCTTGTTACTTTCCATACAATAGGTGCCTGAAACTCCATAGTTTTAATAAAAATGATACGGTATATAATATTAACAAATGTAGGTCCATCTAAGACCAAACCAGGAACGGATTAATGTATTGTAACATGCTAGTACCTTCCAAGAGTCCTAGCTAACCTGACCCTTGAACAGTGCTTTGTGCTTCCATTATACCCCTCCAAGACAGTTCTTGTGCAAAGTGTACAAATTGTTCATATCTCCCAGCCATAATGTCCGTTGAACTCTCACACTCAAATAACAATATTTTCTCACCAAACTTTGCCAACCAGCTCTCTGTGGGCTGTGTTGGAGAAGTTAAACGGAAGCACACAGCACTGTTCAAGGGCTAAGCTAACCCCCTGCCCCCAAGATCAAACAAAACTTTCACAAAGGCAAAAGGAACTCAATCCCTTTAGCTTATCTGGGCCACTGTTTGGGATAGTGAGCCCTTGAACAAGATTCAGCAGCCATTATGTTCCTAGGCTACAGACCTACACTATTGACAGTGTTACTCTGTTTTTCAGTCAGTAAGGAATGAACACTGTCGGGCAGGTTACTGTATATGGTCAGGTTGGGTGATTAGACCCAACCTACCCCTAAACTGAAACACAACTTCATTTTATTAATCGCATCATAATCTAAGTGTGAATCTGACAGGTAGTCAAGTGACTCAGCTATGGCTTTCACTCTCATAGTTAGGCTAGGTATTGCTTACTTAGGAATTTTCCGGAATACAGGCTTCGACAAATTCCCTGCCCGACAGTCCGGGACAAGTAAAAACTTACTCGGACAAGTGCATTGTTCAATATCATACCCCGCTGGACAAGTACCCTTGTGAAGCATCTCCTCCAAAAAGGAGTTCAAAGGCATATTAAAAGTGGACATGTAGATATTCATGTGGACAAGTAGACTAACAGAACAGCTAGCTAGCCCGATGGGCAAGTTCCTGGTGAACCAGGTACGTAAACCCAGGTAAGAATTTGTAAAAGCCTGGTGCATAGGCCTACGCCTATTCCTAATCAAAATGTTACTTGCGCGAAATTCCTCAGTTCCTTGTTTTTGACCTACGAGTTACAACGTAGTCTGCTGCCACAAAAAAAATACATCCGTTATTATTAATACAAATGGCTTTGGCCAGCCTTTACAGCCTAGCCAAATGTTATAGCCTAGGCGAGCCCGAGTACACTATTCCAGAACCGATGAAACTTAGCCTAAGTTAGGGCCTGCCTAGTGCCTACGCCTATACTTTGGAGAAAAGTTTTCGTTTTCCATACCCGGGTAAAAGAACAAATCGTCTTCCCAAAGAACTTGATTAATACGGTGATAAAATAATGATGTTTCAATTTACACAGTCAGAACCATTTCCAAGTCCAACGTTGAACAGCTAAACACAAAGCAGCGAATTGCGAAGCACAAGTTCCACCAAACAGTACATGCACAGAGTGCATATATGTATGTAACACTAACAGTATGTGCAATCCACAGTGGTGAGCATCGACTTCAGAAGATGTTTTCATCGTGGTCCCTATGGTAACTGTGACGTTTCGCACTTAGCATGTCATTAACATATGACGTCATCGTTTCTGAACGTATTTGTGTTGATGTTAACGGCGAGTCTTTCAGAAAGTGGGAGGACTTTTTAAACGCTTCGTTTTTCTTCAAAACGCAAAAGAGCAAGGCGTAACTTCTCAGAAAGGAGGTTTGATCTATCTTGATTGACATTATGTCTGAAAAAAGATTGACAGGGCAGGGCAAACACTTTTTGTACACGTTAGCGTGGAGCAAGTTTAGAGGGATGGTCAAAATGAAAATATGCAATAACTCAGTCAAATGGGGTGGGATTCTCTTAAAAATTGACAGGTACGTAGATAGGTATATTGTTAACATACACTGATAATTTCAGCGAGAATGCATGAAGCACGGCCGAGAAATAGGCATTGAAAGATTTGCCCGCCATTTTCGTTGGAGTGTGTAACGGACGTTCTCCCAAGGTCACAATTCAAGATGAAATCCTCAAAGCGTCGCAGTTAATTGCATAGCAACCGGGAGACTGCAAACGCTATCCTTGCATGAGCTTTTTATACTGTTTTGAATTGGGATTAATCTAACGTTTAATAATACCGTATTTCCGTGCATCGTAGCAGAGATTATTTTGGACAGTATAAATCAGGGGCTCTCAAGTGTTTTCTACCGCAGTCCACAAGTCAATGAGTTTATGCTTTATCACTGTTGCAGCAGCTAGAGGGGTAAATCCAGGGTTTGGGGATATAAGCTCATTCTTGAGAGCAAATTCCACACACAAGAGCTCCTAAAGTGAATGCACAGCAGACAGTGACGACTCTAGGGATTCTTAATTTGGGTGGCAAATTTTCAATGGGGACGCCACGCCGGATCACAACCGACCTCAGCCCCACCCTCGGTGGGGATAACATTCTAAACGTGCTTGATAGCAGGAAAAGGCACTCACAACGCAAATTTTCCACCGTTGCTCCTGCATGGTCACCCAGGCGTGTGTCGCCAGTGTGGGGAGAAAATCTGGCATCAGAACGCCCTAGATTGTAGGAAAGGGCACTAGTAAAACATACTTTCTCATATGAACTCTGCGTTTACCATGCATGGGTCACCAGTCCGGGAGAAAAATTGGCATCCCAAACGCTCTAGATCGCACTTAAAGCATAAAGTCGTAACGAGACTTTTGTGCCCACCATGTGTGAATCACTCGTTGGCCTACGGGAGCAAATGTGGCATCCAAATTTTCTAGATTGTACTCAGGAAATTGCACTTCGAAAATATCCTGGCTCCTCGAATCTTCCGGGGCCGCATTAATGGACGTCGCTGGCGGCCACTTGAGGACTTAGGGTGTAATTGATCGTTTTGCCATATACAAAATTCCACCGTGAAAGTAGTTTCACCTTCTAATATAATATTGTAAGGCAGTTAACCACTGCAGCCGTACATTTCCAGTTGTTTCTGGGTTTTTCAAACCATTATTAAACAGTTAAAAGACAAAATTAAGGGGCCATGTTGTATGATTCGCCTACGTTAAATGTTTGGTCGTTATTGCCCATGGGCAGGGACCGCGGAGCCAATTTTGAAGTGGGAGGCTCATCATCGAAGCGGCCCAATATGTTCAAGAAGCTGAAAGCCTGTCATCCCGGTTTGAGGCGGCTCAAAATGCCCACGGTAGAAAAAGTGAGGGGCTAACTTGTCCTCGTAGCGCCCCCTCCCCCTCCCGTCTCCGCGGTCCCTGTTGTGGTTCTGGTTCTTTTGGACAACGGCACCGATTAGTGTTGTGCAGTATTGAATAGCTTTGTATTTTAACGATGAAATATTGAAATTTTGTAGGTTTGAAATGCACTCCTTAACTTCTCTGAAAACAAAAACAAAAAAAAAGGATTTCTGCTAAGATGGATCTTCTGGGAAGAGATTATGTGGAAGAACCTTGCAGTAATTCTGTTTAATACTTTTGTGTCTCTTATTGAAGACGCATTGCTCCACGGGAGTTGTGAAACATTAAAATTCACTGACAAATACACAAAAACTGTTTTGCAGGTCGGTTTCAAACAGTTCTTGAGAGCAGACATTGCGTGGGTTAACGAGCCGACGCTGAGGTGTAATATGCTTCTAAGTAATCAGCATATTGTTTCATATGCAGACATTTTGACATTAAGGTAACATACACGTCTGCTCTAAAAAAAGGAGCTACAACTGTATCATAATCCATCAGACACTGAAAATTTTAAAACATCACTTTTTAGTTGTGATATCATTGCGCACTCTCAAACCCAACGTGGTAGAATCAACTCGGGAAATTTGAGGTAGCTTTTGGGGTCACTCATCTGAGTCCTGGATGCATACTTGACGAACCGCATTTGATACTCAGTTGAATAAACTTGTAAAAGTCCATGAAGCAAGTAACCTCAAATTTTCTTAGTTTCCCCAACACATTAGATTTGTCAGTGTATGAAAAACATGCATCACTGAAAACCTAAACTAGTCAGGATGGTGTCTCTCCCGACTAATTTGACTGACTAGCGTAAAATTAGTCGGTGGATTAGTCAGTGATCACAAACTAGTCAGTGGATTAGTCCGTGTGACACCGACTAATCAACTGACTAGTTTATGATCACTGACTAATCCACCGACTAATTTTACGCTAGTCAGTCAAATTAGTCAGGAGAGACACCATCCTGACTAGATTATGTTTTCAGCGCATGAACTAAACATACGCCGACAGCACGATCTCAATTTCACGTGTACACTTGTCTACAAGTTTTTATCAGAAACTTATGTAGGTTTAATAAAATAAATGCTGACAAAGGTGCAACAATCTACACTATTATTTCACATAGCTGGGTACATTTCGAAGGTTTTATGTTTTGGAGATGGTGAAACTAAAACTAACTCTAACGAATCCTCAACGTCATAATCGAACTTGAAGGAAATGTAATCACTCTGGGCACGGACAGGAGTCTTTTCATATTTCATTAGATCTCGCTCAAATGAATTGATTACTTTCATACGAAAGTTAGTCAATTGTGAACCAAATCTAGTCAAAAAATTTGACACGTTTCTAGTTTTCCCCCAATGACTAGATTTTTTAGAGTGCACGTGCTTTGAAATCTGTGACTTCTTCATGACTTTGAAACCTACAGTTTTGTTTTGAACCAGATTGTTTCGGGGGAGGGGTGACGGGTGAGTGTCACCAGACCTTAAAGGCAGTCGCTCCTTCTACGGTCTATTGCAAAAAATGTTGTTACTTGACAACAGATGTCATCATATCATAGTCTTTGTTCAACTTTGATCATTTTACTGAGATAAATTGAACGTCTTCATCTACTCGGAAAACGTGACTTTTATGTATTTGATGCAGGGAGTGCGATATATCATTGTTTAACGAAACGCCGCTGTTATATCTAGCTGACAACTTTCTCATCCAGGATGCGTGTTGGTAATTGATTAATGAGCGGTGCAGGTTTCAACTCGCTTTACAATTTTCATGTAAAGTTTGTTAAATAATGTTAGACTAGTTTCGTTTTCATAATTTTCCGCATCAGAACTAACCTTCAGACCTAGTCGTATCACAACGTTTTCCTAACTGCCTCTTATGTTTGAAAATCATATACAATAAGGGGTGCGAACAACCTGAAATCGCCTCCTGGAGTAAACTGGCACGGAGTCAACGTCTGATGCGATGAATAGAAGTAAATTGACAGAATGTGGGCCCATTGAGATCGCCGCATATCATTAGATCTCCCAAACTTTTGATAAATCCTACTTTTCACAGTATACAGCAAGCACATCGACTAGTCGAATCAACTGTAATTTTCATTAATTTTCATCGAGTACTTCCACAAATTATTGAGGTCAGTTTACATATAATGGGGTTGCTCGAGTTCTCATTTGACGTGGGCTTTCGAGATTTTCTTTGGGGTACAACTTTTTGGGGAAGGGTAGGCCTATGTGGGGAACGGTCATGGGCGTCCGCAGAAAAAATTCAAGGGGGGGGCAAAATTTTTTAGGCGGGCCAACTTTTTTCATGGGAAATATTTTACTCCCAGAAAGAGTTTAGATGCTACTTTTCACATAGTGTTGACAAAGTCGGAGCCAGGAATTTTTCAAGGGGGGGGGGGGGTGAAGCCCATAGACAGACTCTCAGCGCTCGGCGCCACCATGAGTTGGCGCGGGGCGCAAGAAAATTTTTGCCCAAAATGCTTCCCAGATCGCTGGAAATGGCACTTCCTAGGCCTATGTACCGCATATAAAAAGGGGAAACATAAGCAATATCGTAAATATAAACTTCAAAAAGTACCAAAAATATGCCCGAGGGGCTGCTGGGGCCTGAGTGTTGATATTTTTATTCAATTCCTGTTTTGAGAGTAGAAATTTACACTGATTGAACTGTTAAGAAATGTTGATGTTATATTTTCTTCTTTTTTTCTTTATTTTTCTTCGTTTTTTTTTTCAAGTTTTTGATTTTCCAGGGGGGCAAGTGCCCCCCTTGCCCCCCCCTCCGGACGCCCATGGGAACGGTACACATCAACCTTTCGAAAGTTTTGTTAATGTATAGGTGGTTTACATGCAAAATGGCACATGCTATCTGTGGTAAAGGTTAAAGTTATACAAAAACCAACTTAGACAATCCAATACCATGTGTTTTAAGAGTTTCAGAAACAGAAATCCATCTAAGGGTATCTACCCCTGTTAGCTTATGGAGACCAATTCTTTCTATGAAAATCATTATGACTCTGGGTCACAAAGCTGAGTTATGATAAGTTCCTCAATAATGACCTAATTTCAATTGAATGCCGAAAGGAATCGAATTCTTGGATCAGTTTTACCTTTAAATCAATTTTCAACTTCTCGAAAGGTCGAGGGAATTTCCATCCCGTTCATTATAAAGCACCTGAGTGTGGCCAATGTTAGCATGTACTGATTATATCAGACGTCTAATTGAAACACATTGGTTGCTTCAGTAAACAACCTTCACCTTGTCTGGGGAATTCACCCATGTCTTTACCGCTTAAATTATGTTGTAAAGGACTTTCAGTGAAGCAGAATTCACAAGCTGTCTAATGTGAGAATTAGCGATGAACCAAAACACAAGAAGTGACCTTTGAAATTGTACTCATCATCTGTTTCCATTATGTAACCACAGTCGCCAACTCAAAAACAAGTAAAAAGGCGCAAATGGCTGTCTATTTTTCAAACACGGCTTAATCAATGTTGCAGAAATTATACCTTTATTGTTCTTTAGTTCATTACTTAATGTACCTTGTATCTGTGTATTATGCCTGTTGGATAAAGGCTACGCGATACTTTAAACATGCATATTTAATTGGGAGATTTGGATTTCGGCCTACAGGCTATTAAGGAATCACGGAACCTGCGCAAATTATTTATTCTGTACCAGTAGTGCAACTTAACGTTATTAGGCCCTAAAGGTCAAAGGGTTTTTACCTGGATTTTAATTGAGAATCTTGATCCGATTCACAAAATGCTTATTCGTAGCGCGGTAATCTTAAGTTGAAAAGAAAATTATATAAAATTCTTGAAAATCATTCGACGGTATCGCTTGGTTTTGGTTAGACTCGCAAGGATTGGTAACCATTTCATGTCTTCCCTGCAGACTTGCTTTCAATCTTGATCAGAAAAGCAACCTAATTAACAGAGGTACGATAAAAAGTCTTGTGCTCTTTATATTAAATAGTTTCTTAAAGGAAAATATTGTCTTTGATTCACAGAAAATTTCCGTATTATTAAAACTAATGTTTGTAGATATAGAATGATAGATTGTCCAAAATAAGGCAGTACAGTAACGTTCTTTTCAAGAAATAAGGTTCTCAGATTCAGTTTTTTTTTTTTTTTTTTTTTTTTTTTTTTTTTTTGTTGCTCAAGAATAATTTGTTGGTCCAAACTTTCAAAAGTTCAAATGATGTAACATCCATTACTCTTGTAATGCATAATATTTTGAGAAGATAAAGTTGTTGATGGAGTTTATTAGTGAGACTGAATTTGGTTTAATAATGATTAATGTTAACATCTTCGTATGTCATGCTGATGCATTTTAAACGCAATATTTCCCTTTAAACAATGCTTCTCAACCTATTCTGTCCGATTCACCCACCTGTTTGTTGGTGACAACTGTTTCCCCACCTAAGTATTTCTGCAAAACCGTACCATCTATTTTTTTTTAATCTTTCACATTCTTACCCAAAACTTTTGTAAGTATGACGAACATTAAAATTCACTTAATTACGTAATCCGTCAATGCAGATCCAGGGTTAACGATAAAGATAGTGGGCGGTGGGGCTCGCTTTTGTAAGAGAGGCTGCAGATAAAACCTGCTAGAGCAAAAGGCAAGAAGTCCCGGTGATGGGTCAGGGGGGTCTCCCCGGGAAAATTTTGGAAATTAAACATTTTTAGCTTCAAATTCCTGGCATGTGGCAAACAACCTAAGTACACAAACCAACTTTTATTTCCATTAAAAAGCGTGTCATTAGTAGTATGACCATTTAGATATTGGTAAGATCATAAATCGTTCGAAATGACCAAGACCGAAGGTATGGGGTCCTCTCCCAGGAATAATTTGCCACAAATTAGACACTGTCAGGTGGAGTATCCTGGCATATGCAAATCAAGGTAGCCTTTTTACCTCTCTGAAGCAACCAATTACATGGACAGTTGCTTTTCGGTTGGAAAGCAACTCATGGTTGTACTGGTTACATTTCCTTGCATTACAGCAATGGGATTTATTGAAGCAGGGGGCCTCTAACTTAAGAAAGTGATGGTGATGACGGCGCCATTTGAATTCTAATGACATGCAATCGATGGCCCTCAAGAGATGACATTTCGTCAAAGTGGGAATTTTGTCATGATAAGTAACAGATCTCGTAGATTCTCTCTTTCCTTTTTTTCGTCAGTTCCCAATTATTTGTTATTGCTGTCACTTTTGGGTTGTTAGTACTGAAGTCACACCACATTTTAAGGTGAAGGTGATCTATCGGAATGGGCATTTTTTACGTGACATAGGTGTTCTCCAGGGGTACGACATGATTAATTTCCTTTCCGACTCGCTCTAAGGAGAGGTTTAAAATATAAACACTAGGATAAAAATGTTTTACACATCTGTATGCCTTCAACAGAGATTTTCACTGGCAACACAACACATGAAGTACTAACTGCGCTTAAAAGTTCTATAGACCTTATGCATATGATGTCACAGAGCAGAAAGTGCTCCCTCGTTTTGGAGGAAAAGGGCGCATCATTGCAAGTTACACCAACAAATGCAGACAGCTGATTTGTCAACCGATCGTATACGTGCATAAATCTACTACAAGCGAGTGCGAAAATTAAGCCGTAAGTTCACGTGTGCTTCATTGTTTTCCTCAAACTTGAACAGCAATGCTGTTGTGTAGCTCACACAATTTCTCTTGTCTGTTAAAAATAGGAACTCAAAGAGCCAAATTTTACAATTTATTCATCAACTTCCATTAAACCTCTTTACCTTACAATGGCAAAAGGTAAGAGAAGAGCATAATAATAAATAAACTCAAAACCCAACTGAAAAGTCACAAGCACGTTTAGGCATGTGAACACTGCAACTGACACCGTTTGATGACAGATCTACAAATATCACTGCATATTTTAATTCTAAATCAAGAAGGCCTGTAAAGGTTACATACTTTAATTAGCAGCAAGACTGAAATTAACCTGATGTTATTAAACTGTTCAAGTTTGCAAAGTACACTTAGTTGCACCTACAACTCCACAAGCAAACACTGCATAGGTTTGCACTCAATCAAAACAAACCAGACTCAAAAAAGCTGCTACTGGGGTTGAACTCAGAACATTTACAGTATTGCAATTACTTGACTTGACCATCTCAATTGATCCAGGAACAAAATGGGACATATCCCCACAACAGGTTAAACCATTTTTCTTTCTTGTAAGCCAGACTGACCACAGAGTTGCTTCAAATTTTGTTATCATGGATCAAGTAGCTGCTCAATGCAGGGAGTTCCCATGGAACTCATTGCTTAATGAACCTTGATAATACAATTAGGCCTAGTTATCCCAAAGCATTGTGATTGCACAAGCCACTTGATGAACAAAGACTGATGTGTGTGAATGGATCAAATTTCAAAACAAACCTGCACAGGCAGTTGCGAGATAGCAACTGAACACACAACCATGTACACTGATATAAGTGCAATGAATAAACAGCTACCTTTTCAGCAGGCACAGTGAACTCAGCCCTACAAAAATTGCTTAAAAACCATATTTAACTTTTGTATATCAAAATGCAAATAGGCAAGTTTTATTGCTCTATCCACAAACAATCATGTACCAAAATTTCAGCTCAAAATCTCCACACATCAAAAGGCTGAAAACTTTTGTTGAAAAGTTGACGACATCTGCCCCATTTTATAACCTCACACATGTACTGTGTACAATGTGTGAGCTAAAAATGACGTCAGTGTGACGTCAATACATAAGATCTATTGTCTAAGTAGGGTATAATATCATGTTACCAACCACATCGCTTATAGGACCGTTGCAAATGCAAAGAAATGCGTTTTTATGGACGACATTTGTGTCACTTGATTGTATCTGCGAGTACACTGCTTGACCGGAACTGTACAGTACATAGGCCAAACAAGGAACGTAACAGCTGACAGTGCATTCATCATGAGTTGTAATGTTACTGACGGGCCTATGTTTTTTCTGGGTGGTTTAAAGTGGATACCCTAAATACCTGATTTCTCAATCTGTAGCGATTCTATTTGGGGGAACGGCACGGCCTGGACCTTTAATAGAGCTACCTGGTATTTAAAAAAAATCAGGTTCCGTTGTTAAACATAAAGCATCGACCTTCATGTGTCTAGCAGTGGCGTAGCTATAAGTAGCGGTATTGGAGTGGGGCATGGGAACGAGGGGGAAAGTGTGGGGAAGAGTTACCTTTTGCTACTGGGCGAAATTAAATATGTATGCTGTTAAGGTTGAGCAGTTACAATCTGTTCTTTCATTTGAGAACCATAACCCTACTAAGTCCGGTATACATGCAGGTATACATGTACCCAAGTAAGTACCAAAAATGATACTTCAACTGATCAAAATCCGAAAACAGATGTTCATGATTCACAGATCATCACTCGGGTATACTTGTAAAACTGCCAGCGCCAACAATTTGTTAATGAACTAAAAACAGGTGGTTGTTTTTCACGTGTGTGTGGGTGTACATGTGTGTGGGTGTCTATGCGTGTGCGTCGGCATTGTTCTCATACTGCACACTTTCCTTAAGTGGTTTTCCAACATCGCTGCTTTGAATTTTATGAAGTAACATGGGCGAATACTCGATCCGAGAAAGTAATAGTTTTCTTTTTAAATTAATTAACAATCGGGCATCCAGGGATACTCTACACATCCCTGGCAACAGAGATGTTATGATTAAATAACATCACGTAGCTCTGACCCAATCAGTGTTACCAGGGAGCTGTTCCCTGGTGTTACATATTAAGCCTATTTGAAATCCCCCACTTAATATGGTCACCAGATACTGGACGTTGTGTGTTAATAAGAATATCTCATTAACTACTTAATGAAAGTTGCGCAACTGCCAAACAGGGAATGTTAATTAAGTTGATGCCAGGTGCGTCTATCGATAATCTACACAAAGCACTCTGTTTAGTGTTTCTGTGTTTTATGACTTCATTTTATGATAATTCAACATGATGTAGGCTAACCTTAACGATAAGGTCTAGCTGTCGAGAAGTATATTAATCTTTGGCCTATGTTACACCATGCTGGAGGGTCTTTCTCTGCAGTGGATTGAAACACAACGGAAATTTTAATATATGCTAATACTTTAAGACCCATTAAATTAGAAGACGGTTACCATTGTTAAGATTTTGATACTGCCTACCGAGGCTTTTTCCTTTTTTCTTCTTCTTTCCTTTTTGATGGCTACAATTTGATTTCGATCGCCTAGCAACATCGGTAATGCTTTCAAGTTAACAAGTGACACACATAGAACATTGCTTTGTTTCGTAGGT
The DNA here is from genome assembly GCA_029531755.1 of Holothuria leucospilota. Lineage (NCBI taxonomy): Eukaryota > Metazoa > Echinodermata > Holothuroidea > Aspidochirotida > Holothuriidae > Holothuria > Holothuria leucospilota. The sequence continues at coordinate 29,117,512 of CM055969.1, read as the reverse complement.
TGACGCTATCCAAACTTCAAGGCCAAGTTTTGTGAAATTCGATGTACCAAAGATTTGTGTCTAGTGAGAGACCTTCCCCTACGAGATAATAATATCTAAAATGGACATTATTTTAAGGCGCACAAGAAACAGTCAAGTGTTATCTTTAGCGGAATTATTATGAGTGTTTAATCAGTATCGAAACTTGACCCGCAAATAATATTTTAGTGCATAATTGTTCATAGCTTTTTCACTGGAAACAGGTAATTCAGGTACCTGAAGTGAGTGAATGCAGTTTGCCCATTCATTAAACAAAAGAAGGCACGACAATGAGCTAAAGAGGCCAAAATCCCAATGAAAAGGCCTAGTAAATATTTGTAAAATTGTTTTTTTTTTTCATTAAAAACTAAATTTTTGCCATCCTTCCGGTTACCTGTCGCCTTTGTCGGAACTCCGAGTTGCTGCCCCCTGTCGGGGAGTCCCCCCCCCCCGACTCCGCTGGGCAAAGCCAGATGCCACCCCTTGCTCGTTAAAGTGTTCAGAAGTACTTTTCTGATTTACTTTCACTGTTTAATTCATAAGTAGACTAAACAGAACATAAACTGCGGTTTAAGACTACGCATAGCACACACAAGGCCTATAGCAATTGCTCTAAGCCAGCGGTTCCCAGCGGGGGGTTATCGCCCTCTTGAGGGCGTTTTCGCAACTCGGGGGCAATGAGTGCTAAGCAGACGGCAGGGGGCGTTTTGAAAAATGAGATGTTCATTTTTATACGGGGCTAACAAGATTCCAAAAGGTTTCCTCCAGCTGAACTCTCAAATTGGTTCGCATGAAATTAAATAAATGAATTCAACAAGTGGAGGAGGTCTATCATCCCCTCCTCAGAAGCACTACAAAGTTTGTGAATTATCTTACTACCAAATGCCAAGAAGCCATATTTAACAGTTTTTTGTTTCATTTTCTCCCTGGCGAGGACCCTCACCCTCTCATCAGTGGCAGTGAAAGCGGTGACAGAAGGGGCCATGGCTACAAATTGTCCAGCCACTTTTACCTCGAATGTAGTTTTTTTTTCTTTGCCGTGTATAAATATGACAAAATGACAGAAGTGACAATTGTACGTAACTGTAACGTAATAGATGATGTTTGCAATGTACTATGGAACAAAATGTGTTTAAATGTTTTCAAAAATGCAAGATTTCGCTGCGTTAGTTTCGGCTTTCTTATTTTTACCTGAAGGACATCTTGCGTGGCATAAGTCTTTCAAAGTCCCTACCATCCTCCTTCCACACTCTCACAGGAAAAGTCCCTTGCAACGTCAAAGGAAACTTCCGTTACGTAATACTGCATTGAAAAACAGACTAGTCTAAGGGCAGGGCAGGGCTGTAACGTCCCAGTTCGAAAACGGACTCGATTCCGGACTCGAGTCCGTTTTGCGTCGGACTCGGAATTGGCCCGAGATGGGAGGTCCCCGAATCGGAATTGACCCGGATTAGACTGCAGCTGGACTCGATTCCAGCCGAGTCCACAAAAATGAAATTATCATAAATGTTATTTTAAGGCTATGTTCTTACTGGTTCACAGTACATGGTAAGCCAAGGAATGAAATTGACTCCTAAAATGCCCGTTTTAATTGAGTGTATTTGTAAAATTTTACAAAAACCATTTTGACGAGATGCTGCATTGTCAAATGACCGTACTCGGAATTGGCCCGAATTTGATGACCAGGAATCGGAACTGGCTCGGAACTGAAGGGTACTGGATTCAGAATAGCCCGGAATGGTGGCCACTGGGATCTGAATTGGCCCGGAATCAGGTTAGGTGAACTCGGATACAGCCTTGTCTAAGAGTGATTTTTGGAACCTCATAATGAACATTTAAGGTTATTAGGTAATCGGAAGATAGTCAAAATTTGACTGACAGTGCCTCATTCTTGTGTCGACAATATCGCAATTACCCCAGAGCTTCCGGGGGCTTCGCCCCCCCCCCGTCGACGTTGCCCTTGGCCCCATTAGGGGTGTTTGGGGGAACGGTCCACACCTCCTTAGGGCCTCTTGCATCAGTTAAATTCCAAAACATTTTCTCAGCCCCTGAACGCGATCAATTAACCTTCACGCTTTCATAAATCGTGTGTTAAATATTCGCCATCTCGAAAGGAAGTCCGTTTTTCAAGTCCCGCACCGCTGGTTTGCTCATACCCGGGGTCAAACTCACATGTAAACGATGTATGTGTAAATCTGTCTTCATTTTAATGTGTTTTTATTGTCGTTTCATTCCTATAGACGGGGGCATTTGCCCAAACCCATTCGTTAAAAGGTGGCGGTGGGCTGAAAAAGGTTCTGAACCACTGCTTTAGAAGTATCTTCGTTCGAATTGAATCAATATCAAATTCCAAAACAATGGCATTCATAAAAACAAATATCGAATGTGTATTCGAACACCTTACGTCACGGTTAAGTCTTAAGTGCAGTAGACCAATTGTTGAATCTATGGAAAGCAAAATGGGCAGTTGTAACTTTTGTGCTGACCTGGGCCTAAATATTGAGTAAACTTATAGGTTATTTTATTATCTCATACCTTTACAGTATACCATTACAACTTCAATCAAAATAAACGGTACATCCTCTTTTGCTCATAATTTATCTCAGAAAATCTAAAAAACCGTCAGCTTTGTGGCTAAAAGCGGTCCCATGCCCCTGCCCCATAAAGGACTCCGGCAATAAGGGCTCGTTTTAACTGTCTGTGTAATGCACAAATAACCGTGACTTACGCGTACCAAACAGTATACCATTCGGATAGATTTATGTCCCCAGTAACTTGATACCCCATACCATGCAGGCAACGTGAACGACCCCTTAGTCCCAGCTTTTTACATTGTAGGTGACCATGCATGGCTTCGTTCTAACTTGACTGAAAAGAACAGATAGCTTACTGTTCACATTATCCTAGTCAAATCGCCGCACTTAACAAGCACTGATGGCAAAAGGCACTTACTATGTAAACAGCATTCTAGTCAGATGAACACGATTGCAGACACATTTAAGATCATATTACCAGAACAGTATTGAACACATAGTAACAAAAACCAAGAATTAAATCAATAACATCTTAACTTACGATTACAGATCATAACTCCAGATCGATGACGTATTCATCCCCGTAGATGATATTAAAGTCAAAATTGCGATTTGCCCAAAAAGTCCACAATTAGAAGCAATTAATGCATAAACAAGAACTGAATAACATCTGATTCATCTGCAGACAACACTGATTATTTCCCGGCAAGGAATGGCAGTCTTCAAGACTGGGAATCAATACGAAGAGACTGCACTGCGGCTGGACACGTTGACTGTTACACTCGGTTAACGACAACACATTGTAACGGTAGGCTACGTCTCAGGAGCTCCAACCCCGCCGAGCTACACGTCTACATATGAAAACCTGGAAATATTGCAGATCTTTAATAGCACTGTTCTTTCTTCCTCTCTCGTTCGCGTCTCCGCACTAACCATTTAACTTGTGCAATCATTCAAATTTATTGACCTGTTTCCATGACGATGGCAAATACGCTGCTGTGTTGTCTTAAGGAGATAGCAAAGGAAATTGACAATAACCAGTGATACACGGCTTTAGCGAGATTGGTTTGATTTGGCAGATTTCTTTTTTTTTGTGTGTGTAATTAGCTTTTCGTTTCAGGCAAGATTTTAACAAAGATATACGGTAATTGCAAGGAAATTCTTTGCATTGAGTATTTTTCTTAATAAAAGTATATGGGTACGACAACTTTTTACGTAGAAGTGTTCACCTTTATTATCCTAATGTGCAGTGGCCTTCCACAGACGAGTAACAAATAACATTGCAAATTTACTATCTTAACTGTCTATACAGAAGGATTATTGCATTTAGACTGAAAACTCATCGCAACGATCACACTTAAAAATGACGAAATAAATCTTTTATACTCTGTCCTTTCCCTGATTCAGCAGTCTGTTGTGAAAGGTGGAAAATTAGTCATTCATTGTCTCAAATACTCCTACTTTGGAATGCTTTTCAACGAACTCAAGATAGAGCCGTACTTGTAAAACCAAGATAACTTACCTACCATCAGCTCGTGACTAATTTTCGTAGGTTTCAAAGCTAGACACAAATTCAAGCGTTGGGAAAACACATTTCTGGGTGAATGCAGCAATCAATTTCGTAAGACGCTGCTGGTGTCTTAGGAACGACAGCGTCAACGAGGCAAATTTCGACCAAATAAATTTCGGTTGACTTGAAAAATAAGAATTCTTTCATTCAGTTTACAGCAAACGTGGTGACTTTGCGCGGATAGGTTAACCTACAATAAAAGATTAGACTTTAAAACATGAAACTCTAAACCATTAGTTTTCACAACTCATCTTTTTAGACAGCATGAATGGATTTTAAACCCCGCAACCCCGAGCTTTACAATAGGGTGCACATTTTGATGCAGCTCAAATCATCTAGCACCGAAGACGGGGGAACGTTGAAGAAATGGCGGTCTGGGCAGGCTACTGAGCCGGGATTTGCCCGGCAGTGAGATGGCTTCCCCGACAGTGAAGATTGTACCTTAAAATCTTTCACAACAATATAGTCCCAAATACGGTACGTGCTTGGTCACCATAAAAAAAATATGGGCATCAGCAGGTGGGAGACAAGGGGACATGCCCCACCACTTTTGAAAAAGGAGGGGATTGTTTCCCCCCCCCCCCTTCTTTTAAAAGTCCAACGAAAATTGAAGGCAAATGTCTGATTCCATAGCTTGCAATGAAGCTAATTCAATGAAATCAAACTCGCAAATGAGGCTACTTCAAAGATTAGAATCGTGGGATAGTATCGCCTCAGAATTACACCAAAGATCATATGCCCTCCAATATTTTCCAGGGCCCTTAAGTGGACCCCGGACCCCTTGCTTCTAGGACTTCGCGATTCGCGTTGAAGCTCCCGCGATTCGTGTTAACCTAACAGCTCCCTGTTCTGGTCAAAATCATGACCATCCCTACCACCCCACTTTTTAGAAGCTGTTGACGAAGCTATTGAGGTCTTATACTTGTATGACGTCATAGTATGTAACATGACCTTCATATCAAATTTTGCATAATAAACAAATTTGATGTAGCGAGTTGTGTGCGTTTTAGTGTTTTGTCGGAAAATCTTACTCGGAGAGCTGCACAGCTCAGAAAGAGCACTGAAAGTTTCAGGAAAAAAACATGTAGACAAAATTGCCCTTTTTGAGCAGTAATTGAAAGCCAAAACATAAACATGTCGAGGCAGCTTGTTAATTTATAAGGGGAATTACATGCGCATATCCGATGAACCCGTTCATCTTAAGCCTTTTATTGAGGCCAACATGCTTTGTATTGTGTCCAACCCAGCTGCCCAATGAAAATAGCCAAACCTCCCGTTGGGAGTCGCTTACCTTAACCTACCTTAAGACCTTTCGACAAATACAGAATTATCACAGTTAGAGATTAAATTGTCGACCTTCACACAAAATTGTGTAGGCTACCGAAAGGTTAGTATATGGTAAGAGAAGGGGGAACTGTTCAGGTTTTCTTGAACGTGACTATGGAAGAGAATGAGCTTGAAGCAACGAAACTCTCAAAGCGCGCCGAAAATGTTGCGTTCCTATTGGTGGCAAATAGCCCATTTCAATCAATCAACCAATCAATAAAATTTATATAGCACCAAAATCATAAACATGCTCTAAGGCGCTTAAACACAGACATTACTGCTCACAAGCCTCATGGAACAAGTGGGAATTGAGGAGAGACTTGGAAATTTCATAATTGCTGTCCTTTATATATTCAGAAAGTGTGTTCCATATTTTTGGAGCGTACACTGAAAACGATCTATCAGCAAATGAAACACAACGGGTTTGAGGCTCAACCAGAGGAAGCGAAGAGGAGCACGAGGAACGGAGACGTCGCTGTCGGATGTTTACTTGAAGCTTGTTGGTTATTTCTCCAGGAGTCTGGTTATGGAGATCTTTGTACACAAGCGAAAGAAATTTGACGTCAATACGTTGTTTTACGGGAAGCCAGTGAAGTTGGATGAGTTCATAAGTGATGGAATCAAATTTACGCCGGTTAGTTACCAGTCTAGCAGAAGTCCGCTGGATATTTTGAAGTTGAGTTAGGACACGATTCGAAATACCATTAGGCCTACAATAGTCAAGCTGCGAAGTAACCAAAGCATGTATGGCCAGTTTTGTGGCTTCAGTAGTCAGGAATCTACGTTTTCTACTGATGTTGATGAGATGAAAGTTTACAGCTTTAACAATGTTGGTTACTTGAGCATTCATACTCATTTCAGGATCGAACATAACCCCGCCGAGATTTTTGATGGGGTCAGATCGAACGGCCACATTCCGCACCCCGGCAATCTTTATGGACGGCAGATTGAATTTTAATAGTTGAGCCCTAAAACCAATGGCTACACCTCTATATTCCGACGTCTCTATATTCTGACAAGTCTACACTGAGGTCAGTGTTAGGATAATGGTTAGGTCTAACCTAACCCTTATCCTACCACTAACCGCATACAGACTTGTCCGAACATAGAGACGTCGGAACAGAGCTGTCCCCTTACCAATAACTAGGACTTCAGTTTTATCAGCATTGAGTTTTAGAAAGTTATGCGTCATCCAGTCTTGCACTTCACTTGTACTTGCTTCAATTTTAGAAACAGCGGATAAACTTCAGTAGCAGGGCAAATTGAAATATAAATTTGTGTATCGTCAGCATACATTTGTAACTCTAATCCATACTTCCGAATGATAGCACGCAGTGGAAGAATCATAGGCGTAGGAGACGGGGGCGAGGGGGGGGCTGCAGCCCCCGACCAAAAATTTTTGTGAAAATTCGGGCAAAATGCTGAGAATTTTTCGGGCACCTACTGAAAGAAAAATAATGCAATGATGTAGCTAAAGGGCATTAATAGTTTAAAAAACTTCCTTGGTAATTAATATAAAGTTCTGATTTGAATTGCAAAAGCACCTATATATATTCCGTATTAATTCATCAGTGTGTTTTTAATGGTTGAACTTATATTGTGATTATCAGTGGTATATTTTGAGGGGCCATAGGGCCATACCCCACCCTCACTGATGCTGATTTTTTTCTACCTAAAATATGTAAATTTTTTAACACAATTTTTACTTCAAAGGTAGCATATTTGGCACCAGAGTGCATGTACAAGGACACTAATTTTTCAAAAATTTTCAAAGAGGAGGGGTATTGCCGATTTTTTTAGTACCTAAAATACGTAAATGTTTGAACACAAATTTCACTTCAAAGGTAGCATATATGGCACCAGAATGATGTTCCCATAAAGTGTCGGCTAAGTCATCTTGTATGCATAGCTGCCTATACATATAACAGACTATCACCACCTAAGGCCTAAGTATACTAGTTGTAGGCCTTCAGTAATAGTGACGGGAAATTCCTGATGAAAATACAAACTGTTGTTTTACCTTGGTATGGCCAGGGAGCAGCTCCTTGGTATGGCACAGCGTCATTAGGTGACATTTCACCATTGTTTAACTGAGGGCAAAAATATGGTGGAATGTGCCCCTCTGTGCCCCCACACCTTTAATCCCGGCGTCTGACCACCTCTTATTACGCAGACAGCGACACCAGCTGGGAAAGAGTTTAGGGAATTGCTAACTACTTCGACAATTACGAGAACAAAGATTTCCTCTGTATTCCACAAGGCCAGCTAGGCCTGCATAACTGACCTTAAAGGGAAAGAGCAGTCCCCCCAAATTGTAATAGTCTAGTAGTCTATCCTATTCCATGAGTGGCTCTTGAGAATCATGGGACAATATTTTTCTCACTGAATGGTGAAATTTATGGGGTGGAAATCATTGCTTTACCCTGGATATGCAATATTAAACTCCTGAAATACAAAGAAAGGTACATGGAAGAGAAATAAGGAGATATTAGTGAGAATAAGCTATTGTTTCAAAATAAGTTTGGGGCGACTGCTCTTGCCGTTTAAGAGATTTCCCTTACTCAAGTGAAACACTTTAGAGGTGTATGAGCAAAGTAGTTTGTTCTCCTCGTGCTGACTAAAGGCATCAGACCAAGGAGCTAGAAGACACTGAAAAAAGATGTAATTTCAACAAAAAATGAAACAAAATCTTCAGGATAGATTACAACAAGCATATAAAGCAACTATAATCATTTAATTCACCATTTTTTCTGATGTGGAGAGGAATTCTTTCCAACCCAGAACGATTAATCTTAGTTTAAAAACTACCCTAAATCATCACTTTTCCTTTTATCTATTCTCAAACAACTTTTGCGCATGAGCCACCTGTAGACGAATGGTCGAAGTTCGAGCACAAATTCAACATCTCTAAGCGGAGAAAGGTCCCTTGGTCGAAAATTAGACAATAAGCTCTAGCGATTCCTAACATCTATAGGTTTGTAGGAAATTTTACAGGTAAAATAAGTATTTTTTCACCAAATTTCAGCCTCGTATGTATTGCAGACAACGAGAAAACGCAATCGAAAGCAAAACTCAAAAACTTCTCGCAACCAGCCGTTGCGACTGCATCATATTACTTTGAATAGCCTATGTAGTCGAAGAATGAGGCAGGGCTGCCAGTATTTGTTTACTTCGCCAGTCGTGAAATATTCCGTTTTCACGACGAAGCATTAGGTTTCACAGTTGCCTTGTTTGATCCCCTTTCTCCTACTTCTTTGTCGCTTAAAATTCATTCAAGCGAATTTTCCACACCGCATTAAAAGTAAAATGCCAACACCGAGGTGGGTGTCACGATTAATGCTTTGAATTTCATTATTGTTCGTAAATGGGTAATACCATACCGTGAATAAATTTTGCTCTCGTCAGATGATTTCGAGTGGGATTTCCACGGAGGTGTTATATGAGCACCCTTGGGACATAAAGTGTGGGTTCGCAGCAGTGAATAGTCCGTGCAGCTAAAACCCTACTTATTATTTCCAATTAAAAACAACCCTTTTCCTAAACCAAGACCACCAAACCTACACAGCATGCTGTAAGAGCGATGGAAGGGTGGATTTTGTTTCCCGGTGAACATTACATTTACCCGGTTTGTGGATGCACATATAGGGCACGTACTGTAGTTACGGTTAGACCAACATGCCCCGACGCTTTGTGAATACGATGTGGGGTCCAAGGGCCTGACTAGGGCCCGTTCAATGGGTAGTAAATGGGTCTAAAATACCCTGAAGCTTTCTTTTTCATTGTCAAGATTCCAACCTTCCAGGTAAATTTTTCTATTTCCAAATGATTAATTGGTTCATTGGGACCCTCCACCCCTACCATGCATTCTAATATAACAGTTCAGTTTTATTTGGCTATTTTTATAGAGAGGGGATCAAAATAATGTATGTTATTGCAGTGTCTTAGCTATGCTGCCTCACAAGGGTTTCGCCCTGAAGTGAGAGTTTTCTCTCCGTTCGAGGAAATAGGGGAGATAGATACGTCCAACCCAATGATCTAGGCCCGTAATAGCAGAATTTTGCTATCATGGGGAGCCTAGGTGACGGTGACCCAGACAGCACTGAAAGGCGACGTAGAATTACGAAGGGCTCGTCAGAGGAAGAGGTTTCCAATGGCGTGTAAGAAGGCCCCTAAATTAGCACCCGGGTAAGGGGCAAGAGAGAAGCTCCAGGCTATTTTCAAAGTATGTGTATTAGAATAACATATTTAACTATCTAAAAATGGTACCAGTGGAGTAATAATGGGGCAGGGACTGGGGCAGCCGCCCCTCCCTACACGGGCCAAGGGGCGAAATGAAGGCAGATGAAAAAATATAAATAGAGAAAACATAGGAAAACAAAGAATAAAAAAATTGGAAAGAGAGTGTAAAGGAAAATCAAAGCTTGTCTCCTCCGCCTCCGGTGAATTGTTAATTCGTGACGGCAAGAGCACTTAAATTGAGCGGTATGATGCTGTCATTTTTTTTTTCTTTTTGCAAGAACGACACCGCCAGCTGGACCTTATATAAGAGCTTGCTGAGTTCCCACAGGGGATGATCGAGCAGACAGGTAGTCCGGGCCCCGGACTAAGGGGGCGCACGTCTAGTCACTTGACCCCCTTCAAACAACTCTTGCACTCTAAAAAACATGGCTAGGATTTAAACACAATTTTTGCCCCCACTTTGGAAACATGTTTAATTCCTAAACACACATGTTTAATTCCTAAACATTACGTGTTTAATTCCTAAACATTATAAACATGTTTCTAAAGTGGGGGCAAAAAAGTGTTTAGAAAAGTGTTTAATTCATAAACACTTTTTTTACAGTGTGTGACGCGACTGAATGTTACTTGAGGCGTACTAGGAAGTGAAAAAAATCACAATTTGACCAGTCTTTTTTCATTACAGCAAAATATTAATCGTACTAACGGTGATCAATTTAATAATGTATGGGGCTGACCAGTGGGGAAGATGGATGATAACAGATATTAAGATAGTCTTTACAACAAAAACTCCAGCTCAGGGTACAGAGAGTAATTTAAAGACATTCGTGTAATGTGTTACTTTCTTTGGTACAGTAAATTTTATTCATTTAATCAAAATCACCCCTCCCTCTCTCCTTCCTTTAACTTTGCTTTTAGCACTGTAGAATGAGCTGTCCTTCCCGGCCAAACCCGTGGGGGGGGGGGGAGGACTGCCCTCGCAGACACACTACTGCTGCAAGTACTCCTTCATAGCCTTGTGCACAATTATAAATTATATGCTTGTCTCCGACTGGATTGTGTTAATTCTGCTGTTCCCCGCCCTCACAAGTGTGTGCACCCATCACTTGAACTATGTAGGGCACGAAGGGAGGGTAGCTTTATTGATGAAGATGAAATGACGCTAATGATTTTGGCCAAAGTTGGCACTTAACCAGGGACTGCCAAAGGTTTCCCGAAAATATCACCAGCTAAGCTTTGCTGGCACGGCGGATGGCTTCACCCATATTGGCTGTATTCGTAATACCAACAGACAGTACACATTATTCGACAGAGCTAAGAGTTAGCCATGGACCAACTCGTAGTCGGCAATGATGTATAAAGTAGGTGGAACCATGAAGTTAACCTGAGGGTTGAGTCCCCACCTATGTGGCCATTGATCATTATAATTGTTTGGCAGTTCATCTCAGTTGAAAGAATTTAACCATGACTATGTTATAAATGGTGGGGGTTCTAGAGAATTGGGCCTCGAAAGATCTTGGTCTTGAACCCCTTCCCAACCTTGTCTTGAGCTTTGTCCCTACTCCTAATTTGGCGCATCTAATGGTTTCTTCATGGACTCAATGGAACACTCCCCAGACACTCCCCAGACATCTGCTCTGCGCCCTTTGGTGGATCTCTGGCTGCACAGAACCCCAGATCCCCGGTTTCAGACCGTGATTACGAGCCTTGAGCTTATCATCCAGTTACTGCCATGCAACCTGATCAAAGTTACCCACCTGATAATTTTTCAACTAGAACCTTCGACAGGAGGAAATCTTGATTCATCATTGCCGTTTCAACTTGAGGGCTTATGACAAGGGGAAAGTTAAATGGAAAATGCAGTCACCCAATCAGAATTGGTATACCCCGTCATCCTCATTCATGTATGGCTTTTTTGATGGGACAATATTGTTGTTACTGAATTGTTAAATTCATGGAGAATAACTCCTTGCTTACCCTTTTTGTTTGTAATAGTTATGTTCAAAAACATCTTCAGAGGTACTTGTAAGGCAAATAAGAGGAGATCTGCAAGAGTTTGCTAATTTCTCAAAGCAATTCTGGGGGACTGTCTATTGCCTGTAAGGAATCTTCCCTTAATTACCTCTCAAAGTGGGCGGCACGTTCTTATGAAACAATTGAGAAATGAGAACACCCTCACTTTGTAGGAGATCGTGAGAACATCTTTTAAAACGTACAACAAGAACAAAAACCACAACGTCTGAAATAAGGTGATAATTCAACCGATAAATGTCATATAATCAACAATGCATAGTGCCAATCCTTCGCCTAGCTTTTCCCCTCCCGTCCCTAAAAGGCGTGTAAGCAACTGTATAAAACGCTTAAGGTACTTTGCAAGATGCAAACTTCTGTTATATTCACAGTTGGCAAGATACATGACAAATTTCATGTGACCACTATTGAGTTTCTGACGCGAGTAAAACGGCAATAAAAAAGATCCACCCTGAGAGTACTTCAATAAAATAAAACCAGCTATAGCGAAGTACACAAATCTAGAGCCCAGTGTATTTCTCCTTGGCATGAGCTCTCAATACGTGCCCCCACTGAGCATTATCTAGACTAAATCAAATTATTACGTTGCGATATCAGTATGACTTAAAGTAATCAGGTAATGGTGAAATGCCACCAAGTAGGGCTGTTTTTACAAAGCAGTTAAAGGGAAATATTGCGTTTAAAATGCACCAATATGGCATGCAAAGGAAGTACCTTAAATCATTATCAAACCATTCAGTCACCAATAAACTGTAGCAATAGTTTTATCCCTTCAAAGTATTATACATTTCAAGAGTAACGGATGTTGCGTCATTTGAATTTTTGAAAGTTTGGGTGAACAAATTACTTTTATGCAACAAATAATCGAATTACTTCCTGTGAGAGCCTTATTTCTTAGAAAGAAAGTTACCGTACTGAATTATTTTGAATTGTCTATCATTCTGTATCTATTAATATTGGTTTAAAAAATATGAAAATATTCTGTAAAACAAAAGCAATATTTCCCTTTAAAGATTGAAATCCCCAATGAAGGGCCCGTTGGAATTCTTTCAATATCTTTTACCGTTCTCAGGATATACCTGTTCAAACTTTTAATGGTTTCTGGAGTAACTAATTGCCTATGGAAAAATAATGATGTGGAATAGGGCACAATGTTATCATTTTTCTTAACCATATACGTCATCTATTAATTACTCATCAGATAGTTTAGTTTGGGTGAGTGACATTAATATTTTTCACGAAAACAAGTTTTAACTTCCATAATAAATCCCTCAGGGTATAGTTATGCTACAAGTGTCCTTGAATTGAAGATTGCAAAGTCAAAAGAAAACATTAGCCACCATTGGTGAGTCCATCAAGTTCGGTAATTCAAATGTCAAACTGAAACTACCCTGTAAAATGTCACTTATGATAGATTTTGATGGAAACTGTGGCTATTTTGTAAGTTTTTTGGGGCTTTTGACATCAAATATCTATCTATGTCATTTTCATGTCAACAGACCTTTAAGAGAAAGAACAAGGTCTCGACAACTGTTTCTGCAAAGTACAAGTTACTGCTGCGTTACCATGGAAACTGGATGATCTTATCAGTGTAAGAAAATTCACAGATGAGTATTCAGAGCGGTCACACTTAAATAATTATAAGCTGTGGAGTATGGTAGCGATAGCTCTTGCAATACCGCAGAAAACGAAACTGTGGCACATTTTGTGTCAGAAGTTTGCATATACCGTTTAGGCTATACCGTAGGCAACGGTATTCTTTATGTTTTAGTATAAAAGGTCAAGCATGTCCCCTTTCGACCACGCATTCTTCTACACTGCTAAGAAAAACATCGATTAATTTAATGTCAATAATTATGGCAACGTCTTTTTTTTAATCAGGTAGGCTACTTTTTTTTCTTTTTCTTTTTTTAAGTCAAACTGTAAAAGGGAAATGACATATACTAAAATGTGTTTCTTTAACAGTTTACTCATGTAAATTACAAAAATCAACTAAATCGAATAGAATAACTTTCCTGTTTTTATTCACTTCTGTTATGTTAATTTAAAACCGACTATGATTTTACATCCAAATTTCGATTATTGTTTATTGCTTTCTTTGTTCTTTGTTAGGGTAAATGCAATGATATGCTTCAAGTCTTCAACCTCCTTTGGTACCCAATACACATTGCATGTCCAGTTTAAACTGATCTGTGTTACAGAAACTGTAACACGTGTTACGAGACCTTTGGTCAGATCAGGGAGCTGGAAAACATGTTGCGCTACGACCTGAAGACTAGGAGCATATTTACGAAGTCGTACTTTTCAAAGTGGGTTACGATCAAAACACTCTAAAGCAGGCAATTCTGTATGTTGTTTTTATTATATACTCATGATTTTTGAACTTTTACAATAGTCCCTTCGGCTGAGTGCCTACGTAGCAGGCTGTACGGCATATTCCTTGTTCAGTCATATCCCTAACGGGAAGATGAGGAGCTGAGCAAACAGAGTACGCTCCGCGGGTTATTCGGCTGGCCGCCAAAGGGCGAAAACCAAAACGCTCTGCTCCCCAAAGTAGCTACGTCCCCAGTAAGACACTAAGACCAGACTGACCACACTCTCGACCTCTCCAGACCTCTCTAATAAATCATGTGTCTGTCATGCATGGCTCCATTACGTACCCATCGGGATTTTGTACTTTTTCAAAAGTCCCATCGGCTGGGAGCTACTTTTTTGCAAAGTCCCCTCGACTCTTTGGCGAAGAGCCCAAGGGCGAAAAGAAACTTTACTTCCGAAAGAGGTCTGCTCCCCAAAGGACAGTGAGACTTAACATGACCATCCTCTTAACCTTCACACCTCTACATCATGGGTCTGTCGTGCGTGGCCCAGTTCTAAACTGGCTGAAAAGAACAGATACTACGCATGACTTTAGCCAAAAGGTGAGAAGCGGCTGGGGGCGAAAGGGCAAAATACTCTCAAGGGTTTTTATGTATTATTTTAATTACATATTGAGACTTTCATACTTGCGAAATTGTCAATTCTCGTATAATGAATAATTCTTTACAAAATAAATACTACAAAAATACAAGTTTAACGGTTGTAAACATTTTCAAGCAAAGAATATAATTAGTTTGAGGGGTCCCTGATAAAACCTACTAAACCACTATTGAAGTACATTATGCAAATAAACAACAATCCGCGCGCCTTTAAACAGGCGCGGATCCAGAAATTTCGAGGGGGGGGGGCCCAAGATGGAAAATCTCATGTGCACCGAAGGTGCACCACGAGCGCGAAGCGAGAGTCCCTACGCGTGGGGTCCAGGGGCCCGCGTTAGGGCCCCTGGCGGGGTCCAGGGGCGGAGCCCCGGTGGGGGTCCAGGGGGCGAAGCCCCCGGAAGCTCTCGCAATATTGCATTTTTAAGAGCACAGAAATCGGCTCCAGTTCTTATGTCAGTGAGATTTTATACCTTTTCATGTTGCATGGAATTCGATGTGTATGGCTCAGAGTTACTATATGTACCTGCAGAAGTTCCGAAGAATCTAAGTTATCTTAAAAATTACACGCCAACATTATGAGCCCGTTCAGGTACTTTGAAATGATTTTTGCCATAATGAGTGTTTTATTTTCGTTATACGGTATTCGGGTTTAGGAAGTCAGATGAAACAATTGCGCGCGAAGCGCGCCGAAAATTTGAATTTACATTTAAAACCATTGCTATGACTAAAGGTGTCAATTCCCTTTTGTGATCAATTAGAAGGTGGGTTCGATACTAAGTTTTCAGTTCTCATAAGAAGAGGAGGGTGAAAAAATGAATATCAATTGCTTCACATCCTTACAATGCTGGCTCCTCTGAAATCACGTTTATGCACACGAATAATTGGCTTATGGTAGAACCCCACCGATGAGTAATGCGAATACGTTTGGCACCTTATTGATAGTAAAAGCAGAAATTCAAGGCTAAAAGTGCGCAGATCAAGCGAAAATCAAGAAATATTGAGAAAACTTTGCAAAAATCGTGAAAGATTTCAAACGACTTTTGGTGAAAAGTGATGAAAATAAATCCATCACTCAATAAAAACGTACCTCTCTCCATAAGCGTAAACAATGGCGCGCGAAGCGGCCCGAAAATTTTCGGTATAGAGACTCCCGGGAGCTCTGCATTAATTGTACACAGAAAAGGGGGACCAACAGGACTCTCACAACCTTACATCCATATGGGAGGAGAGATGATATATCACCTTCTTTATGGACTTCTGAAGAGTATACCCTTCAGAAATCTATGACCGATGGTGCCGGCGGGAGTTGGTGATTGGTTCAACCGCAGATAACTGCTAAACCGTGCCTTTTTAGGCAGTGGGATTTTGTATACGCTATATACAAGAGTGGGAGAGCCTTTTCGTATTAGTACATGAGAGTGCAATCCCAGGAAGGGGTTAACCCTCCCCTTTGAGAAATTTTTGTTTATTTTAGGGGGCCTATATGCAAAATGGTGGTATCTTTGGGTCATTCTAAAGTGATTGTATGTTTAGAGAATGTCCACAATTTAGTGAATTCTAACTTTTCTTCGGGTGAAAAGGGGGAGTAAGAGACAGTTAACATATTGTCTTCAAACCTCCTTAAGTCCCAGGAAAAATCATAGGCGTGGATCCATCTCCAAAAGTGTGGTGTGTGTGTGGGGGGGGGGGGGCTTTTTCACATTTGTGAATCGCCGTCCTGGTGGCGTGGAAGAAGCAGTTGGTGGTAGCCAGAATTTGCGTCACGGGGAGGCAATAAGTTTTGTGATCGTCGGCATGGGGGAGGGGTCTAAGGGAAATTTTTCTAGAACTGAATGCCCTCAGATGCGATTTGGTGCAACAAAAGTGTACAATTTTAGGTTATTTTTCTTCTAAAATTTTCGTTTTCCTGGGCATAATTGCAGTCTGTTCCATCATTTTTGAAAAAGTGAGGGGACTTTTTGTCGATGTCCCCCGTTCCAAAAAAAAGTGAGGGGGACGCGTCCCCCCGTCCCGCATGGTCCACGCCCATGGGAAAATTGTACACGCAATTATACCTGCGTGGAGTCCACAGAAACATTCTTGGACTATAATAAAATTTTTCCTTTACATTTTGAAAGGATATCCAAGGTTGACAGAGAACAGTATAGAGCCTCCCGGGAGCTCTAAATTAGTTACAGTACACAAAAGAGGGACCAACGGGATTCTCACTACCCGACATCCATATGGGAGGAGATATGATATATCACCTTCTTTTTAGGTAAAGCAAGAGGGATGGTGGGCAGGCAAAATTCGTTTCAAAAAAGATTTTCGTCATTATTGAACGTCGCGGTAAAATGTTTGGAAAATAAGCAACGGCAATTACGTACTTACAATCTTTCAAATCATGTGCTAGACTAGATTAGTCAAAGATCCCATAATGATGAGAGCCCTACAGAGAAGGAGATGCAGTTTTAGAAAAATGTTGCACTGGAATAATTTCTTGCGTCATAGCTTTGTCAATGGTATATAAAATCGAGTGTAAACCCTGTCGTATGCGCGCGAAGCGCCCCGAAATTTTGAATAAAATATAAGTCCATCACAAAACCTGCATTTCAGAACCTGCATCGGACACTGTCACCTTCCCACCAACCTATGATATTCAGAAACGAATCTTCTGACTGAGAATTCTTAAAAAGCACTTTTGCTCGTTTGTTCCCCGTGAGTAGTTACCGAAAGCTATTGATAATAAGGACAACTGTGACACAAGGCTTGACGCTAGCGGAGGGTGCGAAAATTTGGAATTTGTCAAGAATTTCTAAAACTTATCATAGTTTGAGAACAGTTTGTGAAAGAAAATGGTTAGAACAAATAAACCAGTCATCAATAATACATCTCACCCTACACCCTAAACAGAAATCTGAAGCTTAAACGACTTTTGGGACCATTTTAAAAATTTTCAAGAATCGATGGGGGAGGGGACACACGTCACCCATTGCCCACTGTGCCGACGCCACTGTCTGTAGCTTAAAAGCCTTTTGAGTTCATTTATTTTAAAACTTTTCAGACAGTTTCGAAATCGAATAGGGTATACACGCCGCTACTTTGCCTGCAACAGCTGGTGCCTCTGTGCACAACAGTACGTCACCTGACAGCTTGTCTTCTGTATTCATTCTGCAAGGTCTGTATGGCGTAAACTTTGCGTCTCAATCCTTCTAGATTACAAAAAATTTCACTCTTTAACACAAAATTGTTACTAAATTTCAGTGCAGCTAGCCGAGCCCTTACTACATATGTCACGATGTTTACTTATTTAGATCTTAAGTCAAGGATCATTACTCAGCTATTCACCTGTTTTCGAACATTGTAGCGCTCCTTTCGTCGCCAGCTACTTTGAAAGACATATAAAGAGATAGTCCAGCGATAGCTCCACCCAACCCCTACAGAAACATACACTTTGAATACGTTCTTAGACACTTTTTTTTACTTTTTGCTCTTAATTTTTCTTTCTTCTTTTTTTTTTTTTTCCTTTTCTTCTTTTTTTCTCCTTTCGTTTGTTTTTTCGTGGCAAGGGGGGGGGGGCGGGCCCCTCAGGCCCCCCCCCTGGATCCGCGCCTGCCTTTAAAAGAATAATACTGTACTACCAAATTAAATTAAGCTCCACCAACTTATGTCCAATGTTGCATTAAGTCATAAAGCTGAAAGTTTAAAGACATTTACACGGTGACTTTTTGAGATGTTAAATTAGCTCCAATGAGTGAATTGCAAACTTTTAGTGCTCCAATGATGTAACGATCTTGAAGCAGCACTTGTAGATGTTTTCTACATGTTTGAAAAAAAACATCACATTTTGTGATTTAAATAACTAAAAACACGTTTTTCAAAATCAATGTAAATTAACATAATTTTCAAATAGGAATGGAAATTTGCCGTTCGGTTCTTTGTTAAACCGAACCTTTGTATAAATTAGCTTCTTCTTTCTTTCGGAAAATATTGGTGTTGGTTAAATAACAGTATATGTATGTAAAACAGAAGAAGCACAAAATAGTTTTAAAAAGAATGTCCGTAAAAGTACAAGCATTTGTAGCAGTGTTGAAATTGAGAGTCGGGCTCGGTTTTGTTTTTACAGCCGCGCGGTCTAAAGTCCATTGTTTCAAGCAATCGGTTTCAAGTGAGAGCCGAACCCAAATATTCGTTTCATATATATAGGCCTATGTTTCATATGTGTATAAAGAGTGTATATGAAAGATGTTCCATGAAATCTTCATAATAATTCAAAATGAATGATTGATATGCTAGCAGATGAAGTTCACACAATTTTTCCGCGAAAGAAATCTGAAGCAATTAAGCAGCTTAACCTTGATGTAGTAAGATAATATTTTTTTATAAACATCTGCATGTACAGTGCACTTGTGATCATAGCCGGATTTACCTTCAGGGGGCCCGTAACCTATCATATGAGGGGGCCCTATGAGTATATTTTTAGTGATATTATTTGAAGGTGGGACTAATACGTGACACTATCTAAGTGGAGCGCCACCACCATCGGCTGATTAGCGTCTAGCCTACTGAGAGATTTTTGGACAAAGTGCCGATGCCGGTAAATTACCAGAAATGCCACTTCCAGGCCTGTCAATTTGCATAAGACTATTCTACCTTTCATGATTAAAAAATTGTAAACTCCCTAAAGAGAGACAACTCAGACACATTTTATTCCGTTAAGCAATTTGTGTAGGGGAGACATAGAACTTGACATATAACATCTGCTGTTTTATTTTTGTTATGTGTTAAATAGGAAATCAAAGGTAATATATGCACATGACATTGGCATAGAAATCCATGAAAGATGGTTTTGAAAGTCCAAATTCATTTTAATTGCATCAAGAAGGCCTATCTGCAGGTAGTACAATAATCGTTTCATCAATAACCACATACAGAAATGCGCTTGGACATTCTGATGTACGGAAGCATATGATATGTATCAAGAAAATCGATACCGAGAATTTGACCTTTCGGTGCAGGACCATTACCTGTAGTCATGTCAATGCAAAAGAGTTGAAATTGAAATGTGTAACTATTCAAAATAAACAAAATACATTTACAATTCTGTCTCAGAGGTAAGAGGTTTGGCCAGAGGAGACAATAATGGTATTTAGGGGAACTTTATAGCAATAGATACCTAATGCATCGACGGCACTGCACCAACTGGTAGTGCTTCTCAACCTTTTCTTTTTAATTTAATTTCCTTTACTTAGTTGAAAACTTTTCCCCATTCTTTCCCTGAATATATTTACGAAATCTGAACATGTGTTGTTCTCAATCGTTCTCTTTCTCAGACTAGCTGACTAGAATGTATGCGAAAATTCAATTCACTTAATGTTTATGAAATTGTTCGGTGCGCATCCACGATTTCGAACAAAATGTTGCTGCAATGTGGTTAATGGCTCACTTCGTGAGAGTGAAGATAAAAGACAAGAAGTGTTCGAAAGAGCCTGGACGCAGGTCTTTCCAGGAAAATGTTGAAATGAAACGCTGTCTGATGCAAATGTATCTTCACTCCTTATGATTAACAGCTGGCAGGGATTGATGATGCATGCGGGAGAGCTTGAAGAAGGAGAGGAGTTTGGATTATTGCGAGATTTTACGGGGCTAAGTCCCACAGAAAAGAGAATGGGAGTCAGTACTCAGGATGGAACCCTACGAATCGCGCGGAAACTGAATTGCATTTTAAGAAATTTATAGCGACAAAGGTGACAGAAAAATAAGACAAAATACCTTCAAGGACAGGACGGTTGCCCTGCCCCCTACGCTACGTGTCTGACCCACGGTCAGAAATGGAACTTCCCGTTACTTACAAATAACGTCTAAACATTATTTTGGAATCTCGGAAATTAAAACAGATCGATTCGATAAAAATTGGCTGTAAATATTTCGAGGGAGGGGCGCTGACACTTCCCCCTGCGGGCGGCCATGAGTATAACTATGACTGTGGGTCCTGAAAGACTGTCAGTCGTGTTTTTCTTGCTTATGAAAACTAAGGTACGCAAAATGTATTGCATCTATTCATGGTACTGCTAACTATTGTAAATTGTCAAGTGACTAGCCATTAACCTGAAGAACATGTGCAGGTCAATTTGAACAAAACAAAAAAAAAGCCAAGGCAATTCATCGATCGAAATTCAGGGCTCCTTACACAATCACACTAATCCACATTCCTCCTCAGTTGACCCAAGGTTTCTGTGGCCTGACTAAGAGGCACTGTCTTAACCGAAGAACCACCATAATTATAGCTACAATTATCGCGAAGCGCTTGGAATATTTGGGCGAAACTATCTCCTTCATTGTCGGGAATGAGCCTTCCCCCTAGCTTAGCAGATAATGATCACCTTTTGAGAATTTTGTTAATACGGCCTCAGAAATAACTTGGGCGATTCTGAGATTCTGTTAGGTAAATTAAAAATGTCAATAATACAGCGTATATGAAAGAGAAGAAACGAACCTCTAGAACAGGCATGTATAACCACGTGTAAATGTTAATACGATATCATACTCAACGACAATGCGTCGTAACCCATATGACATGCTTCATAGTAGCTTTGTTGGTAAATACTGTCAGTAACTTTAACGAAATTCCTGCCAGGTAACATTATAGATCAGAAAATGTAGACTAGAGCTTCAGAAGCTATATTCTGGTAAACAGAAAAGGAGGGTTTTTGGTTCAACTCAGAAGCAGATTTGAAAACTAAGCTAAAAAGGTGACTCGTTTATGAAAATTTGCGGGGGGGGGGAGGGCCCTGAAAGCCAAAATATCGGGGGCCCGTAACCTGTAGGTTACCTCGCTTACTGGGTAAATCCGGCTATGCTTGTGATAGAAAACAGGGGGAAAATTTTCCCTATTATGAAAAATAAATTTGGATTTATATGATGTATTGAGCCGTTTTCTCCGTCTTGGCGGTAAAAAACACTTCCTATGAAGTCCACTTGGTGAAAAATACTGCATTGCTTTGACCCCTCACAGCTCACAAGAAACTCGACAAGAAAATGCATACCCGGCATAAAGCATGCGTATAGGACAGTCGGAACATGAGAAGGTAAAATTTCAAACGAACATTTTAGATTTTCCATTTTCCACATGCATCTTCCAATGTTTCGTGGTAGGCCTAAATAACATCCCCTGTAGTTAACTTCACCCCCCCCCCCCCCTTGCATGGCCTTTTGTTGGTTGATTCAATGGATGTCAAGGACCTCTTGGGAAAGGCAATAAGCTAATATTACAGTGATCGCAGATGCTTTCCCACTTTTTGAAAAGCAGGTTATCATTTGTCAGATAATGCCAGGCAGGCTCTTTTGACAAAGACAATTTTTGGATTTTAGATGGCCAGGTAATACTTACCCCTACGCCATTTCCCTCTAAATATGCTACCAAGGGCCGTATCCAGACAAGGTATGGGACACAGATTCCAAGGAGTGAATTACTTTATTAGGGAGGATATCACATACTAACTTGTATTAAGACAATGGTAACAGAGGCGAAAATCTCTGTGTGAGATGGGGAGGGGGCGAGAACGCATATGATGTACGCATGTACATAAAACTGTGCCCGCGTCGCTTGCACCGCGAGCGCGAAGCCCAAAATGGGTGGGGTCCAGGGGCACGCCTTAAGGCCCTGGTGGAGTCCAGGGGGAAGTCTCTGCAAGCTCGTGGGTTTTGGTATTTCAGAAGCCTTGGGAGAACTGTTTCGAATTGAAATTTTCCAGTGTAATTCTCCTGGCCGGTTTAGTACATTTAGACTTGTAAGAAGAGCTAGTTTGAGCACAAATTTAATACTACTAATGTGCTTCACTAGATTAAAGTTTTGCAAGAGTTGCGATGTGTTTTAAATGTCAAAAAAGGCAGGGACAAAGTTTGGTTATTCGAGATGACCAGAAATTGGCTTACTTAATTCTACATCAACTCTACATGGTTCTTTTTTAAGAACATACATAATACAGATATTCCACCCACAAGCAGAAGTACTCTGCTGTGCCTTGCTTGTTTTCGAAAGCTTGTGCGCTCGTCTGGAAATCGTCAGCCCTGCATAATGGTTCAGCCTTTGATGTAAATTATGGTAATTTTATAGGGTTTCGATCCATAGGCATCCAAACTTGACGTCCTTTGTATAATTGCATTTGCTAACAGCAAAGGAATGTTGAAAGTAAATTTGGTTTTATTAGTAAAAATTAACAGCGGTGTTCCAGAGGTATTAGGCAAAGAGCTATTGGCCATATATCCTACATTTTAGTTAAGAAAAGTGACCAATGCCAAGTACTGAAAATATTTGAGTACTGCTATTAACATTCTGGAGTACCGAATTACGATTTCGCCCCCTCACTTTTTCACTTGGAGCGAATGCCCCCTTGTCCCCAGGATTTGCGACACTGAATGGTAACTACTAATTTTGTAGGGGGCAACTTTCTTGGGGCACTGACCGCTTCCCCTTCCTAATTGGCTACAGGCTTGGCTTGGTGTTACTCATTCATTTCCTAATGCACCGTAACAACAAAACAATCAAATTGGGTAAAAGGTGTATTTGCAAGGAGGAAATGAAGACTACCTATTTCACTGGATACTGGTACGTTCCAGTTTGGTAAACTTAAGGAAATACACACATGCAAACATAAACCAAATAAAAACAATTCAACTCGACTCTTTGCTCTCATCTTTTTCTTTCTCCTTTGATAACCAATCCTTGCTGGATTTATGGTATACTTCAACTAAATGTAGATCACAGCTGTTCTAACCGTTATCCATCCACTTTAATTATTTCACGAGTACTTATTTCATATAGATGCATCCGAACTAGCCCGACTTGAAATTTTTTAAAAGAAATGTTTTCCCTACTGTCTGTTTACACAAGGCTTCCTTCATATGCCAATGGCGCAAATCCATTTTGTCGGATCCATTCTCAAGGATAACACCTTGAGGCATTATACTTTCAAAGAATTTCAGTACTACAGTACTACCTAACCATTCCTATAAGTTTCATGAAGCCATTTCATGTCATTTAGCAGCCTCTCTCTCTCTTGTACACTATGTTTCAGCAGCTTCCCCTGTATGTACCAATGACTCTCTGTTCTAACACGCAGACATGTGGCTACAAGTAACTAATCCTCATTTTTGTTCCCATTACACAGACATACTGGGATACATTGATACTGTTTTTGGTCCTATTCCTAACCATGAACCAATTAAATCTAACCCTTGAGGCCAGTTCATACTTCCAAATTTTCACACCGTATGAAGCTATAAAAACCAGATATGGTCATCCCTTTGTTCTTCCAAGCCAATCAAAGAAATAGCTCAGAGGTGAACAGTGTTCAACTTTAATAGCTTTATAGTGCTATACTTTACTATGAACTGGCCTTTAACCTTTGATTCCTTACTATTATCCCTAAGGTGTTGGAACAAAGAGACGCTGGAACAACAAACATTCGAAATATAGGGAAGTCACCAGCAGCAACATGCTGTAAACATAGATCTTATTCATATGATGTAACAGAGGATAAAGTGCTCCCTCGTTTGGAGGTAAGAGCATATCATTGCAACTTACCAACAAATGCAGACAGCTCATTTGTGGACCGGCCAAATAGGCGCTTAACTCATCTACACGCTCGTGTGAAGTCTACATCATGCGTACAGTGTGCTTAATTGTTTGCCTCCAAAATGATGTCACGCGACATCAACGCATAAGGTCTATACCAGCCCGTGTCCACATACAGTGGCTGTAGTATGGCATTCCATTCACTAAACTATATGTCACAGCAGAGGGCTATTTGATCACATGTACATATACGTAGCAGACTTCCAAGTGAGTACCTACTAAACACATCCATGCTGTGTTATATGTGTGTGTACTTGTATTCATTCAAATACATTCTTACTTACACTCACAGTTCTTGAAAGAAATGTATTGGTGTTGAATGCTGATCCTAATGAGAAACCTTGATCCTGTACTCATGAAATGATCGCACTGGTTCTCATAACCAGAAACATAGTAAATTTGTACTCAGATTCTTGAAAATGTCATCACTCTACTACAAATCTGATATGCAGTATGAAGAAAATACCATCATGACACAAGTTACAACATGATTTATTCATTTTATCCCATTAAAAAATCCAGTATGAAAGGAAGTCCCCCAGAAAGCCAAAACCAATTACCCAAAGCACAAAAGAAATACTACCTAAAAGTAACACTTACTGTAAACTGTTGATTCAACATAAATAAAACATTAGTTTGACTATTTCTGGCATGAAAATATAATCAAACAACAGTTTGGAGTACTAAAGCTATTCTGAGGCAAAAAACAACCTTTCAATTTCTTACAGCTTGCAACATATTGATCTTAGAGCTGAGGAATAAATGGCTAATACCACCCACTGTTCTACTTGAAATCCTTCTCACTTATTAAGCTATTTTCAATGAAGACAATCAGAATTTAGAATTCCTCTCAGCTCATTAAATTGTCATGACAGCCTTTGTTGAGTTGATGATGTTTACAGTGAAGTCCAACAATGGCTCTGTTCGCTAATGTAAGTTATGTCCGCCCTAATTCTCTGATGTGTCTTTTAAAAAAATATCAGAAGGATGGCTGTACTGTACATCTCAAAAACAACTCAAAAAACTTGAGCTGATTAACTCTTCCATGTCAGCAATACTAAGTAGACAAATCAGTGGTTTCCATGCTTAAATATAACATTAGCTCCTGCAGCTATGTCTGACATTTAACAGCACCAGACAGCCATGTACTGATGAAAAACTGAGAGGTACAATTTAGCTGTACTATTCCAAATATTTTGAGTTTATAGGTCCCTACAGCAGGGAATAATTTATCTGGTATCGCATCGCAACTTGCTACACAAGCTGGCCAAGTTGCTACACAAATGCAAAAATGTGTAGCACTTTTTTGTGTGCATAACCATAGGGTTTTCAGTGATTTTACATGATAGAAGGAAAAGATTCTCAAAACTGCTATGCAAAATTTGAACACTAATGCGTTCCCTGCTTCATCAGATGTGGGAGGGGACAAGTGACAAAACAGGGTGTTATGCATTTCAATTAACCAACTGAGGGGATAACTGTTTGTTACATGTGATTTGAAAAAGAGGTAACACAAATAAAAGGTAGTAAACACACTACAGCCATGTGAAGTTACAACAGAGAGAAAAAATTACTGTGGGAATGCAAAATGCTTTTAGATTCCCTCTAGAGCACATTTCAGTTCACTCACGTCTTTACAAAGGAGCCAAATAAATGCTATTCAACTTTTACAAGTTTAAACTTTGCAAATTCTAGCATATGCACTCCTAATTTTGTCTAAAGAAGCTTCTTCACAGCCTGCAATGCAATGTCTTACAGTCTTCAAAATATTTTAATGACAAAAGTCCCAAAAGAATTTGTCACAACAGTTAAAATAAATTGTGCCCCAAAGGAGCTACAATTATACAGGACTGCATACTTTATTTATACACTCTACATTCTACACTCTTTTTGGCAAGCAGCTTCCCACTCTAGACGTAAATACATTTAAGTCTGAGTATTACACGAGCAATCAAAGCAAAACATCTCCTTAAGCAGAACACATATGATGTCAGAAAACACCAAACAGGAAACATGTTTTCTGTTTTTGGATGTCCCTGTGCGATGGACAAAAACAGAAAATATTGTTCCGCTAAATGCTGTTTTGCAAAACAAACATGCTTGTTTCACTAAACAAGTGTTTCACGAAACAACTGTTTCAGTCTACTGTGTGCAGCTGTCTGTTTTGCATTTTGCAAAACAAGTTGCCAGTCACAACCAATCAACACACAAAGAATGGTTCACATGAATACAAAATGGCAACCTACATGGAACTGTCTTGGTCCCTGAAGCAGCATAATTTGTTAGTTGATATTTTATGTGGGCAAAATGGCCATACTTGTTTATTTGTTTCTTTCCCAGAGTATTTGGGCATGCAAATTAAGAAGAGGGCAGTGAAAGAAACTCCAAACTCTCTTCAAAAACATATATTTACAATAGACTTCAGTTCTTGTAGAGACTTACAGTATGTCTGTGAATGACAGTGCCTATCACAGTACCAGTCTGCTGCTTAAAATTAAAAGTGTAGTGGACTCACATTTGACCCCTCCCCCCATTCCCACAGCACGTAGCCAGGAAGTCTGACACAGGAAGGAGGCACATACAGCACTTCCAAAGGGGAAATTGACTATGACTGTTTTATACTACAGCCCTTAGCAATCACAATGGTCAATGCACTGTGCAGGGGCAGCCTGCTCCAAGCCCCCCACCCCCCTTACAGAAGTACCTGTGACAATTAATTTCACATCCCCATGCTTTCACGTGAGGCTGCCAAGGGTACTCACAGGTATTTCGTGTGGAAACCTGTGTTTTCACAGGTTTGACACGCAAACAATTCTGAAACAAAACCTGTGGCTTGAAATTGAAGGCAAGAAAAGGTCTGCCAACCTGTGTTCAGAGGTTTCCAAATACACAGGTTTGACACTCAAAAACATGTGTGATTTCTTTTGTTTTTCAGGTGTGATCCTGCTTGATCACACGCACAGGATGACACACATTTTTTCTTAACGGTTCAGCCTAAGTATCTATATGTACTTGAAGTGCTGAGTTGCATGCTCATTTACTGTTTATCAGGGAAATCTGAATTCTGTAGATGCACTTTGCACAAAATGTGCTATAATTTTGGGTCATACATAAAAGAATCTATACTAAGTGCAGAAATCAACTGTTAGAGAGGCTGACCCCAAGGATTACATACAATGTATCGTATCAACCCCCTCTACCCAATGAAACAGCCAAACTTCCCTCCACAAATACCTAACTTTACAGTACGACAAACACAAAAGAACAGTAACTGTGGGGTAAGAGATATGGGATGAAATTCCTGCGACCTTTACATAAAACTGCCTAGGCTACCTATACGTTACTTAGAAAGGAGGAAAGGGGTGGTACTATTAAGTTTTTTGGAACGGAACTACGAAATTGAAACGAAAACTCTAGTACAGAGTGCACCAAAAATTTTGAGTTCATACTGAAAAACTGCCCTGTTGAGTAGTTAAGAGCAAAAGGAGCTTTACCATAGGGGTGACTGGTCACCTTCAGGGTTTACATAATTTATCATACCAACCAAGTCTCTAAAGTGGAAAAATTTACCTACGGGGGAAGGGGACCCTTCCCCAAAGGGAGACATGGCCCCTGCCCCCTATCTAGTGCCACCCCTGCCACAAGGACTTTTTGGCCCTTGTTGCAGGAGGCTACCTAAAATCTAGACAATGACTAGCAATAGACTCTTTTCCCAATAGGAATTACAAAGGATTGTGGGATATAATTCTGGTGTGCATCGTTTTTTGCCACAGCAAAATGCCATTGACAACAACATCGCCTACCAGAACTCCATCCCACAATCCACTGCAATTGCTATTTGGAAACGGGTCTATGGCTAGGACACCTAGAGAGTTATTACCTGAACAGCTAGCTGAACAAGCCAGTTTGAAAATTCAGAATCTGAGATTTTGCTGTACAGATCAAGTCTGCAGATGTTTTTGCACAGATTCAAATGCTTTGAACAACTGTTTTCATTTTTTTCCTCATTTAAAAGCCATTCAACCTTTTCAACCTTTTTGGTACAAGTTTAAAAGCTTCACTTCAAATTTTCTTTTTTTTCAAAAGGAATTTTCTTTGATCAGAGACTGATGTTATGAGGACCATGATTTTTAAGCTCAAAAATCATGCCTGCTTATTCCCAATATCAGTCTTGCACAGGCAGTCTCTGTGATTTTACATTTTCCTTCCCAGCATGCATTATATCCCAAAGTTACTGGACTCCCTTACTCTTTTGCTCGTTTTTTGTTTTATGTGTGTTGACCTACCACTGTGTGCATGTACACCAACAAAAATGACAAACAAGTGCAAAACAACTTGTTTCATGTTTCATGTTTTCTGATGTCCATGTGCATTCCTTGCTATACTCTTAGGTGACATTATAAGCTGTATTACTCAAGGACATCATTCCTGAGACTTAAACCTCAGATATTACAATGTTTCATTTAATTTATAGTCAAGTAGGATGGAGACTTACAGTTGTGTACAGTTAGGCTACTGGGGGCAGGCTATCTTTAACAATGTATTTGCATATTGCACAAAAACAGGTGACCTACAGATAGAAATACAGGAATGCTCTGTACTACTTCATCTGGAAAGATTCAAACAACCCAACTACTTTTTGCCATTTTGACCCTTAATCCCAAAGAGCCTTCATTATTCCAATCAATCACAGAACCAACCTAGAAGTGATTCAGCTTATCTGTAAGGACTCTGTTTCCTCTTGAATGTGGCACCACAGAGCAAGACTGGATCATGATACAGACTTTTCCATAAATTTCAGGGGCTAAGCTGAAATTTTCAGGGTCAGACTGTTATTATGCATTTACTATGCATGTGACCCCTAGCTTGACACAATGCAAAATATTTCCATCGCCTAAACACTACGAAGCCTTGTGAGCACTGCTACCATGGTTTGATGGAATGTTTTGACACTTCTAATTGTTGCCAATATTTTTGCACTATTTTTGTATCCAGAATATGGGAGACTGACTTGAAAATATTGCATCAAAATCTCTGGAAAATGCAGAGAGTCTGTGAACATTACCAGAGCCATTCCAACACCAAAGAAGGATACTTACTTTTTCCCATACAACACTTACTGAAGTCCTGTCTTGGGCATAATGCAGTGATATTTATCATTGCCAATGCATAACTAACAAAAGATTCCAACTATTTGACCCTTCCATTTTTTTTAATTTAAAACCGTTCTCCTTACTAATATCTGTCCATTTATTCCTCCTACTATAAATGTGAGGGATGTAAGCATCTGAAATATGTCATAAAAATTTAACTGCTTAGCCTTTTCAAAGCCTCCAACTTCAAAACAGAGAAATAGCAACTGGTCCTAAATAAATAATTGCACATCTGCTGGTAGCTTATAACTAGTATTTCACATAATCAAATGAGCATCCCCTTCATAAAAACTGCTCATCATCTGTCTGTTTTTGTTGACTTCTTAAGACGATGGTAGTTGGGTAAGATCTTCATCAAAAAGTCCAACTGAAGTGTTTGATCCTACATTTCAAAGAATAAAACAAAAAATTGAAAATAACTCTCATAACTGAAACTGAGTCCCACTTACTTTAGTAAGGGACATACATACATGTTTCAGTCTAATTATATTTACACACCAGGACCAATACTTAGGAGGTAACAATACACATCTTTAGTCCCTTTATGCTATAGCAATGCTCACAAAACTGAAGTGTTTGATTCTACATATCAAAGAATGAAATGAAAATCAAAAATAAGTCTCGCAACTGAAAATGAGTCCCACTTTCTGAAATGAGGGACACACATATTACATGTTTCGGCCACACCAGCACCAATACTTAAGAAGGTAACAATATTCATCTTTGATCCCTTTATGCTAAAAGCAATGCTCACAAATCTTTCTCTATCAAAATCTGCTTGCTAAGAACTCGAGCACTTTGATAAATTTTTCTGACATAAGATTTATGATAAATTTGATACCATCCAGACACAAATACTGCCTTATACTGTAAAAATTCTCACACTTGAAAAGCGATAAATATATGTTTTGTTACCAATCAAAATCCTTCCTTTTCCTTCTCTTCCCAACAATTATTCGAGAATTTCATAACTGAAATTTTCTACCATCCATTCCAACACTCACTTAAGTACTCATTTCACTCTGACTATGATAAAACTCTTACCGGTGGCTTCTCGTACTGTCTTCTCTGCTCATATTTGTCCCCATATATGATCGTATTCTCTGGCAGAGCCCCATGACTTGTGATTTCACAAAATGCACCAATCACATTGCCCCTCGTCAGTTCTGTATCACGCCCAATAGCAGCTGTGGATGTATTTGAAATAGAGCAAACTTGTTCTAGAGTGACATATTTCTCTGGTAAAATTATTCCTTCCTATAATATCATTAAGCAAACTTGTTCTAGAGTGACATATTTCTCTGGTAAAATTATTCCTTCCTATAATATCATTAAGTAGAGACTTATCCCACAAATGAGCACCTTTTGGCAACTTTTCTTTCTTGTGTTATAAATGTGATTAAATATGAATTCAAACAAATACTTTAAAGGGTACTAGTAAATATAAAAGCAAGTGACAGGCTTCAACCATTTATCACATTAAGCCTTCAAGCAGAAAGATCAGCAGAATAATTTATTTTTCAAGGATTTTTGGAAATCTCTTTCTTATGACAATACTGTTCTGAAACAAAATTACATCCGCTTCTGAAGAAACAAAAGTTTCTTCACAAAGAAAAATTCTTCACAAGGCACTGCATAAGACTTGTCTTTAGTTAATAATTACAACGCAGAAAGGAGGGTGAAGACAAATATTAAAAATATATCTTTCTCTTTACAGTCAATCCACATGCAATTACAATTTCAACATTAAGGAGACTAAGCTTTCTAAAGCTATTGGTATGCCAACTGATTAACAAACAAAAAACAAAGGATTCTGCTCAATCGCCTCAGGCACTTAAGTTTATACACTAGATTGCTTAATGCATTGTGAAAACCTGTTATTGATAAGTCTGTCAAATCAAAGGTGGCAGATGACTTGAGAACAAGGTAGAGGGCATAAGGAAAGGTACTGTACTTCAGGGAAACATGAGAACTATCTAGATTAAGTTCAGTACACTTTCAACTTAATGTAAAGAGACCTTTGCTGTTCTAAAAAACACCTGTCATGGAACAGAATGCAACACAACCTAATCAAAATATAGAACAGTTTGATCTACACTGACCACTCATTTTATCCTCAGCTTAGAGCAGGGGTGTGCAACCTGCGGCCCGCGGGCCAAATGCGGCCCGCGACTTCCTCCTGTGCGG
This sequence comes from Holothuria leucospilota, assembly GCA_029531755.1. Taxonomy (NCBI): domain Eukaryota; kingdom Metazoa; phylum Echinodermata; class Holothuroidea; order Aspidochirotida; family Holothuriidae; genus Holothuria; species Holothuria leucospilota. The sequence goes on along the minus strand of CM055969.1, from coordinate 29,085,863 downwards.
CCCGCCTAATTTTTGGCCCTTGACCACAACCTAAACTTGACGTAAGTACAGGATATCATAAAAACAAAGAAACGATCACTTCCTTTGATGTAAGGTGGATATTCTCGACCATTTCATTATTTGATAAACTAAAGGATTCACTTATAAAACGCATTTTAAATCTGAATTAACATATTTGTCGACAAAATAGAGATGCAATACACGGGGCAAGTTTCACCAACAATTAGTAGGCCCATACTACAATATTATTCGAGTGCATGTGGGTCTGCCTAGATGGGCATATTGGTCACTAACGGGGAGGGAAGGGGTGGGGAAGGGGTGAGGGTGAGACGCCACCCTCGTATACACATCTCTGTTCCACTGCGGCCCCCAGATGGTCACAGCAACATGATTTGGCCCGGTGTTCAAAAAGGTTGCACACCCCTGGCTTAGAGTAATGCTGGCTTTCTTTTTGCAAAAATGAGTGAGCTGCACAATGATTCATAATAATGCAACAGTCAAGTCTCTCAATGTTCAACAGGTATTACTCATGGTAGAAATTTTTATTAATCAGGATCATACCTTTAGCTTCAATAACATTGTGATCTCCAATCTTCAAAGATTCACATCCTGTAAATCAACGTTAAAGAAATGGACACCAGAATAAAACGATGAAAACAAACCAAAGCAAAAATCCAGCGAGGCAACCTGTGGAGTGCAAATTTTTCCTTGCCTCACACTCTACATGCCTTGAGTGTTGTTTAGCCAAATTTTCAAACATCCCAACAGCCAGATAATAGACCCTTTTCTAAAGAGCAATTACAAAGGAATAGGGGACAGAGTTCTGGTATGCATTGTTTCTATCAATGGCATTTTATTGTGGGGAAAAATAATGCGAACCAAAACTCTAACCCACAGTCCTTTGTAATTTCTGCTTGGAAAAATGGTCTATGGCTTAACTAATTTATCTCTGACTCCTGACCTTTAACCTATCACAACATCAATACTTATGTTGAAGTTTTTATGTTCAGGTGCATACCCACCAAGTTTGAACTATCAGACTTCTGGTTTAAGAGGAGCGACTTTTTTTACGTACAAATACTTAGGCCAAGTTGACCACTGCCTCAACCCTTCAAAACAAAACAGCACTATAATCAAATTTGCCTCATAATTCTTTGCATATCATGTGGTAACTTCATACTTACAGGTAAGTTTTGCCAAGTACTATGCTTAGCACACTCTCCACAGTACAGTAACATTACCACACCATACAAGAAGAATGAGAACACTTTACCTTCAAGAGGTCACTCATGAAGAGTTTCACTATTTCCGTGTCTTGCCCTTTGTGACATTCCAGAATGCTCTCATGTATCATTAAGCAAAAGGTACACATCACTTTCCAGAGGAAGAATGGTGATTCACTCATAACAGTTTGATGCTAGGTTTATACCTTTTTGGGAAACCCTACCTACTGCAGTTTAATCTGTGTGTTCTACTTTGTGTGCATGAATTCAGAAAGCCCACATGTAAAATCACAATACACTATGAGAAGTTGTACCATTTATTGTGTCATGCTTATGTCTAAACTTGTACTTAATACAGAAATCTTGGGATATCTACAGCTCTGAAACTACACTTAATAATAAATATGATGCTACTAACACAACTATCCCTTTGTTTGCTAAGCCTTTCTTTTTCACCCCTCCTTATTTTTGTCTGATGACCTTAAGATGTACCGCAGAGTTTTTTCAGGTAATTAGACTAAAACATCTGAGGCTCTGAGAACTCCTACATAATTACTCTCGATGACACTAATCTTGCCTCTCTCCTTGACAGTTTACTTTTCTTCATCTTGTATATTTTATCTGTCAACCTTTGGATGTGCTGCCTTGCGTTTTCTCATTAATCAGGCAAAAAACATCTAGCACTCTGGAATCACTGCCATTATGGTCATATGTTTTGATGTTCTACCATTAGTTAAAGGGAGAATGCAGTCATGCCAATCTGAATTAGTGTACCTGGGTATCCTAATTCCTCCATGTCTCTGTTTGATCATGTGACAATATTTTTGCCACTAAATTGTTCAATTCATGCAGAATAATCACTTCATTTACCTTTAATGTGACAAATTTTTGTTTGGAAACAGCATGAAAGGTATTTTCAAGGGAAATAAGAGGAAATCTGTAAGATGTAGGAGATATTTCAAAATAAATTTGTGGCAAATACTCATTCCCTTTAAGTGTATATTTCTACAGTTTTGTCTCCTATGCCTCACCACATGATTAGGGGTAATGTAAACTCATTGTGTAGTGCCCTGTAGTTATATGTTGGACTGCATCAAACAAAGGTTGCTAAATTACTATAAAAGAAATGGTGATACGTTATTTTGAGGAATGATTATTTGTGCAAAGGGATAATTTAGAAAACATATTGATATTCTTGTTACCAGTATGCCTAATATATCTAAGGCCCTAAACACCCCATTCAATAAAGCCTACTGCCAGCAACACCACAATTTTAAATTCTTTGAAGACATTTCCTAGAGTAATACAAATTATGCAATATATTTCATGCAGGAGAGTAAAGTTGCAAATAAATTTACAGACTGTCTTTTCAATGTTCTTATTCCTCAGATAAACATTATTGTTATGGGGATCTTGCTTACAGTGCAACAGACTGCTGCAGTATCATTTGTCCCTAAGTTGTCAAAGATTGTACTTGCATTGGATCAACCTGTGCTAACTGTGATCACTTTGTACTATATTAAAAGTGTAAAAGCCTCTTTATACTTTCTAATTTTTATGTGATATAAAAGATATAAGAATCATATATGACCATCCCTTGCTCTTATGGGCCAATCATGGACACAGCTTAGAGATGAACAGTGTTCAATTTTCATAGCTTTATAGCACTATACTGAAGTATGAACCAGCCTTAAGTAAGTATTCAGGTATGTTACTGCCTGTGGACTATGTACTGCAGTCAGTCAAGTACCTCATGAGGTATACTCCTGAGGTATAATTTTTATACACTATTAATGTATGTCAATACAAGGGAAAACTTATGAAAAAGAACCTTCTATAAAGGGATTTCAGTCATGTGACTTTAACCGACTAGACACAACTTTGAAGGGCAAGATCGCGCGTCTTTTTTGTTTTGAAGGGCAAGATCACACGTCTCTTTGGTTTTGACTGGCACGCGTCCATTGTGTCACAGTAGTATCTATGGTTATGTCATGTGTGTGAGCTGTCAATTCGCTCACTGCGTGTGTGTTTTGCCCTTCAGTGCCTGGGAATCCATTGTGTGTGACGTCACATGAAATCCCTCTATACGTAAAAAGACTTTCAGTAGCAAGACAGGCACCCATGAGCAGGTACACATCAGTACACTCCAGGCTCAGCGTGTCAGGAAAAAACATGCATTACAATAGGCCTACGAAGGGTGGTGGGTTTGTTGAGGGGCTGCAGCCCATCCCCCCCCCCCCCCATTCTAGCAGAAAACTTGCCCTGTTCACACAAAATATATGTTTTTTTGCAGCATGTGTTTTAATATTTCATGCTAAAGTGCTCATCTTCCCTTCCCCTTTCCGCCACTGAAAGTGGTCTCATGTGTTTTAAGTGTATCCACATCATTCATCATCGTCAGTAGCAGCAGAATCCCATACTGCATACATCCAATGTAAGAAGGGATAGAGCTAGCAACATGCCAGCTATGCCTGAAAGTGTCCCGCGTCTGTGAGATGGCCTCCTTTTCAATTGACTATACTCCAATCAATTATAGTAGAGGAGAAAATCAAAAGTTCTACCACTATGGGGGCTCTTTTATATACTATATGTAACCCTTTTAATTACTACTTTTTGAAAGACGACAATGAGGTCAACAGAACTAATAATATGCTGATATCCCCAACTCTGGTTCAACCTCAAGCTTTGCCGTCTACATTGATACTTTAATGTTACCTTAGCCTACTGTACAATAAACAAAAATACCTATCTCCTGCTTAGACATTGAAGAAAATTTAAGGCAGTCACTGTAACCTTATTGTGAATCATCAGCTAAATCTGAGAAATGTCTTATTTCCTCCACAAGTATTTCTTGAAGTTTTGAACACAAATATTGGATATTAATAGCACACCAATGTTGTTCTTCTGCATGGATTTCATTATTGAGTAACAATTATATTGTCTTATGATTAAACAGAGCCACTGATGAATAAAGAAACCAGGGTAAACTAATTCAAATTGTGGTAACTACATTTTCCCTTTAGTTTCCGCCAGAACTGTCACTCTTTTTCTTTGATCATCCAGTGGTTGATCAACCTGTGGTTGAGCAGTGCTGAATGAATTTATTTTTTTCTCATAATGTATTTGTTTGATTTTTTATTGAATGAACTGTGCCGGATTCTTCACAAAACACATTTGCTTGTTTCTTTTTCTTCCTTAACAAAAATGTGCCATAAGAATTTCTCTACTTTTACACATTTCTGAGGTGGAAAGTAAGTCTTTCCACAAAAATTTTTATCTTGAATAAAGCATCACAAAATATGACTTGGGCATAATAAAAAAAAAAAAATCTAAAACATCACAACCTGAATATGTGACATTTCAAGAGTCACAATCAGAACAAAGACTACTCAGCTCGACCCTCCAGTTACGTAAGTTAAAGTTTTGGGGAAAGTTAAGATTGGTATTTAAAGAAGTCAGTAATCTGCCATGATTGGATTCAGAGCCTACAGCTACTTCAAACTTAAATGAAATTGATCTGAAAAGAAATCTGAGCACAATGAAAGGAAAAACTACTCTGGCAAACAGAGAATCTTTTTCAAATCCCACAAGGTCTAAGGTAATTGTGTTTCTGTGGCAAGGATACGACATCCAACTTCGAAGACATTATTTGAGCCAATGACTAATGTTTCTGGTTTATCATCTTTGGAGGGGGAAGCATCATCTGGTTTTCTAAAATAAAGAAAAAGAAGGAAAATAGGTTATTTTCTATCTTCCCTGCACAAAAATTGTGAAGTCAGTTAAGGGCCAGAGGCTGAGTTGTATTTGAGAGAAGTCCCATAAGTTGCCAGTGACTGAAATCGTAATGTTTGTCCCATTATACTATATTCAGCTACAGTAGTCTTTTCACTAAAACAGTGTGATATCACTATCATCTGAGGATATGCCTAGTTTCCTCAGCAATTGTACATGCTATTTACGTAATGTTCAAAAAATTTTCAACCTGTCTCACACGGTATAATTGCATGAAATGTAAATTAAACCAGTAACTTTTAATTAATAAAAACATACTGTACACAATGACAGCTGTGATGTGATAATTGGAAATTCCCATGTACTGTATTTTCTTTGCATCTACAGAGATGTGAGTAGGAAATTAGTATTAAATATATCATGTACAAGTTTTTACCCCACCAGTTATGAATAAAGTGTGAAAATGTAATAATGGGAAGATCAGTCCATCCCAATTTTTTTTTCTTTTTTCTTTTTTTTTTTTGCAATTACAACTTTGATCCACTGGATACTCTTTTGTAAAATAAGTAAAACTGCAGTTTCATTCATTTATCATCTGCTAGTGCTTACTTGTTGATAATGAGAACCTGTTCTTCGATCAGGTTGCTCTCACCAATCACAATAGGTCCAGCTTCTGCAATGATGCATGCTCTTGGATGGACAACTGTTCGAGCACCTGCAGAAGAAAACAGTCCCTCTTTAATGTCTGGTGTACAGTATACATACAATATCATCATGATGCTTTTGAAAAACTTTTTTTTTTATTCAGCAGAGTCCAGAGGGCAAGACATGAGATACAAGGTACACAGTAAAGAAATGATCCATATTAGGCATTATGCCAAGCTTGTTGCTACAGTACAGTCGAGGTACTGTACTACCGTTTAGGGTTGGGCAGTATACCAGTATGAACGCAAGTGCTGATACTCACAGAACAGAGAATATGAATACTAAAGGGAGTAAAGGCATGTTAATGCACTGTTCTTACCGGTACCTCATAAAGTACCAGTATTTCATTTAATATGCTTTGTATTTTTTTTTAATCCAAACAAAAAGAATAGAAAAATTTTTCTCTAACAATGTGTCACAATTAAAATATTCCACACCCATGAAATAAAAAAGTTACAGTACTGTACTTCCATTTTCCTTATCAACAGCCAAAATCAAGTCTCCCAAGGGTTGAAAAAATTTGATACCAATCCACTGAGCAGTGAACCATAGATACAGATAGATACAGTAATTGTGCTGTCCTTTCCTGATCATACTGTATTGGACAAGGATTCTTACTGTATTTTTTAAGATTCAATGCATTCCAACATCTATTATCATTTCCAGACCAAAGGGGATTATATTGCCAGATTTACACAAATACTGTAATCATTAAAGTTTCCTATCGAGTACAGTAGATTGGTACAGTACTTGCCTTGCAATTGAGGACAGTTGTTATTTATACTGGTTCTGCATAACAAATGGTAACAGTACAGAAATTTCACAGTGCCCTACTACTGAATACATCTTACAGTACCCCCATGAATCTGTAAATCTCCAAGACTCCAATACTTCTAAAGATAAATGAATTTTATCAAGGATGACAAATTTATTGAATGGATCCTATTGAAAAACCAATTTCAATCTTACAAAAAGAATTTCAATTAACAACTAAAAAGGCACGCAAGCACAACACAAATTATCATTTAAAATGTGAAGTTTTTATCAGAATCACCTCCTGATGGAAGGCATAATCTAACAGTCATTTCTGACTAACTTAAACTTAATTGATTTGAAAGTCTAAACATTTCACAAAGCAGCTGCTTTCAACCTCCTACACAATTCAAGGTTAATACTGTAACAGACAAGCCATGATTCTGCTACGTAGATCTACAGTACTGTACAGTTCAGTAGGTGTCATACTCAAGTATTAAAATACAACAAATGAAACAGAAACAGATTCAACGAGGCGAAGCCCTGAGATGAAAAATTGAACGTTCTATTAAACATAGTACAAGGTATCGCACAAATGGAAATCATTCATTACGGTGTATTTGTTTTATATAACCTAACTTCCTATTTAGGCCAGATTTTGGTCAAAATTTGATTCAAGGAGCGGATAGGGCCAAACACTGTGTGTTATTCTAGACTATTACCCACCATGGATAACATACAACCATGTGATGGTGCCATATACTGTAACCCATGGCATGTGAAAACCAAGCCTCCAATCAAATGTAGAGGAATTAATATGGTGTTATAGCCCCCTGTGGGCTGGGGGTTGTAGAATATGCCCTAGGTATTCCCCACCTGTTGTAAGAGGCGACTAAAGGGGAGGACTTGCACTGTATTAAAACAATATTTGAAACCGAACTTGAACCGTATTTATCTTGTTGACACTATATAACACATTCGTGTTGGTGTGTCGTTAAATCTCATCTAACTAACTTTAAATATGGTGTTATATAATATAAATAATGATACATTCCTATAGAGTTAGTATTAAAACAAAGATTATTAAACATCCTTTATTTTAAGGAAAGACGTACTGTTTTGTTGTTCAAGTACAGCACTGCACATGTCTTAGCTTGAAGAGTAAAATACCTTCATACATTCAAACAACGTTCAAAGTTGCCAGAGAAGAACTGCTAAATTACCTCCCCTTGCTGACTCGATTTTCTCTTTTACAGTATAATGGGTTCAAATACTGTAAAAATTTTATCAAGGTACAGTATATGGAATAATTACTTTATGTGCATATTAAAGTGCTTAAAGTGGCACACTGAGTTGGTTCATGAAATTTACCAAATTTTGCCAAACCTGTAAAGTTTTCTCCACATACTAATGACACATGGTTAAACTTAAACAATCTCCACTTCTTGCATACAAATAAATGTTTCATAAGTGAGTTAATAAACGATTCAATTCGGTTTTCAGAAATTCGTGACCAGACACTTTTTCAAATTATGCACACAACCGTTACAAGCCAGGATACCAAAAAATTCAAAATTTTAACTTTATACGTAACTGCTGGATGTGAAACTTGATTAATTATGCTAATAATACTCATTGCCATGTGGTAGTACCCTTCAACACCCTCGTTAAGTTATAATCAATATCAACTCAATATGCCCCTTTAAGATTATCACCTCAATGTTGCATATGAATTGCTTAATCACCTCAAGCTCACTTGCTTTTCTTTTAACATGTGCAAGTATACACTAAACTTTATCAAGGTACAGAATATGGAAGAAATTACTTTATGCACATATATTAGATACTTATTAGATTATCATCTCAATATTGTATCTACTGTAGATTCATCTTAAAGTACAGGATACAGGTCAACTAAAGCTTTTCAAGGACGTTGCAATATACTGTAAAGTGTATGGCTGTTTTCAAGCAGGCTACATGTAGTAAATGTAAAGTCAAATTCAAGTACAGTAACCTAAATAATTTTACAATACTGTGCTTAATAAATTCCTTTTTCACTGTGTAATGTGCAATCCAAATTTCTTGATGTACTTATCAACTCACCATCTTGAACACACCTGGAAATAAAATACTACGTATACTGTGCGTCATCAAGAGCTGTTTGCAGTATAATGTATGAACAATTAAATACAAGTTGAAGAGGGCAGTATTGTGATACTGTTGTATTTTCAAATAGGAGTAACCACAACAGCCAGACAGTGTGGTAGAGAGATTTGACAAAACCATCTTAGCAATGCTGAGCATGTACTGTCTGTCTACTCAAACCAGCGAGACTGGGACGGGCTTCTGCCATATCTGCTGAAGGTGTACAGATGTCCTAAACATAGCACTACTGTACATCTTTTATGCCAAACCTCCTACTGCAATGCTGAGCCAAAAAGTAGACACACCACTCAATATTGCACCAACAACAGAAGAGGCACAAGATGAGAGTGTTAACTCCTGATGATATGCTTCACGGTTGTTAGAGAAAATGGAGTCCTCTTTCTAAATTGTTAGAGAGGGGTTGCAGAAGAGCACTTCCAACCAAAGAGACAGTACCACAGAACTGCAGAGGAGCATGGGTACAAGGTCAGAGATGCTGTGTGGCTCAACTGCCTCTACAGAGCAAATTGGGTTTATAGCCCCAAGGTGCAGAGACCCTGGAAAGGCCCTTATGCTATTATCAAAAAGCTTATAGTCATGCTGTTTACAGTGTAAAGATGGGCCAAGAGTGAAGGCTATGGTAGTACATGCCAAATGCCTGAGACCTTACAAGGAACTGATTCTTAGAGCCAGCAAATCCTACTCTCATGCCACCATGAAAGGGAAGTAGTAGAATACTACAGTATGTAGCAGGGAACCTTCTACAGTTCAAGTCCGCATGTGGCAGCTCCTTGAAGAACACTCCAATTGAAAATGCAAGAACTGAAGAGGACATCCAGTCTGCAGTCAAAAACCTTGTCCTCCCCAGCAAGGAGAGGAAGTACAGTAATGGCAAGTTCTAGAATGGCCTCAGAGTTATCCTCAAATGCAACCCATCCTTCCAGTACTGAACATATTGCTGGAACTTCACCAGAAAACTCAATAGAAGAGGGCATAGAATTCCCAGACACTACAAGCAGTGGTGGGAGAAGAGTAATATCCATGCACCCTCCTTTCTCAACTGAGTATTGTGCAATCACGACTAGTATTTGACTACAGCACATGTATTGCAGTGCACAATTTTGTTATCAGAACACAACAGAGTTTAGCAAAAGAAACCTGTATATAAGAAAACTTTTTGGTAAGCTGAATTGGATTTATAAATGTACTGCAGGTGATAATGGAAATGTCCCCTCTAAAAACAGAGGTTATGACTGCTTTACCTGCAGCAGAATATTTTCCTGTAGGGGCCACCTTAGGCAGCATGAAGTAGTAGGATACACCAAATGAAATCCTGGAACAAAACTCTTCGGAACGACTTTCATGTGAGCAGTGCAGCTACTCCGTAGTCCAGAAGGATCAGTGTAGAGGACACTGCTGTCACTGCCCTGGGGCAAGATCCTGTACAGTGACTCCCTCTATGGCTTCCTATACTACTCCTAGGCCTAATCAGGATGTGGAACTTGAGGTCTTCACAAGTGATGAATTTATAAGTAGTGATGGTGAAGTTGGGGCTATGACAACCAAGAGAAGAGTGACAACCCAGCTGGGAGTGGGAAAGTCCCATGCAGAGGCCTCCTACTTAAGTACCCTCAAGCCAATAACCACCCAGTGAAGTAAGCCCAACAACATGTTACCAATTCAAAGGGCAAATGCTGTATACCATGCCTGACGGGAATACGAAGTGGGACGGACCTTGCACTTCACTGAATGGAAACTGTTCCTTCCTGTACAGTAGGTAACTGTGTAGTGGTGGATACAGTAGGTGGCAGTTCCGACTAACTTCAACTGTAGTAGCTGCCGAGAAGACCAGGTGGAAGCATAGGAGGCTGTACCCAAATGGAGGACGGCCTAGGCAGATGTTTCCAGGACAAGTGGATGCTGGAACACAAAGCACATGGTCATAGCAGTGACAAGAACCCCCTAGGGTGAGAGTGTGTTAATACCCATGTGTATGAATGTCCCTTCCTCCAGTTATAGTAATAGCAAGAGTAAAGGTGTGACAGTACTTCGTCCCCTCTGATTTCTCTTACAACCGAAGTGATAGGGGACCATTCCTCCCGAAACGACACCCCTATGAACCCTATGGGTATCCCAGATAAACACAATGGCTCAGAGTCCCTGCACGACCCCAAGGTTATCATGAAGAGGACCAAGCAAATCGAACTTTCTTCTGATTGATTTGGTCTGTAATTTTGTCAGTTATTTAATGATTTGTAATTTTCATGTATTGATTTCATGTGTGAGATCACATATTATTTTGTAAATTTTTACTGCAGTTGTTTCCAGTGTTGCTTTTGTTTGAACTTTAGCAAACTACAAGGATGTATTTCACCTGGAGTGAAACGGAAGGTTTCTGTCAGTCACTGTCTTGGAATTTGTAAAGGGAACCTGGGAGAGAATTAAATAGAAGTACAGTAATACAGTACCATGACAAGATCACAACTCTACCACATACAGTTACTTGCAATCATGTACATAGACAAAAGAAATATATAATATCTGCAACATATTAACTGCACATACTGTAATGCTTTCTTACCGATAGTAACATCCCCTCGGATCTCAGCTTCCACGCAGACCACTGCCCCTGGGGAGATCTTCACACTGTAGGTAAACAAACACTGCAAACAATGAGTCCTGAATTGAACGCTTCCAGCTGTTTAATACACCATTACCATAAAACTGATTTTAGATATTGTCATCCCTATAAATTCATCTGACAACTTCTTCCCTACCAGTTTTGCATGTTATCAAAAGATGACACTGTGTCACTGATGACAACTTTAAACACTACACTCTAATTCAAACCAAAATGATAAAAATAAAATCCACAATAACATGTTTAACAAACTAATGTTTATATTAAAACAATTGATTCTAATGACAACATGTCGACAACAGAATCACAAATGTTTACGATACATCATTTCAATCACTCCAAGAATGCGACTTCCTTTCACAAAATCCATCTCGTCTTTACACTACCCTTGCAAAATTCATTATAAATATAGTTTCCAACAATATTAATATGCTGCTGTGCATCTAATTTGAAAAGTACTGTATACTTTCCAACTTTCACAATATTAATAAACAAGTGTACATCCACTATTATTATCTCCAATTTTGTAATCTGCAGCCAAAAATATTCCAATAACTTCAATACAATAAAACATGTTTTTAGTCATGTTGTCAAATGGCAACTATTTCAGGCTGTTTTTGTTTTTATAATGGAAGCTAAAAATAATGTCATTATCCTGCATAACTGAAACAGTGCTTGATTCCACTCTTTAATTTAATATTTCTTCAAAAAGTTACTCTAAAAATTGCATTATCTGCTTAATTTCTAGAACTGTGGAAAGAATGAAATTGGATGAATTACACATTGCACACAAGCTGACATAAAATATGAAGGGGGAGGGGGGGGGGACATCAAAGCAAGCAAAGTGCAGTACATTGCATGTACAGTACAGTATACCCCACAGTACAATACTTCTGCACAAGGCAAACATTGCAGCTTACACAAGATGAAATTGTGGAAACACAGAGAAATGTATCTCCTTTGGTATTTTACATACTGTATGAGTGAGTCCAAATTTTACATGCTACTGTTCATATCAAGAAATCAGGATTAGGCACCATGTCAACATAGTAAGGCTGCAGCTGCCTCACCAAAGCTACTGTACAACTACTTCATGATTTATTTTTTTATTTGTTATTTTCATTTTTTTACTCTTTTTTTTTTTAGGTTGCACAAATTACAATAGCAGGGTCACATTAGCCTTCTATTGTACTGTACACAGAAACTCCTGCAGCTTGGATGAGGCAGCTGCAGCCTGAGGTTTTGACATGGTACTGTACCTTTTTAGCATTATTCACCAATGGTCATTAATTTTGTTACCAGCAACTACAATTTTACCCCAAAAGTTTACACAGGTCGACAAAGGAATCTTATTGGTCCATTTCCCATCTTTGCAAAATGTTGTTCAGTTTATTCACACAGATGAAAAAGGCAGATTTTGCAAAAATTTATAGTATGACGTCATTGTTACACACCTCAGATTACTGTCACTGTTTCTCTTTATTCTTTTACCTACAAGCCTCGAAACCTTGTTCAAAAAGCATGATCATCGACTTTATAACATACAGGTACTGTACAGTTTGCCCTCTCCTCACAACAATGAACATGCTACACATTAAAATGTATCCCAAAAGTCACAATTAAACATTTAAAAGCAAAAGCAGGAAATTAAAGCTGAGATAAAAATAACAATTTTACTGTACAATGGACTATTTCATACAAAGCATACATTTTACCATATTATTTTCAGCAACTGATGAAGATGCGAGGTACAGTAGATCAATGGGATTATTCCTTTACAACCTCTATAATACATTCTTGAAAAAATCACTTTTAATCCTACCATTAAAATAGAGACTGCATAACGTGGCGCTTAACGTCATCTCTAAGGTTTCCATTGATCCAGGGAGTTGTCTCTGGCAACTCACTGGATCAACTACAAACCAGCAGCTCTACAGTTAGAAACATTCAATGCAGTTGAGATGGACTTCTATAAATGTTGCAAAATTATTACAGTACGACAAAACACTTAAGGATTGCACAAGTATATATATACCCTGTAATGCAGAAAAATTTAGTGTTCCCCACAATTTACAAAGTTCTCTGTGTTACCACGTATCACATATTATACTTTAAGCACTTATGACACATGCATGGACATGGAATGCAAGACAAAAAAAAAAAAAACAGTTCACAGAGTCAACATGGCAACCAATAATGTACAATGAACCATGTTTGTAGCCTTCACCTACATGATGGTTGTTTTTTTTAAAGAAAAAATACTTCTTAGCCAAAATACTTTAAAACTAAGAAGTTTGCAAGATGATGTCAACACGTTTCCCCAAAGCGTGCTGCCAATATCAGTTTAAAATAATGGTGCATTAACAGTACACAGCAGGGCCCAAGACAAAAACCACTTGTTAAACTATCTCACAATGGATGCCCCAGGCAGTGACGTGGGTGAAAAACATTTGGTATCTATACACTGCTAAACCTTTGTCCTTTTTCCGTAATATACATCTTAATTAGAAATTATCCACGGGTTGTTTACGATCTGAATGTGGTGCCAAAGTGTTGTACTGTAAAATATACCCTGGGAGATTTTCCTGTCACACAGTGAGACATTTTTGTTCTAGCCAAGGGGGAACATTTTACAGATACTGTAAGCAGGTGAAAAATGCAGCTGCACAAATGGCGTGATGAACTGCAATATTGAGGATAAGCAGTTGCTGTAAACTTTTAAGACACATACTGCACTGTATTAAAACTGGATCTTACAATCTACTCTCAGATTTCTCCCCTTTACAAGTGCAATATCTTTCATGACGTTTCAGAACATAAATGTGGCATCACAAGGTACTATAAACTAAGGGGTAAGCCTACATAAATTTATCAAGTCAGTTTTAAAATGATTTAAAAGGGACATTCATGAATATTAATTCAAGCTGGGATGACAGAATTTTCTTTTTACAATTTAAAGCAAAATATGGAATCAGACAAACCTGGTTTAAGGGAAATCTGAGGCACTTTATTAACACATTTGAAAATAACACTGTTGTACAGTACAGTATACTGTTTGACACAGATGCCCAGAAGAGATCCTTAAAATTTTTTTTTCTTCTTCTTCTTTATTTCTGCTAATATTACACTCAATCATTACCAAATGCAGCTCAAACTTTCAAAAATATACAAAACTTGTAGTAAATAAATGTCATGATCAATTGCACTGCTCAATGCAGAGAAGCACCCAGGGGGAGGCTGCTTATGGACTTGGGACCCCCCTCTCAAAGGTTTCATATCAAACTTTAAACATTGCTCAAAAAGCACTTAAGCTGCAGGCACAATATACAGTACAGTAGTTTTCCAACAGGGGTAGGGACAGACCGTGTGCTTTCTAGGATGTAACAAGTTCAGGAAAGTGTCACTTTCTGCAATTGAGGAGCACCTTTTATACACAATTTTCTTTGTTTGTTATGGGCTAATTGATACTGAGTGAGTTGATGCTTAAAGGCATCGTCTGGTGGCATTTTGTAGGGGTCTTATATGAAAGATAAAAATTTTCATTACATGTCATCCAAACCCCATATCAAAACTCCATTCCTAACTCAAGATATCTCTTCCTAAAGATTGGTTACTTTTAATAAGAAATACCTCCAAGTTTCCTCAAGGTCACAAAAGGTGATCCAAAGTGGGCAAATTGCCTCAGATTCCTTTTGTCATTCTTTATAATTGGCTACCTTGTTTGTCCTTGAAATTTGATACTGTTGGAATGTTTAGATGTTTTTCCGTGTAGATATAGTGGAAAACTGTTCCATACTTATGGTACAGCAAATAAAGTTATGGAATATTCAATATAGTGATATCAACATTATAAAGAAATACAAAAGCTACATCAAATCCATTTGCCCAGATGACATCACAGATTTCCCATCATGCACTAGGGAAACTGACAATGTAGTATTTCTTCAAAAATTTGTATCTTCCGAATGCAAGATGCTATTGAGATGGGGTTTTCACTGTCTATTAAACACTGAAAATTTTTCTGCTTTTTTTGAAAGCGTCAAATGGTCACCAGACCATGCTTTTAAATCGTGTCACAAAGTTTATAACTCCCCCCCCCCCCTCCCAACCTCTCCAAGGTTCCTGGACAACTTTTCCCCCTCCCTCTGACAATTCCAACCTGGCAAATTTCCACTTAGTTAATTACCAACAAAACAATACCAATCCCAGGAAATACCCACCCTGGATGATTTTAAATTTTCTGGTGAAAAAAGTTGTATAAGGGCCTAAGGGGCATTTTTCATGGTGGGGGACTGTCCAGGAGGGAATTATACGGGGATATTGTCTGGGGAAGTTTTCCAAGGAAAATTGTGCAGGCAGAATCATCTGGGTGGGAATTGCCCAAGGGGGGAATTGTCAGATGATGCCTTTCCAACAATGAAATCCTGGGTGTGCCACTGTTTTAATTTGGTGAATATCACAAAAGTTTGACTGCAATGAACCCACAGTATGTAGCATGATATTACAACCAGATCCCATGGAAAACTGCAGGAACTGTACATATCTTTAGCAGGGTAGAAATATTATCACATGTATATATTCAAACAGAAATACCTCAAAGAAAAGGATTCCAGATTCATAAAAGCCATAGAATATTTATAATCTGTGTATGGTCCCTCAAAAATATTACCAGGAAAAGCCTGCCACCTGCAGTAATCTAGGCAGCCAAGGGCTTGTGCAATGCTCTGACATGATTCCCAACACTACTGGAAACTTGTTTTTCATCACCACTGTATGCACATATCAGTGTTAAAACATGGCTAAAACACTACACAATGAGTACACAATTTAAACTGCCTCTAACAACCACCAGAAGTAGACCTCAGACAGATATGTTTCAATACTTAATCTACTGTATGACTGATTACACAACTTATCTGGAAAGTTCCATAATGATGAAGAAGGATGTCATTTTTGCCTATTCAGTACAGTTTACACATGAAACAAAAACGTTTTGGAATGATGAGTGGTGATGAGTTGGAGACTACTGTATGGACAACACTAATAATATTCATCTGTCTTCATAATTTTCATATTTACAATAATTATGCAAGTATAAACAGAGCCAAAGCCTCTTTGCATGGTGATAGATAACATACACACAATAACTTGTACAGTACCTCATTTAACACAAACTGATGCCTAAGTACTTGTAAATCTGTAGTCAGCTACATACTAGACTGCAAATTATGGAGATAACTTTAATACTGTAACTCTATGGAGGCGATCATATATTCTGTGGCAGGGTTTGTGTAGCCATACGTCACAAAATGATCAGCATATGAAATAACTTAAAGTAAAAAGTTACGACCTATTAATTGCAAAACCCATTTTTTTTCCTTTTTTTCTCTTCTAGTTTGTACTCTATCTCAACATCTGAAAAACAAAGCATACGCATCAAATTTCTATAAATAGAAGTCAGAAAACTTCTCTTCACAATTGTACGTGGGTGGATAATCCTGAAAAGTGCCAGGAAATGTAATCCAAAAACGCAAAAATATCAGAGCAAAAACATGTAACCACCCATTCTGCTAGAAATGAAGCAAGGGCAACCTAGTACTGTACTGTATAGAAAGCTGTTTTATAGGAAGAGAGTACAGCACCATCTAGAGAGGATTTATTCATTGCCAGTACAGTAGTTGTTCCACAGTAGATGGGCTGTCCAATACTAGTAATAGGGAAGGTACTGTAAGTAGAAGCAAAATAAATAACCCCATTTTTTGGTCCATCTGACTATCTCTCAATCCTTTTTTTTTATTGTCTCCATCTTCAAGTCCATGTGTTCTGTGTCAATCTTTTCTACAGACAATTTCTGTGGGCCTACATGACCGTAAGATGTAATGTGGTATACCCAGATAATGGAAAACCACAGCTTTGGCACACTGCACAGTAGAACATCACACTTATCAATAATGATCAATAATGATGGCAAAATTGTGTGATTAAATGGTGAATGGCTTTGATAAAGGTTCAAAGCCCTCCTATATTCAGCTCTTCTGTCATTGACTGGGAACTAGAGTGTATTCAGCTAACGTGTGGCCACTTAATGAGAAAGTGCACTAGTCACCAAAAATAATGACATGAATTACTATACCCTGGTAGACTATGTCATGTGTTTACTCTTTTAAACCATGGGAAAATGTTTTTGTTATTGAATTGTTGAATTCAGGCTAAATATTTCCTTGATTTGCCCCTTACTTGCAAAACATATCTTCCAAACATCATGAATGGTTGTCATAAAAAACTGTACAGTAAAAGGAGATCAGAATGATTTAGCTGATATTTCAAGTTAACGTTTAAAAAAAGTGACTACTAAAACTTAACAACTAACTTACATTGTACAAAGACATTTACTGTACCTATGGGAAGATCATTATTTATATTCAGTCACTTTCATCTATGTAAAATTGAACCTGATAACTCTTCCAGCTCCAAAAACTTTGACACTACACAATAACTATTTAAAGAGTCTAAGAGCTACATTTTTCAAAAGGAGCTAGGCAACCTGTCAATTTTAACTTCATCCATCAACAAATGAAAACACTGGAATTGTGCAAGAAAAAGTATCACCACATTTTAATAATTCTGTGCTATATTGAAGATTGATCCCTTCATTCCACTCTTCCCTGTACTCCCCATTCCCCCAGGCCTTTCCTCCCCCCAGGACTTTCAATTACAGTATCTTAAACCTCAGGCAATATGTTGCCAACTGTTACTACACAGTCGTGTGGGTAAAAGCAGAGGTATATATTTGTAGTTATGAAGCTTTATATTGTGGTATGACATACAGATTTAATGTAATTTCTTTCAAATGGGCTCCTTTTGGGAGGAAAATGTCCCTAAAACAGTTTAGGGCCTATTTGGGGGTCTACAGGGGCTAGTAGAGTTTCTGTTTTTGTTGGCAATTACAGTAGGAGTGGAGGAGTTAGAGTTAGATGAGGTTTTACAGCCCAGTTTCTAACCAATTGGTTTAAGTCGGGCCGGCCACAGCCTTTTTCCAGTTGTGGCTCACTGACTTGTTTTCCCTACTCCACTGCTTATGCTGAGCACTAAGCACAATGGCAGTACCGTAGGTTCCATTTTTAAAGTCTTTGGTATGACCCGGCCAGGAGTCAAACCCCAGACCCTCTGAGCATTTGGCATTTTCTCACCCTCCTCAACATCTTGTCTGGGAGCAAATTCTGGCTGTGGTAGAAGTGGATCACCTATGGCCCCTGTATGTTTTACATCCTGCCCAGCTTTGGGCAGGCTAAGGGTTCCATCCAAGACTAATTCAAGTTTTTCATCCATCATAAGCAGTCAGATCAATTTCCCCAAGTATATTGACTTCTCACGTGGAAAGTACAGTACTTTTCGTTCTGCTGTTTACATGTATGTATTTTGTAATTTGTCTTAATCTCCTTATCTTACTTTCAACACTATTACTTGCCAGGTTGGTTCCTATTGCTTTATATTTTTACTTTCTCGTATTTCCTTCTTTTATTTTCTTAATGTTGTCTGCATGTATAAATTTTGTAATTGTAGTGTTTTTGTACTGTTTTATATGCGAGCATTCAGTTACCCTTGTGGGGTTTAATAAAGTTGATCTTATCTTATCTTATCTTATCTTATCTTATCTTATCTTATCTTATCTTATCTTATCTTATCTTATCTTATCTTATCTTATCTTATCTTATCTTATCTTATCTTATCTTATCTTATCTTATCTTATCTTATCTTATCTTATCTTATCTTATCTTATCTTATCTTATCTTATCTTATCTTATCTTATCTTATCTTATCTTATCTTATCTTATCTTATCTTATCTTATCTTATCTTATCTTATCTTATCTTATCTTATCTTATCTTATCTTATCTTATCTTATCTTATCTTATCTTATCTTATCTTATCTTATCTTATCTTATCTTATCTTATCTTGTCTTGTCTTATCTTATAGTATCTTATCTTATACTATCTTATCTTATACTATCTTATCTTATCTTATCTTATCTTATCTTATCTTATTTTATCTTATCTTATCTTATCTTATCTTATCTTATCTTATCTTAAAGTACAGTATACTGTTCTGAAAACTGAAGCATCTTTAGCCACCTAACTTTAAGTTTTACAGCAATTTGAAACTACTGTAAAAAGCATTCTTTCTCTGCATTTATGACAGCTTGTTACAGAAAGTCTATATCATTAAGGCCATTTTGAAAACAAAGTTTACAATTTTCTTCAATATTCTGGCAAAAATAGCTGAAACAAAGATTATAAGGAAGTTAAAGGAAAAACAAAGGCATACACTGAAAAACACTGAAAATATATTTCCTGCAGTTTTGTAGTATTTGTTCCCGAATACATTTGGCAGGGATGCAGAGGTTGAAAATACTGACAACAGTCCCAAATATTTTAATGCAAACAGTTTAGTAAATGACCTCTGCCAATAGTACCATAATGGAAACTAACTTACAAATTTTGATTTTTTTTTATACTGTTTCCTACATGTGATCTTCTACTAAACACTTTTTGCTTTTGGAGAACTTTATGCTACAAATACTCACTCACTCAATCCCTTCAAATGTCAAGGAAAATGCAAATGAGCAAAATCAGAGAGTCTGTGGCAACTCTCTGGCAAAATCAAGCACCCTTGGAAAATTTGATTAATAACGCAGTCTAGACTTTTACTATTAGGAAATTTTGTCAGGGCACCAAGGCTAAGAAAGAAAAGAATGAAGGCCAAAACTTGCAAACTACGTAACACCATATGCAGTAGGAATGATACAAGAGGGCATCCAGGCCATTGTAGCCTTTAGTGCTGATAATTTCAGAGGGGTGTCAATTAAGGCAAAGTGCATGAAGGCAATTATTGCCTCCGGCAATTTCAAGCCCTGAATAGATACGGAAGTCTTTTACTGTAAAATTATGTTACTGTGATGATCAAAGGGACAATATAATAAGCAGGTTTTGGCATGCATTGTCACTACAGTGGCAAGTTCTAAGCCTAAAGGGTGGGTCACACAACAGCAATTTTCAATCCGAAATCTGATCCGAAATTTTTTAAATTGGAACAACAGTTTTTTATTCAGACTTTGTTCTAGGGATGATCACTCTATATCGATAACTGATCCTAGTCTGTCTCACGACAAACTGTTCTGCTACCATTGTATAACTTATACTGCTCAACAGAGCAGCATTTGTTTGAAAATCAATCCAATTTTTGCATGCATGTCCGATAAATGCTGTCTGCCGATGTGACGTCACAAAAAAATTAGTTTACATTTCATTTTCCTGGTCCTCTGACGCAAATCATATATTTACAGAGATTGGCAAGTTTTTGGCTCTTTCCGATCAGGGATGGAGAAGATTTTAACTAAAACTCTCAAAAATTGGACCGAAATCCTATCGCTCTAGTGTGACTGGCGCTTCACAGTCTGAGTCTGCAGGTGCTACCTACTGTACAGTAGGCAAATTCCTGCATAGTCACCAAAATGTGGGCCAGGCTTGATTTAAATATATGACCAGATGTCTTCTAATTTACACAAAGCATTTGGATATATCCCCTATTAAACTAATTAAACCCAAAATTCAAGGTATTGTAATTTGATTGAGTGAGCATTTTCCTTGACTTGTGCACACACTGACATGAGTTAACAAGCTTAAAATATTTCACATTTTATGTATACTGTATGTGAAGTGACTTGTAACACCATGGAGTATTTCCAGAATCTTTCCAGTGCATACACCTTTTTCCAAATACCAATTGCAAAGGATTATGGTATAGAGTATTTTCCAAATAGCAATTACAAAGGATTATGGTAAAGGGTTTTGGCACACACTGTTTTTGGCCACAGTAAACTGTCATCAAATTTACAAAAACAATGCACACCAAAACTCTATCCCATAATCCTTTGTAACTGCTATTTGGAAGAGGGTCAATTGTCAGCATTCCAAACATGATCAATGTAGGGTAATTTGCTCATGCAAGATTTTAAAAATAGGCTCTGGGTCAGAGAAAACTGGCACCAAGGTTTTCCCTAATGGCCAGTGTGATGAACCAAACCTCTGGACTGGCTCCTGGTTCAAGCCTGCTTAATGTAAGGCTTGGCAAATCCTGTCCACCAGGTATTTAACCCCCTGAAATTTTTCAAAACAATCAGGACTGAAAGCAATGTGTTAAACTACTGCACAACACCTGTCAATGTATTTCCCACTTTAGTAATATATGGCAGAGCACTTGTGTACGGAATGCCTTATACACATGCAACACAATTAGCTTTTAAAACATAAAGCAGAAACTAAAACATTTGACAATTTACAATATCAGCAGAAATAAATTTTCCTCCACCTCTTACATAGAAAGTATGTCCACTATCTAGACGGCATGACAAAACATATCAAATTTAACACAAGGCTCACAAAATGCTTCAATGGTCAATACAGTACCTGTACCTGGAGTTATTTTCATCAGCCATATTTTTTTTGTAGATATGCCTGACTTTGCTTAGCCTGAAAGGAGAATGATCATATTTCCACTGTAGCTGGAGCTGCATGCAGTCTTAAAATAAATAACTTTGCTTAAAACCTTCTTTGCCAACAAAGTGTGTATATAAACAGAGTATGTACAGTATGTACTGTACTATAGAATATGATGACACCAATGCTGTATTTGATATGGTGCATACTTCTTACAAACTTTGTAGCCCTTCTGCCACTGTTGTGTAGAAATTTCAAGCAGTACAATACTTCATATGATAAGCACCACAATGCAAATGAGGGCAGTATACTGAAACTGAAATTTACAAAAACAAAATATGAAAATGAATATGTATGAAGCAACAAGAATAATGATTATAATGTACAGTACAGTACAGTGCAGTACAGTACAGTACAGTCAATAAAAAACTCTAGTCCCAACTTGCTTAAGCAGCCCTTTACATGGGGATCTGAGGAAAGTGGTTTTCTGTGGATCCTACTTGGGGACTCATTCCCTTTTCCATCACTGAAGCCTCAGATGCCCCATATAAATATGTCTGAGAAACTACAGTATGCATAATGGTTAAAGGTTTTTTTTTTTCAAATTCAAATCAAAGATGACAGAAATTCTTTAAGTGCCCCATGTCATAGCTTTTTGTCTTTTTTTGAATTATTTTTATTTTTATTTTATTCTTTATGTACACATTTTTGGTTTATTTTGGGTTTTTGATGAATTTTGAAAAAGAGATAAGAACTGAATGCTTAATCAGAGGGCATTGACATAAAGTGATGGAATCCTAGAATGAACATGAAAACTAGGTTCTTCCTTAATACAAGTATGGTACATTGATCTGGTACCCAGAGACATGATAAGGAAAAGCATTTTTAGCTTTGCACTAAAACAAGATGAAAGCTCACAGGACAGATATAATAACACAGTACAATAAGTTCTGAGGCTTTTCATGGGAAGTATTTTGTCTGAAATGAAAGAAATCTGATAGAACTGAAGTACCTACTGCAATGCATCTGCCCATCACCAAGTGTTCATGTTAATATCAAATGTTCATATCAAGAACGAGTTCAAAGTAACGGTGAGAAGTATAAGCACTGCACAACACAACAACAAATTTATGAACAAAACAGGTGAGTAACCAATACAGAATGAAAGTAGAAAACACTTCATACATTACCCAAGTTTATCACAACTGATCACTTGTCAAAATAATGGCACTCACGTTTCAACAAAATAAGGTGTTTCAGAGTATCAATGCACAACAGGTTATAAATTTTACTTTTTTTCAGAGGGGTTCTGTTTCGGGGAGGGGTGGCCATAGATTTTCTGGGGAAACTCAACTTTGGCCCATGAGTAGTTTATATGCACAGGTCATATTCCAATGATGGTTCAGCAACAATACTGCAGTCTTTTGTACAGTATGGCAAAAAGTTGAATTTCCCACACATGCCCTTCAATTCTTGGGGGAGGGGGAGGAGGTTAATTGGAATATTTTAGGGTGGCATTTACACACAGCAGGGCTCGATTTTAAGTCGTCCTGTCACCCGTGATGACCAAAATTTGTCACGGACAACCAAAAAATGGTAAGCTGGTTGACCATTGGACAACTAAAGTTCATGCAACAAGTTATCAGACTACTTCTAGGGTTACTGCAAATTTCTTTTTGGACTACTAAATTTTCTTTTGTACAGCCAAAAAAGGCAGACAGGTTGTCCAATGGACAACCTTATACAGTAATATTCTTAAAATCGAGGCCTGCATAGCAATACTGCAACAAGATCTATTATGCAAAGGAGATCCAATGTGTATTTCATCATGAAACTTAATTAGCCAGAAAACTGCTTTGAATAAACACACAGTATTTTAAGTTGTTAACATGATCTGATTTATTTTTTCAATGTAAATTTTGTACTTTTTGGTTACAAGGGTTAAGACCAGCATACACAATCATGTGTAAGGAAAAACAATTTTTTGTTGCCTCATCACAAAACACATTCAAGCCAAAACTGTATGTCAAACAAGTTTTTAGTGACTTCAGATGCCAAGCAATAAAGAGCGATTACTGTATACAAACATTAGTTCCCAACACGTTGTAGGGTAGTGATGGTCAACAGAAAAGGAAAATAGTTTTTCAATATTTACCGTTGGACTTGAGATACTTTCCTGAAAGACAGTAAACATGAATAAGTCTGCATTTAACTATTCTGGATGACACATACATTGATACAAACCATGAAGTGAAGAAAGAACTCTCTTTGTTTTGCAAATAAATTAACATACTGTAATCATAAGGCATGCTCACAATGACCTACTGCTGGATGTTTTGAGTATATGTCTTGGAATTTGAATGAAATACGTTCCAGACCCCATACTGCCAAGGTGGTAAAAAAGGGTCACACCTATAACTCAGTAATACCTTAATACTGCAAATAATTTAAAATGTAAAATTTTAAACCAATTACGACAGCATGCTTTTCCCTAGCAAGTTACCTAATCAATGCATTATCACCTTAATCTTAACTTTACACAATTGAGGTTTCCCTCTATTTTGAATGATGTGAATTAAAAAACTCAGGAACCCTGTAATGCCATTTTTCACTCAAAATAAGCATACCTTTTTTACTGTACAGTACCTTCAAGACTATAGAGTTCCTTCTGCCTAGCTCCCTCCCTCCCGCCTCTTCCCTTGCACATCTTCTGATGTCACTGAAATCTACTACCAATATCACTGTTTTGGAAATTAAATAAAACCAGCCCCTTACCATTTTATTTGGTACTGTGCCATACGTAATTTTTGTCCTTCTCACATTAAATTCATTTTGAACACAGTTTGAATCCTACAGTGTACATACTGTAGAACATGGTATCATGCATACCATTACCAGTATACACTGGGATAGGAATTAGCAATCTGGTGAAAATACTGACATGTCAACAGGTGTTTTTGACATATATAGAGATGACTATATTTGCATACGGTACAGTAGTGTGCACAAATTTGCAAACGTGGTTCATTGTACTCAAACAACGTACACCAAGTGCTGAGGCTTTCAAAAAGGGACTGTAACTTGCGTAGGCACCAAACTAATAACACCAGTGCTTGGACACAGTACTAAAGTATATGCAGCGCTACTGCAAGAAAGTAAAACGAACTCATGCCATGCTTAGGTTACATGTTTTTTTTTTTTTAATTTCAGCTCTAGAAGTACAGGGTATACTTACATAGCATCCATGCAAGTACATTAATATGCTGATTACCTTAACAATAAATTAATTTTGTAAAACATGTGGGGAAGGGAACTATCAGAGACTTTGTATTAGATAATGTTAAAAGAAAGAACACAGCATATATTGCACGTATACAAAGAACATAAGTTAATAATGATATAGATAATGTATTTGGTGCACTTTCATGCACATTCTGCACACATTGCCACTAAAATAACATTTATAAAATCATGTAAACACTTCACTATTAAACGTGACATTATCTGATCTTTTAAAGTCTGAATGTAATTTCACTAGAAAACTTCAGATTAAAATAGAATGATAATGGCATTTGACATCAGAGAAAGGGCACAATATTATTGTCAAGTGCTTTTTTAAGGTTTGTTTTTAATGTGTCTCTAAAATGAAGCAACTCCAGTGTCAGAAACTGGTACAAAATTGGGGTTAAAGGTCGTGTGACATGAAAATAACATAGTTGGATATTTGATGTAAAAAGCATTAAAAATCCAGAAAATAGCTGCAATTTCCATCAAAATCCATCAAATATTGACATTTTACAGGGAAATTTCTATATCACACTTGTATCATGAATAAACATGAGTTAAATATGCAAATATGTGACATCGAAAGAGGGACATACCATATATGGCACATGTTAGCCTTTGTTTTTTCAAACTTAATTTCAAGGACACTGGTAGCATTGTTATTCCCTGACAGGTGTATCATAAAAGTTAAAATTTTTTCTTTGAAAAATATTGATATCACTCACCAAACAGTAATCTATATGATCGGTAATTGAGAGATAATTTATATACGTAGGGTTAACAAAAGAAATCATAACACTGTGCAACACTCCACATCACTATTTTTGCATCTTAGGCAATAAGTTTCTTCAGAATCCATCAAACTTTGAAGACATATACTTTGAGAATGGTAAAGATATTGAAATAAATTCAAATAATTCCAACAGATCTTTGATTGGAGGACTTAATTCTTTAACTGACAAGTGAAACAGCTCTTTTGGTGGCATGTCACATGACCTTTAAACCTACCCAAATTTCAAGTCCAAAATCAAGCATTTTCTGAACAGCGATACAGTGATCCCCAGTTCCAAGTTGCCCTGTGACATCATTGTGAAGACACAATCTGCAGCATGAGTGCATGACCTACAGTAGTACTTGTAGTAACTGTGCACTGTAATGTGTATAAACCATGTACTGTACTATATAAGCCCAGCATCCGCCGTCTCACAGTATCTACAGTAGGCAAGCAGTAATACTTATGAGTACAAATCCTTGGGTG
This sequence comes from Holothuria leucospilota, assembly GCA_029531755.1. Classification (NCBI taxonomy): domain Eukaryota; kingdom Metazoa; phylum Echinodermata; class Holothuroidea; order Aspidochirotida; family Holothuriidae; genus Holothuria; species Holothuria leucospilota. The sequence continues at coordinate 29,059,625 of CM055969.1, read as the reverse complement.
TGGTGGTACAGTCATGACGTACAGTAGCAAGTATGTTACCCTGGCCGGCCCAGCCTAGCTTACAGTATGTGAACATGCAGATGGCGATCACGTCGTGTTGTATTAATTGAATGTACCATGTATGTTGTATGTACTATGCATGTGCGCAACTAGCTAGCAAGCTCTTGTGTCTTCGTAACAGACGAGTGCACATATGAAAATGGACTTTTCCATTGGTTTAGATGTCATTATTTTTAGTGGCATTACTAGCCAATCACAACTACATTTCAACAGAGCGGTTTTCCTACTCATTTTGCAAGAATTTTTACTTGCACAATGAACAGGGGAGAAAGGCCCACTTTGACAACAACCTGTACACACTAGGAAGGGAATTTCCCTCATAGAAATTGTAACTTTGCAGTACTTTAGAAGCCAGGTGCGGGAATCACACAATCGCACACCTTAGCACAAACACTGATGTGTATGCAAAATGAAGGAAACATAGGCTGTCAAACTGGCATTAAGTTATATCTGACCTAATTACACACAGAAAATTTTTGCAGCATACAAAGGCTAAATGCCAGCAGAGCAACACATTAGGCCTAATTAGAAGTAAAAGATATGGCCACTGAGTTCTACGGTACAGCAGTCCCAAGCATAGCCTAAGCAGTGTCCAGTCAAAACATCCTGCTGCCAAAATGTCTCCACTTTTAACCAATACACCAACGCAGTAAAACATATGCACACCATCGCATATATTGTAAAATGATTTTAACTGGCATAGAAGATGATTTACCTTAGTTGATAAGGACTGTACTGTACATATTAAAAAGGATAAGGTATTGAAGATTTTGTAAAATTTTTGTTGGGAATTAATGCACATTTGCTAGATTGTGTAGAAAACAGTCTTGTGCTGTACCTACACCTTTTGCACATGTCTAGCATGTACAGTAACTTTATAGGACCTTCAATTACTATGAAAGTACAGTAGCCTTCCTCCTAGCAATTAGTTTTTACAAAGTTCACCTTTTACAATACTGTAGCCTTTGTTTCCCTTTGGGTTTATGGAACTTTGTTTCTTTGGTTTCATTTTAGCCTATTTCAGTTTATGTACAGATGTAAAGATGACAACGATAGAAATGCACAACAATAATACATTGCATAAAGTGAGGAGGAACTGGAAGAAGCAAGGCTTGTTTCAGCCAGTCCCACCAAAAAGAGGGAGAAGAGAATAGTACAGTATTAAAATGAAAATAAAAGTAAATGTATGGAAAAAGTACTGGATGAGAGAGGGATAAACATTTGAGAGGTACTTGGAATAAGATTATTTTCTCTATTAATAGGACTGTTTTTAAAATTCTTTTCAAATATGGTTAGAGTAGAGAGTTTCTTCACAATAGAATCATGGTATTCCGAAACCCTGCACCAGAACTTCTGACAGGGTTTCTACTTAAATCTGTACATGTGCAGCTGATGAGTGTCTGATAGAATGTCTGCACTAGTAAACTATTAAACCTGAAATTACCTTATGAAAACTAGGAGGCAGTAAGCCTTTAAAATATTGAAAGATATACAGTTTTTCTTGCAAGTGGTAATTATCATAAACAGTCAACATTTGCAAATTCTGAAAGGGAAACATTTCCTCATCCCAGATAGATCCACTTTTCCCAACTTAGTTACTTCTAGCACTTCCAAGACTGCCTTAAGCTCCTCCTCATTCAGATAAAAACCTAGTTTACTGCTCAAGGCCATATCCTGGTGAGCATACAGTACAAGGCCCTGACATGTAATCTGATGTCCTCTCTGAATGCTGTGAATTGTGAACTGTACTGTACTCTGCATCTTTTGAATTTTCTGACTGATCAGTGATCATGTCAATAAAGAACAGCCACCTATTGAGAATTTTGGTACATGCTGTAAACAGGAGCTAGTCCACCCAATTGATAGTGAAGAAGTGAAGAACATAAAGCCTGTTCAAGTGAACCATATGTACAGTACATTGCCCCATACGATATCACAATATTAAGGGTACACAAGCATAATACAAAGATACTGAACATCTTCTGAGGGCCTTGATATCTAATTTTAAAACTACAGTACACTGTCTCTGCAAACTTCCAACAAATATTGTCAATATTAGTTTCCCAACGTATTTGCTGATCAAAATAAACACCCAAGAACTTGGAAAAAGTAGTTTCACATTATTTCAGACCTACAGTATTAAGCACAAGATTTAGTTTTGTTTGACACTGAATGAGGCGGGTGAAAAATACTAAAATTTGTTTTAGTTACATTAATGGATAGTTTTAGACCTAAACCAAACACAGACTGTACAACTCTGTACAGCAGTTTCAAAAGCTGTGAGGTTGGTATTTTTGAACAGAATACTGTTAGTGTACTAGTACAGTATCTTCAGTACAGAGGCTTACTGTAACTTAAAAAACATTAGGGGAAACAGGAGAGGACCCAGAGCAGATCTTTGTGGTACACCACAGGAGTTAATTTGATACAGAGGTAAAGTTGTCAGTTACAGTAATCGCCTGTGAGAGGAAAGATAACTTCTTAAGTCAGTACTTACTGTTCCCCTAATATTGTACCAGTGATTTAATTTATGAAGTTACATACAGTACATACTGTACAGCTGTAGAATTTCATGATTGACAGTATCAAATCCTTTTAAAAAATGTTTGTAAAATATCAACAGAAGTCATAACATGTCAATTTGAGTCAATATGAGTGTCTTTACGCCAGCATATACAGTACCTTGTGAAGGTTATGTAGCCTATGTCAAAAGAGGAGTACATATGCATACTGCTATGATGGTTAGCACAAGTAAGCCATCACGTCTGTCACCTTGCAGATTTCTGCGGTAGTTCTAGGCCATTCTTTTTGGAGGTTAATATCTTTCGCCACCAACAATAGTAGCACATGTAGCCTTATTTTCAGCTTCAAATCACACTTTTCAAAAAAGTTTGCCAGGGTATGAGTATCAGCCCAGAATGGAAAGTTTGGCTTGTGCATGCAACAACTGGCCCACGCAGCTTGCTGCATGGTTTGGCACCTGGCTGCACAAAAAATTGTTGGTCACAGATTCGTATGGCCGCAAATGGGATGCAAAATTGGCAGCGGCCACGACACTACGAGGCAAAAAGTAGGCCTACCTGAAAGCTAACGCAAAGCCAACACAAAACTCACTGCCCAACAGTGCCCGTATGGTGGCAAGACCTGACCAACATTTGACCACACAGAGATTTTGTCAGTTCCTCGTTGCATTATTCTGCAGAAGTTTCTGGATTCAAACTTTGTACCTGCTGAGTGGCAGATAGCTAATGTCACTCCAGTTTTCAAAAAGGGGATCAGAGCTTGCCTTGCAAGCAGGCTGGTCAGTTTAACCAGTGTTTTGTGCAAAGTTATGGAATCTGTGATCAAGGATTGTTTGCTTAAATATCTTTCAGATAATGTGTTACTCAATCTGTTACAGCATGGTTTCCTGCCAAGTAGATCTTGTGTTACTAATTTACTAAGCTTTCTTGAGGATGTTTCTTTATCTCTTGAGTCTGGTCACAGTGTTGATGTCATTTACCTTGATTTTCAAAAAGCCTTTGATAAAGTACCATTACTGTAGGTACTGTACTGTAGACTGCGTAGGTTAGGCATCAAGGGCAGTTGTGCTGACTGGATAAATTCATGGCTCAATGGTAGATCTCAGAGAGTTGTTGTTAACATTGGTAATTTCTTTTCTTGGAAAGAAGTCACAAGTGGAGTTCCACAGGGTTCTGTTCTTTGCCCACTTCTTTTCTTAATTTTCATCAATGATATTGATAGCTCTCTCACATCTAGTTTTAGCAAGTTTGCTGATGACACTAAGCTCTATAGGAAGGTTAGTGATAAGGATGATGCCTCATTACTGCAAAAAGACTCGGACTGGTTATTTTTATGATCTCAGACTTGGCAAATGTCTTTTAATGCAGATAAGTGCAAAGTCCTTCACTTTGGTCCTAAAAATTTCAGCTATGATTGTAACATGAATGGTAGTATTTTGAGTGATGTGACTTTTGAGAAAGATCTGGGCGTAGTTATTACAGGTGGTTTAAAGCAGATGTGTGCAGCTGCTGCTGCAAGGGCTAATAGGGTGCTTGGACTGATCAAAAGGAATTTCAATAGTTTTAGTAAAGAAATTGTACTGGGCAATTCTGTGGCAAAGTGGACAAAAGCTTGAAATTTTCAAAACAATTTTTTTCCTTCTCATTAACCTTTTTTTTGATGAGCGATATCTCAAAGTATGAGAAACAAAAAGAAAAATTGAAACTGACAAACTTTCCACAAAAATATCACATTTAGAAGAAATCATCCTATTTTGAAAATAAATGCAGTTAAAGTTTCACAAAATTTATGAATTTTCAGTAATCTATGGTGGGTCAATAAAGACATCTGACTTAAGATCTCTTGGTTTTTTTAATAGCTATCTGTTACACCTATTTGGTATTACAATACAAAGTGGAAATACTATTACACAGTATGTAATATTCAGTGGTGACCACAAGCTCCATGTATCACTAGGCCAATGTAACGCGATTAACCGAAAACATTTTTATCCTCTCTCTCTCCTGATACCTTTGTTTCTTATATGTGAAACTTGTTATTTTCCTCCAGGAGCATGAACCACACCATGTGGACCATGAATGTGACTTAAGTCCATTGTAGGGTAAATTTGTGAAGACTCAAAAAATGTTATGCGAGTAACCAGACCATGTGTAACGTGAGTGACCGACATTTTCAAATTATGTCAGTGTAACAAAACTTGAAAGATTTATAAAACAGTGTGACCTACCAAGATCACATAATCTATATTCATACTTACAGTTGCTAATACCTTCATTAGGTGGTGTCAGATGGTTTTTGTATACCAAAAATGCATCACAACATGTAAAAAGAAATGCTGAAAAGTTGGTGGTCATGGATGTTAAATATTGATCATGGGCAACCTATGTACACCTTTGGTTGAAAGTCATGATGTACTTCAGACATCCAAAAACATGGATCATGAGGTGAATTCATGTAACTTTATAATTATCTGGTAATTATAGGCCTATTTAATGATCTACTTAATACTGGGTTAGGCCATTTGCAACAGGTCAGGCAAACAATTCATTTAATGTACCAGGCCATGTATGATGTAGATGGTGGTTTTATGGATTGTACATGTTTGCAAGCCCAACATTTCAGTAGATCAGCATCACTTATTCAGTTTGATTCCCTCATGGGGATGTACTGAGTTACACTGTATATACCAAAATTTGTCATTAAATTGCATACAGTACTTTGGGGCATAGTGTTTGATCCAGTACACCAGCATCTTTGGTATTAAATTTCTTGCATTAAACAATCTTTTCTACAGTATTTCCCAACCCTATCATTTAAAATTACGTCACAATAGCTTCATGACTTCTGCAAACAGTTCTTCTTCATTCCATTCAAATAAAACTTTTAGATCTTTTAAAGAAAAAATGTTGTGTCATTTAATCTGTACTGAAGGTACAGTAGAAATTCCACACAGAAGCAATACTGTAGCAGTTCAAATGATTGTTGTTGTACAGTACCAGTGTACATGTCCTATGCATAACTGTTAAGTTGCACATGGCACACTGTAGCAAAAATTGAAAATCTGGGTTCAAAATCCTAAAGGAAATTTTTGCAAAATTAAAGGAAATTTTGAAACCCATTCTAGTAAATTTAAAAGTATGCAAGCACTGAAGCATGCACCCTAATGATTGACTTACTGTAGGACAGGGTTCAAGGTAAAGAAAATTTTGGTTCACTTTTATGCCTGATTTATGTGGTCAAATATACAGTCCATGGTTTTCATAGCTTTCATTAAGAACTGAATTGAAATAAGCCACTAATTTATGAAAAATGTAGAACTTTCAACATAGGCTAACCATGCAGAGACTGTCTCAACCGGTTTTTATGCTCATCTTCATAACAGTGTCAGGAAAGTAAATAATGTTCTTCTTCAAACCAATTCTAAATGGCACAGTTCAGTTTAAAGGTCTGATGGCTTTTCTAACCAGCCATTTCCAACAAAGAGCCTTGGAGGCTATCAGCTACTGTAGTCATAAGTATTCTTATGTAGTTGCATTTATTAGAAAATCAAAAATGTAACTCAGTCATGTTGCTTTTTATTAAATGCATTTATAGTACTGTATGTTAACAATATTTTTGCAATTTTGTTGAGAGTTTATCTTTAACTATTGTGTGCATAATCACAAGAACATACTTTCACATACTGGCCTATTAAAGAGACCTCTAAAATTAAGGCCTACCTGGGTGCAAGTCCAAGCTGTTTAGGACAATGGAAAAAGCAACGGAAATGTTTTAGGGGTTCTGTGTGGTTTTTGTTCACAGCAATAACATGCTTCCAGATATAAGCTTTGGGCGGATAAACCAACACTACTGCAGAGTCACCACCTGACCAGAATTCACGTAGCGAGTCCACTTTCCTTCGAATCATGACTCCTTGGGAATTAAAGTTGGTCACAAAATGCACAAAAATCATATTTTGGAGTCAGCATTTGCTTCCATTGACATGTTCTACAGTAATGGAGTATTGTACTAAAACAGACTCTTTTGGTCAGTATATTTTCCTAGTTTTCCCTGCAACTTGAGTTCTGTGATTCTCTGCAGCTACTTAGTTTGGCACTTCAGTCATTGAGAAGCCTGTAATGTAATCCTGGTGGTGTTCTTATTGGTATAGTAGGCTAGATGTTGAAATGGACACAGGTTGTTGCTGCTGTAGTGTATATTCTACAGTATCCTCACTTATTACGTCATTGTAGAAGTCGTGACTGTTCAGATTCACAACTAATTGGGCAACCTGTATCTAACTCCAAAAATACTAGAGTAGCACAAGCTTTCTACATAAGACTGTTTCCATGACCTCATGATGCCCACAGAAATTTTAACAAGACAAAAAGTGTGATATGGTACAGTAAATACTGTGAGACAGTTTTACTGCAAAGCGACAAAGTCTGGATTTGACTGTAAGTACAGAACCAGGGGAACCCTGGGGTGGGCACAAATTGGTGGTGTGGGTATTTAAGGAATAGTGAACTTGTCAATAAACTGTTTTTTATACATTTATGTATATTTGCAATAAATCCTTATCATTTCAAGTAATTTTCAAGTTGCCCTGTTAGCGCAGACAAAATGTAACACGAGTAACGTAACGCAAGTAACCAACATATTATATGATAGCCACTTCTTCCACTATTTCATTTAAAATTTTTTTACCATAAATGGATACCTTTACACCTTAGATGTATAACAGGTTTGATTGATCAGGTTCACACAGAGGAGACTTTTAAGTTTACTGTCATAATTTTTTTGTCATGTCTTTTTCCGAAACGCGAGTAACCAAAGTTTCCATGCTCATAAAATGTAAACAAAAACTGATGGCTTAGGATTTTCTTTTCAGTCATGCACTATGACTGCTTAAGTTGTGGATCATGAAAGAAATAGAGCAAACTTTGCATATAGGTGTCCAAATTACAGCAGCTAGGATGACGAAATTATGCCAAAAATTTAATGCGAGTAACCGCGGAATTGCCCTACTAAATCTTTACTGTAAGCAGTTGGTAAGACCCCACCTCGACTATGCAGCCCAGGCTTGGATTTCCTTCTATGAAAAGGATAAGTTTCTTTTAGAGCAAGTTCAGAGGAGAGCCACTCGTCCATACCCGAGATGAGACATCTACTTTATCATGTCAGACTTACGCATCTTGGGAAGGATTGGGGGGGACATGCTTCAGGTGTACAAATTTCTCTCTGAAAGGAATCCTTTGTCATCTTGTAGTTATTTAAAGGTTCAAAGTAATTCTCGGGTTCAAAGCCATTGTAAGAAGCTAGTAAGGTGTTTTGCAAGACTTGACATAAGGAAGTTCAGTTTCTTTCATAGAGTTGTCAACGAGTGGAATAGTCTGCCTGAGTGGGTAGTTAACTCTACATCTGTGCACTGCTTTAAGGTTAATATTGACAAGTTCTTCCATAACTTTGGTAGAATCTAATTGTACTGGGCTCGTTTGGTGTTGGTTGTTTGTTTTCAGTTAAGGTTGTACAGTATGGACTTCAGGGCACCTTATGGGGCCTTTGCCCTCCTTTGCCCTTTAACCTGTTACATTATGTTAGGTCTGTGAATACTGCCCACGGCAGCACAACAGACGAGAAATAACGAGCCAGGCTACTTGTCCGCCCAAAATGCAAACTTGGTACTAATTTAGAATCCGTACCCGGAAGTGACGACAGAAACAACTTATCACAACTTAAAAGATGGCGCTCTACCACTCAAAGTTCAGTGGCAAATAGAGTTGCCATTTCGAGCAAATCTAGTAAAAGTTGTTTCTTTTTATATTTTCTGTCCAGAGAGTTGACACTGTATGCAATGCTGTGGAAAGAAACAAGGAATGAATACTGTGAAAGAAAGAACAGAAGAGTGTTAGCAGGATTCGAACCTAGACCGCTAGCGCTATCATCATGAAGTAATGCCCTAACCAATCACACCACAAACGCAGTTGCCGGCAAACCAAATTAAATTATTTAAGTAGGTACTAACAGCAATGTCCATTATAATATATACAGGTATACGCATATACATATATATACATGTATGTACGTATATATGTATGTATATACATATACATTTATGCACACATATATCCCTACAGTACATATACACCCCTACGTATGCATATACCTAGGTATAGCCCACCCTAACCTTATACCTATGCGTACGTACACGTATGCATGTACGTATGCATATGCATGCATATTTCTTCGTATACATATACCTAGGTATAGCCCACCCTAACCCTATTCCTATGCGTACGTATTTAGGGGATGCAGCATACATAATTCAGGCCTTGAAGGGCAGTTGTTTTACGACGCTAAGCAACCACGGAAGTGGGAGAAGCCTTTGGCTTAGGAATTACAACTTCATATCGGGTGGCCAACCAACTCAACAATTTAGGCCCTAGATCAAATTTGGTTTCTTTTGAAGGCCAGTTCAAATGGGAAAACTGTAGATTGCTCTTAGATGAAAAACCCACTTTAATTTGACCCGGCTAGGGATCGAACCCCGAACCTCCTGGTTGCTAAGCTTCACAGCTTCAAATGCCACCGCCTTTATCCACTCAGCCACAGCACCGGTAGCCTAAATACACACATAGCCTACTACAGCTAATCGATGTGACTTACTTCCGGGCACAGATTCTAAATTAGAGCCGCAAACTTTCCAGTCTGGGATCATCAGCCACATGGATTAATGTGAGAGTTGATGGGCAAAGATTGGTGAGAAAATGGCATGTGAGCGCGTGAGAGATCCCCCGACATTATGGCCGTTGCCTAATGGAATTTACCAACATAGCCTATATTATACTTATAGGCTAGGCTATTAGGCTTTTCTCGTATGGGCTCATAGTGCAGGATCCTGCTCTATGTATGGGCGATACCGTGTACGTTAGGCCTAACCATTAGGCAATGTTTACCATATAGGCCTAGGCCTAACGCTAACGTTAGGGCTGCTGCGAGTCTCACTGCCGGCGTGCCGCTAACAAAACAGTAACGTTAAGTCTTGTATAGTGCTAGTTGAAGTATTTTCATTACCTGGAACGCTGTGAAGGAGTTGTCATCCTAATCTGCACATTGGTTTACACAATCTCTACGGATTTATTTCCGCTGAACGTCAAACACGCAAGTACAGGAGGTTCACAACACCCAGAATTGAGCTTGTCTGCCTGTTGTACTATTGCCAGCTGCCCAGCTGGCCGGCCGCACCTTCTTCGGTTCTTTTAGTACAGCTTCGGTAAATGACGTAGTGTCGAGGGGTAAACTTCTGCCTCGCAGGGAAATTTATTTCCATTTTCAAATAATTATTGCACTGCGTAACTGTCTTTCAGAAATTGGGTGTAACAAACTATGGAAGGCTAACCGCATTTTGAAAAGTCTAGCCCCTTGAGTCTCAAACGCAGCCCCGGCGGTCCAACCGAGGAGTTTACTTTTAAGAAAAATCATATTCGACAAGAAAAACGTAGCAAGTTGGAAATAGGATAATTAATCCTTGCAGACAGGGCTGTTAGAGCGACGATAGTTGGAAAATCCGTCTGAAATACCAGTTGGAATTTCTGATATCTCAGTATGAGTTTATGTCAACTTGTGTATATTTTCCTACTGGATCAAGTTAAGAACAGTACCAAACGTAATTTGAGGAATAAATCGCATTTGGCTGACTGTTATTGGTGAATAAACCGTCGAGACTCCAAATTTGGCAGAATAACGGACGAGGCGAAGCCGAGTCCGTTATTTTGCAAATTTGGAGTCGAGACGGTTTATGGGACAATAATAGTCCAACAAATGTGGTTTATTCCTATTCTACCACCAAAAATGTGTGGAAAACTTCATTTTTATCAGTGTTTACGTTTATTGACCGTATGTTGTGGAATAACAGGTCAGTGTTAACCAATCAGAATGCAGGATTCTCAATAACGGATGGCTAGAGGTGGTAGAATTTCCTATCGATGCAGATTCTGAATGCAGGTTTTGTTATGGAAATCTTATTTAATGAAAAATTTTGGCACGCTTTGCGCGCATGCGTCCCGTTGCACTCGGCCGTCTCATGATCCATGGAACTATTCTGATTACAACAGATTCCGAAAAACAGAGATACATTTCCAAACATCCGTTGGCCTCACATCAAGTATGGGCCGGGATGTTTCAATCTACTCAGTGTAGCGTGATGTAGAAGCTAAGTTGAACTGGAAAGTGCGGTTTTGCTTTTTTACCGAGTTCAAGTTCCGGCACGGTCGGGCGCAGCCATTATCGGTATAAATAGTGATTGTTAATACACTTACGACGAAAAAGCATTCTGAAACGCACTTGTTAGTCCTTCACCCCTTTTGCTTTACCTATCAGGGAGGTCTATAATATCACCCTCCTGCACCTATACCCTATTTTGAGTACTTATTTTAATTTCTTTAAGAAAGATCGAAATTCCCATGATAGTCTTTAATTTCAACATTTTCTGAGGGAAGTACACCACACCTTTTGCCTTTATTTTTTGAACAATATATGATCATAGTTGCACTGGCAAGTATATGAAGCTAGGTAGACAAGGTGTTGAGGAGAAGAGGGATAGCTTCCGTTGGGCGAGATTTTTCAGATATGTTAAGAATGCAAAACAATAGTAATTTTTGGTCTAATAATTTTTCTAGGGGCAAAACTTTCCTTAGGATCTGTCCCCAGCCCCCTTGAAAGATGGGCTTGTCAAAGTTGCAGGGTGGTCACACTTCGTGATGATACACGATTTCATAAAATATATATGAATTAGATATCTACTTACTGTAAAACTCCCCTAAATACCATTCTCGTCCCCTCTGACCGAACCTCGTACCTCTGCGACTGAATGTATTCTGTTTATTCTTAGTAGCTACTCATTTTATTTGAAACTTTTTGTACTATTAACATGAATACGGGTTATGGCCCTGTCCCTAACGGTGAAATTCCTGGCAGCCCGGTATACATGTTCTTGAATGTGCACCTCAGGGGCGATAAACTTTCAGAGACTGTAGGGGACGTTTGTTAAAGATAGGTAACCCAGTTTAAACCAGAGATGAAAGAAGCTAAATGGTATCCTCTAAGGTCATGGGCCAGAGGCACTTCACGGTCACCCCCCCCCCACCCTCCTCAACTCTCCGGACTAATATTTTTTGGACACCTTATGGTCCCCTAAACACGAAATCAAATGGTAACAGCAAATATCTTGGGACACACTCATTTAAAATGGCTCCCAAACACAAAAAGGCGGCAAAATGAATATTTTGTATCAAATAATAGTAAAGAAAATATTCTTAAAAATATTTTTGAGACGTCTACTCTTAAAGTTTAGCTATATTTTATAACGAAAATTCCAAAATTAATTTTTGGGGCTGTTTTGGCGGCATTCAGGTTAGTTAACCAAGATGGTGGAAAAACAAAATACCCGTCAAACTGAATGAAATATTTCCCAAAATTGTGTAAAAGCATTGAAAGTTTCCACGATCTATCTAATTGATGTTTTATAGTTAAGACTGAACTTGAAAAACTTGAAAATATTTATTTCACCATATCATTACGGTGAAGCTTTTGGAAAGAAGTCTTAGAATTTATTTAAACATCAGAAAGAGCGTGTACTAGCAATCATTCTTCCATTGATTTGCTCTCTTGATTTTGGTCCGTTTCAGGGCCTTTGAAAAGTCGTATCATGTTAAAGTCACAAGAAAGTAAACTGTTCGAGGATTTGTGCTCTTAGACCAAGGAAGGTCAGGAAGGCTGATCGTCGTTTGGAAATTGGTACGTGACACCATATGGGGGTAGGGGGTCATGCCCCTCGTCGAGGAAGGACCCCACTGTCGGGTTAATTTCCAATGTAGTCACGGGAAACGATGAGATATGAAGTAGAACCCAACTGCCATTCGCCTCTGTGATTTATTTGATGTTTTGATTCTGTCAAGTTGTTCCAATGCAGGCTCTCGTTACAAGGTTGCCGGCTTCGTAAAGTTTCCAAAATGTTCTTAAGTGTTTGTCTTCAGAAAAGCACAAAACTCTTGGAAAAACAATTCAAAGTCTCTCTTCTAGTTTTCCAGAATTTATTCACCATGTCTCAAAACTAGTATGTCCAGCAATGTACAGCAAAGATAAGTAGGTTTGCTAGGTAGGAAAGTTACCCATGGTCTCTCTCTCGATGGTCTTCAGACCAGTTCTTTTATTAAACTAATCCTCATAATTACTTAAAGAGTGCCCACCCAAACATTAACCAATAAAAAGAGAGATATTAAATTGTAATCGAATATTCATTAATTTAAAGTTACCAAAACTTATTTGATTGGTTGAAAGTTATGAAGTGCCACCCCAGCAGAATGACCAAGACTGCTGACCTCCAGCTCCCCACCATATTTTGACAAATGACCAGTGGTTAACAATTCATTATCTTTGCACTGAAAAAACATAGAATTCTTCTGCTGACAGCCACCCGTTGGACCTGTCGGAGAGTTGCCCTCAAAATTCAATGAAAGTAATGTTTTCCTTGAACACACAGATATGACTAATTACACCAAAATGGGTTATAACTGTGGGAAAGTGGAGATTGGTAGCAAATCTAGGGACCTATTATTCCCCCAAATGGACAAAGTTACCGGGTAGGTATAAACAAAACTCTTTAACAAATTAGAGGGCGTTCTCAATGTAAGTTAGACAAAGAGACTTCTTTACAGATTCAAATCAGATTCCTGTAATAAATACCCCAAATTTTCCACTTTTACGAATAAAAAACCCCTAAGTAGGCCGAAAATTTTGAATTTGCTAACCTTTCGGCAACCCTGTCGCCCTAGTCGCGGCTTGAGGCCGCAGTCCCACGAAGGAAAGCTTGGACCCCTGTTGAGCAAATTCTGGCGCTACGTAACGTACCCCAGGGTCGGGATCCCGAGACGACCACGACTTCCTGCGCGTCCGCTCTTACTCCCCCTTCCCCAACCCCCTCCCCGCCCCGCACCCGTCATTTATAAAGCAAACTACGAAACATTTACAGACCATGCTATAAACATTAAAAGGAAAATGTATGAAATTTAAGGATATTGAAGCAACATCATTTGTGGTGTTTCAGGCAATAAAAAGTACGGTACGGCTTAATAATTTAAGAACAGGGGTGAAAAGGGTTGTTCGATCCAGCTCCCCCACCCCTGCCTACACTAGACACTTCTTCCTGTGTGTCATACAGCTTCACACGAGAGTATAACTATTGATTATAATGCCGCTACGTCCAGTATTGTCGATGGTCAGATGGTAAAGCGTTCGACTCCGACTACTTAGTTCGTGGGTTCGAGTCCTTTTTCGTTTTGTGGTTTCAAAGTTGTGGAACGGTCTAGTTTTGCAGTCTCTTTCTCTTTCATATCTTCCTTGTTCTAGCTTGTCTCGACTTCTCCGAGTTCCCACTTTTTCTTTTTGTTTAATAAGGCTTCGTTTTGTTAATCATATCTTACTGTATATTTCCGAATCAGGTCACTACACGCATAACACGTAGCCTATATGATCAAGTCGTGCCCCCCCCCCCCTTAAACAAAGAATTCTAGCCTTAATTGGTAATAGTTTTATGAATATTTTCCCATTTCGAGATAAAACTGATTCAATATTTCATGTTAGTAGCAATTGATACGAAAGGTATCAATAATGACAGAGCTCTCGGCGACGAATGTCGCCGAGAGCTCTGTCATTATTGATACCGAATTTGCCTACCTTCCCAAAGGAACTCTTGTTTTTAGAAAAAAAAGCCTCATTTGGGATGAATATTCATAAATTATCGACTTCAAAATACGTTTTCTATTGCAAGTATCGAATAATCCTCTTAGGGGGTAGGTGTAAGCTTCTGCTAACAATAGGTGACCATTGTCCTTGTTTGATGGTGCGCTGATTTGTAAAAAAAGGCGACGGTTCCCTTGAACTTGACCAAGTCTCTCTCCGCATTTTTCCTACCATCTCGATCACACCACTGATTCGAGGGGGAATCCCCACGGAGGATATTACCCTACGAATTTAACACTTTGCAATACATTTTGGGGGACGGTGTAGACCATTATTCTGAAATGATGTGTTCAATTTGTGATGTGAATGCGGTAGGAAAGGAGCTGAAGTACCCATCGGACAAAAATGAAGAAAACTGAAGGTATTTCAGACACCTTGTTGTAATTTATCCTTCGCCGATGCAAAATGACATTTTTAGTGAAGTAGAAAAGCAGGATACACGCTCTCGGCGCTCAAAATATCAACGTTCATGGAACACAAATTTGAAATCATTTGAAAGGCCTACCGTGAGCTTTCATATGAGTTGCAGCTGAATTGTGCCCGTTGAAACTTCTACAAAGGTCCAGAGAACACGAAACGGACCAAAATTAGTTTGTAAGTCAATGCATTAATTGAAGAAATTTCCTCCGCGCCAAAATATTGACTGGCAAATTTAGTCCCTAACATTTTTGTAGGGTGCAGTGTATATCATTTTGTTGAAGGGATCAGATCAACCTGTGATGTGGATGTTGTAGCAAATGAGTTCAAGTACTCATTGCGCAAAAATTGTGAAAACTCAAGATATTTTATACAACGACGTTTTGCCTTACATCCTTTCGCCCTGTCCATCGTCGAGGACGCCCCTCCCCCCCCCCCACGGTCGGGTAAATTTTCCAATGTAGTCACGGGAAACGATGAAATATAAAGTAGAACCCAACAGTCATTCGTCTCTGTGATTTATTTGATGTTTTGATTTTAATCATTCCCCCCATTTTCCCCCAAATCCCCCAAATTTTCCAATTTGACGAACAAAAACCCCCAAAAGTAGGCCGAAACTTTTGAATTTGCTAACCTTTCGGCAATTCCGTTGCCCATAGGCGAAGGAGCCCAAGTTGATTGATGGTGGGGGGGGGGGGGGCTGTAACGACTTGTCCGAAAAATATAACCAAAAATTTCCGTGCGGAGGCCCCCATGCGCGTTCAACATGTTAATGTACATATCATATAGGCGTGGCATGCACTCGTTATCACACGGTATGTCAATTACCTCATGATTACGTACAATCATGCCCTGTTACTACCTTTCCATATTGATTATTATTTGAATTTTTTTGAAAAACTCAGGTGTCGTTACATGCAATCTGGTGCCACATATGCTACCTTTGATGTAGAATTTGTGTTAAAAAATTTACGTATTTTAGGTACTTAAAAAAATCGGCATCAGTGAGGGGGGGGGTGGCCCAATAGCCTGTCTAAATACACCACTGATAATCATGATATAATATTAACCATTAAAAAGTAAAAACACACTGGTGAATTAATACCGAATATATACGTGCTGTGCAATTCAAATCACAACTTTATTATAATTACCAGGGAAGTTTTTTAACTATTGATTACCTTTAGCTACATCATTGCATTATTTTTCTTTCAGTAGGTGCCCGAAAAATTCTCAGCATACTGCCCAAATTTTCAAAAAAAAATATTTCTTTGCCCCTCCTCCCCTCCTACGCCTATGCCGTCGCCCTAGTCGCGGCTTCAGGTCACAGTCCCACAAAGGGAAGTTGTGTTCAGCAATTTGACGGAAAGGTCGTGTAGTCGTTATTTTAGCTAGAATTTGCCATTTTAGGGGTCAGCTCACTTGTCTCCGTCGATAATGACCGTACTAGCCTACAGAAAATTGTAATGAATGCAGGGGGCTGCCAGTAGTTGGTGATTATTGGGAGTCACAATAGATTATGTTGCAATGGCTACCTCAGACACCCCACAAAGTCACTGCAAATTGTAAATTTGCGTACCTGCTATGGGTTGTACCCGTGGCTGATCCTTCCTTCGTCCTAGGGGAGAGGTCTAAGACTAAGGGGAGGGGGCACTCCCCTTTGAGATATTTTTGAACGTTTAAGGGGGCTCAGATGTAAAATGGTGCTATTTTAGCAAATTTTCGAACTGATCAAATTTTGAAAGATTTGCATTATTCAGTGAATCTTTATTTTTGGTTGGGTGTAAGGAAAGGGTATGTTTTCTAAGTTAATGGGGCGGCGCGACTCCTTCCTTGAAAAACTTTTGTTTGTGTTACGTGTCCAGAGGCGTCGCCAGAGCATTTATCATTTGGGTGTGGTGCCGTATTTGCCGACTGAGAAGAAAGAAATGCCGACTGAAAGTATTGATAAGAGATGCAGTTAGACCTGAGAACCGTTAGTCCAACCGGTAGTGGTCCAGCAGGGGTGCCGCCAGGATTTGCCCAACGGGGGGGGGGACAACGACCCGAAGCCTCGACAGCCCCGATGCCGTCGAGGGGTCGGTGAGGGGAGATCTGAAGAAAACCTGTGTACTATACCATGTCATTGCGGGGCATATATTGCATAAAATTTTGTATATACTAGAGGAAAATAGTTCCGCCCGATTTAAGGTCTTTCCCGAAATCTAAACTGTGAAATTGGAAAGCGCGCGAAACTTTTGGGTAAGCTTACACTAAAAAGAATCTGTACTTATTTAAAGCTTATATAGGTCAACCAGTGGCGTACCTAGGATTTCTCTCATGTGGTGGGGATGCAATATGTTGTGTGATCGCCGGCCTGGGGGAGGGGTGTAAAGGGAGGGGGTGTCCCCCTCCCCTCTGAAAATTTTTGAAAAAATTAAGTGTCCTTACATGCAATCTGGTGCCACATATGCCACCTTTGGAAGTAAAATTTGTGTAAAAATATTTACGTTTTTAGGACCCCCAAAAAATTGGCATCCGTGAGGGACATGGCCCAATGGCCTCCCCCTGTGTACGCCACTGAGGTCAACTGTCCAGGCAGTTGGGCCCTATCGGGCACAACTTACATTGTACTTCCCTCTTCGAGTCACTAGCCGTACCGCAAGACAGACTCAAGAGAACATTAACTTAGTTTAGCGAAATGAGAGGAGATTCCCGGCATTCACATAAAACGATAAATTCTACTTCAGTTACTTGAAAAGATGGAAAGGGTTTGTTCTGTATTCAGCTATTAGTAATGAAACTGAGGAAGAGTGGGCAAAGCATACCGAAAATTTGGGGTTTTATCGCAGAAATGACCCTTTTGAAAGCTAAAATAAGTAAACCGACCATGAGTGGCGACAGAATTTTCCCGACATGGGGCCGGGCCATGCCAGAGACCCAAAGTTCCGACAGCATGTCGAGGGGATGAGAAAGGGATATGAAGGAGCCTAACTATCCCATGCCATTGCAGAGTACCGTATATTTAGCATTATATCACTTCATATGTCAAGAGCCGAGTTACGCACTGATACTTGTTCTTTTGAGTTTGAATCGTGAAATTGCAAAGGCCCCCAAAATTTTTGATAGGCTGACACAAAACATGTTATCATTAAGAACAAAGAGAAAAACAAAAAACTGTAAGGATTGTAGACTGAATCGGGGACAACATACGTTGTGTCGAAACCACTTGGACTGCCCGATGAAATAGCCAAACTTTGCTCCGTGAGTCGCTCACCAACTGACCGTATACCGCATGACACACACTATAGAGAGCGGCAATAGGCTTTGCGATTTGGGATGAAATTTACGACCTCAACATTACCTGTGTACCATTCCTACATGTTACTTGGTAAGGTTGACAGGACTTATGCTATCTAGCTATGTGGAATGGAACTACTGAAGAAACTGGAGTGAAATTACAGCGCGCGTAGTGCGTCGAAAATTTTGGTTTCTGAATACAGAAATTGCCCTCTCTCTTTCACTTCTTTTCCTCTTTCTTTTCCTCATGTTTCCTTCATTTTGCCGACTGGTGCAGAATTTACCTACTAAATGCCAGACTGACCACATGAACGATGAACCCCTTTAGTATACAATGATACTGAAAAGCCCTGTAGCTTTTTTTGCCGACAGAATATGTTTTAAGTTTCAAAAAGTGTTGCTTACGGGCTTTTAAAATATTGTAATAAACGTCTACAAATGCATTCCAATCTCCTCTCTTCCGTCTGCACCAGCCCCTTTTTCTTACCCTGCTTTGTCCCTCCCTCCCCTGTCCTTTTCTCTGTTCGCTCGGTCTTTCTCTCTCCCTCTTCTCCCTCCTCTTTTCTCTTTTTTTTTCCCTCTTTCTTCTTTCCTCTAACTTTCCTTCGTTTGCACTTCCCTTTTTCCTTCATATTGCCGACTAGTGCAGGATTTTGCCGACTGCGTGGATCTTGGGGGGGGGGGGGTGTCACACCCCCACACCCCCTCTAGCATCGTCCCTGTGTTAAATTAACGTGACTTAGATGCAAAAATGGTACTACCTTTGTCACATGTTTAAACAACAATAATAATATCCTTAGAAATTCTTATGAATTAGTGTTTTATGAAAATGTATAACGACAAATACATCCTTCTAATCTTTCACATCACGCTACAAATGTTACTGAATAGGCTACTCGTGATGTTAGATTGCTTTAGGGTCCTCCTTTCGTACATTATCCTTACTGTTAAAAGGTTTGAGATGCATATGAAGGTCTACCTCTGTTTTTCAGAAGAGGGTATTGGTCCGAATGTTATGACCGTGGTCTTGAGATGTGGAACGCACACCGTGACGAATGCTCGTAAAGCGAGCCGAAATTTTGCATTAGAAATCTTTTCCATGGTAAAATTCCCGTGCAGACTATGCATTGAGAAACTTCCAATTCCTTAATAAAATTTATCTGCCAATAAAAACTTTCATTCTTCATGTTATATGTTTTATCTTGAATTCCAATGTTTCGCGTTCTTGCATTGCAAGGTTCTATAATCATTCCTACGGACACTAACAATCGGCCTAAAGGCCTTCACCAATTTATAGTGGGACTACGTCTGAGTCGGTATTGATAAAGCACTGCCATGAGGCGTTCCTGAGAAGGCATGAAGCGCCTAAAAATTTCGAGGATTTACGAAAGATTTATGAAAATTTCGAAAGTTTCAGAACGACTTGTGATAGAAATTGTTAAAAAAATGCATCACTCAGTCGAAACATATACACCTCACCAACAACAGAAAAAGAAACTGATTAGAAACTGAGCCGTAAAACCTTATCTAACTCTAGATCTAACCCAACAGAAACATATAGCTTAAACGCGTATAGGGCTCATTTGAGAAAAACGTTGGGAAATTTTCATAAACCGATGGGGTAGAAGTGCCCCCATGCCCCCGTACCGGGGCTACTGAAATAGTATACATATTGACTACCTAGTCACAAAAGAAGAAGTCGTCTCAGCTCACTTGTCTTCTTCGCTATTTGGTCCATGATCACTGTAATGCCGACGTTAGGAACTTTCTAACGTCTTTTCAGTGTTCCGCAGGGGTCCTCCCTTGGGAAAATTCTGAAAATTTTGATTGCCTGGGATTTTTTAGAACTAAAATATGTCATGACCCCACACTAGGAAGTTGTAGGGGGAGGCACGATGTGTTTAAAAGCAATAGGCAGTCGCCCCAAAATTTTCTTTGAAAAATCAGCAAACTCTTGCAAATCTTCTCTTATTGCATTACAAGCACCTCTGAAGATGTTTCGAACATAATTATTACAAACAACACGTAAAGAAAGGAGAAATTCTCCTTGAATTTTACAATTCACCAACAAAAATATTGTCACATGATCAAAATAGGCCAATCATGATCTAGAGTGACAGGATACACTCACTCTGATTGGGGTGACTGCCTACTGCCTTTAAGTTATTAATCACTTATTTGTCCCCAAGTGGTCTCAATGAGCAAGGGTCATTGAAAATAAAGCAGTGGCCCTTTGAGATATAGAAACTGATGGGGAACCTGTAGATGTCCAAAGCAGCTAGTGTTGAGGTTTTCCACCATTTCTAACCCCAGCCTTGACTCCCAAGCCGAAACATTGTTTAGTTTTAATCTCGTGGTTCTGTGATCATTTTCGATCATTGGCCCAAACGTCTTACAGGGACCACCGATGAGGCAGGGGAATATTATAGGGAGCTATGTGCCCTCAGAGCACAAACAGTTCCTGCGCACACTGCATTACGATAATGTGTTCCATGCTCTTTCTATCCTTTATAATCTCTCTATCCTTCCTTCCTTAATTTTTCTCTCTTTTTCTCCCTCCTCCTTTTCTCGCTTTTCTCTCTATTTTCTCAGTATCCGGCAAAAGGCAGCCATGAAACGAGCGGCCTATGCGGCGATCGGCTCATCGCCACAGCGGCCAGTCCGCCTATGGGGTCCGGGCGCAACGTCTTGATAGTTAATTAGATGGAGAAGCCCCGTAAGCTCTGGGGTATACCTCCAAGATCATGTGTATTAGAACAAAGCGTTAAGCCATCTACAAATAGCACTAAAATAATGAGACAGCGTACATAATGGATGAGCGCGGAACGCGCTGAAAAAAGTAGCTGACATCACATTGCAAAAGAAATCCAGCATTTAAATCACCCCGATATTACGATTTTTTATTACTGTTGGTATAACTTTTGAAGTCAAAGATGTTTTTGCCCCATACTTTGGTTTAGGGGCACAGCCCTCTAGTCCCCGCGATTTGGGGCCCTGATTCTAGGGGGTACACTAAGAGGGTAGGAGTATTCCTTTGCTACTGCATGTATTGCCGACGAATTATTTCAGTTGTGGAATACGGCTATATGTAGCAAGTAGACAACTCAAATGCGGCTACATATCCAACCGATTAGTGTGCATATTCAATTTTTGAATCTGCTACAACTCGTCTGCTACAGATATAAACTCGTCTGCAACAAGTCAGTAACTAGTTTTTGGGATGATCACATATGCAACTAAGCAATCTTGGATCGAGATCTTCAAATAACCCGACCGTCGTTAGTCGACTGTTTTGCAGACTCTCGATGAATCGGACCAATCGGTTGTATGTGTAGCCCCAGCTAAAGGCAGTTGCTCACTGCGCGACTTTTTTCCACGATTTCAAACGACTTCTTCACGACTTGGAAATCCAGAAAATTCGCAGGAGAAAGGTACGATTTTCTGCGATATGCTGCGACTCATTTTTCACGATTCAGGGGTGCGTACTACACGATTCTTTGAGAGAATTATTGACGACACCTGACGGTTAGAGCAAACGCGATAATTAACTGCATGACTGGGGCATTTTCCGGCTTTGCGTGCGTATTCCCAACGGATGTATCACTGCTCCTGGGATATAAACCCACGATGACGCCCATATCGACTACAGCGGACGCAGAGAGATTACAGTTGCAGCGAAATGCTGGTGCAAATAACCTTACTTTGCGTAGGAGCAGTAGAATGAGGAAGAGAGTTAACATCAAAGTTGGTGGCCCAGGCCATGGCTAGCCAAGGTTTATGCCACTATGAAAGCTTGAGGAGTAAACTCGCCGAAGAGGGTATTCCAGAGTACGTGCTTTTCCAACTAAAGAGTGTGCCCTGAAAAGTTCAGGGAGCGGCTTGGAAGAGTTTGACGACTGATCCAGAAAATACCCATTTCAGTTTCAGACATTCGATTTTACGCAGTACGGTTAGCTCTAATATTGAGATACCTTGCAACTGGTACCTTATTATGCCGGAGCACATTTTCAGGTTATTACGAGTATCCAGTGGCGTAACTTCTATGCGCTCGGGGGGGGGGGACCCCAGGCACCCGGGCTAGGGGGGGCACCCGTCAGGTCTGGCACCCACGATTATACTTTGTTTGCAATGGCTTTTGGAAGTGGGAACCTTCCCCACCTGGGTCTGGCACAGGATTTCACTTTTGACCATTACTATATCAAAATCTTGAGGAGACATCAAGCTGTCTTATCAAAGCTTTTAATTATCTATTAGAACTGGTATCGAAATATCCGCTATGGAGGATGGAGTTCCAGGGATTGGCGGACGAATCCATCGAACCCCTCTTCGAAAAAACGTAATCTGAAATGTCTAAGCAGGACCGTAGCCAGGGTCATATGTTTGGGGTGTGTGAAGGTCCCTAATTCCGACTGGCTGGATGTTTCTTTCCAACTGAGTGGCGGCGAGTAAATTGCACCCCCTTTATGCATCCTGCGGCCCCCTGTGGGCTGGGGGTTGTAGAATATGCCCACGGTATTTCCCGCCTGTCGTAAGAGGCGACTAAAGGGAAGGACTTGCACCGTATGTAAACTTTGCTTGACACTATATAACACATTTGTGTTGGTGTGTCGTTAAATTTTATCTAACTATTTAACTTTATGCGTCCTGCGTTTATATACAGCGGTAGTGATCTTAAATTTCTCTTGTCACTACATAAAGGTGCCGTCCTGGGAGGGGGGTGTCCCCTTCCCCTTTGAGAATTTTTCGTTAATTTAAGGTTGCTTATATGAAAAATAGTGCTATCTTTGGGATATTTTCGGGGCTGATCATATATGGCTGGAAAATGTCCATAATTTAGTGAATTCTAATTTTTGGTTAGGTAAAAGAAATGAGTATGTTGTCCAAGAGAAGAATACGTTGTCAACAAACCTCCTCAAGCCCCCTTTACGGTCCCCTATTCGGGCAAAGTTTTTACCCAAAAATACGTGCATGGAGTCAACAGAAACTTTCTTGAACTATTACGAAAACTTGTGCATTATAAAAGGGTATCTAAGGCTGGCAGATACCTGTATAGAGCTTCCTGGAAGCTCTGGATCAGTTATATAAAATGGGGCAATGACATAATGCTTATTACCTGACATCCAAATGATAATATAGAGTATGACTATGACGCCAAGCACTTTCCATCTATCGTATTTTTACTAATTTTGAACGAAAATCCAGACGGAACAGCTTCCAGCAATGGGGAATGGGCGGGAGGGAGAGTGTAGGTGCAGGAAGGTGATGTTAGACCTCCCTAGCTGATAGGTAAAGCAAAAGGGAAAAATGTATTACGGAAATTACATACTTTCAACCTTCCACATCATGCTAAGATTGAAAGATCCCATATTGATGCGAGGACCCCACAGATGCTTGGAATTGTATCTCTGTTTTCGGAAAGTGTGATCAGAAAAGTTCCATAGTTACCCTAATATGTTCATGAGATGGAGTGCAAACCGTGATGCATGCGTGCGAAGCGCGCCAAAACTTTCATTAAATATGATTTCCATGACAAAACCTGCATTCAGGCCATTCGCGTAGCCAAGGGGGGCCGAAGAAGGCAACCGCCCCCCCCCCCCCGGGCATATTTTTGGTATTTTTTAATGTATATTTTTACAATATTGCTAGCGTTTCCT
Organism: Holothuria leucospilota; assembly: GCA_029531755.1. Taxonomy (NCBI): domain Eukaryota; kingdom Metazoa; phylum Echinodermata; class Holothuroidea; order Aspidochirotida; family Holothuriidae; genus Holothuria; species Holothuria leucospilota. The sequence continues at coordinate 29,035,914 of CM055969.1, read as the reverse complement.
CTATTTATATGCGGTAATAGGCCTGGGAAACGCCATTTCCAGCGATCTGGGAGGCATTTGGGGCCCAAATTTCTTGCGCTTCGGGCCAACTCATGGTGGCGTGGAGAGCTGAGAGTCTGTCTATGGGTTTTGCCTCCCCCCCCCCCCGCTTTACAAATTCCCTGCTACACCCCTGATTCAGGCTCTGCATCGAAACACTTTCAATTGCTCAACAAACCTACATGCCACTCAAAAAGCCAGTCTTTTACCTGGTAATTCGTAAACAGCTTTCAATTTCTGCTGCTGTGCTTCTCCGGGAGTTACTATTGTAAGATATTGATAATAAGAACAACACTGTGGTAAGGATTGAAGCGCGAAGGATTGCCTGCCTGCATGCCTACCTGCCTGCCTACATACATACATACATATTCCGAGGCAAAGTACAGTTTTATTCGATTTTACTTGAGAAAAAGTATTATTCTCACTTGATCTAGTTGGGAAATATATACAAAGTTGACATAGGCTCGGCTAAACATATCAGAAATTCCAAATGCTATTTCAGATTTTCCTACTATCGTCGCTCTGAGGGAACTTTGGGGGTGGACACCCCCCCCCCCCCCTCGGTCGCGACGGTTCTGAATCTAAGCTTGCACTAATGGTAAGGACAAATGGCAGCAGCAGGATCCCCACCCTACGTCCACATAAAAGCATATGTAAAAACAATAAACACGAAAGGGCAATATCTGGATACTGAGGGAGATAATCTTCCCTTAGACCCCCGGGAATCGTGCACGGTTTGCTGCTCTAACGCACCCGACTCGTTTCCTCCGACTCGTCCTCCTCTTCCAGAAAAAAATCCTTCGTACGCCCCTGGCTCAACTGATAGTATTCACTTTGATTAGTCTCTCAACTGTATTCATCTAATTAACACAAAAAAGACGTGTTTCAAAATATCAACTTCTTAGCCTAGATATATCAGGTTTGCCAAACTTCAAGATACAGATCTAAATAAAACAACTTTGATAATCAGTAAAAATATAACAGTAAAGGAAACTGTCTTTCCAGGCCAAAGATATGTAAGTACATTGTTTAGCTTTCGGGTCAGCAATAACACTAAATCAATCGCACTGTACCAGAGAAATGTCAGGTTTTATAAGCTGTGTTAGTTGTGGGGGGAGGCACGTGCCCTTAACCGATAACTGAAAATTTTCGAACATTTTTTTCTTTTTGAACGAGCGCAAAAGGCGATCAAGCTATAGATTTATGTGGGATGGGGTGGAGTGTGTTTCTTCTGAGTGATGGATCTATTCTTTCAATCTTCCTTTCACAAATTGTTGTGAAACTTTCAAAATTTCGCTCCCAGCAACAAACGCCTCATCGCTGTGCTTATTATAAATACCGTCTCAGACGTATTTGCACTATTAATTGGTGAGGGCTTTAATTTTAGACCGATTGCTTGTGTCCGTAGGTGTGATTACAGTTGAGCACATCATTGCAAGGATGCGACAGTTGAATTCAAGAGAAGACATATTTCACGAAAGTTGAAAGCTATTACAAATTACCAGGCAAAGGACTCGCCGTCTAATAAGCAAATAAATTTTGTTAGGGAACTGAGTTTCCCGGTGTATAGTCTGCATGGGATTTTGTCTTGAAAAGGCTTTCTAATGCAAAATTTCGGCGCGTTTCGCGCGCATTCGTCACGCACCCTACGCATTTGTTGGTTATAGGACAATTATTTCGGACCAATTCGCTCTTCCAAAAACCAGAGGTACATCTCCAACCTATTTAGGCTCGCAACAAGGGAGGACCCTGGCAAATTCTTATATCACGAGCAACCTTTACAGCAGCGTTTGTAGTGTGATGTGAGCGATTGGATGTGTAGGCCTACTTGTTATTCACTTTTGAAGAACGTGTGCCATGCCACGGTCAAAATATCACTGAGAATTTCTAAGGATGTAATTACTGTATTTCAAACATTTGCCAAAGGTAGCACCATTTTCCATGTAAGTCACCTGAAGTAAGCAAAAGTTTATCAAGGGGAGGAGTTGTCACCATCTCCTTAGACAACACACCCATCCCATACACCAAACCAACTCCCTCGTCTTCAACCAACTGACAAAACTGTCAGAAATCTAGAAGACATACTTCTGTATGTCATAAAGCTTAAAAGGCAATAGGTAGTCGCCCCAAAATTTTCTTTGAAAAATCAGCAAGCTCTTGCAAATCTCCTCTTATTGCACTAAAAGCAACCAAAGATGTTTTGAACACAACTATTACAAGCAATAGGTAAAGCAAGGAGAAATTTCACAATTCACAAACAACACTATTGTCACATGATCAAAATAGGCCATTCATGAACCAGAGTAATAGGGCACACTCACTCTGATTGGGGTGACTGACTGCCTACTGCCTTTAACATAGTACAAGTAGTATTTTTATGACCTCTGACCTGTACTGAAAACAATTGGGTTCTTCCTTTCAATATGATAAAGTTATACACCAAATATGAAGATTTTCCATAATTACTATCTTAATTACAAGCAGTTTTTAAGAATTTCGTATTTTTACCTCCAGTGACCTCAGATAACCTTGACCTTTACCAAAATCAATATGGTTCATCTTTTGACTATAACGCATCCACATGCCAGTATGGATGCTTCCTTCCTAAAGATATTGTTTACAAGGTTTTCAGTTTTTTACCTGTGGTGACCTCACATGACCTTTGACCTCCACCAAAAACAATAGGTATCTTCCTCTTAATATGATAATTCAATCTCAAGTATGAAAAGAATCCATCATTGCTATCTTGATATATCGTGTTCACAAGCCAAGTGTCACAAACACAAATACACACCCACATACATAAACCTGCCACTGTGATTGCATAGATACCTTTTGCTATCAGTACGGAATCAACAAGATGAAAATACCAAAGTATCAAAAAAGTAGTTGGCAAGAAATAGAGGGGGTTCAGAATGGTTGAGCCCCAACCGTTTGGACTGAGTTCGAAGATTCCGATTTTGAAACTTTCTGGGGTAGGATCCCAAAGCATGGCCATCTTTCTTCTGGTAGCATCAGTTTACACGAGATTCATGAAGGCCTTTGAAGTGCCATTTTTTGCAGTCTGGGTTAGGTTAGGTTAGATGAGGTTTAACGTCCCAGTTTCCAACCAATTGGTTCAAGTCGAGACGACCACGGCCTTTTTTCCAGTTGTGGTTCACTGGCTTGTTTTCCCTACTCCATTGTTTATGCGAGGCACTTTTTGGGAAAATTTCCTTAGGTTGAGACGTACAAACCAATAGTTGTGCTCCCCTCAGTGTCATTCCCCTTAGCAATGTCATGACAGTCAGAAGGATCCAGGATGACCACTGCATAGAAAGAAGTAAATCTGCCTGTTTGCTGCTTCCAAAGTCAAGCTATTGTGGCTCCTTTACTACTTACTAACATGTTGCAATTTTGATTATTTACACTATCACAGGCACTGGGAGGGTCCACCCTACCTATGCCCCTCAAACAGCCACATGCTTAGGTACAGAGGGCACTAACAGGGGTCTGTCCATTAGAAGGTCTCTTACCAAAGGTGTTAAAACTTACCAGGCTTCTTCAAGACCCCCCCCCCCCTCCTCCCCCCAAAGGCTACAGGCCTAGGGCACAACATGGAGGTATAATCAGAATGATATCCATCATAAGTGACATAAGACAAAAACAACACTGAAACACTTGGAAGTTTCCTAATTGCCACTCTGAATGGCTTTCTTTGTTATCTCTAAGAGCTCATACTTCTGTCAATAAGATGAAGTATCTAACATTTATCAGGTAAAGGCCCTAAAATCTCACCCCAAATATATTTTGAAATATGCATCATATCTCTATTCTCTAAATACAATTAGCAACTGCACTTTTGACTTAAATTCAAACAACAGCTTCACACTGGTTGGTCAAGGTGACTTGTGCAGTCAGCTGTTTTCCTACTTGCTCAAACACAGTGCTGTGGGTGGATATAGCCTTGAGTAATTTAAACTCAGTGCAGCCTACTGTGGCATTGTCTTGGAGGTGTATTAGACAGGTTTTTTTTTTCTTTTTGTTAGTTTAAATTGGAGGAAGGCCTAGAAGTAAACTTACTAAGGGGAGAATTTGTACTGTTAGGGGCCAGATTGTAGGGCCTTTAAGACTGCAGCCTGCATTTAATGCAATCATCATCTAATGGTAGGCCTAGAAAGGAACTATTGGGGAATACAAGAATGCAGGTGCGGATCCAAGGGGGGGGGACTTTCCCAGCCTCAGCCCCCCCCCCTGTTTTCGCCACATCAACAATAACAAATGTGCAAAAATTAGCATAATGTTAATCTAGGAGAATAGTCAAGGGGGCTTTCAGCCCCCCTTTTCGAAATGTCTGGATCCGTGCCTGGAATGGGTGTGAAATAAGCCTAACCACTGAGATGGAGAAAAATAGCTGAAGGTATTAGGACTGAACCAAGATTTCTATGTGTAAATATGTAACTATATGTGGACATACAAAATAACATTTTTAATGCATTCTCTTTTCATGAAATTCAGTTTACGGGTTTCCACTTACTCCTCTGGTTTTAACATATTACTCATTATGGTCACGCACAAGCTACTCATTTCAATCAATTTAGCACTGATTACACTTTGCTTTACCTTGATGACATACAAAATAACATTTTTAATGCATTCTCTTTTCATGAAATTCAGTTTACGGGTTTCCACTTACTCCTCTGGTTTTAACATATTACTCATTATGGTCACGCACAAGCTACTCATAGCAATCAATTTAGCACTGATTACACTTTGCTTTACCTTGATGTCTAGCAAATTTTGACTTACTACCCTGTGTAAGCATCCCCCCACCCCACCCTCATTTAATTTCCATTTCTACAACTTAGATAAGAACCAGACTGTTACATGTAACCTAATTCATATTAATCAACATTATCAACAGCACAGGAGATAACCTCTTCAGAGTCTTCAACAACACTGGTTCCAGTGGATCACAGCTATTAGCCTATTACTTTCTCTGAAAATCAGTTTCTCACAATACAGTACATGTTTCAAAATAGTCAGTGGTCAATTGCAAAAACAGTCCACACAAAATGGTAGTTTGTTTTCAGCAAAGTAAGAAGTTCTGGTGCTTGAAAAACTGTTGTAGAGGCAGAATTCTGCAAATCCTAGCAGTGCTTTTGTCTACATAACAATGGGTTTTCTTTTGTTAGATAGACAAACACAAAACTGAATAGTCTGGTAGAACGTCCACTGGATATGAATCAGAATGCCATTCATTATCCACACTTGTTTCTATGAATCAGAAAATAGGATGAACTGACGATGTGGTAATAAAATGTTTTCCTTCCCTGTTCGTTTTCAAACTGAATTCTCACACACTAGAACAACAATGAATTCTTTAAAATGTAGTCAATTCCAGGATCATCTGTACATTTCTTCTATGGGAAAGACTTCACTCATACCCCCTGAAAGAGATCCAAAGGAAGAACTGTCTTAAGAAATTCAAAACATGAAATATTTGTCTTTTAAAATATGTAATTTAAAGAAAGCTGTTTAACATTAAGGCCAAGTCACTGTCAAAATTCTGAAATGTAACAGCACTTCTGCATTTGCACTTTGGCACACAATGACCTGATAAAGACCAGAAAATTCAAACTGAATGATACCATACCTACCAAGTGTCTTCTTCAGTACAAATTGGGCAGAAAATGAATTTATGTGCGTGTGTGTGTGTGCATGTGCGTGTGTGTAACATAACAAACCATGCACAAAACCAAAGTGACATCAATTTGCGAATGGGATATGCAATTACTTGTGAAAAAAATGTTCTGATTCTACTCCTACTGTTCTCAACCTTTTCTCCTCCTAGTTACCCTTAAGTCTTCTCTGTGTGTATGGCATTTTATGTGATGACAACATGGTTGTAACAAAGATGGGCGGCTCAAGGCGGTACCAAATAGGACCATCTTTGGCGCCAAGGACTCATAGACATTTAGTCTTGCACTGCCAGGTACTAATAGTCTAACTCCACTACCAACAGTAGTAAATATATATATTGAACTAGTTCTGAGTAAACTTGGAAGGAAACTTTGCTTTTTGTAGTGTTTTCGAGGTTTTGTTGACATAATAAACCAACATAATGTAAAGCCAATGGAAAACTACTTTAAATTACACTAGCTATGCACTATTTTGTCTTTTTACTTGGAGTCCACCACTTACATTGGTCTAGCAACAACCCTGGATGACAAATAAAATGCATTTGTTCACATTTTTCTACTTAACATATTTCAGTTTGCCTTGATTTCAAAAACTCAATTTTCAAGGGCACTTTAACAGCTATTAAATTGATAAAAACATTGGCAGCAGTTCTCCTTATACTTTTTCCACACAAAGCCAGTTCAGCATATCATTGCTAAAGAGAAACAGTAACTTACTCCACCATGTGTGCCAAGTCCCAGTTTGTATTTGAAGACACAGGGGGCTCTATCCTCACTCCATCCTTGGTTATCACAACTACCTCATACTGCCAACACAAAAATGCAACAAGATTAATATCATGGAGATGTTTTTCTAGCGCATGTCAGTGGTTCTCAAACAACTGTTTGCAACCTAAGTTCAAACAGACTAGAACTCTTTACAGAGTTGCCAGATATTTTGAAATTCACCCCACTATAAATTATTAACTGTTTCTTCACATATTATGATTGCTGTTACTTTTGTTACATTTCACCAACCCTTCTTTGATTGTTGTGCTATACGTACACATCATCTTTCAACAGAGGAACAGCAATGCAACTGTAACAGCTTGCTTAGTGGAAACCTTTGATACAAGTTTTGATCTCTTACTTTGGTACTAGGTGATACAAGTCAGCCCACACGGTACACAACAGAGTATCTAGACATAATAACTGCTATTGTGCCTCAATGGTAAATAATAAGAATCTGTCAGTAATGTTTCAAGTTCTATATGATAAATTAAGAGTAACATCTTGCAATATCTGCCTAACATAAAAATTTGATTACCTAAAATGGTCAGTCTTACATGTGACAATTTCTGAGACACCCTGAGATGTAAAGAATGGATGTGGGTATGCAATGCCAACAGGATTGCATCTCAACCCCCACCACCACCACACCTCCCACAGAAAATATATGTACAGATCATTAAAATTATGAAAATATTTATTTACAGTCTGTTCACTCTGGAAGAAAGCAAAGGGTATATTTCATGAAAGATAATTACAATGGAATACTTCAAAAGGAATGACTCACTTTGTTGAAAGACCTAGCATCTCTGTAGAAGAGAACTCTCATGCATCGGTCAATAAGGGCTTTTGCATCAGCCTCTGTCATGTTTGGGTTCTTCTCAACAGCATCTCTCATGATTGGCTGAAAACAGGACAAAATAAATTAGGTATGCAACCTTGGGTGAAACTAACTTCAACTTGTGCTTGCAGGAACGTGATGTGTTTCAAACTTGTGAAAAAATAAATCATGATCGCAGATCAGGGCTTGACAATCCCCTGCCCCACAGGTCCAGGGCAAGCAAATAAATCACTTATGCAAAAGCACTGCTCAATATCGTAGCCTACTGGGCAAGAATACAAGCACAGTCTTCTCCAAAAGGGGTTCAAGTGCTATTTAAGGTAGATTCGAACAGGACAAGAAGGTGTATGTGCAAGCTTATATAGAGAACAGCTGGCCCGTCAGGCAAGTAATAGACCCTTTTCCAAATAGCAATCCCGAAGGATTGTGGGATACAGTTTTGGTGTGTGCTTTTTTTGACCACAGTAAAATGCCATTGACAAATATGATGCATACAAAAGATTTATCCAACAATCCTTTGTAATTGTCATTTGGAAAAGGGTCTATGATGTTTGTCAAAGCCTTTTACAGATGCTGACTCCATTTGACAGTTATACTCAGGGAATTCCTTTGGCATTGCTACCAATGATTAGATGGTTAGATGTGGTTTAACATCCCAGTTTCCAACCAATTGGTTCAAGTCGAGACGACCACGGCCTTTTTTCCAGTTTTTCCAATAGCCTCACACTACACATTCTTGCATGACCCAACTCCACTGTCATGACTTAGTTAGTAAAACTCTTTATTTGCAAGACTGGCAATGCACACTACACAACCGACGAGCCCGTTCTGACGCTGGTACCTTATTTGGTCAAATTACTTCAACTTACGACTGTCACAAACTCCAGTCCTGAGGGCAACACAAATTAAAACTAGTCTAAACACACTACACGACTACTAGCGATGCAATGGTCGTATTGGGTTGCGTCACCCATAGTAGTGTAGTGTGCGGCTAGCTTTATGCAGTGATTTCCTTAAAGTCTGAAATATTCAGGGTCAGGAAGCCACTTGGCTTCACCAAATACCATATACCAGGTCCATCATGGGTAAACACCTGCAAAATTCAACTAGTGCTCAGATGGAAATGAGGCAGGGGTGTAGTCATCAAAACAGCTTGCTGCAACTGTAGCTTCAATTGCTTAACTTATATGATACTTTTAAGTTTAAGTTACTTACTAGTGCAATGTATGCCCCAAACCCATTGGCAACAGTTGGAGACTCATATGCGGATCCAATTTTATCTACATATCCAAGGAAACTGTGGAGAAAATGCAACAACAAAATAGTTGAATTCCATTATGGTGACTCTCAATTGACATTCATACAAAGACGTAATATTAGGGGAAATGCAGTCACCCCCACCTCTACCCCTGACTGGTTCTTTGTCACCATGTGACAACATTTTTTTATCTGAATTGTTCAATTCATGAAATTTATGTCTTTGTTTTACTCTATCTTTCATATGCCACATTTATGCTATCCAACACGAAAGTAGAAAGCTACTAGGTAAGGAAAGTAAAGGTTTGAAAAGTTTAGAGGATATTTCAAATCAAGACTGGGATGGCTGCAAATACAAACTGCAAATGTAAGGCCTTTGATAGAGGATAGAATTTTGAGGAAAGTGTAGGGCCCATTCACATTTACAAACTGGTCAGCAGCAAGTATTGTACATGACAGTTTCAACTACAAGCAGCACTTGACATGCATTGGAAATTTTACAGTAGTAACATACTTTGGCACCTTGTAAGCCTGGCAAAACTTACCTTTCACCTTTATAAAAACCACCAACAGCCACAACATTCCATAAAGGATTGAACTTTGATCTTCTGTTGTACATCACCCTTGTAAGCCATGAGAAAAGGGATTTGGGTGTATAGCCGTGTCCATCATCCAAACATTCATCATCAATACTGAAAATGCAAAATAGAAACAACTTGTGATAAACAATGATTCAGACGTCAGAGGGATTTCAATTAAATTCAAGAAAACTATGGTGTACATACAAAATCATACAATTGGGAGGGTTTTGTTTTGGTTTTGTATGTCAAAGTTTGCCTTAACTTACATTTTTTGTTCCAAAACATCATTCAGGAATTGATAGTCAGCATAGTCTCCTGCAAATGCCATTGCTGTAGAACTGTTAACTGCTTTCACTCTTGATATATTTCGGAATCTAGCTAAAGAACCATATGATCCCAACATGTCAGCTGCAAGAACGACACCATCTTGAAACTTCACACCAAGGACAGAGGTTCCTGTTACAGAAGGATATCTGCATGCAAAAACACAGACAAACAAAAAGATGCAATTGAGCAGAGATGGAACAAATGCCGAAAAGGCCGAAAAGGCCATGAAGGCCACAAGGCCACAGCCTTTGTATTTTTGGCAATGGCCTTGGTGCCCTACAAAATTGCACACTTTAAGGCCACTCTGGCCTTTGCATCATTACCAACAAAATAATACCAAACATATACCAGATAACACAAATCTTCTGGTTGGGTGTGGTGCCCTTTGAGATGCATAAATGTGCCCTAAAATCTAATTATGTACATAAGAACTAGGACTAGCACAGGATAGCCTACAGTAGGCCTAGTTCAGGGAACAAAGTGTACATGAGAACTAGGACTACCCTAGGCCTAGTTCTCATGTACACATTGTTTCTTGGACTAGTCCTAGGCTATTCAGGTTCAAAGTTTTTTCCACACGTGTTACTGTGAGAGTAGCATGGTTCTCCATGTCTTGCTGCAGTGATTGTTGTTACATAAGTGCTTGCGAGTGTATGAAAGTAATGGGTCCTACTCATGAATGCCCGGTACTGCCTGTCGGTACAATGAATACCTGACCTGTGTGAATGATTGCCCCTGATGTGTTACTGATTGCCCGACCTGTGAATGATTGCCCAACATGTGAACTTGATTGCCCGATTGGGAAAGGTTCTATTGAGGTGGGTGAATAGGCCTACTATAAGGCCGGACAATGATAACACTAATACGGAACTGAGATCAGCCTAGCCATGTAACTAAGAACTTTGTTGAGAAAAGCTGGAAAGGTAGAAAAAGTTCTATTTCTTCACCAAAACATTATTAAGGAACAATATTTTTGCACAAAAACATGCATGTTGGATATTTTAATTACAACTTAAGTCTGGACGAAAATTCAGTCACTGGGGAAGACTCAGAAGCCCTGAAACTTTTGAACTCTTTTCTCAGGGTACACCACCAGTAATGAGTCAGTATATGGGGGCACAATGAGGACAGTGAATTTCACATGTAAAAGTAATGAATAAGAAAACACAAAAATAAAGTGTCATGAGTGATGAGAATATTCCTTGCCCTGACAAAATTGAGTTGTTAATGGCATAGGAAGACGAAAACTTTTCCACATAATGTTATTAGGTCACTGACACTACAATAACCTTTTCGATTTTGTGAACTTTTTCATCTAACTGAACCATCATTACAAGCTTTTCTTCTGTTGCGTTTTTTGATTTGGGTATTCATTCACAGGTTGGGCAATCAAAATTTAACCCATCACCGGCAATCAGTCACACAGGTTGGGCATTCACTGTACCAATGGGCAATATCAGGCATTCATTAGTAGGACCAATGTAACCACAGAATATGTCACAATTGAACAGCAATCAATTCAGCATCAAATAGTGTGAACATCCTAGTAACAAGATTAAACAGATTATACAGTATAGTATGTATGTATGTCTATAGGCCTATAATGCTCCGAATGCCTGTGTTGTGAACTAACCATTTTTGTCAACTCTACTCTCGATCTAGGCCCCAGGTGTTATAAATTTAGTTTCTTCCCCAAGACTGAAAAATTGGAATAATCTTCCTGCTGCAGGCTTTGATTGATTGTTTAGACGGTCACAAAGACCCCATTCAATATATTACTAATTTTATTAGGGCTTAGGGAAGTTAGGGCACCCCTGATGCATGTGTGGTGTAGTAGGCCTAATGTCCTCTGGATGTGTCACTGTGATCCGAAAGAAGAACTAGGCTAATGCTTTAGTCCTGTTTTGAAGTGACTTATTATACGGAAGGTAGGCCTAACAACACTTTGATAATGATAGAGGCCCTCTATCTATTATAATACACAAAAATGTCAAAAGTGAGGCAGCCTGTTCCTTCCTATGTAGGCTAATGAACTAGCATCTTAGGCTCAACCTAGATGCTAACCGGCAAGATATCATGTAAGCCAACCTCAAACTGAAGTGAATAGACACCTACTAATCCTATTCACTTCAGGCTACTCAGCCTATTCATTTCCCTTCAGTTGTCTATTCATCTCAGTTTGAGGTAGTCTTACATGAAGTATCTCCCAAGATATGGGGCAGAATCCAAAATGGGCTTCATGCAGGCTAAACGGTAGGACATAACATTAGGAGGCATTAACTTTATGCTGAGTCAAGCCATCGTACGAACGTTCGCCACAGAGTAGACAGAAACTCACAATGTTCGTTTAACTGGGTCCTGTTGGTGCGTCGTGTTGCAACCGGGTGGATCATAAAAACAGCCAGGTGTCGGTCCGTACGACCATATTTTTGTGGAAATCCCTGGGATGGGAGCGGCAGCCATTCCAAGTTGATAAGTTAAAGCTGTGAAAGTTATTCGCGTCAGTTTTCATACAACCCGAGCAGAATCATGCATGTTGCTCAATAAGAAGCATACAACAGGATAGTGTTTCCATAAATCAAAACAAAAATCCCAAAATTTTAACCTAAATTTTATTTTTTTCAAAAATTGATAATTATTCCTTAAAAACTTTCCAGATAATGCCTATATATTATTTAAAATTGATTTATCTGGGTAATTATAAATGTATAGAAAAGATACCTTAGAATTTTTGTTTCAGAAAATACTCAAACAACACCAAATAGAAAAAATATGGAAACAGTACCATGAAGGGTCTACATGGAACGCCGATAGTACAAAGGTAGCACTTTTGTTAAAATTAATCGAAACCCACCGTAGTCTCGATTGTAGGGATTGCTTTTACGAAATGCGTAATACTTACGAAGTATAGATTTTACTTTGAACAACACCAGCCTATCGCAATTTAATTGCGCAATTGCAAACAGCTAGCACTTAAAGGGAGAAAGCAGTCGCCCCAAGTTTCTTTTACAAAATCTGTTATACTTACAGGTCTTCTATTTTGCTCACAAGTATCTTTTATGTCTCAGTATATAAAAATATTGAATATTGAAAGTAAACCGAGGAGTTATTCTGCACAAATTAATCAAATAAGTAACAAACATGGGCGTGGATCATGGAAGGACGGGGGACTCGCCCCCCTCACTTGTTTGGAAGGAGGGACATCTCCAATAAGTCCCCAACACACACACACACACACTTTTTCAAAAATGATGAAAAATACAACTGATTATACCTACCTCACTCTGACTACAACATTTTTGGCAATACTTTCTTTCACTACATACACACTCTCTGTGTAATCATAGTTACTCTACTGGCGTAATTACTGTTTTCATAGTTCGTCGAGTATGGGCTTCCAGTGTGTGTGTGTGTGTGTGTGTGTGTGTGTGTGCGTGTGTGTGTGTGTGTGTGGGTGTGTTTGTGTGTGTGTGTGTGTGTGTAAAACTTCCATAATTATTTTGAGATCAATTCACAATGATTCAACAAGTACATTACTTGTACAATAAAATAAATCTTAGTTACAAAAATGGAGAGATTTGATCATAGAACGAGTAACGAATAGGGAATGGATTGTGACATTTCTGTGCACCCCGTACAACTGGTAGCTAAATGATTTCGCCAATCAATATATTCAAGGACATTTTGACAGTATTTACAACTGTTTTTCGATCAGCAAAGTATCTAAGCGCATATTAAAAAATAACGTGGTATTTATTAGGTTGAAACAACGCCAAAAACGATGACTTTTTATGGGATTTTTCATGATCGTATGTTTTGATGATACTTACAGAACATCAGCCAATACCGTCGATTTCTGATTTTCGATATTGAGACATGAAGATGACAGCCTTGACAGAGTCCCAACTTTTTATGTAAAAGGTGTAAATAATGCAACATAGGTCACGGATTGCCACCACTTTTTAAAAACTTTTTGCAACATCATGGTGTTGCATCACATTCAGCACGGGGAAATACCCTGCCGTGCACTTTCTTAAAAACAAAAATACCTGCATATCATAGCTTATTGTCCCTTTTGCCAAACGAAGCAACCGAAATAAATATGTTTTGTGACCAGCCATCTTCAAATCTTAAAGAACATATAAAAAATGCGGTGCTAAGTGTTGCATAACACTGGCGACTGGCTGTGGGCTCCTACCCATATTTATGGGAAAACTAAAAATGTTTACTCCCAGCGGGACTCCCAGTCACTTCTAACAATGACAGTGCTCCATGAAGTTACTTTGTGCAGCAGCTTCCTCCTACTATCAGCAAAAGCAACATATAGCACAATCCGTTGGGCATAAACGTATGGGACCATTTCGATTTGGGGGCACAATGATTTTTGCCCTAATCTCTGAGCCTAAAAGTTTAAGAAACCTTTGCCCGAATTTCTACAGTTCTGCTCAAATTTTGGGAATTTTCAAAATTATAGGGAACACAGTGCTCCTTTCCAGCTTCTCATATGTCTACCCACTTGGTGTGTGCTTTTAGTTGAAAAAAACATAAGAAAACTTTTCTTTTAAAAAGGGTATTTTAAAACTCACCTGTTTAAGCTTAGAGGGCAATATGACGATTCCTGAATGTTTATTGATCAATTCATAATGCACAAGGAGTAGGAAGGGCATTTCTCATTTTCAAGAGGTTCACATTTTACCATTTTCGAAAACTGGGGATCACGTGCCCCAGTCCCCCTCCCCCTGCTCCTATACTCCTGTTTGAAATGATGCAACATTCTCAAGTTAACTCTTTTTATTTGAATTTTTCCTCTGCAATTCTTATAACAGTACTCAACGTAATATCGATTATCAAACACATTAGCTTTTTTGCTCATTTGATCATAAAAAGAGGAATTACAAACAAAATGAAGTACTTAATCAAAAAACCTTAGCCAAGGAAGCCAATATCTCTCCCAAACATCATATTTGCAATAAAAATATACTCCCACAATCTGAAATACTTCACCATATAAAAGTTTGACAACCGTCCACTGAAGGGACAATATTTTGCCCTTTGCAACAGAATATATAATTTTTAACTAGGATAAGAATTAAATTAAAGACCCGAGCAAACTCGAGTTAACTCTTGTTATGCATATTTTGGGGGAAAGATAAAGCTATTCCTTAAGTTTATTGGTAAGACTGAATGGTTTAATAATGGTTACAGCTCCTTTCGTTGTATGTCACTCCTGATACATTGTAAACACAATATTATCCTTAAACTAAATAGCTGCCAGCTGGCCACATCCTGCCCGGGAGCGATTCAGTCCCCCAGGGAAGCAAACGGAGCTTGATAAAAAGAAAAAAATTAAAAAAGCCAAATGCGCCAGCTATATTTTCAATCTCATTGTGTGACTTTTCAACACTTATTACAATATTATACAGGCCTGGTAATTTTTTTCGTGCTTTAACTTTTGTTTGGAATGTTCGTTTCTAAAACATAATATCACAAAATAAAGGATATTATCATGCAACTCGCAAACTGTGGAACTTTGAGTTCCTTTTTACATCAAATACGGAATGTATTTCGAAAATTTCCATGGTACACTGCGCTTCAGAACTGGTGGTACGTGGCGTTTCTCTATGATCGTGCCATTATTAAGATCAACCCCCACCCCAACACACACACACACAAGCACACACACACACCGCTGTTTTAATGTGCGCACTTAATTTGTCATGAGCATATATTAGCCTACCAGCTTTGCATGGCGTGGCCAGACAACTCCCCCGGGCAATCCCTGCCCTGACAATTACTCTCCCCAGTCTCAGACAATTGACACCCCTTATAAACTTTCTTTAACCGGGGTAACCCATTCAGTCCCAAGGGACTGTTCTTCCACGGGGCTCCAGGCTGAGTACAAAGTAAAACAAAATGTATGAAAGTACTAAACATATTGATCAATTGATGTACGAACAAACTATACAGAAGAAAAACAGAATAAAACAATACCGCAAAAGGGTTCGGGAACGTAAATTATGCAGTGACGAATTAAACCGGTAAAACATAAAGAGATACCACAAAGTATGAAGAGTAAAAAATTAAAAGAGGTAAGAAGAGATAATTAGGGAATAAAACGAAATAACAAAACAAAACAAACATTAAACTAAAACAACCCTGTACAAGATCGCTGTAGAAGGTGTAAAATAGTGCATACAAATAAAGAATATATATGTTAAAAAATAATATGAAAGGAGTGTCGTTACAGTAAAAACATCTTGGAGGTAGGCTGCCCTCCGTAATGAAACAGACTAAAATGAATAAAAATGTTGAGCGATATATTCGGTAATTCTCTTAAAAAATGAAGCTCAATCCCAGACAACACACCAGATTGGGCCCCAATTGGGTCCTAATAGGGCTACCGATCGGGCCCAAATTAGGCTGCCCAATTGGGCCCCAACAAGTTTTGTCAGCCAGCCCCAATGTGGACCCAATTGGGCTGACCAACTAGGGCCAGAGTGGGCCATGATCGGGCCCAGATAAGGCTTTCCAAATTTGGCCAGTGTGGGCCCTAATTAGGCCCCAATTGGGCTAACCGATCAAAACCAGTTGGGCCCCCAACTGGGCTAGCCCATCTGGGCTGTATTCGGGCCCAACTGGGCCCCTGCTGGGCTACATGCTGGGCTTATGCTGGGGCAAATCCGTGTTTGTCAGGTGTTTCCAGGTGGGACTCAACTGGGCTAGCCCAGCTGGGCTTGTCGGGCCCCAACTGGGCTACCCCAGCTGAGGTCGGTCCCACTTGGGGGTCCAGCTGGGTTAGCAATGGAAAATGTGAGGTAACTTTCCTTCTACAGTACAAGCCTTAAAAGCTACCGGCATTGCTAATGCCAGCCACTTTCAAAGGTAGTAGGATATTACTGGAATGTTCATATTTGGTTAAATAGTTTGGTTTGGCTATTATATATATTCAGTGACACTTGTTTGTTATTATTAAAGATTAAGAATGCACTTTTCTTCATGACATTTCAATTTCTCCTTCTTTATGTGGTATTGTAAAATTGAGAAACATGATTTTCTGCAAGAATTCACCATTGCCAGCTTCACTTTATTTCAATTAGACCTGCATTAAGTGATAAACACAAATTTTCTTTGAAAAATTTGGAATGCTCCATTAAGATGAAAGGTATATAAACCTGGTGTTCCAATAATATCACATTATTTTAAACAGATGCTTTTCTCAAATTGTCTTTGCCAAAAATTCCCACATGTTTAGCAAAGAAAAAAAAAAGATTTATGATAAAATTCCTAGGGCATACATTTTCTGAAGCAAAAAGACTTAATCACCTTAATGAAATTATATTTTGAAAATTTTCCTAATTGGGCCCATCTGGGCCCCAGCTAGGCCCCAGCTGGGCCAAACATATTGGGCTAGCCCAGCTTTAGCCAGGCTAGAGCCCATTAAAACAAAATAAACTTCGAAGATTAACTTAATTTTAAATACGCATGCCTACCTTTAACCTAAAAGCGCCAATGCTACAAAAAGTTAACAATAGGAACTTTAGAAGAGTGAAATACCATTCATACATGAATGTGTTTCCCCAGCTGGGCCCCAACCGGTTCCTGTTTGGGCTCCTCTGGTTTGGGAAACCCATCAATATGAGTTTAAACACTTTTTTTTATTTGAGCCCAATTGGGCCCCGATGAGGGCCCTAAACTCAAGCCCACCTAAGCCCAAGAAAAAAAATGTATTTATTCCTTTTGTTTAAAAGCTAATAAACTTCATAAAAAAAGAAACAATTTTTATTTCAATACAATGTTTCACGACTGAATTTAAACACCTTTTTTTTATTTGAGCCCAGCTGGGCCCCGATGAGGGCCCTAAACTCAAGTCCAACTAAGCCCAAGAAAAAAAATGTATTTATTCCTTTTGTTTAAAAGCTAACTAACTTCATAAAATAAAAAAGAAACAAGTTTCATTTCAATACAATGTTTCACAACTGAATTTAAACCCTATTATTTATGTGAGCCCAATTGGGCCCCGATGAGGGCCCTAATAAAAGCCCACCGTTAACCCAAGCCCACTTAAGCCCAAGCAGCCCAGGTAAAACCCAGTTGGGCCCCAATTGGGCTTGTTTGCTGGGATGTCTCAGGTGAATATAATTGAATTTGATGTATGCTGCTGAACCCTGAATAACGTTGTTGTAACACAGTGACGAAAAACACGCTAATGACGGATCCAGCAAACCTTGACGGTTTGCCACCGGACAATTCCACCCAGGAGCATTACCCCTAATTAGACAATTTCTCCACCAAAAAATTGAAATTCTAAGTAAGTGTGAATTGTCCGAGGAATATTGTCCGTGGTGGGAAGTGTCCGCGGGCCGGACGAATTACCGCAAGAGATTTGTTCGAGCATGGAGTTCGTGGTTGCTCAGGCTCCACGTGGACCCTGGAGTTTGATCATTATGCTTGACATACTTTGTCAACTTTTGTGACATTTGCATTCATCCATTTACTGGGCATCCCCAATATATGCCATTTCAAGATTGTGAAATGCTTCATTCTTATTCCTGCAATTTTTAAAAACCCGACAGTTAGCTTTCAGGGCTTCGCCGCCTGTTCTTCCAACGGAACGTAAGTTGCCCCTTGATGACTTATTGTACTCAGGTGAGCTCTGGAGTCGTTCTTCCGAGACTCTCTTTGTGTAATTTCAAGATGAGATGCAGCCCCACAAAATCCTGTCTAATTGCATGCATGTGGCTACGAGATCTTCCTGATAAGAAACGTGGATTGCGGAAAAAGAAGAACGCCTTGCCTAGGTCAATTGTCACACACTTTGTGTTGGTAGCGACTGCCTTAAGGCCTGTATACATGAGCAGCATTTGTAAAACATTCCCAAAACACTACCAAAACACTTTACTTGGAACAAACCCAAAACACCCTTGTTTTCGGTTTGTTCCAGTGTAGAAAGTGTATACAACATGTTTTGAAAATGTTGTGGAAGAAATGCCCTGTCAATTCTTTTCAAAACATTTTCAAAATGTTTTCAAATCGTTGCTAACCTGTCTACACTAGGTTTGTTGCAAGTAAAGAGGTTTTGAGAATGTTTTAAAATTGTTGCTCGTGTATACAGGCCTTTAGTTTGCCATCATTCCTCCGTTTGTTGAAAGGGCGTGCTTTAACTTTCTGCTTCTTAAACTACAAACTTGCACAAGTAGAAACGGCTGGTTCACTAGAACTACGCTCGTTGCTAAGAAGCCAAAAGAACACGAACCGATCCTATAAAAATGAAAGATTTAAGGTTTTATTTACACAGCAGAAGTTCTCTTTAAGGTAAACTTAAGGTTTGCAATATTCGAGTTCTGTAGTAAACCTTTTTCTTTGTTTGTCGTTAATCGAGATATTTGTAAACGTAACAATCTTTAAAATTAAATACTAGGCTAAATATTCTGAGGATAGTACTGTAGGGAACGGGGTATTAGCTTAGGCTAGGCCTAACGTTAACGTTAGACTTCATTTGGGCTGTGCATCCAATGTGCGAGGCCTAACGTCACAGGTGTTAGGCTTAAATGCAAACCGGCAGGATCAGGGACACGATCCGATTTATCATCCGACAAGAAGTAAACAATGCAGTCCTACTAATTACAGCCCGGCTCACCCGGCTAGGAAGGCGCTACCAAAACTTAGCCCGGCTATCCACGTACACGTGTACAAATCAACCACTGTAGCCTAGTAACGTAAATTACATGCGACTAAGGAGAGAAGGTCACCCTATTGTTAAAACGGGGTTTTTCAGGGGTTCCACCTGGGGGTTCGATTTTGCCTGGGGTTCGGTTAGGGATAAGGTTAGGGTTAAGTCAGTTTAGGGGTTAGGTTAGGGTTAAGTGTCCTCTAAAATAAGCAATCTCCGAATCACAAATAACAAGGATATCATACGAATGAGTACTATTTAACCGTATTTTGGGGTTTAGGGATGACGTTCTCTCCCTAGACTCATGTACGTAAATCACACGTAGGCCTAGGCCTAGTCCGCAGTCTGCTGACCTAGTATTTGGGAAGCTTTGGGGCTTCCCATACTAGGTCAGCAATATACCCATTGTCAAAATTGGGCTACCGCACCTTCAAAAATTTTGAATGGTCTCGAACTTTCTCAAATTCACGTATACTCCTTAGTAATTGACCTCTAGGCCTACGGGCCCTTTAGGCCTAGGCCTATATGTTTAAGACCCTTCATTCTAAGATTATTTGCACATAGTGTCCAAAATGAGACCAAAAATTTTGATTTACACAAACGATCCTGTTTTGTTTTTAATCATTCTATGAAACTGCTAAATCGTGTGACTAGGACGTTCACACTATTGTACTAGGCCCTATGCTAAATAGCACGCATTGCTGTTCCACATTGTAACATAGTCCATAGCTATGGTTACGTTGATACACGCACATACGCGTATGTAGTAACAATCATTGCAGAAACACACGCAGACAATGTTACTCTCACAGTAATATGCGGTCAAAAGTTTGTGTTGCAATAGCCTAGGCCTAGTTCAGGGAACAAAGTGTACGTGAGAACTAGGCTTTAGTACCCTAGCAGGGTAGTCAAAAGTAGCCGGTCACCGGCGGTAAATCGCCGCCTACAGCCTCATTTGCCGCCGCCTACTCTTCACTCGATGTCAAAAAAATTAGTTGCAACCTTCCACTTTTTCTTTTTTTTTTAAATACAATCTGCACATGAATTGATCACATACTTTACTATATCATCGGTTCTAAAATTGCCGACCCCCAAAAGGGACATCAGTTACAATCCCGTAAAAGAATTGATGATCGGAGATCGCGCACGTGTAACAGAACTTCCCGCACCGTCACTGCCGAAATGCGGGCTGCAGAATAGCACGCATATGCAACTTTGATACTTCAAAGAGTTGGCCGACTGTACACATTACACCGAGCAGCTGCCTTCAACATGCAGACTACATATGCGTATTTGTACGTACTGCAGTGCTAATGTCGCACTGAGAGATATTTAATCCCCGCGAAAGGTACATTGACTACATTCTAATGTTAAATCAGTTCATCGTTCATTCTGCATGCTCACATTGTCATTACAAGAAAGATCGGCCACGTAGGCAATCCTTGATTATCACATACACAGTATGCCGGGCTCGTTAAGAGACGAACTTTCAATTAAAATTTTAACTGTTCGTATCATTTTGAAATAGTTTGCAAAGATGATTTAAACCATCGTTACTCCTTCAGCCATAGTTAATAGCATGTGTGATCATGTACACGGATTTTTTGACTCCCCAAATGAGGATATTTCAGTCCCAAAATTAACGGTTCGATCGCACATTTGAACTACTGCTCTCTGCATATATTTAGTACACAGCATCACTCATTCCAAGAGCAAGACCGTTCCTTGGAACTATCGAAAAGAAAAAGCCCTAAGTGGTCAAGAACGGCAAAAGGATTCATATCACATGTATAAAAGACTCTCAAATAACAATCAGTAACATATTCGCACGATTTACTTCGAGAGGTTTTCCTTGCGGGGCATTTTTCCACAGAGTAGCACTGCACTTTTGCCATTGCCTAATGTGTTATATGCAGGTATAGGCCTACTTTACGAACTTTACCTATAGCCTTATTTCTGAAGTAGTGATTTTCATGAATTCAGACAGGTGCACAGGAGAACAGTGCCCACTGTTTCTGATGTTTTTGTTTTTCACGTGTTACTTAGTGTTTTATTTGTTCTCTTATGTATTGTTAAGCAGAGTTTGCTTGTCAGAAGTTGATACAATTAAAGTAAACACTTAGGAGCTTTTTTACATTAGCCTCAATCATAGATGTGTACATAGTTAGGGGAAAAGGGGCAAATTCAACCTATTATTTTCAGCATATCAATGCCTTCAAACAGGCGTTCACACTAGCACAATGTAGGTTTAGTATGGAATGTATGTTTCTGGTTTATTGAAGTGGGTGGGATATCATAGGAAGGTACAGAATAAATTTTTCTCCCTAAGACCCTGCCCAACCTTTCAGAATACACAAATGCCTTGTATTGGGTTTTAAGCCACAGGGGTTGGGTACTAGTAGCCTACCTGGACCTAGCATTGGCTGTGATATTTATGTTCAATAGAAGGGGAGGGGATCCAATAGGAATGCACAGAATCGGTAAATTTCTGTACCAAAATTCTGAAATGCAGGTGCCTGAGAAAAATGCCTGGAAGTGGGTTAATTTACATTCATTGGTACCTTTTCTTAAGGGGATGTATCCTGCCCTACCCATGCATCAGGTCAGGGACTACTTGTTCTTTTACTGTATCACTGTGGAGAGTTGTTCATAGAAAATCGACTAAACAGGGAATTTTAAACCCAGGGGGAGGAGTAACTAAACTGAAAGATGGAGGAGAACAGCATTTTTTTAGCTGGAAGTGTATGTCGACAACACCAGCAATAATATTTAAAATATTCCTCTAGAAACAGTCTTTTAGGGGCTTATAAAACACTAAAACCTAGGAGCTTCCGGGGGCTTTGCCCCCTGGGCCCCCACCGGAGTGTTTCCCCTGGGCCCCACTAGGGGCTTTAAGACAGGCCCTGGACCCCACCCGTATGGGCTTCCCGCTTCGCGCTCACCGGGCACGCTACACGTGCACAAGGTAGTGCTTCCAGGTACGCTGCCTACTTGAGCCTGTGTAGCCTGCTACTCAGAAAAACTTTGACTACCCTGCCCTAGGCTAGCCTATAGCCTAGTAGCCTAACTTAGCCTAATATTAAACAAATTTCCCCCCCCAAAAAAAAGCCAATTACTGTATATAGGCCTAGGCTATGTTGTCAGACATGGGGGGGGGGGAAAACTTTCAATTGGTCAGATCAGCAGGCCCATAGCTGGGGGTAACCACTGAGGGGTCACATCAAAGTAGGGTTTTCGCTGACCTGGGGGAGGGGATGTCCCTCCCCTTTGAAAAGTTTTTTGTCTTTTTCAAGGAGCCTTGATGCAAAATGGTGCGAGATTTTCGACTTTTGACAGAAGTAGTCTTGAAGGTTTAGTTATTTTCTTCTTCAAGTTTTTTTTTCAAGTTTTTGATTTTCCAGGGGGGCAAGTGTCCCCTTGCCCTAACCTCGTATGCCCATGTTGTCAGAGGCTGAGCTAATGAAATTACGGTATGATCACGGATGTGCCCACTCTAGTTATTTTCACATACAGGATTCCGTCTGCCGGAAAAGAAAAGTGGTCGAGTGGGCGCCGAATAATCCCCTCCATTTTCAAAAATTAGGAAACATGCTCCTGTCCCTCAACTGTTGATGCACATTCCAGCTGAGTCAGTCACACTCCAGCAGGCCTATGGGCCCCGTGGTCAACTTTGCATTAACTTTGCCAAAACACTGAACATGATCTTTGAAAATTATGATTGATAAAAGTTAATATTGTCAATGCAGACTCAGTGACTCATTCTATGGCCTAATTACTTTTGTTCAAAAAATATAAATAAAATCATAATTTTGCCTTCAAAAATAATACAACATTGAAAAGGTACTTTTCGGCCACCAAGTTCTTTAGGCAGTCAAGGTTATTGTACATCATTACGTACATTTACGATGCTTCTATAATGTACACTCATATATAGCCGGGCTAAGTTTAGGTAGCACCAGGCGAGCCGGGCTAAAATTAGTAGGACCCCTAAACAATGTTTCAAATGGGGCCAAGCCTACAGCATTCTGATATCAACAGATATTCTTAGTGCTGTAGGCATAGCCTAGGCCAGACATGTCTAAATGCGGCACCAAGAGCCGCGTGCGGCACCTAGCCTAGGCCTAACGTTAGGCTAAAAATATTTTGGTGGCACCTTGATGGAAATAGGCCAAGCAAGTGCCGCTTGCAGCACTATTCCAACTCAAGGCTAAATTGTACGCTGCTGCACCCAATATTTGCCGTCCATAAACGTTCTTACCAGGCAGTTCTACTTTCCTGAACTTAGACTGGCAACTTCCACAGGCTGAGCAATCCACAGTTGACGTTAGTCCTCAACAAAGGCACATGTATAGCTAGTCGCTGATAGCTCCCTATATACACGGTCCTTACACCGACCCATTGAAAACCCGGGGTCTTCGACCAGCACAGTGCTGGTCAAAATTGATTTTCTTCATATAGCAAAGCTAGGACCTAAAGTCCAAATTTACTAGCTACCATTCCTTTTCCTTTCTAGATCTTACACTTATATTGCAGTTGTTTTTTATCACTTTAAACCTCTGAAAAGTTTCAAAAATTTGTAATAGAAACATCAACTTTGCCACTTCGTAAAAATTTACTGTAGCGTTGGAAATTGTTGTTGACATCAGAATACCGTGTGCTTAACATTGTGACCTCATGCACAACATTTTGATTACTGTATATCCTATACATACACATGGCAACTGCCTCTGCAAATGTTCTCTACTGACATAACAGTGTAGCAAAAAAGTTGCTGATTTCATTCACATTTTTGGCACTTTCCAAAAATTCCCAGTGATCAAAAATAGCTGCATTATGCCTGTAAGATATGGAGAAGAAAAGTCCTGGTAGTAAATTAGGATTTTCCTTTCAAAACTTGCAGTGAGAAGAAAGACAATTCCTTCCATTACACAGACGGCCGATCCCCCCACTATTTTCATACTGTAGGTCAGTGTAAGGACTGTGTGTAGTGAGCTGTAAGCGAACGACCACAGTCCTTTACTGAGGACTAAGTTTGTGTGTACCCTGTTGATATATAACAGTATGACTATACTAGCCGTGGTCAAGACATGGTTACAACATTACGTTCTGTTCTTCAGCATATCTGTTGATGATAATGAACACAGATAAACAGAACATGTGTCCCATTCGTGATGCAATTCTTTCTGTTGCAGAAAATTGAAAGACTGTAGGCCTATGTCTTGAATGCCCAAATTCAAGTTGACCTGTAGGGACCTAACCAAGCTGTGCATTGTATTTCTTGTCACACG
This sequence comes from Holothuria leucospilota, assembly GCA_029531755.1. Lineage (NCBI taxonomy): Eukaryota > Metazoa > Echinodermata > Holothuroidea > Aspidochirotida > Holothuriidae > Holothuria > Holothuria leucospilota. Next base: position 29,011,462 of record CM055969.1, on the reverse strand, counting down.
ATAATGATTATCACATTAAATGCGGTGATGGAAACTTGAAATCTTGCATTCATTTAATCAGTTTTCTTCTCCTCTCTATGGCAAGAAAATCTAAACACTATTTGATACTGCCACATTGAGGAGTTTTTCAACACCTTGTCCATCTTGAACATTTAGGCTACTTCACTTAATACAAACTCTTAAACCAACGACAAAAATGTGGGTATATTGTAGAAAAACCATCCTGCATGCCTTGTGAGTTTCCTGTAAGTAAAAACGCAGCACGGATTCAAAGGGGGGCGTGCAACAGACGTGCGCCCCTATTGGCATCGTGTGTGAAAAAAGTGGAGGCAAAAAAAAAATACTTCAAAATGTGTAAAATGTGTCAAATATAAGTACACCATTTTGCATCTCAGCTCTCTTTCAAAAGCAAAAATTTTCCAAAAAAAATGCTTCAAAATTGTATCAAATATAGGCCTAGCACCATTTTGCATCTCAGCTCTCTAGTGGTAGAGCATCCACCTCTGACACGGAAGGCCCAGGTTCGATTCCCAGGTCCAGTCATACCAAAGACTCTAAAAATGGAACCTATTGCTGTTGTGCGAGATGCTCCGCATAAGCAATGGAGAAAGGAAAACAAGCCAGTGCCCCACAACTGGAAAAAGACCATGGACGCCGCTAGATTAAACCAGAAGGTTATAAGTTGAGGTGTAAAACCCTATCTAACTAACTAACTCAGCTCTCTTCCTAAAGCAAAAATTTTCCAAAGGGAGAGGGAACTAGTCCCTCCCCCAGGACAGCAATCAATCAAACCTTAAGCCCCTTCTATTGAAAATTCCTGGATACGCCTCTGCGTAGTATTTACATTTATTTCTTAGCCTATGTCTTGTGAGTTTTCTGTAAAATAAAGTATTTTAGTTTCATTTCTATCCTTCTTGGTTCTTATTTTATATCACTGGAGAATAATTAAAACTATGTATGAGCAATTTTTGTTTACGGTTGTCGACTGGTGAACAAATGGGCTGTATTACCACAAAAACAACCTGCTGAAGTACACATGCAACATCATCAAATACTCTATCTAGAATCCCTTTTCTTGGTTGGCACCTAAGTAAGAAAGCCGCAAAAGAGTGGCACAGGGAGAAAGTATGGCAATTGCACACCCCAGATTTTTCTTCTAAATTTTTATTGCACAGTTGAAAATTCACATTGCACACCTGTTTTTTTTTAAGCTGACGGCGATTGCCTCGTATAACCCTAGGTAGGCCTAGGCTATATGTTATATTGACTTGGCCTATTGGCCGCCTACGTACTATGACTCGAGAGAGTGACCATTAACTTTCAATTTTCAGTCAGTTAATTGTGATAGGCGCTTGTGGTATGTTAAGGAGGCCTTCAAGGGTTTTGTTTAAATTTTTCTCAAGTATTTATTTCACACTTGACTTTTCGTGTGCACACTTGAAGTGTGCATTTGACACCTTGTTGCACACTGCACACTTCAATTTTTTTCGTGCGCACCCGAGATCTCGGCAAAAAGTGCCATACTTTCCAATCTGGGGGGACTGAAATTTTGGACAAGTATGTAGGCACAGGCATTCGGAGCATTATAGTATACACATATAATACACTATATATATATATATATATATATATATATATATATATATATATATATATATATATATATATATATATATATATATATACACTACAAGGTAGGTCAGTTCCTCTTGATGACTTTGCGGCAGTTGCTTTACCTGCATAGCTATCCATGTGGTCCCAACGCACCTAATTGCTGTGACGTGCGTTGAGACCGCATAGATAGCTATGCCGGTAAATGCAACTGCTGCGAAGTCATTAATACGAATTGACCTATCTTGTAGTATATGTATAGTGTTACAAGACGACCCGTCAGGAACACCGGATTGAATCCATCGACGAGCGAATGGAAAGTTCCAGAGAATTCAACGTCAACGCAGCCTTTCTAGAACTGTCTAGAAGTGAGAACTGTTTACGTTATGTCCCAATTACAACTACTGTGTGTTCTAGAAGTTTCTATTAAGGAACGTTCTCGTAATTGCTGGACTGTGTACACTAGAAGTTTCTGTTAAATTCTGGAGAGTTCTCGAATAAAAGCCTAGCATATAAAAGGCAGTTCAACAACTGTTGTCGATGAGAGATACCCTAATACTTCATCGAGAGACATCAACGAGACCAGACTATCATACTGCTGAGATATCATAAGCCAGCCACTGACACTGAACACTTCTGATAAATTGCCTTGCGCCGTTTCTACGCTGTGTATTGAGAGTGTTATCATCCATCATCGCTAGCCTTGTCATTATTCGCTCGTGGAACCAGTTCCTACGCTACAGCACGCTGCAGGTCTACTACTGTACCATCGTCAACGTGCATGCACTACCACTACCAGCCCTTGGACCAGACCAGAAATATTAATTAAAGGATTGTAAGTCTAATTAATTATTGTAAATTTAAGTGAGATAAGGAGATTGTAAATAATCATTAAGTTGTTGAATTTTAATCTCGTTCTTCTGTGATCTTTCGCTGTTATTGGTTTGACTTGCGACCACAAGCCGTAACAGAATTGGTGTCCTAACATCCGGGAACGAAAAGTACTAGAAAATTCGAGAAATTCTGTTGTAAAACGTAAACAACTTCAAAATGCCATTCAACTTAGATAAATTCGTGACTAGTCCCTCAGTCGAGGAACTAGATTCATTAAAGAAGTCTGAGATTGTAAAGGTCGCAAAACTTTATGGCATTGAATTTCAGCCTTTAATGCGGAAAGACGAGATTAAAAGATATGTTCTAGAATATCTTGTGGATGAAGGTGTCCTGCCTAGTACAGTATTGGAAACAGCTATCACTGTGCCAACTGACAACACATTTGAATTGAAAAGGCTTGAATTAGAAATGAATAAGGAGATTAGATTAAAAGAAATGGTAAGAGAAATGCAAAAGGAAAAAGAGGAAAGAGAAATGCAAATGCAAAGGGAAAAAGAGGAAAGAGAAGAAAGAGAAAGAAGGGAGGAAAAGGCAAGAGAACATGAATTTAGGTTGAAGCAACTAGAGTTAGGGGTCATAAAAGGCTCAGACCCTAAAATAGGCTTGGATACTGGGGGATTCGATGTTTCTAAGCACGTAAAATTTGTCCCCAAATTTCAGGAGGATAATGTGGAGAAATTCTTTAATCATTTCGAAAAGCTGGGTGAGCAACTAAAGTGGCCAAGAGATAAATGGTCCATACTCATCCAGAGTAATTTCACAGGCAAGGCTCAAGAAGTGCATTCCGCTCTGTCAATAGAGGACAGCATGGATTATGATAAGGTTAAAAAGGCCATATTACAAGCCTATGAATTGGTGCCTGAAGCTTATCGCCAAAAATTTAGAAAGTATCGTAAGGCGGATACACAAACATACGTAGAGTTTGCTTATCAAAAAGAAAGGCATTTCGACAGATGGTGTGCTTCCAAAAAGGTCTCCACATTTGACACTTTAAGACAACTGATGCTGGTCGAGGAATTCAAACGGTGTGTGAATGATGACATTAAGACTCACCTTGAGGAAAATAAGGCTGACAAATTAAAGGAAGTGGCAAATTTGGCTGATCAGTATGCACTTACCCATAAATTCAGTAAAGTGGGTCAGACTCAAAACAAGGGTCAGTTTAGTAAGCCAAATAAAAAATATGGCAATAGTAGTGGCACAACAGGTAACAGTGGATCTCAGTCTGTTCTATCTCTCCAACAAATTCTGGTAAAAAACAACCGGATTCAAGTCGTCAAAAGAACGACCAGGTCAGCCCAAACAAAGCTGCCTTTAAAGACATAAGCTGTGGTTTCTGTCACAAAAAGGGCCACACAATGGCAAATTGCTTCACATTGGCAAAATTAAAGGAGACTGAAACAGCCTCCAATGCCTTAGCCAATGCAGAGAATTCTTCTGAGGTAGTCGTGACTTTACGGCCTAATTCTAAAGACCAAATTAAGGAAGAATACCTTCCATTCGTGTCTGAGGGGTTTATTTCCCTAGATGGGAATTCAGCTCATCCACCCGTCAAAATTAAAATTTTGCGTGATACAGGCGCAACTCAGTCGTTGCTTCTTGATGGAGTTTTGCCATTATCGGACTCTACTTCCACAGGGGCAAATGTACTAATTCAGGGGGTTGAGTGTGGATTTATTTCTGTCCCTCTCCACAAAATTAATTTGAAGTCGGATTTAGTTTCTGGGTCGGTCATAGTAGGGGTCAAACCTACTCTACCTGTAAAGGGGGTATCTCTGTTGCTAGGCAATGACCTAGCTGGTGGAAAGGTAGTAGCCAATGCAATTTTGACAGATAAACCATGTGATTATAACAACACAGAGCAATTAGAAAAGGAATTTCCAAATTTATTCCCTGCCTGTGCTGTCACTAGAGCTATGTCACAAAAGCTCGCCGTGGATGATAATCTTAAACATCCACCCTCCAAAAGTGAGGATACAGTTCCCAGAAGTGGAACAAGTAGGGAATCATGTAAGGATGATAATCTTAAACATCCACTCTCTAAAAATGAGGGTATGATTTCTGAAAATAAGGATGATAAACTTAATCATCCGCCCTCTAAAATTGAGGAATTAGTTCCTAAAAATGGAACAACACTCCCAAAAGAGGAGTCAGAGTCTGAAAAAGATTCTGGTAAAAATATTCACGAAAGTGAAGATTCTTGGTATGATCTCAGCCAATCTTTTATGACTAATCTTAATGATAATCAGGATTGTGAGTCTCCTGGCCCCACACATAGTGAGGGGGTAGAACAGGAAAAATCAAAAATGTCTGACACACTCCACAGAGACCAGTTGTCAGTTCAACAACAGCATGATGAAGAGCTTCAGCCATTAATAGCTGGTGCACTCACTGAGGATGAATCGAAAGACGTCCCAGTCTGCTTTTATTTGAAAAACAATATTTTGATGCGTAAATGGCGACCACCTGATGCACTATTAGATGAAGAGTGGAGAATTTACCATCAAATTGTGGTACCTAGGACCTATAGAAGGGAAATACTGAGTATTGCTCATGAAATGCCATTTGCAGGGCACCTAGGAGTCAATAAGACTTACCACAGAATTCTAAATCACTTTTATTGGCCAAAACTTAAAAGTGATGTGGCCAAATTTTGTAAGACCTGTCACTCATGTCAAATGGTTGGGAAGCCGAATCAGAATATTCCGGCTGCACCCTTAAAGCCAATTCCTGCTTTTGAAGAGCCGTTTAGTAGAGTCATCATTGATTGTGTAGGCCCCCTACCTAAGAGTAGGGCAGGACATCAGTATATATTAACCATTATGTGTGCTTCTACAAGGTTTCCAGAGGCAATACCTCTGAGGAATATTAAGGCTCGGACAGTCTTACAAGCTTTACTTAAATTTTTCACATTGTTTGGGTTGCCAAAAGAGATCCAATCAGATCAAGGGTCTAATTTTATGTCAACTGTATTCCAGCAGATGTTGTATGAGTTAGGCATAGACCAAATTAAGTCTTCGGCTTATCATCCGGAAAGCCAAGGGGCTTTAGAAAGGTTTCACCAAACATTGAAGAATATGTTAAAGACATATTGTCATGATAATGAGAGAGATTGGGATGAAGGCATTCCATTTGTAATGTTTGCTGCCAGGGAATCTATACAAGAGTCACTTGGGTTCAGTCCATTTGAACTTGTCTTTGGACACACAGTTCGTGGACCATTGAAATTGTTAAAGGAGAAGTGGTTATCAGATCCAGGTGAAGACATACATCTACTTGATTATGTATCCCGCTTTAAAGATCGTCTTCATGGAGCATGTGAACTTGCTCAGGAAAATCTGAGACACTCTCAGAAGAAAATGAAAGCGTGGTATGACAAGACCACTGTGAAAAGAGAGTTTAAACCTGGTGATAAGGTGCTAGTGTTTTTACATGTTTCTGGTCAGCCACTTCAAGCTCGCTTTCAAGGACCTTATGTCATTGAGAGAAAGGTCAGTGACACAGATTACGTCATTTTGACACCTGACAAGCGTAAATCTAAAAGAGTATGTCATATTAATATGATGAAGAAATATTATGAAAGAGAAGATTGTGACATTTCTAAGGATGAAAGTATACATGATGTAAATAGCAACACTAATGATACAGGTGATCAAGTGTGTATTATCAATACTGATCATGAACTCAGTAATGATGAAATCAAGGCTAATAATGTTCCTGACATGTGTATTAAGTTACAAAATTCTGATGTGTTGAAAAATCTTGACCAGAAATTAAGTCACCTGGATCACAAAGAAAAGTCAGAAATGAAATCATTAATCTATGAATATGTATGCTTGTTCTCAGATGATCCTACTAGGACAAGTTTGATTGAACATGATGTTGATGTGGGAGATGCCACACCAATCAAGCAGCATCCTTACCGAGTTAACCCTCGAAAACGACAACATCTCAGGGATGAGGTTCGGTATATGTTGGACCATGACATTATAGAACCTAGTAATAGTGAATGGTCTTCCCCTTGTATATTGGTCCCCAAGCCAGACGGTGGGTACAGATTTTGTACTGATTACCGAAAGGTAATCAGATTCCTATCCGATACCCCGTATCGATGATTGTATCGATAGGATTGGGAAAGCTACGTATGTATCAAAGTTTGACTTACTAAAGGGGTACTGGGAGATACCACTCACTGAGAGGGCTCGGAAAATCTCGGCATTCGTGACGCCAGATGGGTTATTTCAGTATAAGGTTATGCCGTTTGGTATGAAAAACTCACCGATGACGTTTCAGCGCTTAGTAAATAATCTTACGTCAAATTTAGAAAATTGTGAAGTATATGTTGATGACCTTATTGTGTACAGCAACTCGTGGGATGACCATGTACAACATGTTAAGGCATTATTTGACAAGCTTGCCAAAGCTAATTTGACTGTCAATTTGGTCAAAAGTGAGATTGCTTGTGCCCATGTGGTGTACTTAGGGCATGTGGTTGGTCAGGGTAAAGTTAGACCAATAAAGGCCAAAGTTGAGGGCATTGACAAATTCCCTGCCCCAACTGATAAAAGGCAGCTCATGCGCTTCCTAGGCATGGCTGGTTACTACAGACGTTTTTGTCCGAATTTCTCTGACATTGCTGCACCATTAACAAAATTGTTAAAGAAAAATGAAAAGTTTGATTGGACAGATGATTGCCAAGCAGCATTTGAATTATTGAAAAAGGCACTAATGAGTTCACCAGTGTTGATTGCTCCAGATTTTGAGAAGCAATTTAAGTTGGCAGTAGATGCCAGTGACAATGGCATAGGAGCAGTTTTGCTTCAAGCTGATGAGCATGGTGTTGATCACCCTGTTTGTTATTATTCTAAGAAATTTGACAAACACCAGAAAAATTATTCAACAATTGAAAAAGAGACTTTAGCTTTGATACTTGGTCTTCAACACTTTGATGTTTATTTGGGAACTACTAGTTTCCCTATCACTGTATGCACTGATCATAACCCTTTGACATTTTTATCTAAGATGAAGAACAAAAATCAAAGATTGATGAGGTGGAGTTTATTTCTGCAATCGTATAATGTAGATATTAAGCACATTAAAGGGAAAGACAATGTTGTACCAGACTCTTTGTCAAGAATTTGATCTGATGCAGTATGTTGAAAATCTCACTGTAAGTTTTGAAATTTTGTGTTAACTATGGCACAATGTGTATTGATGATGTTACTGTATTCATGTATCATCACCTAGCAAGACAAGTTGTATGTTATGATTATACCTTCCATTGAATATTGGACTACATAATATACATACTGTAGTTATTACTGTAAAGTTATACATTGTAAATATTGTAACTTAAGTTTTGTCCGAGACGTCCAAAACTTTTTCAAGGGGGGGAGTGTTACAAGACGACCCGTCAGGAACACCGGATTGAATCCATCGACGAGCGAATGGAAAGTTCCAGAGAATTCAACGTCAACGCAGCCTTTCTAGAACTGTCTAGAAGTGAGAACTGTTTACGTTATGTCCCAATTACAACTACTGTGTGTTCTAGAAGTTTCTATTAAGGAACGTTCTCGTAATTGCTGGACTGTGTACACTAGAAGTTTCTGTTAAATTCTGGAGAGTTCTCGAATAAAAGCCTAGCATATAAAAGGCAGTTCAACAACTGTTGTCGATGAGAGATACCCTAATACTTCATCGAGAGACATCAACGAGACCAGACTATCATACTGCTGAGATATCATAAGCCAGCCACTGACACTGAACACTTCTGATAAATTGCCTTGCACCGTTTCTACGCTGTGTATTGAGAGTGTTATCATCCATCATCGCTAGCCTTGTCATTATTCGCTCGTGGAACCAGTTCCTACGCTACAGCACGCTGCAGGTCTACTACTGTACCATCGTCAACGTGCATGCACTACCACTACCAGCCCTTGGACCAGACCAGAAATATTAATTAAAGGATTGTAAGTCTAATTAATTATTGTAAATTTAAGTGAGATAAGGAGATTGTAAATAATCATTAAGTTGTTGAATTTTAATCTCGTTCTTCTGTGATCTTTCGCTGTTATTGGTTTGACTTGCGACCACAAGCCGTAACAATAGTGTATTGTATATATATATATATATATATATATTGACCTGCTCATTCAGCCCCTGGTCCCATCCCTCCCCTCCTACGTTCAGGACACCACGGACTTTATCCGCAAAATTGGTGAGATACAAAATCTCCCACAGGACACAATTCTGGTCACTCTTGACGTGTCCTCTTTATATACAAATATACCAAACGAAGAAGGCATCTCCGCTTGTAAAACCGCCTTCAGACCCATCCAAGGCAAAACGCCCACCAAGAAAGACTTAGGCGAGCTGATGCGCCTTATTCTGACAAACAACAATCTCGTCTTTGGCGACCAGCACTACCTCCAAATTCATGGTACTGCCATGGGAACCAAGATGGCTCCTTCATTCGCAAATTTATTTATGGGCAACCTCGAGAAGGAATTCTTATCTCGACAAATTTTAAAACCACAAATTTGGTTACGTTTTATCGACGATATCTTCATGATCTGGCCCCACGGTGAAGATAGCCTCAAAATTTTTGTGGAAAACATCAATTCGTTTCACTCCACAATCAAATTCACGGCTGACTCCTCTAGAGTCAGTGTCCACATCCTGGACACAACAGTGACCATAGAAAATGGTTCACTCAAAACAGACTTGTTCAATAAACCCACGGACAAGCACAACTACCTACTACCGAGCAGCTGCCATCCTCCGCACTGCACCAAAAATATTCCATATAGCCAAGCACTTCGCATCAAACGTGTCTGTTCCTCTGAGACAGACTTTGAAACTCGCACTAACGAACTGTCTAGCCACCTCCAAAATAGACAGTACTTTCGGGGTTCAATTGAAAATGCCGTCAAAAAGGCAAAGGACACCCCGCGTTCTGAAACTCTGACATACAAAAACCGTCAGCCCAATTCTAATAGAGTGCCATTGGTAACTGAGTACCATCCCGGTCTACCACCATTCGCCAAATTCATCCAAAAACATTTGCCCATACTTCAAAGCACGGCTCGCCTAAAGTCTATCTTTCCCGCTCCCCCCGTTGTTGCTTTTTCCCGCCCCCCAAATTTACGGGACATTTTGGTACGGGCAAAATTTCAGGACAAAACCTCAGTCGAGGCTAACAACGAGAATTTTGGTTGTTCACCCTGCCCATCCAATTGCAAGACGTGCGCTCTGATTGATTCAACTAAATACTTTCAGAGCTATCAAACTGCACGCACTTTCCAAATTAGGCAATCAATTAATTGTCTTTCCAAAAACGTCATATATCTCATCTACTGCAATTTATGTGGAACGCAGTACGTGGGGGAATCAAAAAACTCCCTCAGGATGAGAATGACACAGCACAGGTCAGCAATTAAAACCAAAAAATTGATCAACCTGTTGCCAACCATTTCAATTTACCGCATCATTCGATAGACAATTTACGTGTCATTGCTATCGAACAAAATGATTCATGGGACAATAGAAGCCGTAAGACAAAAGAAAATTTCTGGGAATGTCAACTCAAGACTACGTCGCCATTCGGCCTGAATATCCGAAACGACTTACCAGCATACTGATTGAAGGGATTACACTCTAGGCCTAAGTAATCCTATTAGACCGTCTCCGTCACGCCTATTTCAATAGGCTTCCTCAAATTACTTAGTCTCGCCTCTTTCAAAAACGATAGTCCTAATTGACTATCAGTGGGGACCATTGTCCTCATAATTTAAAAGCTGTAAGTCCCGTACACTCCTTGTCACTCTTGTGATCAAGCACTGAAGAAGAGCTAGTATTGCTCGAAAGCTTTGCAAAAACCTTTTATGGCTGTTGTATTAACCAAATTTCTAGCTTCTACTGCTGTCACGTATCTCCTTTGAGATCCAGCCATTCATTTCTGTAGCACTGTTGTTATACAGTATTTCCGTTAACATATATATATATATATATATATCTATATATATATATATATATATATATATCTATATATATATATATATATATATATATATATATATTTATATATATATATATATATATATATACATACATATATATACATACATATACATATACATATATATATAATATATATATATATATATATGTATATATATATATATATGTATATATATATATATATATATATATATATATATATATATATATATATATATATATATATATATATATATATATATATATATATATATATATATATATATATATATATATATATATATATATATATATATATATATATATATATATATATATATATATATATATATATATATATATATATATATATATGTAATGCTCCAAACGCCTGTGGCCTAGGCCTGCAGTAAAAATTCTATGATGTGACAAATTTGATGATTGCATGTGTGATCAAAAACAACTGCAATTGTTGAATAACCTTTGAAAAGGAAAAGTTATGGTTCAGGTAGTAAGATTTTAGGTCCTATCTTTGTTTGAAGAAGAAAATAAGTTTCCTTCCACACTGCACTGGTGAAAGACCTCAGATTTTCAATGGGTCATAAGAAGGACTGTGTCTAGGAAGCTTTCAGCAACCAGCCATACACAGGCCTCAACAGAAGACTAACGAAGTGAAAATTATACATACTATGCTTACATAGGCCTACATAATATGTCTCTTATATTATAAGAGACAAAGTGAATATTACATGGCATTTTAACCAGCAACTTCGCAGAGAAAATTGTCATATTGATATTGCAAATTTCCTATCGCGTCAACCCTAGCGTATTGATATACTGCCACAGCAACTCCACTTCCACTTCAGATTGGAGGCCCACAGAAAAAATATAGCCTCATCTAATACAATCATAGTTTGGTCAAAAACTCCATCATACATTTGTGTGTCAGTGCTAAGAGACAAAAGTACGATCATGTGGACTGGTTTCTCAACAAATTTGAACAACATTCAAACTTTTAGCTTCATGTTTCATCTTCCCAACAGTGTTCAAACATTTGTATGACAATGTTAATGGACAAATGTATGATCGTGTAGAAGGGTCTAAAAACAACTTGATGTATAGTACTGCTATGGTGACTGCAAATGCACCCTCAGGAATTTTTTGGATAAAATGAGTAGTTTGGGAAACTTCTTGAAATTCTTTGGAAATTTGAAGAACTAAAGTATTTCAGAAAAATTTTTTGCTATTCCCTTTCTTTCAAAATGGATGGTGCATTTCTGTTTTCTTTGCTTCTACATTTGTCAGTGTGAGACAACTATGACAAAAAGCATGCAGAAAGCATTCTTGAAAAACCCATCAGATTTCATGAAAACTTGAATTGTATTTCAGGAAAATGTTTTCTTGTTGTGGAAACAGTAAGTCATTATCAAATGCATTGTAAAGGTTGGGTCCCAGAATCAGTGTATGCATGCATGCATGGCATGAGCTGGTAATACAGTATGTAGCAGTAGGCATAGGCATACTTATTGTTGTCACTGAGGACACTGGCACAGTGCTGTTCAGTACAAAATATACTGGAGATTTGCAAACTGGTATTAAAGAACATTGCCAGAGGGCCTCTGGGCCTCTACTGTAAAACTGCAAAGATTTGAAAGAAGGCTAATTGTCTGAACAAATTTTAAAAGGAAGGGGCCTATTGCATTCAAGATCTGTTTAAAGTAAAAGCACCACAGAACATTATTACTGTATTTCAAAATGCTTTTATTTTACATTTTCCTTCAAAATTTTATGGTCATTTTGGAACTCTGAATATGGTTAACATTGTGATAATAATTATTTCTATACACTACCTGTGTTCCTTCAGGATCAACTTATGAACTGTAGGATCCTTGATGAGCCTGTGTCTCTCCCCAACCCGAAATTTATAAAATCAGTGCATAGGTCTATTAAATCCTTGACAGAAGAGTTGCCTTGGTCTCGGAATTCATTTTACAACACAGTTAATAATTGAAATAATGATTAAGTTCAATTTAGTGTCTCCTTTATTAGAAAAAAAAAGTCTTTTAAAACACCAGCTCACAAAGTACTAGGAAGGATGTAGGTCTAAATGTTTCTGGGAGGAACCTTGCATTAAAATCCCTTTGTGAGAATACTTCTGTACTACAGTATCAGCAGTATTATTCAGTGAGCATAGACAGTGTGTAACTGAGATGCAAGATAGCAAAGTTCATTGCTCCAGCTTGGGGTTTCCTTACAGAGCCTGCCAAGGGCCCCTATGTTCTACCCTCCTGATCCTCTTTTACCTATTCTACCTCCACTTTACCCATTATTGCCATTCTTCAGGTTTTTCACAGTTCATTACTTAGCAGAAAAGTGTCCCATTAGATCAGGCTTTTCTTATCCTGCCCCCTCTTTTGCTCACCACAGTCATTTGTCTTTAAAAGTTTTTCTGTATACTGCAAACAATATAGCCTAATCATTTTGAGCACTTACAGTACTAGCAAATGATTTGTACTGTACATCTGGGCTAAAATGTATATTTTACTGTTTTGTGTACTGTACAGTAAGTACAGTAGCAGATGTTGGCAAGTTACATTGGCAGTAGTCTAGTAGTGAATGTGCTTTGCAGGAATGTTACCCTTTCATGTAATTATGGATGAGCAGAGGGCAGCATGGGTTTCCACTTTTTGGAGTTTTTCAGGACTCATTGGTATAGTTTGTTTACTTTTCAGTCACAGAGTGCTAAAATGTCAGCAACGACAAATGGAATCCACAAATCTCTCAATGGAAGAAAGACTGGCAATGATACCAATGATTCGGAGCAAAATGGATTTGAATTGCCTGGAGTAGACCATGCTCAGCTTATCAACAGACTCTATTCATATGCACCCAAGCAGGCCACCATTAATCCAAGACAGTTGAGACATCAAAAAATCACACCAGCTCAAAGAAGAACTAGATCACAACCAACTGCTATCAAGTTAGAACCTCTTGTAAGTTTTCTCCATTTACTTTTAGAGCTTATTATGTGTTCTTTGAATGACTGGTCTTTCTACTTGCCTATGTATCCACTGTTTGTTCAACCCCATTCCGTTTTATTTTAGGAGTGGTTTTCTCATAAAGCAATAGCAGCTTGTCCTCACAAATAATGTTCCCAATAGGATAAGATACACATAACTTACAACTTTGCTTGTGACAACTGACCAAGCTTATGTGGAAACAGTTCTATGGCAAGGTCTAACAGAAAGGGTAATGCTGGTTCTTGGAAGTCTTTGATATGTTCCAAAAAATTGCATCCCTAGAAAACTACAATACTTAAATATTATATTTTTCAAAAAGTTATTGAAAATTAAGAAGGTTTGTGAAAAGTCCTATCAATTAGGCTTATTATTTTATGTAATCCAAAGTTGTTAAAGGTTTGATAGTGTTTCAGTTTAGGTACCTCGGCACTGTTCCAAAATATTATTTCATTTTTGTTTAGCAGCATTTTCTCCATTAGCAATTCCCTTATACTTTAGGATGGTTGTAGGGGAGGATGCCATCCTTATGAAATGTAATCCACAATGAAAGGGCCTAGGTAAAATACCAGTGTAAAATGTCCTCCTTCATCCTATAAAGATGTCAGTTTAGCAGAAGAGAGTTCGGTACTTTGTCCTTGAATGACAAATGTTTTCAAGATCATGTGGGAACCCTGAAAATTACAAATGAAATCTTTGTATTGGTTGTTATCATTTTTGATGGAATATTCATTATGAACATGGACCAACGTTTCAATTTTTTTTTTTTGCATTTCTTTAATTTTATAATTAGCCAAATCTAGCCAGATTTCAGAAGCACAATCAACCTGATAATATAAGGCAAAGAGCAGCTGAGGCATTGGCACAAGCTAGGAAAAAAGCTCAGATATCAGATGGAGCAATTGCAGGAGAACCAGACATCAAGAAAAAGAAGAGAAGTACCTCTGTGGAACCACTTGAGAGACCGAGTAGTGCCTCTCCTCTCCCAGATCTACCTTCGGATCTCAGACAGATCCAGGTATAATCCATTGTTATTTAATGAAAGGAACCAGCTCCATACCATGCCATGAAATGCCATATTTCAGTTTTGTTTCTCATGATTGAATTTGCATGTTTAGCCCTTACTCCAGTTTTTCCATTCCCTCTTCTATTTCCTTCACTTAAAGTCAGCTTTACCAGTAGCTTTTTTTATTGCTGTATAATTTTTTCTCTTTCTTATCATATTCTTTGTTTATTTATTATTATTTTTTTTCATTTAGGATTCTCTGAATGGAGGTCAACTAAGATCACCCACACCACCAAAGGAACCAAAGCCTCCCAGCCCTCCTAGTAAGCAGTCAACATCACCCATCCACCCTGATCAATGGGAAGGATTAACAGATATAGAAGAAATCATCAGAATTATTCGATCTAAGCGTAAACTTGGATTCCTGTACATGAGTCCAGCAGTTCCCAAATCCTCTATCAAATATCATCCATACAACTTGAAGTGAGTATACATTAACAAAGAGGTTTTTTTTTCACATTGACTTTGATATTAATCTGTATTAGTTAGCATTTCTGATATCACTGAAAGAAATTATCCTTAATGCCTTGTAAAGTACACAGGCCACAGTAAATCAAGTCATGTGCTCTCAATCCCATAGATTTTAAAAATCATCTAGCAATAGACTCTTTTCCAAATAGGAATTACAAAGGATTGTGGGATAGATTTTTGGTGTGCATCATATTTTTGCCACAGCAAAATGCCATTGACAAAAACATCGCGTACCAGAACTTATCCCACAAGCCATTGCAATTGCTGTTTGGAAAAGGGTCCATGATATTTGTGGCTTTGTACCATTCGTACTGAGTGAAGTTTTATGCAATTTGATAGCTTCTATTACTAAACAAGGCTCTAAACATGTGTGGCATTGTCATAAGAGAAGTAATATCTGTGAACATTTTAAAGGTGTCTGGTAGGAATGGCTGCAAGGATACTTAGTTTGTTTCTCTCAAACTATAGGTTGTCCATCAATTCAATCTCTGGTCTGCAATATCACATTTCCATATAAAATCAAAGTATTTTCAAAAACATAAGTAGTACTGATCATATTTTGATTTTCTTTTCACAGGATTGTTGCTCATGGAAATATCAATCCTACCGACTACTGCACCATCAGTAGTAAGGGTGTTAGTAGAGTGCGGAACAACAGCGAAGCTGATTTCACTGAACTTGATCGCTGGGAAGAAGAATACCACTTCTACACTAAACTTGTCCAAATACCACTTTTTGCATTGTTTAGAAAGTGGAAAGCATTCACAACATGGAGGAAGAATGTCAGATCTAGGAAAATCACCAGTTGTAAAAAGCAACTTCAAGAAAACTTATTTATTGTGAATCAGGTGTGTATCAAATCCAGTTTTTGAATGCAATTGCCTAATAAGAAGGTAATGCTTATCTCAGGTGAGGAAGTACCCACTGTAAGTCCCTGAGAATGTTATAATGTAAAAGAAACATCCCTTCCCTTGAAACATCCCAGCCTCAATCCCTGTCTTCTGTTCATGGGTTTTCATAATGACGTTTCAATGTGTTCTGTAAGTTGCAAGATATATGCCAGACTTAAGTGACCAAACACATTGTTTTTAATTTCTTCTTTTTTTTTTTCCTCTTGAAATTCTGTCATCAGTCACTGAGACCAGCTCTCCTGAATGTCAGAGAAATGTGTTATCGAATCAGTGACATGGGATTGTGCAGAGTTGAGAAAGGACATCCCTACACACTAGAGGAGTTTAGATGGGCTCAGTTCAATCAACTAAATGAGGTAAGGCTGGGAAACAATCCAGTCATATGGATAGCAATTTTGTTATTGAATTTTACAGGGATACAGTTGATTTGAATTTTTTCATTAGACTTCTGTCATTATTTTTGGAGAAAGGGAAAGAAATGAGTGCATACTTGCCAACTGTTCTGTTTTAAGCAGAACTGTTCAGTTATATGAGCTCTAAAACCCATAAAAATCAGAACGTTCCGTTTTTCTAACGTTTAGTATTGAAATGTAAATGATCAGAAAAATCGTGAAGCAACAGCTTGGCAAAAATAAAGTCAATCTTTGCATACACCTAAGTGATTTCAACATATATTGTGAACATTTGGAGAGGAAAGGAGGAGTTTTGCCCCCTGGACCACACCCATTGAGGTTAGCTCTTGTGCGCTTGCCACACACAGTGGACCATATATATGCTACATATTTTCCGTTTTCTGGGATGACAATGTTGGCAAGTATGTGGGTGTATTTTATCCATACAGCATGGTAGCTATAAGATCCCTTCATTCCTTGCTCATCTTTGCCTTTCTCTGATATTTATTTTTCAGTGGTACTGTTGGCTAATAGACAATGTTTAAATTCTTAAACAAGATTTGCTGATTTGATCCAACAAGGTGCCTACTTGTGTACCATATAATTTGAACCTTAAACATTTTATTCTTGGGCCTTCTTGTGTAAAGTTTTAGCTTAGTTGCATTAATTGACATAAGGAATAAAAAGATTCAGTAGATGCTTACACTTCCTGATAGTAATGTCAAAATCCAAAGTTTGGTTTATTACTGTCTGATATTGTTTCTATTTGCTACTGTTCAGGTGGCTGGTAGACTAGCAGAGTTTCGTGAGTTGGTGAAGGAGGTAGTGAGGAGTGCATGTAGGACTGCTCTTTTAGAGGCAGGCTTTACACCTGATGATTACTTTATTGATGCTGAAACACCAGGAGGTAATTATCTTACCTTTTAAATTGCCTCCATTGAACTCTATGTTTCGTTGTTGAAAATTGTTCTCCTTTATTTTGTTTAAAGTAAGTTAAATTACTTGTTAAACATAAGATCATCTTTGATATAGGCTTAAAGAAGTTACTAAAAAGTTTCATCAGAAGCCTGCTCTTTTATAACTTGCCAAACATGAGAGTGAAAGAACAGTTTCACTGAGCTTGGCCTTCTTGAAGGAACTTTCAAAAAACTGTCACCACATGCCATGAAAATCTGCTCATTGTGCAGCTTTTATCTGTGGAGCTTTTGAAGCCTGGGGATCTTTTTGTTTTATCATTAGCTTTCCACAACGACTGATGAATCCTTTCCAAGCTATTGTACACACTTTTTGTGATTTCTTCTTCATATTTCATTTATTTTTCTAGTTGCAAATAATACAATTAGTATTAACTATAGCTGTTTGTTTATCTCACAGATGATGGTCTTCCACCTGGGACAGCAGCTTCAAGCTACCTGATGCAGAGTACATTTGATATGGACATCTATGGGGAAGCTCCTGACAAGATGACGTACACAGAGCAGGCAAATAAGAGAAGCCACTGCAAAAGACTCACATGGTATTGATTTATTCTGGAATAGGTTTACATTATAAACCTTTTATTTTCTCTCTTATTTCAGAAAGAATGGAGTGGTATCCATTAGCAGAGCATACACAGTCATCTAATTTGTCTTTTTGCGTACACCAAACATTGGTAGACATTACTGCATGAGGTTATATGTTTCATTACCTCTTTGACATTCAAAGTCTCATGCATGCTAAATTCCTTCAGAACTCAGATGAAATGTGATTATGATAAAAAGAAATCAATAAAATAGAGAGCTTTGGGCCTTTTTAAAAGGCAATAATAAAAATTTGACACAATTTGTTTTTTAACTTTACAGTTTTATTCGCTTAGCCGACTACCTCATTGTGAACACCATGCATGTATTAGCGGTGAATTCAGTCACCACTCTCCTAAACTACTTGAAGGAGCAAATACAGAACACACCAACACTGTCTCAGATTGAAGGAAGGGAAGAAGATGAAGATGACAAGGATGAGGACAAGGTAACATTCAAGAAAAAGGGGGATGGTTTCTCAAAATTTAACCTGTTTGCTTGAGAAAATAACATTAATGAAAAATTGAAGAATGGTTTTCTAGTTATTTAAAATTTTTGGTAGAGCTTGTCATGATGTGTTCTAGAAAAGCGGAAACATGTTACCATCTTCCTGAAATAAGTTTAACAAGTAAATGTAGTATAATGATTGATGTGAGGGTGTTGGGACTAAAGTAATGGGTGTGGACTCTGAAGAAATACGACTTTACCCTGTAGTTAGTCGTAAGGTCCACCATATTCCACCAGTCAGTAGTGTATCTAGTATGAAAACTTTTCACCCTCAAAGTTTCTCACAGTTACTTTGTTCTTAAGTGCAAAAAAGGAGTCAAATTGGATACTATCTGCACACTCTGACAGAAAGGAAAGTAGACATATACCTGTCAGCAGGAAAAAGTACTAAGTCACTTGACAAAAGTAGGAATGGTAGATGTAACTGGAAAATGCTGGATACTCTGGTATTCAGTTCATAGTAGCACAACTTCAAGTTGTATAAGACTCCTTTGTAATAATTCATAGTGATCAGTGAGAAGACTCTTTGCAAGTTATTTGTGACACCTGCTGTATATTCTCTAATAAATGCCCCCCCCCCCGCCCCCACCTCTAATAAACATCAGCTGTAAATTTCAGAAAGGCCAAACAGTTATTTGATCAATGGTTATTTGCCAAGGGAGAAGTCTAAGGTGTTTTGATTTTTTATTAAAAACGAAGAGACTATAACAACAACAGTTTATACAGGGAAATGGCAACACTACAAAGGCCCCAGGGGATTAGAGGTCTCTGCAACTAAACCACCTCTACATCTAAGAAACTCGTATCTCGTTTGAAGACACTAACTAGTGTAGGTTTTAGCAGTAGCTTGAGTTATTTTTTTAGTTAAAATATACCCTTAAATAAATGTAATGCCCCCCGGGTGGGGGGGGGATTTATTAGAGAATATATGGTATTACAAAGTTTTTTTTACAGGCAACAACTGTAGCTGGTGGTACTCCTGGTGCCCCCTCCATTGCCGGCACACAGACGGGTACCCATGCAGATGATGAACGTGGGGAGCAAGACATGACTCCTCTTTTCAGGACTGAGTTTGTCCTGGAACCCAACCAGATACGCTTTGCGCCAGACCTTGAAGATTACCAAGATGGGATTGCTGAAGTGATAAAGAAATTCCAAGAGTGTGTTCTTGGTGTTGAGAATTTAGTCCCTGACAACTACTTTGATGCCTTCACAAGGTACGATTTTGCTGTATTATGATTATTATTTTTTTTTTTATTTTGCTTTTTTATGCTTTTTCATGTGTTACCAATACCTTTTACTTTTATAATCCTTTTATATTTTACAAAGTTGCAACTTTTCTGGTTTAACTTTGACACAATAACATTCTACAGCCACAGATTTTATGCTGCATTATGTTGACAAAGAAAATAGGTGTTGGCAGATTTCTTTCATATTGAATACTAAACTATTTTCTTTTCTCTGCCAGACCTATCATAAATGGCAAGTTTGAAGAGAAGACAGCTGGGGATGGACCAAGCCTCCCAGCTATGTTTGAAGATGATAAACATTTGTTGGGTGTTATTCAGGGCATTCAGGTAAATTAACTGTTTTAATAATGAAATAAATGAGATAGCATGAGTAGGAAGCTTACAGTGATGATTCTGATATTAAATTGAAAAAATGGTGAAAAAATGACCCTTAATATGCCTCCCTTATCAGTTCCAACTGCTGGGTTTATTTGTGATATTTTGTTGACTATTTTGACATAATTATTTTTTTCTCTATTGCACCCTTGTGGAAATTTGTTGTATCCTCATCATCTTTCTCCTACAGAATGCCATCAATACAGCATTTGAAGCAGCCAACCAATATGCAAACACCTTTGAGAAGTTCAGAGAATTTTACAGAGAGAATGAAAGTCAAAACTTAGAAGCTATGAGAGCTCAAGAGCATGGTTTGCATCTTTCAAATATGCTTTACTGTATTGCCTTTTCCTGCATTTCAGGAAAAAGTTCGCAGAATTGATGCTTTCTTAGGCTACATGCTGTAGAATATTTATACTCTTGAAAGCTCTGTTTAGGATAGCTCTTACTGCCTCTAGGTTTTTCTTTGGTTGTAGTTATGAATTTTGCATGATTAAAGTAAATTATACAACATATGGTGCCAGAAATATTTTATGGGTCTAAGAACAACTTACCAAAACTTTCTGGTAATTATCCTATTGTTTATCAAAATAAAAACACTTGCTAATCACTTAATCAGCTCTGCCGAGAATTCATAAATTGATTTAATATTTATGTCATGCATGTATAAGTACAGTAAAGTAAAAAGAAAGTATATTCAACTCAAGATGAAAGGAAACATACTTGAAGCCCCTTTTGGGCTCAATAAATTTCAGTAATTGTCTTATCTTGTAAACCCACTACTTGTGTACTTTTCAGATGTGGAGTTTTTCTCAGAGACCCTAGAGAGATATCATAGCCAGCATGCACAGGCTGAGATAATCAAAGTACAGAGGAATATTGGTATGCTTCTGGTTGATGCCAGGGATATGAAGAATAAGCTGATACCATCACCTCTTAGATGTCTGGAGGTATGCCTTGAATGTTTCATTATTTGGTTCCTTTGAAATTAACATATAAAGGAAAGAATCTTTTCCAGAATGCTTAGCAAAATTTTCATGACATGGATATAATTAAAGGAAAGATTCAAAGTATTCTGCTTAAAGACCTTATGCACTGACGTCACGTGACATTGTTTTGGCGGCAAAATGGTGAAGAACACTGCACGCACCAGGTAGACTTCGTACATGCGTTTAGAAGACAACGCGTTTATCAGACCGATACTTGAATCAGCTGTCTGCATTTGTTGTTGTAAGCTGAAATGATACGTTCTTGCCTCCAAAGGAAGGCACACTTTTTGTTCTGTGACGTCTTATGCATAAGGCCTATGGGTTTACACCTACTAGGTAGCATTACTATGATATGGATGTCATTTCTTTGTTTTTCTTAGTACAAAGTGGTACAGAGGTTGTGTAGGTTTGTAACCACAGTCATGTGACCAAGTTATTTTGTTTATGTGTGTGCTGCTAAGCATCCATCATTCAATGGTACAGCTGTGTAGGTGTAGTGTGTTCTGCCCATAACCTAACTTCCAGTGTCCCACACATGACAGAAATTAGCAAAATACCTTGCATGTCATTTTGCTCAGTTACTTTCTTACATGTGAGTACAAGTTTATGTGCATGTGAAGGATAGTAAGGCAGAAAGAAAACAACTGAAAAAGGAGTGGTATCACATGAAAAACCTTTGTAATTAGAATGACAAGGTTTTTTTTGCTTCTTTTTCTTTCATTTTTCTCTCAGTTACAGGAATAAAATTATTACAAACAAATAAGGATATAGGAATAGGAATAGAACTAACTAAAATTGTTTTATAGTGAATGTTCATGATCATTAAATTTTATTCTCATTTGTAAAACCTCTCACAGGTCATCAATGATATGTTGCCTAAACTGGCCAAGAAACTGATGGATGCCCTGATTGCTGAAAGCCAGGATGCACAATACAAACTGGAGATTGTACCTACCACAACACTGGAGTTTGTAGACAGCCTTACTTTCTTGGATGAGATTCAGTTGAGAGTAAGTTATTCAACTTTTTGGTTTGGTTTAGACATATTTTCAGCGTAGAGAATGTTTAAATCACAAAAATGTTACATGTTAACCTTTTGAGTTCTGAATTACTTATGACTACAGATGTTCTTACCCAGAATTATCCACACATATACCACATCCACCACGTTTGGTTGGATCTCATGCATGTCTAGTACCCCTACCTCTACCACACAGTGGTATCACTTTGGTACTTAATGAGATATATGACTGGCATATTCACTGTACCCTTATGATTGTCATTTCCACTCCCACTGGTGATATGAGCTGCTGTCAAAGTCAGTTGTAATCCTGAACCCAATACAAGTGATATGCCTCAGCATAAATGTAAGCCTAACAGAATTTGATATGGTAAGTTTAAACCTAAGTCTACCTAAGGCCGTTTCCTCTTTTAACATTAGTATTAATGATAGGAAGTGTGCGTCATTACTAAAATCCACTTCCGTCTCACATAAAGTACTCTTATCAGACATGTTACAATTGTCATACTAACCTTGAAGTAACAATGGCAAAACTACCACAGATGCCTTTTTTCCCATTTCGTGTGAAATTCATTCTGAAAGTAACCCAGAAGAGATGTAAACAATCTTGCTAGCAGTTTTGTTCAAAACCCTGTTGTTACAAGCTTTCTCATCGGCTGAAAATGGGAAAAATCCCATTACATCATGCAAAAGCCACTACAGCAGCATTCAGGTGTAGGATTATTTTAGAGGAAGTCTTCCTTTTTTTCCCACCCTTCACACTATTTCCTTACAGTTTTCTGTACTCCCCATCCCCACCTTGAAGTAAATTTGCTTTTCCAAAAAGTGGATATTGGTATGGAGAATAAGTCACTGTCATGCCGTCAATGCACCATGATAGAAAATATACTTATCTATAAAGTCACTCACTGTACAAGAAATACACAGGTTTTGTTAATCTTCTAAGTTATAATAAGGAAAATGTGTCTGTGGAATCAATGCCATAACAAGAGAGAATACATGTGTAAAAAATATTTAAAAATATTTAATTTGTTAATAACTCTATGATCTGCTAGTCCTGTAGTTTACTTGTAATATTGATCTTTTCTCTGCAGATTGGTGACTTAGAAAAGGGAGCTGGTGTTGTGAAGGAAATGTACGAGTTGATTGAGAAGTATTCTGTGCCAACACCACCAGAAGACTTTGCCGTGTACCAGACACTGAACCCCTCAGTAAATGCTGTTAGAGATGGCATTGATAAGGCAGTGGGTGAAAGGGATGCAAAGATTGACCAATTCTGTAACCATATGGATAAGGACATAGCAGAACTGAACAAAGATGTGAAGTCTGTGAAACAAGAGTCTCAGGTTTGTTTGATAAATGCCAGAAAAGTTGTGATCTATTCAAAAAATTGCTAAAATTCATTTAGTCTCCAAGCAATTTTTTGTACTTCATTGACTTGATAGCAACTACAGTTTGGATTGCATGATTATTACAACTGATAATCAGACTCTGTTTTCTAAAGAAAGTCATTTTGGGGTTATGTCTTTTCTGGGAGAGAAACTAACCACCTCACCTTATCAAAGTACTGTTTGCTGAACCACTTTCCTCATAAACATATTTCTGTTTCATTTTGCATGTTCTTTTCAACAAGAACATGTGTCTCAGCAGTATCAATGGGCTTCTGAGACCCTGGTAAATGAACAAAGGTATCTTATGCAAAATTTAAACTTGTTGAAACTGCAGTGAAGTCTTAACTTATATATGTTGTTGTTGTTGTTGTTGTTGTTTGATATTAAATTTCGAAGACAAGAATGTATGAAAGTCCATTGACTTCATTAAAAGTATATAGATTTAAAAGTTCAGCAGGCACACCTGGTGCATTGTCCTTTAATGGATCAAAAGTCAGGAAAGTTGGTGCCTGGATCTTC
Source organism: Holothuria leucospilota (assembly GCA_029531755.1). NCBI lineage: Eukaryota > Metazoa > Echinodermata > Holothuroidea > Aspidochirotida > Holothuriidae > Holothuria > Holothuria leucospilota. The sequence continues at coordinate 28,987,491 of CM055969.1, read as the reverse complement.
TTGAGTAGCAGCAATTTCATTTGGCTTTCAGCACAGGATAGTAAAGGAATGGTTTTAACATACTTTGCTTCCACAGAATCCAATGATTCTGGATTCAAATGCAGATCAAACAAAGGTTGCAGCCCTTCTAAAGAAACTAGGTGATCGTTTGGAAGAACTTCAGAAGCAGGCCTTCCAGTACAAAACATACCAGAAAAACTTTAAGGTAAGTAAGAATAGTGCATACATGTCCTTATTACATTCATTCCATAAAATGTTTAGTTGTTATCTTGGTAATCAGACCTTACTTGAGATAATACATGATGTTTTGGCTCAAGAGAGAAGCTTACTATCTAAAAAGTACATGAAAGTAAAATAAATTAATCATTGTGATAGGATTAATGTTTGTGAATTTACTGCACACTTAAATGTAAACAACTTATATACAGTGCACAAAACTTTAAATAAATTTTACCTGAATGTTAGCAGATTTCTACTCACTGGGTTGCTACATCTGTTTCTCATTTTACATCACATTTTCTGGGCTTTATCTTTTTTCATGCAGTAGTGTGATTAAGAAGCATGTCGCCTGAATTGTATACAGGGACACTGTGTGAATAAGTACCCTACCTCTTGTTTGGGTACCAATTCTTGTGAGTTGTGTAGCAAGCTCACATTTGGCACAACTTTGATTCATCATTTAGACTCATTCTCTATGTCAGCCTAGTATGAATTTGTCAAAAGAATTAGAGATATTAAAACTGGTATGTTTGCCCCTTTTAGTTAACTTTGGTGTGACTGCATTATAAATTTATTGCCATGGTTTAAGTTCAAAGTAATTCAGACTTTCATGTTAAACATAGTTTTCTGAAATATGCTAAAGAGATGTTTGAAAATTTTATCTGCATAAATTTTAGCTTGATGCAATTATTTGTAAATTAATGATATTAGGTGAAAGTAACAAAGAACAACAAGAGGGAGCCCATAATTGAAAAAAAAACTTGAAGCTGTTCTCAGGAATATGCTGCAAGAAGGTTCATTAAGTTCTGAATACATTCAATCATGATATGTAACTTATTATATTTCCTTGATATTAGGTGGAAGTAACCAAGTATGAAGAACTGGAGGAGACCCACGCTGAACTGAAATTGAAGCAGTTGTTATGGGATTCTTTAGAAGAGTGGGACAAAATGACAGAAGCATGGGTCAATGTGAGTAGCAAAAAGAACATGAAGATTACTTTCGGGTAGTATAGTGTTTTATGATGCATACTCTGATGGAGATAAATGTAGGTCACAGATATGGTTCATGTAGACACAATAGTAAAGGTAATTAGTGTTCTGAAAGCATTTATTTTGGGATGCACAATTCAGAAATACTGCTAATAATTATGGTTAGAGTAATGATATTTCAGAAATGCATGGTATATTGAAATAAAACTGCACTAGTTAGCAACTGCATGATTATCAAAATTTTAGGAACACTATATTACTCATGGGCACTAATTTACCATATGGTTGTTTCATTTTTCAATATTTAATAAATGTAAATCACTTGCATCTTAGATTGTAAATGGCTCAATGGATGACTTGATTGTTTGTCACTCTTATCTCTTGCTAATGTGGGCAATCATTTATTGTCAGGAGCATTTAAGTAAACCCATTTTTGTAGACTTTCTAGATTTTCATACTTTCCTGCAGAGTGAATTTGAACAACTAGACCCAGAGGAATTATCTGGTAGTGTGGCAAAGTACTCTAAATCTGTTCATCAGTTAGAGAAAGGCCTGCCTCCTAATCATGTGGTGCCCATATTGAAGGAAAAGGTCGAGAGAATGAGAGATCAGGTAAGCTGGCTGTTAATCTTTTTCTCTCATTAATCGAAGCCACAGCTTCGATTGTAGGGATTGCTCTAAGTTGTTCAGTCCAAATTGTGTCCTCTATCACTGAGGGTTACCCTGGCTATGATCAATGCCGCAAAAGTGTATAGGTGTGTTGATTTTATAGGATTGCTCTAATTTGTTCCGTCCAAATTGTTGTCCTCTATTGCTGAGGGTTACCCTGACTAAGTTTAATGCTTCAAAAGTGTAACTTACTTGAAATATGTGTTTCTTCAAGAGGCTTCGATTTGTACTTGCCTGCAAGTGCAAGAATGTCTAGTTGTTGTTTTCTTTTTCTTTTTGGGTGATAAGGGATATAAACTTTTCAGGGGGTGTCAGTGTTGGTGGAAGACAATTTGGAGTCTTTGAAGAGAGATGGTATTTATATTATAAAGTGGTATTTGAAAACTTAATGTTTGTACTTGAGCACATAGAACATAATCAAATTATTTGTATAAAACACTAGATGGAATCAAGAAATCATTCTTTAGGACATTTTACTTTCATGTAACAGAATAATTTTGTCTAGTTGCTCATAACTGCCTCTATGTTGTTGTCCAGCATAACCCTCTGTTACTGTTTTATTGGATTCCATATTGTTCTTTAGCATAAGGAATAGCCACATGGTGAATTATCATTCTCACCCTCATAGATATGTATCAAAAAGGGAGGAAAAAAATAAATGAAATAAAAAGTGTCTGTTTGATCTTGCCACCTGCAGCTTCCTGTTATAACGAACCTGAGAAATCCAGCACTGAAGCAGCGTCACTGGGATACCATTGAGACAATCCTCAATTACAAGTTTACCTCAGAGGAACCTCTCACTTTGGGGCTACTCACCCAGCTCAATGCCTTCCAGTATACAGAGCAGATTGAGGAGGTGGCAGGGCAGGCTTCTAGTGAGGCAGCCTTAGAAGCACTGCTTAAGAAGGTGAGAACATTTCTTTTCAACTAATTGGTTTACATGTTTGCCAGTGGGTTACATGACAAGTTGGGGTACAACAGCCTACTTTTACATGCCTCTCTAATAAAGATATGCACTGTTGTCTGGTTTTTCATGTCCAGATCACCTAATGGTTGATCTGGACATAACTGAGATCACTCAACACCAAAAAAGCTTCATACTCAGACCACCCGAGACCAAGGTGACATTGATTTTGGGGGAAGCCAAACCACTCAAACTGAGAAAACTATTGGAGCACGCTAGACCAACCTGAAGAAAACCTAAGCAAGATTTCATGGAACAAAAGTTGATAGTTGATAGGATCTTCCCCATAGTATGCAAATTGAAAGAGTATAAAATCTATGAGAAAATGATTTGGATATGCATGTGGACCTCTTAAAAAGCTCACTGTGGTACATAGAGACTAAAATCTATGGGTTTTTAGCTCAAACCAGCTCAAAGAGCTGTTTGAGCTATTATAATCCGCCACAGTCACTCTGTCTATCTATCTATCCTGTCTGTCCACAATTGCCTCTAATGCTCTCAGGCGCACATTCGTCGATGGATTCTAACGAAACTTGGACACATTGGTTGTTGAACATTGGGCTACCTGTCATGTTCAAGAAGTTGAGGTCAAAGGTCATTTAGGGGTCATTAAAGGCTGTTATGTGAATATCTTCAAAACCTGTCTCCTCCCACAAATTGTGCTGTATGTTCTTGAAATTTGGTCATAATATTTCTTACATAGTGCTTCTTTAGGGTTGTACACAGATTTTTGATCCAAGGTCATACGAAGTCATTAGAGGTCAAAAGGTGGAAATATCTTTGATGTGGTATTGCTTTGCTCCTGTGAGTCTGATATTTACCAAACATGGTTTTAGTTAATCGACTTTTGAAGGGCTTCCAGCTGGGTGTAAAAATGTAGGTCAAAGGTCATCCAAGGGTCATTTGAGGCCATAGTTGTAAATATTTTGAAATGCTATTTTCTCCTAGATGCATTACAAAATTATCTTCAAAATTGCTCAGAAGGATGACTGGCATGTGCAGATTACAAATTACTTCTCCAATTTGGGATGAAGGATACTTTTGATACCTTTCTAACCAATTTTGTGCCACCCCTCTATTTTTACCAGTCTCACAAAATCACTTTACTACCTATTTTTCTGTATACTACACTCTCTTTAAAACTGTCTGTCTACAAGAGGTCAGTCCTGTGAGGTTGTAAAGGTTAGTTTAAAGGGAGCTGCTTAGCTTCTGGGCAGTATATGAACAATTTCTGTATTGTATGTGGTCATGTAGAAGGTCTGTTTGGCACAGCTCCCTGGTTGGCATCATAATTCATCATCGTGCATGAGTTGTAATTGACAATACCTCTTCCTAGCAAAGTTACCTGTTCTCCTGGTAAGGTATATTCTAAGTTCCTTGTGGCAGCAGAGAGCTAATACCAGATTGTTTAGTAACTGTAACTTTATAATGTATTTAAAAACCAGAAGCTACTGAACTTTTAGATGGTGCAGTCTAGCAGTTGAAGGCAAGGGTTGCACTGCTAAGGTTAGACGGTAATCAAGACTTAATAAGTTGATACTAAAGAGGTCGGTCCTCTGCTACTAATTGTCAAACAGGACTTGGGGATTTTATCTACTGCCTTAACATTCACACTTCCCAGATTTTAAATATGAATCTTTGGACCTGTGGTAATGCGTATATGTGAGTACATCAATATTGCTTTATGTCAAAACTGTTCTGTTAATTAGTGTCTTGATTACTTTAGCACTGTGGCTCACTGTAATATTGAATAACATCTTTCTTCATAGATAAGTGGTATGGTAATGCTTTGAACTTAAAATAGGTTACTGTAGTTCTGTTATTTTCACTGGAGACAAAGGGGCAATTTCCTTACCTTGCTTTTGAGAATGGGGTTGGGGGGTAAGGTCTTGATTTTTTATTTGCATTTTACTTATGTTGGGAAAGACATGTATTTGTTTTGATTATGTGTTTCCAGCAATCATACCATGCAGTGATGTACACAGGGCTTTGCGGAGGGGGGGGGCAGAGAAGAGCCGACCCCAAAGCTTGCCCAGGTTTGAGCTACTGCACCATTGGTGCTCTAGTATCATTTTGTTATGGTAGGGATTGTAGTTTGTATGTTGAAAAAATTAGTTTCTGTTTTGTGTTTTTTCTAAGACAGAAAGACCAAGCTGAGAATGACATTGGTCAGACCACCCAACTTCTGGTCCAAGATCATAGAGACCATCGAAAGCCAACCTCGGATTCAGTTTGGTCCCAGTTCAGGACAGTCTGTCTCTAAGCACTTAAAATTTCCAACCTTGAAAGGAATATCGACATTGGTTCCAACCTAGATTAGGTTACTACCCCTTGGCTTCTAGAGTCATTACAAACAACTCCTACTTATCCCTACATTACATGAACATCTATAAGGAACTTTAATTTGTGATGCACTAACTGCAAAATGCAAACGTACTGAGAGCTAAGGGACAATAGTATCCACACTCAGAACTACTAGGCTAAACTGTCAAGTTAAGTAAATACTATGTCATTTACCACTATTTACATCAACAGGTTGAAGATGCTTGGAAAACAACAGAATTTGTAGTCCTGCCCCACAGAGATTCTAAAGATGTCTTTATCCTAGGGGGTACTGATGAGATTCAGGTCCTTCTTGATGATAGCCAGGTCAACATTTCAACTATTGCAAGCTCACGACATGTGGGCCCCATTAAACCAAGAGTTGAGGAATGGGTGAAGAATTTGGCTCTGTTTAATGAAACACTTGTAAGTGGACATGCCTGTTGACATTGATATGATGTCAGTTTGTGTTGCTAATATAGTTTTATACTTTAGATGTTTTTATTTTTTGTGCCATTGCTCTGTTTCTTGACACCATACAAATGTCTGATCTAGGCTAGCCAGAAGTGTGGAGATAATTCCATAGTGGCGTATTCTTTCTGGGATTGCTAGATGGCTGGGGGCATTTCACAGTTGCACATTCTACTGCAAACACTGGTTTGAAGTAGGAGTTGATGTTGTGAAAAAGAAACCTTAAGTTTAGTATCATGTAGTGAATCTACCTCTTCAGTTGCATTATCTCAACATAACTTGACCTAGAAATGGTAGATTTCAAAGGGAATTGAGTGTAAAAGTTAGTTATGTCCAGTTAATTCCCTTAAATCTCACGTTCAACTGATTGGGCTGACACTGTAACAACTGTTTTGTTTTCAGGATGAATGGTTGACATGCCAGAGAAACTGGTTATATCTGGAGAGTATATTCAGTGCCCCTGATATCCAGAGACAGCTACCAGCAGAAGCCAAGATGTTTATGCAGGTAAGATGTTGCTCAAGGAAATCTGTAGTGAGAATAATGACTTGAGGCAACATTTAAGTGTGGTCAAAACTAGATACCGGTACTGCAGATTAAGAATTTTGTACTAAAGAGTCAGTTGAAGGCTTATGTACTTAAAACTTCATTCTTGCACAATGCTACGTTTTGTTATTCCGAAATGTCACCACTACCTTCATGGTCATGAAAAAAAATTTGTCATTACCATTATACCATATTTCACTGTTAATAGCTTTTGAGGGAATTAGCACAACTCTATATTTCTTCTAAAAACACTTTAGACCTTTTAAATGATGTGGTAATGAGAAAGTACTTGGGATTCATGACAATCAGATTCAATGAACCATAATCTGTGACCATTTAAATGTTGCCACTTTGTGCCATTACTTACAATGAATTCCATTAGGTATGTCTTGCTACACAAGTTGCCATGGTTTAATTCCATTCAACAAGTTTTGTTTTACCTCCCTGTAAGGTTGACAAATCGTGGAAGGATGCCATGCGTAAAGTGAATCGACTGCCTTTGGCTATGCGTGCTGCCACCCAGCCTGGTCTCCTTGAAGCATTTCAGAACAATAATGCTCTTTTAGATCAGATACAGAAATGTTTGGAGGCATACTTGGAATCTAAGAGAGCTATCTTTCCAAGGTAAATACATTCACACATTTAATAATAGAAACAATTACATACTGTAAGGCAGTGTGGCATCTGGAAGCTACTGCCAGTACTGATAATTCCTTAATTGTTTTATTGAGACAATTACCATAAGAGAACTGTCGTGATGTAAAAATTATTTGAAAGAAAGCTTTCAACTGAACATTGACTGTGGCCTTTTCCACCACCTTGTAATATGATAACATATTAAACACTTTAGTGTAAGAAATTCTGGTGTAATTGTCTGTAACAGCTTATTTCTTCTTTCTTGCTAATGTTCTTAGACCCAAATTTGAAGCATAGTTAACGGCAGCATGTAGAAGGTAGATTGTTTTGTGCATTTTTGTATCAACTGTATTTTCATTCTATATGTCTACTTTGTTTTCTACCTATCTCCCTCTCCAGATTTTACTTTCTTTCCAATGATGAACTCCTTGAGATTCTCTCCCAGACACGCAACCCTCATGCAGTACAGCCTCATCTGCGCAAGTGTTTTGATGCTGTGGCTAGCCTTGAGTTTGGAGTACAGCAGGCACCAGCTGGTGATGGCAGAGCGACACCATCTGGAGACAAAGGTAAAGAGGAATTTGTAGCGGTGACGGCACCAGGATTTTAAAAGTGGGGGGCAAATGGAGGGCAAAAGACAATGGTGGGGGACAAAAAAATTTTCGTGTGTGGCACAAAGTCGAGCACGAGTTTTAGCAGATCCAGCTTTGGTGGTCCAGGGGGGGCCCTAGGGCCCCTGGTGGGGTCCAGGGGCATTATCAGTAGTGGTTTTTGTTCCTTCCATCATTTGTCCTGGACTAGAAATCCCCTTCAACAGAGAATTGAAGGGCATGTAGAAGCCAGTTGATCTGTGACATGTTTTAAATAGCAGGAGTAAGACCATGTATTGCTAAGGGCAGAAAAAACTTTCTCCCAATACTTGTTGTGGTGTAAAATATCATCTAAGAGCCACATAGACAGCTATGGCCCTGCTCTGTACCTGTCAAATTTTGCTTTAAGTATACCAAGTCTAGAATAGCAAGAATGTTAATTTTAGAAGTCTAACTCCCATTTTCATAGCTTTGTTTTGTTGCTGAGATGTAAAATGTTGAAATTCATTCACTTAGTTTGAACTAGTGAATTGCACAATAATTTGTGATGTCTTCTTGTACCACTCACATTACCTTTGAAATTAAAATATTTATATGACCTTGAAAAATTTACTGTTTCTGTTACTCAGCTTGTTTTACAGAGAGGGCTTGTATAGTCAAGTCACCCTACAACAGTAAGGCAGTGATCCCATTTGGCACAAGGTGCAGTAGCTTTTGTAAAAAGTACAAGAATGTTGTCGCAAGTTATTGTGCAATCTACCATTTTAAATTGAGTGAATAGACTTCAACATTTTACATCTCAGGTCAAGAATGTCTTGTTTTTTTTTTGAAATTTTAGACTTTAGGTACACTTTAAACATACGATATCATATGATGTGTATGCTACACTTTGTTCCTAAAGATTTAGGTATCCACTTCTGTCAAATGTGGAAAATGTAAAAATACGCCACTAGATTGTTCTGGAGAATCTAAAAAGTAGTTACTGTTTCATATATGAGTTAAACAGTTTTCTGAAAGGATAAAGTATTTTAATGGGTACATAAAAGTTTTTTCTTGGATACCAAGAATAATTTCGAATCAACCTTAAATTTGTTTGAAAGTTAATTTGGTTAATGTTTGATGTGTCATAACCTTTGTTAATCCAGATGCTCAAGCAGCCCCTACAAGCACCAATGACATCTTGGCCCTGATATCACCTGAAAATGAAAGAATTGGACTTGGCAAAGGTCTTAAAGCCAGAGGAAATGTGGAAGATTGGCTCAATAAAGTTGAAGAGGCCATGGTAGTTTCCCTGAGACGTCTTACAAAGGCTGCCCTCCTTGACTATGAACAAAAACCTAGGTCAGAGTGGGCAACTTGTCATGCATCTCAGGTGAATGTCATCTTTGTACTTTAAATGCACTGTCTACAGGCTTTTTCTTCTTTTTTGACTTGGTTGAATTATACGAAGGTCATGATGTAATTGCATCTGTTGTACAAGGTAACTCCCCTGGTATGGCTGTTTTACAAGCATTAGAGGTGCATTTATTGACTGAAACCTGGCCACAAGTTTTCAAGTTCATTAGAAGATGAGTTGACTACATTTGTATATGCAATTATGGATCTTCCCTTGTTGAAAATTAAAACTTTTTGTGTTACCAGGTTATACTGACAGTCTCTCAGATTGTTTGGGCAAAAGAAGTCACAGAAATACTGGAAAGTGAAGAAGATCGTCATGAAAAGATGGTTGCATTTGAACAAGAAAATTTTGATGTAAGTGTTCCATTCTTTAAAAATAATGTATCTCTACAGTTTCATAATGATCATAGCAAAGCAACATTTTAACTTTATCAACATTATCATGTTTTTTTGTAATCATTGCATAAATCTTAATTACTTTTATTACAGCGCTTGAATCAGCTGGCAGCTATGGTCCGTGGGGAGCTCCCTAAACTAGTCAGAAACATCCTTGGAGCCTTGATCACGATTGATGTCCATGCCAGGGACATCATCACCAGTATGGTAAAGAATAAAGTGGATAGCACCCTAAACTTTGAATGGGGCAAACAACTGAGGTATTACTGGGACACAGAGTTGGACAACTGTGTGGTCAGGATGTCTACATCACAGTATGTGTATGGCTATGAATACCTGGGAGCCTCCATGAGGCTGGTTATTACCCCACTTACGGTGAGTTACAGCCAGGGATATAATTGTGATGGTTTATGAAGGAGAAATTTGGTCACCCCATTTTCTTTTAGCATCCCTTTGCTAACTGATAAGTGGTTCGTTTTCATCATGTGGCAATATTTTCGTAAACTAAATTGATGAAAAATAACTCATTGGCTTAGCTGTAAAAAATATGGAATGTTTATACTTTGAAACATTGTGACTGATAGAGGAAAAATAAATTTAGATTGAAACTTTCTAACTGATGTTTAAAGTGACTGTGTTACCTGTTTTGTGAATTATATCTGCCCTGTAAGTATTCTAATTTATGTTGTGAGGCGTTAAAACATAAAGATGTCATATTAGCCCATGGAAATTTATGAAAGTTTGATCATCAATAGAAGTATCATCTCTTCATCTGTAGGATCGTTGCTACCTGTGTCTCATGGGTGCACTTCAACTGGATCTTGGGGGAGCCCCAGCTGGACCAGCTGGTACAGGCAAAACTGAAACCACCAAGGATCTTGCAAAGGCTCTTGCAAAACAGTGTGTCGTTTTCAACTGCTCTGACGGTTTGGATTATAAAATGATGGGTCGATTCTTCTCTGGTCTAGCCCAGTCTGGTGCTTGGTGTTGCTTTGATGAATTCAACAGAATTGACATTGAGGTATTGTCTGTGATAGCACAGCAACTCATCACAATTCGGAATGCCAAAGCAGCCAAGGTAAGTGATCTCATCGAGATGTTATAGCAAACTGATAAGTACACAGTGGAATCTGTTTAAAGCTAGTGAACACTTGTGTAGAGTGTAATAGTTGGATTTGCCATGAAACTTTTACCTCATAGATGTCTTAGCAACAAGAAGGTCAAATGTTTAAAGGGAAAATGCAGTCACCCCAGTCAGAGTTAGTATGCCCAGTCACTCTAGTTTGTGAATGGCCAATTTTGATCATGTGACAATGTTTTTGGTAGTGAATTGTGAAATTTAAGGATAATTTCTCCTTGCTTTACCTATTGTTTGTAATAGTTATATTCAAAACATCTTCAGAGGTGCTTGTAATGCAATAAGGGAGATTTGCAAGAGTTTGCTGAATTTTCAAAGCAAATTTGGGGGCAACTGCCTATTGCCTTTAGATAAACCACTTCCTGTATGAAGAGTCATGCTTGAAGGCATGTGACATTCATTTTGTGCACAGACATAAAGAGGAAACTTTGACTCCTTGGTACAGGCCAGTTGCACTTGTGCATACAGTCTCTGTCTGGTGGGTATAAACTTTATCTCCTCATAGTGTAACCACAAAGCAGTCTTCTTCTGCCTTTCTGATCTTCTGACATGTGTGCATTGGAATATGGGAAGGGGAAGGGGGGAATACGTTAGGGTAAAGAAAGATGTTGAAAATCATATAGGGTATAAAATGAGGATGTTTAGATCCCTTTTCATTGAGTGGTTTGTTTTAGACTAAATCTTAGTTTGTGTTAGATAGTTTCACTGTCATGCTGTGTTTGTTTGTTTGTTTGATTTGCAGTTATCAAGATTCATGTTTGAAGGTCGTGAGATCCGACTGATTCCATCTTGTGCAGCATTCATCACCATGAACCCTGGTTATGCTGGCAGAACAGAACTACCTGATAACTTGAAGGCTCTCTTTAGACCTATTGCTATGATGGTACCAGATTATGGTAATACTTCATTGAATGTTCATGTTCTTCTGTCAGTGTGAATACCCCTCACTTTGTAGGAGGTCTCGCAAATTATGAGTATATGCAATGATTGCTAAATCACACAATCCTCAAGTATTTTGCAACATGTATTCAGACCTGAGGATAAGTTGGTAACTTTCCACTCTGACAGAGATTAAATTATCAAAAGGTTCAGGAAGTTTTTGTTTATTGCTCTCCATTGTGGTCTTACTTGCAGCTCTCATTGCTGAGGTGGTGTTATACTCTGAAGGTTTTGAGTCTTCCAAAGTACTAGCCAGGAAAATGACCCAGATGTACAAGCTCTGCTCTGAACAGCTCTCTCAACAGGATCACTATGATTTTGGAATGAGGGCAGTCAAATCTGTCCTCGTGATGGCTGGTGCCCTCAAGCGTAGTAACCCAGATGTTGGTGAAGACATAGTGCTCATTAGAGCTTTGAGGGATAGCAATCTTCCAAAGTTCTTGTCTGATGATGTTGTACTCTTTAGGGTGAGTCACTCTCTTTAGTCATGAGAAGAATATTAAAAGTGTATAATTCTTTTGCTGTTTACAAACTGGACTCTTCATCATAAAATATGCCTGAGATATCTCTACAATGCTGTATACATTTGATCTTTTCTTTTCTTTTTTCTTTTTTCTTTTTTTTTGGATTTATTGTTTGTTTTGTATTGCTTTAAGTTTATCTAGCCTTATGTTGATGGGTAAGTTTTAGAAGTTTCATTAAGACTAGACTTGAGCATGTCATGTTTTAATGCATAGCATGGTTATAACAATGACTGCTGTCCAGTTTGATTAAAGAGGCTTGATTTGGTGTGCATTACATCTGAACAAAGTACACTCAACAATGTCATAATTTGTGCATTTTCTTCACAGGGTATTCTGTCAGATTTATTCCCTGGGGTTGTCCTGCCAGAGCATGACTATGGTACCCTCCAGACCTTCATCTACCAGTCTTTGGTGGACCATGGATACCAACCACTGGACTGTGTCATTAAGAAGGTCATCCAACTGTATGAGACAATGATTGTCAGGCATGGGGTCATGTTGGTAGGTCCCACTGGAGGTGGCAAGACAACCATCTATCAGGTATATAGTAAAAACTTCTCTCGAAAATGGAATAACAGTAGCTTATGTAGTAGTTGGGGCAAGTGAAGTTATGGTGGAGAGAACTAAGACGGATTTGGTTTCCTATTATTGTACGTGAAGATGATCACAAATCATCATGCAAAGCTGTAACTTGATAGAAATGAAAGTTGCAGGTGTAGGGAATCTCATTGAAGGACGCCTTTATACACCAACAATTGCTTCAAAGAAACTTGTAATAATAATACCTTTTGAAATTTTTTATCAAAAGTAAAGGATCTCTTTACTGTGATTAACTCTAATTAGGTTTATTTAAACATGTCTTATGAAAAAAGTTGTTGCAATTGATTTATTCAAAGCATTTAAAGGAACTTCCAAAATCTTGAAAAAAAAGTATTTAATATCTTTTTCTCTGTTTGTCATAGACGCTTGGTGATACATTGACTAAACTGCATGCAGCAGGAGAGGACAGTCCCTATTATCTACCTGTGCATACCTATGTACTGAATCCCAAATCTGTGTCAATGGGAGAATTATATGGTGAAGTCAATAAGTTGACCTTAGAGTGGCAAGACGGATTGATGGCTACTACTGTCAGACACTGTGTTGCAGTAAGTATAGGCAGTCCTATTTTGTACAACTAGCTGTGTAAATATTGTAAATACTTTAACTACTCCAAAAGCTGAGTGGGAAGAGACAATGACGTTTGAAGATATGAGGCTCACCAAGCAAGCGGTCTTGGTTAGACTTCTGTCCTTCCTGCCATCAAGATGGAATTAAATAAGCATGACAGAATTCTGCCATATTATGGTTCAGCAAAGTGGGTTGTACAGCTATGTGTCAGTGTATAATACAAGGGCATGGGATCGTCCAGTGTATGGGATTTTGCTTTTGATACTTGGGTTTTCCTCCTACTTAGCCTAAGTTTGCTATTAGAATCGACGAGACAATGAACATCTGTAGCACACACCAAGTAAGTAGCCGACTTTGCCCATATATTTACTCAATGTTGTTAACTATCTGCCTCAATCCTGAATAATTAGTATTTATTGTTTAATGTGTTTGGATTTGAACAAAGTTGTCACCTTTTAGTAAAAATTTGGTGACAGTGCTGCATTCTCTTAAGTGGTAACAGTAGGCTAGATAGATATTATATAGCAGCTCAGATTAAGGGCAGCAGATGGTGTCCAGTATAGATTGAACAATGTAAGTAAATTTAGTTTTACGTGATGTTTGCACTTTGACAAATTATTTTTCTTTGAATTACAGTACTTGATTATGCTTAACCTGTTGTTGCTGTAGCATTGAGCCATTACTGTATGTTTTTCCACCTCATGGAGTACCAAGAAGTACTTTCATTGTATCAGGGTGTGTGTAAATGATTTTAGAGGTGAAATGAAATAGAACAGAGTTTTAATTTGTTTTTTCCTTTTTTCACATTTATCATTACAGGATACAACAGATGACCACAAGTGGGTGATCTGTGATGGACCAGTGGATGCTCTCTGGATTGAAAACATGAACACTGTACTTGATGATAATAAAATGTTGTGTCTGGCTAACAGTGAAAGAATCAAGCTGACCAATTCTATACACATGGTATTTGAGGTGCAGGATCTAGCTGTAGCATCACCTGCCACAGTCAGCAGGTAAGCCTGTGATGTTATCATTGGGATGGGGTGGGGATTTTTAAGTAAGGAGGATTTTCTGAGGAAGTCTTTCTACAGGCTAGTGCGAAGCCAGTTGAGAAACACAGGTATGTAAGGGTGAATTCTGAGGGAGAATAGATGTACACCATATACTAACAGGATGGTTAGTGGTAAGATGCTCTGAGGAAGGCTACATGATATATTATCCCAAATTGTACATTGGTCTTATGCACACAATTCGGAAGGTAACATTAGCAGAAGTTTAAAACAATAATGCGTCTGCCAGAAGCCAGTCCATTCTATTTATTTTTTCAACCTTATCAAATCTTTGGAAAGTTTGTAATCTGATTTGCTGTTTGGAAAAAGTTTACTTGTTGAAATATTTCATTGAAGTATTTTATTACTTTGTCTGACCTGTCTGTCATTTTGTGGAGGATAATCTTGAGCATTTTAAATTTTAGAATCAAATTCCACAGAGACCAACTATTTACTGAGAATCACACATAAAGATGAAAAATAATTCAAGTATAAGTATTCCTTTTGATTTTTTGTTTATTCCAGGTGTGGAATGGTTTATATTGATCCAGGAGAACTGAAGTGGATGCCTTATGTTAAAACATGGATAGCAAAGTTTAAAGGTAAAATGCAACCAGAGACATACCAGTATCTGTTGGATCTCTTTGAAAACTATGTTGAAGCTGGTCTACAGTTTGCTATAAAGAAGTGCAATCAAGCAATAAATCAGGTTTGTACAGTATGTTACAACATTCAGTGATATCTCTGTGGTTGTGAAAGAATTCGTTAGGGAAGTAAGAATGTTGTTTGAAACTATTGTGTTGTAGTGGTGATGATGGTTGCTAACATGTCGTGACAAGGCATAAGGCCTGTAGATAGCTTGTCAGTTTTGGAGGGACTGTGTTTGTTTGAAGGGACTGAATTTGTATCTGGGGAAGGGGAAGGAAGCATCCATAAGAGATGTTTAATAATTTTATTGACAGGGTAGATTTGAAACAGTGAGGGAAGGTATTGGGATGGGGTTGTGTATAGGAGCATTACCCTAGAATGCCCCAAACCCCTCCCCTTCTTCCCTAGTGGCATAGTGACCTGCAAGAAATTATCCTTCTGTGGCTTTCCTCTAACTTGAGGGAGAATAAAATTTGGCAAAACTTATAAGTATTCTGAAGGTAAATTTCTCCCATTATGAGTTACAGAGTCATACATACGCTTCAGCACTCAGAACAATTATGTAGTTGTACAAAGGGACCATAGATGTGACAGAATCCAAAGTCTTTTTTGTATGATAAGGGGATTTGTCCACACCACAACCCTCAACCTTTCCCCCTTTGTGTCTGATGGTGTATCTGCAGCTGAACTGGTTGCCATAATAATTGCTGGTTTTGTTTTCTCTCATTGTAGGTTGACATTAGCAAGGTTACTACACTTTGCTGTCTTCTGGAGAGTCTTCTCTTTGTTGAAAATAAATTGGATTTGAGGATGGATCAGGCCAAACTGCACCCCTACATCTGTTCTACATTTGTCTTCTGTTACATCTGGTCTGTGGCTGGAAACCTCATGGAGAACTTCTGGGATTCTTTTGATTCCTTTGTAAGGAACCAGTTTGAGGATAATGGTGATGCCAAGGTAAATATAAGCTGCACTAGTGTGACAAATGCAAAACTTCAGTTTTATCATTCTCTCCTATATATGGACAATACATTTTCTTATTCCAGGTTTTTTGTAAGTAAAACAGAGATATCCCATTTGAGATACCTGTCTACCAGTTACATGTGTTGATGCTGAATATTTCTGAAATGAACCAGCAATTACTAGATTGCCTATTCAGTTTCATTTTTATAGTTAATGACCAAAACAAACAAGATGTCCGATTACTGTTGTTGTAGGAACCAGATTGTAACACCCTTCCCATGAAACTAAAACAAAATAAACATTAGGATTTGATATATCTTACTTTTCCTTCAGTTGCCCATGCAAGGGGATCTCTGGAGTTGTTTCATGGACTTTGATTCCAAGAGGATGGAGCTGTGGGAGAAGATTGTTCCTCCATTTAAGTATGACCCCGAAGTACCATTCTTTGACATGCTGGTACCCACTATGGACACTGTGAGGTTTGGATATTTGATGGAGAAGCTGCTCAAAGTCAATCACTCAGTCCTTTTCACAGGAACCACTGGAGTGGGAAAGGTAGGAGAACATTTTGATTCTGTCTCTAGCATTTTTGTACTTTTCTACTTGTGGAGGTGGATTTTGACCATCAAGAATGTAGCATCATGGTAAAGAATGCAGAATGAACTCCCTAATTGACTGGTAGCAACCTAAGGCTTATGGTGAATATGGAAAACTGTGGACAAGTTGCATTAAAAAGCTTAAGTTGCAAAATAAAAGTAGTTTCCGTCTTAATGGTATCCAACGCTGTCATAATTTTGGGGAGGTAGACTCTATGGTCACTGAAGGTTTGTGACCATGGAATCTTTTTCTTCATTTTATTTGTGGCATAAGATTAGGATGGAAAGGCTACTTAAAATATGCTTCCTCATGATAAATCTAAGAATATTAGAGTGAGTGTTTATTCATATCCTTCTCTCCCTAAACAATCAGGACTTTTGTTAATTATTCTCATTTGCATATCATTCATGATACAAGTTTGTTATGGATGTAGAGAAACTCAGATGTGGTGTATTTCTAGCATGTGAAGTTTATTGCAGTGATTGTCATTTTCAATTAACCTGGGTCAAATTGACCTTTGTTTTTTAAATGCAAGTATAGTTTGTGTTACAGTGGATTTGTATCACTTTACATAGAATTGCTTTACAGCACAAACCTCATTAACATGTAAACTTTCCCTTTTGCTGCAAAAGTCTGTGATTGCCAGGGGTCTTCTTGAAGGGATTGCAGAGAAGGAAAACATTGTGCCTGTCTTGATGAACTTTTCTGCTCAGACAAGTAGTAAGAGAGTACAAGAGATTTTAGAGGGCAAGCTAGAGAAGAAAAGAAAGACCATCCTTGGTAAGTATAAAATCCTCAAAACATGAGGGTAACAGGTTAACTGGACAAAGGTAGTAAGGAAAGTGAAAATTTCAGTCTTGAGTAGTAATAGGATCCACAAATACCTCAAATGTGATGCATGAACTAAATCTAGGCAACAGTGAATTGCTTTGCTAATGTTTTCAAATGTTTTGAAAGTTTTACATAAATTGTGGATATTAAAGAAGAAATAGCTTTGTCAGGCTTCTCATACAGCTGTTTATCATGTTGCCTAATGTTTGAGTTCTGAAAAAGTTAATTAAGTCACCTTTCATCTGTAGATGATATTTCAGTGGTATGAAGTTATCCAAAGAACTTGTCATACCAGCAAAACTTTTCATATGTAAAAGTGGCATTCAACTGGATACCTTTTGGTTGTCAAATTCATAACACAAAATATCAACATGTCACAACAGAGGGCAGTACTTAGCACTTAAAGGTATATGGGCATTTATACTCATCACTGGTAGATTACTAATTGAAGCACATCTCATTGTAGTTTCTGAATCAACGGCCCTGCCATTTCAGTGCATAAATCAATGTTAGTAAAATATAATCAGACAAGTTTACACCTACATCTTATCCAGTAAGTAATGTTTTACTATTCTTTTGTCCCTTGATGACTAGAGTAACACAGTGTATAACCTCCCCCTCTGTCCTGTACAGGTGCACCTCCTGGCAAGAGCATTGTCATACTGGTTGATGATCTAAACATGCCTAAGCTTGACACCTATGGATCCCAGCCTCCCATTGAACTTCTTCGACAATATCAAGACTTTGGCGGACTTTACGACAGAGAAAAACTGTTCTGGAAGGATATCCAGGTCTAAGTCTATTTCTTTTCTTTTCCTTTCCCAAATTTTAACTTCTGTAGAAGTAAAAAACAAAAATGACCATTGGTTTGTAATGTTATTAATTTTCATTCGTACCTTTTGAGTTCTGGTTCTTCTTTTGCCCAAAGAAATATGACGGATGGAGTAAATGAACATCTACAGTTTGCTTTAAGTTCTTTGCTTTGTATATTCTTCCTGCCATAGGTGCATCACTTGTGTATATCTTTTTTTTTTTCTTTTTTTGTTTTTATTTTAATTTTTTTCTTTGTAATTCTTATTTGTGCCCTTATCACCTATCAACAGGATGTCACACTTGCTGCAGCATGTGCCCCTCCCGGTGGGGGACGTAATCCAGTCACCCCAAGGCTGATACGTCATTTCAGTATGCTGTGTGTGCCCACAGCTTCAGACCATACACTCAAGCACATCTTTTCGGTAAGAAAATGTATCCTTCATTTAGTGTTTAAAATTGAATACTTTGCTTTTGTGACAATATGTGTTTTAGTTGTTTTCTGTAGTAAATATGAACAGTCTTTTAATCATCATTTAATGGTCTGTTTTGAAACAGTCAGTCAAAAGAATATTTTGAGGTAGAATTATTTTAGCTTATTTTGGTATCATCATTGCTCAGTATAGTCAATTGTAAGAGATATGCTTGAACTCACTTTTGTGGCAGAAAATTTTTGTGACTATGGGAAAGTTACAGTGGAGCCATGCATTTAATCAGACTTTTACAATGAGGATAACATGCAGACAAAATGAATTCTTTTTTATTCATTTTTAGTCCATCGTGAATGGATTCCTTCAAGAATTCCCCCAAGATGTGAAGGGTTGTTCTTCAGCAATTGTTGATGCTGCTGTAGAAATTTATGCCAGAATGAAGACTGACCTTCTACCAACTCCAGCAAAGTCACATTATGTCTTCAATTTGAGGGATTTGTCAAAATGTGTTCAAGGTAATGTACCCTTCCTGTCTCCTCACTTTCATTGCATTTGAGTAAGATACAGAAAGTTCAACTATGACTTAGGTGTAGACAAATTTTGCCAGGAAGCTTCCATTTGACATTCTTTCTTGTCATCCTCCTGTACAAATGTGTGTATTTGTAAGATGGTATTTTTTCAAACTTCATTCTTCATGTCTATTGACCCCAACATTGTCATTATTACAGGTGTCTTGCAGGCTGACCCTGGAGTTGTCCGAGACCAGAATGCCATCTTTAGGCTGTTCTGTCATGAGTGCCAGCGCATATTTCATGATCGGCTGATTAACCTGGAGGATAAGACATACTTCAATGAGATATTAGCAGAGATGTCAGGCAAGCACTTCAGCCAGCAGCTTGATGGTGAATTCTTTGCAAAGAATCCTATCATCTTTGGAGACTTTATGAAGATGGGAGCAGATGCTGCTGATAGGTTTTATGAGGACATTGCTAACATGGACAAACTGAAGACAGTGTTACAAGATGTGAGTGGGGATGGGAGTTCTTTGCTTTCATTTTTGGAGGGTTTTGGTAAATTGCCCTTTCAAAATACATTGCTTAGTCAGGTTTGCTGTCTCTGTGTATGCTGTAATTTTGGAGATGAATGACATGGTTTCTGTTATTGCCTAGTCCTCTTTACAGTATCAGAATGTGTCAATCAGGAAAAGTAGATGCATACTCCAGCACTACACAGCTGAATTGTAGAATGTTAGCTTTTTTATTCTAGGTAAATGCAAACTTGATTCATACTTTTCTGCAAATAAAATCCAAGGGGAGGGTCCCCCTTTCCATCCCAATAAATTTTAGAACATTTCTTTTTCACTTTTAAGGTTTTTGTATCCTCATCTAAATTAATGATTTAGGACTTACTGCAAACAATATGTACATTGTGTATTTTGCAAGCCTTAGTCTTTTCATAAGGGAACAAAGTACTGATATGTGAAACCTTTGTTTCTTTCATAGTACCTTGATGACTTTAATCTAAGCTCATCCAAGGAGATGAAACTTGTCTTCTTCATAGATGCTGTTCAACATGTTTCCCGGTCAGTCAGTAGTTTAAAATTCTTTCATGAACTTGTTGTTGTGCTTGCTGACTTCTGTTTTATTCTTCCCCTTTCTCCATAGGGGTTTGAGGTGGGGTGGGGGATTGGTCGACTGCATCCCCCTCCTTTCCCCATTTCAATGAAATTTTTGTTATGCTTGCTGACTTCTGTTTATTTACATCTTCCTCGATAGGGGTGTGAGGTTGTTCAGGCAAAGTATATGCTATTTTCGGACAAGCATGCATTAAAATTTTTGGCAGAAGTGCTGCAGCCCCTTCCTCCAACTGGAAGTAATCCTGTATGCTATGTCTTGTACACAAGGGTCTTTTGCACAACTTAAACAAGGGATAATTTCAAGTGAGAAAACAGTCCAAGGGTTCTATTAACATTTGAGTCAATTATTGACAACTTTTAAGCAATTTTTTTGAATAAATGGTTTTCAAGAAAATAAAGTTTGCTGGTGATCATCAAGTCATTCAACACTTTAGCAATAGTGTGAATATAAAACAAAAGATAATCACATCTATTGTTGAAGGTGTGGTACTCTGTTGTCTTGCTTGTGGTCTGTGTCATGCTTATAATACATTAGTGTGATCATGTAATGATGTAAACCAGCTCTTAAACAACAAGAACAAGAATATGCCATACTTACTACTTCTCTGAAAATACTTCATTTTTACCATGTTTCCTGGATTTTTTGTGCTATTTCTTTTAAGTTTAATGCATTGCAAACCAACAGAATTGTTCGTATCATCCGCCAAGAAAGAGGTAACGCCCTTTTAGTGGGTGTAGGAGGGACAGGAAAACAGTCACTGACTCGTCTAGCATCCCATATCTGTGGCTACAAATGTTTTCAGATTGAGCTTTCTCGAGGTTACAACTATGCTTCTTTCCATGATGATCTCAAGAATCTGTACATGATGGCAGGTGTAGACAACCAGGACACTGTGTTCCTCTTTACAGATACTCAGGTGAGACTTTAGTGATAATTAATAAACTTACACTCACTAGTCAGTCTTTTCACTGGTATGGATGGAGTAGTCTAATTTTCAGTTATGCTCTGATATTGATGTGAGAATTCAGTTTTCAGTTCAATACAAATAATTATGTGAGAATTCAGTATTTGGTTCTACTCTGATGTTGATGTAAGAATACAATATTCAGTGCTTACCTGGTATTTAGGCTATGTGAGAATTCACTCTTCAGTTGAAAAGTTATATTGGTCTAAAAATTCAGTGCTCAACCCTTTACCAATATAGGTATGGGAATTTAATGTTCAGTGCTTACTTGGTAGCAGTATGAGAATTCAGTATCCTGTCCAAAAGTTATATGGATATGAAAACTGAAAATTCAGTGCTTACTTGGTACTGATAGGAGAGCTCAATATTTAGTTTATAAGTTATGTGGATGTGAGAAGTCAATATTCAGTCTTACTCTTATACCTGTGTGAGAATTCAATATTCAGTCCTACACTGATACCTGTATAAAAATTCAGTGTTTATTTCTAGACTGACACTGTTGTAAGAATTTAATATTCATACCTACACTGACAATTAGAATGTATTCAAATGTGGGTCCTCAGCTGGAAGTTGGGTTAAAGTTTAAATTTTTATGGCTTTAAACCAAGTTTTCAAATTCGTTGACTGCCAGTTTCCAAAACTTTCACAAACTGATTGTAACTTTTGTTACATAACCAATGTTTTTTATTACATTGATAAAGAGTTTAAGGATCAATATGTTATTTTGAAACATTCATTTTCACAAGCACCTCTAGATTCACTTCTCATAGTAGTGAAACAAAGTACGAACAATATCACTTTTACATCAGCTATCAAATAATATGAGCTAAAGATGTGCCCATTTTGTTCCTTGAACATTAATTTAATGCTACATATGTTTTGGCAGATTGTGGTTGAAGAGTTCTTGGAAGATATCAACAATATTCTGAACTCTGGTGAGGTGCCCAATCTGTTTGAGTCTGATGAATATGAGAGAGTCATCATAGGAACCAGACCAGCTGCAAAAGAAGCAGGCATTCCAGAAGGCAACCGTGATGAGATTTTCAACTATTTTATCAACCGAGTCCGTAAGAATCTCCACATTGTGCTCTGCATGAGTCCCGTCGGAGAGTCTTTCAGGGCCCGTTGCCGCATGTTTCCATCCCTAGTCAACTGCTGTACAATCGATTGGTTTGTCCAGTGGCCTAAGGAAGCTCTGTTGTCAGTGTCACAATATTTCTTTGAGAGTGTCGATCTAGGAGAAGAGGGAATGAGGGTAAGTCACAAAAGCAAAGAACAGCATCGGTGCCCAAATATTTTGAAAAAATTTTTGTAAAATTTGATGGATTAAATGCTACCATTCAGCAAAGTTTATTCATTTTGTCAGTATAGAAAAGTACTGTTTTGTTGCTGGTGCATATGCTTATGTTCTATTGCTTGTTCATTTTAAAATGTGTATGGAAGTAAAGCTGATGCCTCATTTTTACATATCCTTTCCCTTACAAAGCATCAGAAGTATCACTGCTAAGCTATCTGTCATAACTTCATATTCGTGACTGATACTAATATGTGTGGTTGCTTAATTTTCTCACACTTATATTATGACTAGTTTAGTGAAACTGGATTGTTTCTAAGTTATTGCTTGAAAGTTTACTTAGTGCTTCTCATCTGTGAAAATGAAGCAGTTCGAGTGTTTACCTTTATCAGACAAATGTGATAATTTGTCTTTGTAGAAAGTGTTCTTAACTTCAATCTTAGAGCAGAATGGTCCAAGTCTTAACAATGCTTGTACCGTTTTATTCCAGTGGCTTTACATCATTATGTCATGGTATTGTATCTACAGTATTTATTGATTTATATGCCATGGTGTTAGAGCATTAAAATGATTATTGAGTAAATGTTCCCCTCTAATGACAACACTGTTTGATATTGTAGGACAAGATATCAGAGATGTGCGTTGAGATCCACACCAGTGTAAGCAGTATGGCAGACAGGTTCTATGCAGAACTGAGGCGTCGGTATTACACTACACCCACCAGTTACTTGGAACTCATCAACTTATATTTATCCATGCTGACAGAGAAAAGAAAGTGAGTGAAAGTGACTTTGTCTGATTAAAAGGCAGACACTCTTCACCATAAATACGAGTTAGGTTTGGGGAGGCCAGAATTAGCCATTGGTGACTGTATTTTGATTGATGTACATAAGAGCCTTTCTATTTGGTCATTGATTTGTGCAGATCACACACAGTAGTGCACTTAGCAGAATATGGCCTTGAGCAATTATACTGCAGATCATCATCTGCCTGATGCTGAAGAGAGTTACTTTTGAAATTGGAGGGAGGGGGTGGGAGCTAGAAGTAAATTCAGATGAGAGAAGTTGAACTGTCCGGAATGAGAAAATTCGGCCTTTAAAAGCTCAATTATAATAATGCTGTGCATTATTTCCAATGATTTCTACATATTTCCCCATTGAAATTCAAACCACTATAGTCACACTTTGGTATATTGACACTGTTTGTGACTTGTTGCTGATCTCTGAATTTCTTCACATATCTTTTGTATTGGTATCTTTTACTGAAAGTCAGAAACTTCAAAAGATGTTGTTAAAGTATAGATTGTGGCAACACTTCTTTAATTTTCATGAACTTTTTACAGGCAATTAGTGAATGCAAGAGATCGTGTTAAGAATGGCTTGAACAAGTTACTGGAGACAAATGACCTGGTGGCTGACATGGAGGTAGAATTAACAGCTTTAGAACCAGAACTGAAAAAGAAATCAGCTGATACAGAATTGTTGATGGAGAAGCTATCTGTGGATCAGGAGAAAGCTGATCAGGTGAGAAAGGAGTCCCTCATCATGCGTCTTGGAGATTTAAAAGACTTTTCTTGAAATCCAAACTTTCTTGCAAAAATTGGTCACAATTTCTAGATACCCCAAAGCAATTTCATGTCCTTCAAAATTGTAGCATGATTAGAGCATAAGTCTCTGGTTCACCTGAAAGTTATGATGGTGTCAGTGTTTGTCATGATGACAGGTTATGATGGTATTTGTCATGATGGCAGGTACTTGAAAGGGTGGTAATACACTTATCAATTAAACGATGGACCCCACTCCCCCTGGCATTGTCAGTCAAATGTGAGTCATTGACCAATGACAGTGTAATGCACATGTCAGTCATTGAACCACTATTGTCAGCCACCAGCATGACTGAGGGGTGAATCACATTACCTCAATTGTCAGTCACTGTTGTGGCCAAGGACTGGATCATTGTGCATCAATTGTTACACTTTGTACAGGAATATCAATTGTCATTCTCATTTTTCAAGTCAATATTGGTGACCACATGTCAGTCAAAATTGCAAATTGTGCATCAATTTTGTAACCGAGATGTTAGTCATTTTACATTAACTTGTCAGTCATAGAAGTGACTGAAGGGTACGTCATTATTCATGTTTTGTCAATGCTGTTGTGGACAATGACTGACCATGCCTGGATGTGTCGTTCAGTTGATAAGTGCATAAGAAGAACTAAGATTCAGCTCATCTATAAAATCATTTGAATTCAGACATTTTGTCTTAAGAGAAGATGGGGGAAGTAAATTTGTAAGATTTGGTCTGGCTGAAGGGCTGGGATTACATGAGGTATTCATTTTCAAGTACTGTTGTATTTTCATACATTTGTGGTTGACACAAGGTTGCACAAAACTATTCCTAGTAGTTAAAATAATGTATGCTCAAATTTTAGCTTGGGCTTAAGCTCAAATTTTAGCTTTTACTGAAAATTTATAAACCCAAAAGTTTGTTGGTTGTCTCAAGACCAAGCGAGCTGTGAAAGAGTGTGTTAGCTTACTTTGCTTACTTTGCTTTGAAAGTATGGCCAGTACACAATTTGATTAGTAATAACATTATTCAGTTTATACAGTTTTGATTAGTGTGTAGTTACATCATGCAGTTACATAGTTTTTGTTTATTGTGTAATTGCATAGTTTTTTGCACAGGTTGAATTAGTGTGTAATTACAGTATGCAGTTTTGTACACAATTTTCATAAGTGCGTAGTTACATTGATGGGTCATTCTGTGTCTTTTTCTAGATGATGTTTTGTTGATTTAATTCAATGTGCTACTTTCAGATGCTAGTAAGGTATCATTTTCTTGGCTCAAGTTCAAGTGATTTTGAAATAAAGATGACATTACAGGCCTTGCCAGATTTGGTATGGGTGTTACATGCTTGGGTGTTGCTGCTCTTTTTATTACCCTTTTGATAGATTTGATTTGATTTTGATGGAACAATAGAACCACAGGGCATTACCAAGAATTTGCAATGTTCAATCTTAACTTGAGTATTACTACAATTATTAGTGGCTGTTCAAGCATGACTGCAGTAAATCATTTGCTGTATATGTTACATAAAATATGACTTTGTCTTGGAAATCATTCAAACTGTCCTTCTCATTTTCACCGGCAGGTGCGTAAAGTAGTCTTAGAAGATGAAGCTTCTGCAAAAGTGAAAGCAGAAGAAACACAGGCCATTGCCGATGATGCTCAGAGGGATCTAGATGAGGCCCTTCCTGCCCTGGAGTCAGCAAACAAAGCTTTGGATGCTCTTGATAAGAATGACATTGCTGAGATAAAGGTGTTCCTCAAACCACCTGACATGGTATTAACTGTCATGGAATCTATCTGTATCTTATTAAATGAAAAGTGAGTATGTCACCAAATGGAGTATCAATAGTAGCAATTCTGAAGCAGTATTTGCACTAAGGTGCACAATTGTGGCATTCCTGTACTTGAGTCAATTATATCATTCCCAAAAGGAAAATGATTTTCAAGGGTAAATTATGGCACCATTTTACCTGCCTAACTAGCCACATGACAGAAACACCTTCAATGTCAAAAGTGCTGTAGAAATTGAAAATGCATCCAACAGTAAATGTGGGAGATTCCCCTATGATTTCATTCCTGATGTAAAGACTGTTCTGAACTACTTAGTTTTGGAAGTCATTAAACCTGCTTTCTCAGTAAGGGATTTGGTGAATTAATATGCACAAGTGTTGGTCCAGGTTGTCTTACAGCTTTCCAGCAGGTCACAACAGTGAACTGTTTATGTTTTGAATTGGTTTTTCTGTCTTGTTTCACATGCCAGTCATCAAAATGTATTTCCATGCTTGTGCATTTTCAAAAAAAAATGCAGTAGCATGAGGTGATGTGATGTAATTAAAAGGGCTTTGTGTTTAATATCTGCTCAGCTCACTGTGTTTGTCAGATTTTTAAAAGGTAACATTTGGAAGCCCCTAATCACGGCATAACTATTGTATGAAAGAAAAGCTCTCTCCAGTTTGCCTTTGATTTTGTGACCTCAGATAGTTTTGTGCTGTCTAGCCATTGCAGAGATAATCATGTTTCCAATTGTGTAACAGTTTCAAAAGAATCTCATGGAAATAACAGACTTACTAACCCCCTTTCCCCTACCCCTCCCCCCACACACATATAATAAGCAAGTTTTGTATACTAAATATGAGGAGTCTGTTTATATGTAAGGGACATTTGAAGTTTACTAGTCACCCAGTACTCATGTCACCAAAACTCCTCCCTCTCCTGTGTAAATCATTTTCAGTTTTTGATTGAAATTTTGATGACTGCTCAGTTAAGTGTATTTTGCTATTGCCAACTTACAGGACTGACTGGGCGACTGCCAAAGCACTCCTTGGTGATCCTCAGTTCCTGAAGAGATTGATGGATTATGATAAAGAGAAAATTCCAGACTCTACACTAAAGAAGCTGAAAAAGTACATTGAAAATCCAAAGTTTGTACCAGATGTGGTTGAAAAGACATCCAAGGTGAGCTGAAGATGGTATAGCCAGGATGCTGGAGTTATGACTTGAACCTTGTATTTGAACCAGACTTTAGCTGACACTAATCTCTTCATTGTTTTTCAAGATTCAGTACTTTAAAAGGTGTTTGGAATTAAAAGCAAAATGCTTACATTGTCTGCTACATCTTGAAGAGAACATTGTCTGCCATTTTGCTATTTCCAATTTACTTGTGAAATCAGTGTGAAATCTTTGCAAGTCTTCACACTGAGTACTTGCCACCTCTGTTCTTAAATATTCTTCCAGTTGTTGAACAGTTGACATGAATTGTTAGACCCACATCTCTTTGGAGCTATTCAGTTGTTCCAGATGTGTGTGTACAGCTTAGGTACAGTTGATCTTTATCTGTGATTATAGTGAATAAAATGATTATAAAGTGTTGTTAAACAATAGACGCTAAAATCAGATAGAAAATATCATTGAAAGACTAATACTAAACTGAAAAGTATTGTTTATCTTGTATGCTTTTGTTTTCAACAGGCTTGCAAGTCTATGTGTATGTGGGTCAGAGCGATGGATCTTTATGCAAAAGTATTCAGGACAGTTGAACCAAAGAAACAAAAGTAAGTTGCTCCCAGCTTGGGTTGTATTGGTTATTTGAACAAATGGAGCTGATCAGGTGTGGACTACATTTATTCCTTAACATCATTTATTAGCTCAACAAATTGAGCTATTGTCATGGCAATGCGTCTGTCTGTCTGTCTGTCTGTCTGTCCGTCAACATTGGAAAAAGAGCTGCTGTCTGCAGGTGCTTTGACCGTTCCTTGTCAAAGTTGGTGTGGCTATAACACATATCAAGGGCTTGATAATTATGGTAACAGGAAGTAGGTCAAAGGTCATTTGGGGTCGTGAGAGGTCAAAGAGTGAAATCATGCAAAAGCCTTCAACTCCTTGTGGTTATGTTGGAATCTTTTCAAATTTGACAGGAGTGTTTAGTAAATGATGGGTCATCAAAGTTGTGTTTTTGAAGTAGGTCAAAGGTCATTTGAGGTCACCAGAGGTCAAATATTGATTTTTTGGGTAAACAGGATTAACTCTAAAAGTGAACAGTGGCTGATCTTGAAACCTACAATAAAAGTTGTTCTGATTGAGTTTTCACTCGCTTTGTGATGGCGTGGAAAATTCATGGCCATTTTCTTATGAAAAATGAAGATATAATTATAAACCTACTTTCTACGGTTACTCCCATTGACCATCATGGTGCATTGTTTGTCAGCATATTGTGCTTCCATGTAGATGAGTGATGCTCAAGCTTTAGAGATTACAGTGTTTTGCACAGGCATCCGTATAAAACTTTGGTGGTTACGTGTTAGCCTGTGTAATACGTGTAATACGCACGCACGAAATCTTCCGCAATATGCAACCTATCCGTGTATGTACCACTGATCTCTCTACTAACTGGATTGGATTGGCTTCGACACATTGATTGGATAGTGATGAAGTCGCCAAGCGGCCATCTTACGAGAGATCAAAACGCAGTGCAAATATAATTATGGTGGAACACCTTGGGAGTTGAACACCTAAGTGTCCGTGCTTTTGCGTAGACACCTAAAAATTAGTTATCCATGAAAAATAATCGCAATACAAATTAAAAAATTACCCTTGACAACGAATGCGCTTTGATTCCCGCATAAATTATAAAAAAGTATAATGAAATAAAAAAAACATTGCACCCAATAAACTGCACATTCGCCGGTTTGATAGTCACAATATGGCGGACGCTGACTTCACAATGACACGGACGTCGCCAATCCAGTTAGTATAGAGATCAGACCAGTCCTACTAATGATCAGACTTGACCATAGAAATAAAAGTAAGGGAGAATGACGTCAGCCGATCTGGACTGAAGCCATTGATTTGGCCAGTCTGTACGGCAACGGAGCACCTGCGCATAATACAAATATCACGTCATTGCTTTTGCCCCAAGTATTGGCAAATAAACTAGAAGTTTTCAAGTTAGGAGTATAACACAAAATACTTAAGGCACCATGACTTATTTCTGTTGTGAAAATTACTCCAAATCTTTCGAAAAACGCATAAAATAAACTATAACTTCTGCAGCAGAATGCACACTGTACGTACGGAGAGACATCAATCGACAGGTCTCTTGCCGTACAACGAAAGCGCCCTCACACTTTTCGTAGCTTCACCGGTTAAACATGCATGGATGCATTGTGTTAGCGTTCTCCCTTACTTTTATTTCTATGGACTCGACTCAAAGTTCGATTATTACGAGTCGCCCATGAAAAGAGCGAAGGTAATCAGATATTTTTAATTTTAGTCCTAGGCCTAATTTGCAATATGATAAGAGCGAAACAGGTGTAGCGCTTACGTTCACGTTAAACGGGATATTATGAAATTGTTTTCTGTATTATCAATATCAACATCCGTGCAATTTTTAGAATATTTCATGTCAAAGTAAATACCGCGAAAAGTACTTCGAGCCTTAGCTAGGCCCTAGGCTAGGCTCGGCCTAGTCC
This sequence comes from Holothuria leucospilota, assembly GCA_029531755.1. NCBI lineage: Eukaryota > Metazoa > Echinodermata > Holothuroidea > Aspidochirotida > Holothuriidae > Holothuria > Holothuria leucospilota. Next base: position 28,958,252 of record CM055969.1, on the reverse strand, counting down.
GCAGTCTGCTGACCTAGGCCTAGGCCCTAGTACTTGGGTCGCTTCCAGTCTGGAAAACATTTATGTTACGCCGAAGATCTTCGGCGTGGCACTCAAGCAGTCACGCCAAATTTCTGGCGTATTTTGTCAGCCTGGTTTCTATTTGTCGCACCTAGCCTACAGCAGATAGTGGCATAATTTTTATCCTGCCTTTCCTTTGGTGTTAATCTTCAGCGGCGAAAAAACAAACTTTCCAGTATGGGGTCGCTTGGGGCTTCAAATACTACGTAGGCCTAGTTCAGGGACAGGGGAACAAAGTGTATGTGAGAACTAGGCCTAGGTACCCTAGGCTAGGCTCGGTCTGGGTAGGGCGGCTATATAAGTTACTGCTACTAGCCTATTTTCAGTTTCTTCAAAGGAAAAAAAACACAAATTACAAATTAGGCCTATGCCTACCGCTGCAATCATAGTTTCATTTGTTGTATTACGCTATAGCCTATGCTTTGGTAAGTACTTTTCTTCATGTGGTGGTATTACTGTTTTGAAAACCAAAAGAATTCACCAATTTCCCTAATAACCACTGTAGGCCTAGCCTACAACAAATCAATTAGAATTAAACTTCTCGTTATTGAATTTAAAAAGAGATTTTACGTAGGCTATACATATTCATTGGCAGGGATGTTTTGGTAGCTAAAATTAAAGTGGGGATGTTTTGCTAAAGGGACGTTTCGACTGGATACCCTTCACCCTGCACACTTTAGACAATGTCTCAATTACACAAGCAAGTTCTGTTGTTATGGCCAAAGTAAATTACCAAATTGGTGAAAAACTCCCAAATCATGAATCCTGCAAGTGCAAAAAACCCTCATACAACAACCTGAAATGTACTTGCAGCTTTCAGTTGGAACGGTTTTGTACGGGGTAATTTTCTCCAGAGAAGCATGGCACTTTTGGCATTACCTAAACATACAGTATCCAATGTATAGGCCTAATGTTAGGCTATGTGCACCATGAACCTAAGCTACACATGTGTCTCTACAGCCCAGCTAATTCTAGGCCTAGAACCGCAGGGCTTATTTGAACCTTCTGATAATTTTTGGTGGGAAATTTATGTGTTGTACTTGTTCTGTGATGTATTGTGTTTATTATATGTGGAATGTCTTATTTATATCGATAAGATTAGGCTACATATTTACTTGTGTAAACTTCTTACATCATTCTAACACATTTTAGGCTGAGCTACAGTACATAACCCATATATGTTACTGTTACGAGAGAGTGTTAAAAAATACAGACTCACCAAATGAGCATTTGCTTGGACAAATTTTAATGAAACTTGGGCACAGTGATACAAAGATAAAGGGTTATCAGTGGTGGTCAAGGATGGACTCAAAGGTCAGATTTATGGGTCAGTTTGGGGTCATTTATAACAAATGTTACTTTGTGTCTTAAAGATTCAATGACAGTATTGGGTGTTTGTCATTGTAACATGGCTTTTGTGTATTTGTTTTATTACTGGTGTTGAGAATTTTAAGGTCAGTGGTCATTTTCATGCATGGTGTACTACCTGTGAGGTCATGACCATGTACGTTTATACTTTTGAAGTGGGGCAAGGGTCATTTAGGGTCAAAGAGAGGTCAAACAAAAGGCCAACTGAGCATAATTATGCAAAAGCCTTGAACTCCTAGGGGTTGTGTTGAAATTTTGTCAGATTTGGCAAGAGCATTCAGTAGATGATGGGTCATCAACTGGGTGTTTTTGAAGTAGGTCAAGGTCATTTGGGGGTCATGCAAAGGTCAAAACAGTGAAATCTTGCAAAAACCTTTAAGTGCTAGGGGTTATCTGCAAATTTTATCAAATGTGGCTGGAATGTTCAGTGGATGATGGCATGTGCCAGTTGTACTTTTGAAGTATGTCAGAGGTCATTTGGGCTCTTAGAGAGGTTAAAGGTGGAATCACACAAGTCTTCATCTCCTAGGGGTTATATCCAAATCTCATCAAAATTGGCCAGTGTTCAGTAAATGATGGGTCGTCAATGATGTATTTTGAAGTAGGTCAAAGGTCATTTGGGGGGTCATAGAGAGGTTAAAGTTGGAATCGTACAAGTCTTCATCTCCTAGGGGTTACATCCAAATCTTATCAAAAGTTGGCCAGTGTTCAGTAGATAATGGGTCATCAAAGATGTATTTTTGAAATACATCAAAGATCATTTGGGGTCAGAGAGGTGAAAGCTGGAATCACAGAAGTCTTCATCTCCTAGGGGTTATATCCAAATGTTACCAAAGTTGGCCAGTGTTCAGTAGATGATTGGTCATTGAAGATGCATTTTAAAGTAGGTCAAAGGTCATTTGGGGTCATAGAGAGGTCAAACATTGGAATCACTAAAAAGCTTTTTCAACTCCCATTGGTCATATGAAAATCTTATCAAAGTTGGCCAGAATGTTCAGTAGATGATGGGTCATCATAGTTGCTCTTTTGCAGAAGGTTTAAGGTCATTTGGGGCATTAAATGGTTGAACAATGGAATCATGCAACAGCCTTCAACTTTACAGGTTTGTGTCTGAATCTTGTCAAAGTTGCCAAGACAATCCAGTAGATGGTGGGTCATTAAAGTTATACTTTTGAAGGTCAAAGGTTGTTTGGGGTCAAACAGTAGAATCAATCAAAAGCCTTTAAATACTAGGGGTTGCATTGGAATCTTATCAAAGTTGGTCCATGTTCCATGGATGATGGTTCATCATAGGTGTACTTTGTGTTGATGTTAAATGCCATTTATGCCAATGCTTTTCCATATGAGTTTTGGTTTTGTATGATATATTGACAAAAGAATAATTTTAGATGGGCCTGACAAATTTGGGTATAAATACTTCATTTTCATCGGCACAATTACCTACTGTATTGTGCCCACAAGCACTAAAAAATGTCCCAAGCTGGGCAACTCTAAAATGCCATTGCTGTGACCATTTACTGTACATGGACAGCACTGAAGGTACTACATCATGACTGTCCATACATGACGCCTTGGTTTGAATCACTAATGAAGCTACATAAAAGAAATTGTTTGAGTGAAATTGTAGTTGAGCTACAGCATCATTGATGCTCTTGTTTTTAAAAGCCCAATGAATATGATGTATTAGGAACATGTTGAAACTCTTTGAAACTGAAGAGAATGATAAATCCTTATGCTTGTCTTGTCATTTCACCATATTTATGCCTATTCCATGAAAGCAGGGTCTTTATAGCCTTGAAAAGTGTCTGAATTTTGTAGAAATAAGAAGTCATGGAAAAGTCATGATGTTTTTTTTTCAAGTCCCAGGTTAGTAAAAAGTCATGGAATTATGAAAAGACTAACTTCTTCCAACTTCCAAGCATGTAGGAAGTGTATGTTTATCATGGAGGTTTATATATTCAAGAAAATACACACATTACCATGAAGCATAATACTTTGGTCATTGAAAGGTCACAGCAAACCGTGTTATTTTATTTTCCTTAAGCTGCTGGAGACCCCCCCATCATACTTAATTATTTCAGTTTTACTGTTTCTTTCTTTTCAGTCTGATTGTATGCATATTTGTGTCATAAGGTTTATTTTATGTATGACTTTTTATCTCTAATATGTTATTTCTTTGATCATTAGACTGGCTGCTGCAGAATCAGAACTGGCAGAGGTCATGGCAGTGCTTCAAGAGAAGCAGGCTAAACTTGCTGCTGTGGAAGAAAAGATTGCAGAACTACAAGCTTCTTATGACAACAGTGTTGAAGAGAAGGAAACTTTGGCCAAGAACATGGCTCAGACAGCAGCCCGGCTGAAGAGAGCTGGTAAACTGACTACTGCTCTTGGTAATGAACAGAGTAGGTGGGAGGAGAGTGTAAAGGTAAATAACATACTGAAAATTTGTCTGTTTATCTAAAGTTGTAAGTTTTGAAGGTTTTAAAACTATTTAATGGTTGTTTCACCATGATTTCAGATTCTGTTTCCTCTAAGATGAGTCATCAGCAGAGGGAGTCAAAACCTTATTCATTGACATTATGCCAACATCACTTTAGAGGACAAACCATGAATGTAGCTTAGATAAAACTTTGGTACACGTACTGTACACACAACGTTTCTTCCCCACATGCATGTAGACTTTTGCACATATCTAAGCGGTACAAACATGAGCTGTCTCCATTTGTGTTGGTGTAAGTTGTGATATTACGTGCTAACCTCTGCCCAGGCACACTTATTGTTTTGTGACATCATATGCAATAAGATCTGTAGCCTTTGCTGCACAATGACACCATAATCCAGCTCGCAGCATATACTTTGGGATGTGATTTGTATGTTGTAGGGATTAAACTTTGATGTAGTAAGTGTAGAGATGCGGTTGATAGACCTGCAAACTCATAATTTAACCATGATGAGCAGTTGTTCTGTATACAACTTTGTGGTTGTTGCCTCAGGGCTTGAGATAACCAAAGGCCTAGAAGTGCCTTCAGTGCTTTGCCATGTCCTTTCAACATTATGGACACCAGCAGTTGTATTAAGCTGAATATCCTTGTTTCATGTTATGTACCCAGGCTTTGGTTTACAAGATTATGAAAATGATGTCTCCTTTCTGTGTTTTTGGAGCTCTGGCAAATTTTTGCCAGGCAGGAGGAGCTATTTGGTATGGTTCTGCAAGCTGAGTTTGTTAGTGGGGATCATTTTACATGACCATGTGATGTTCTGCACCAGATAAGCAAAGTCTCACCTATAAGTTAAACAAAATAGTGACCGTACAATGGGTTAAATGAATCATAATTTGTAAAACGTGATACTTCTCATCTCCTCTTAAATTACAGGAATTTGAGAAAGAGATTGGCAATGTTGTCGGCAATGTGTTTGTAGCAGCTGCGTGTGTAGCTTACTTTGGAGCATTCACCAGCTCATATCGTCAAATCCTTGTAGACAGTTGGACAGAGAGATGTAAAGAGTTAGAGATCCCTGTAACAGATAATCTCAACCTCATCAACATCCTGGCCGATCAGTTTGAGATCAGACAATGGAATGCAGATGGTTTACCTAGGGACAATGTATCCACAGAGAATGCTATCCTCGTAACAAGAGGAAGACGATGGCCTCTCATGATAGATCCACAAGATCAGGTAAGTATTTCAAGATTTTGATTTTTTGTGTGTGTAATAAGTGTAACAATACATGAAAAAGGGAAGTCCACATGTTTTCAATAAGTGAAATGAAATTTGGGGAATGCAAATTAAAAATGTTTGGTGCATTTCAGTTTGCATCTCTTCTGCTAAAGTCTACTGCTAGTGTGTGTGGTATTTTGCTCTGAGAGAGTATGATGCCTGTATGTATGATAACTTTCTGTTCTTAAAGACAGTCACCTTGCAAGATCGACTGAAAGAGATCATGCATTCTGCTATTGGTGACTACCCTAGCCTTTCTCTTTAAGAAACACTCATCTCCAGATTTGATTTAGGTTGCCGTTATTGCTAATTAGATATAACTTGTGGCAATGTTTCTTATTTAAATGTTGCATAATATTGAATAGTTAATGAAGAGTTGCATTTTTTCTATGTCAGTGTAAATCACAATCTTGGTACTTTTGTAAATCAGTTGCATATTAAGGAAGAGTGTTTGCAGCTGAGAGAAGTGCTGAGTTTTGTTAAAACATTTCATAAGTAGTAACCCATAACCTTTTCATCACATGTATTTCAAATTTTTATCCATCATGTTTTAATTTTATTACCTGCTGTCACATATCTCTCTCCTTTCCTTTCATAGGCCAACCGCTGGGTGCGCAATAGAGAAACAAGAAATGGCCTTAAGATTATCAAACTGACTGACAGTAACTTCCTTCGTACCCTTGAGAATGCTATCAGGGTTGGTTTACCTGTACTACTGGAAGAGGTTGCAGAGACCCTAGATCCAGCTCTGGAACCAATCTTACTCAAACAGACCTTTGTTCAGGTGATTATCATTTGCAATTTGGGGTTCTGGAATCCTTATTAAAGTGTGTATTTTAAGGGGAGCAAGAAGAGGGAGGGGAAAAGGTTTACCTTTCACTCACTTCCTCTATTATTTGCAATATGTTGTTTGGGGGGTTGTTTGTGGTGTATTAATTAAGAAAACTGAAGAAATGAACATGGAATGAGAATGATATTCATTGTTTAGATTGTTTTTATCACAGTTAGGTGGCTTAAAGTCTAGGTGGGTTTTATCCCCCTGAAACTGAATTTCTGGAAGTGTTCGTGTGTTAACATCAAAGATTGACTGAGACTTTTTACACATAATCCTCATTTATAGTGTTCTTTTCTATTGTGTGAGTTGTTTGCAATTTTCTCTGCTGAGTCTGATTTCGTGAAAACACATCCTGTGACCATACGTTGAATAGGCTATTACTACTTGAGCCATAGTTTGTAGCATTTTTCTGAAGTAAGGAAGATCTCTTGTTAAATGCATAATAATGTGGCTTGTAAGGTTCTGTAACATTCCCATCAAGATCTATTAATGACAGTGTTTAGAATCATCCTGAGATTGTTCTCCCAAACTTAAACCTTCTCAGGGTGGACGACTGTTGATAAGGCTTGGAGATAGTGACATTGACTATGACAAGAACTTCAGGTTCTACATGACTACAAAGATGGCCAACCCTCACTACCTGCCAGAGGTCTGTATCAAAGTAACCATCATCAACTTTACAGTCACAAAGTCTGGACTGGAAGACCAGTTACTAAGGTAAGATACTCTGTAGGAACTTTTTGGGAATCATGTTATGATGATCAGTCTTTAATTGCTCATCTACCCCTACACCAACCGTCCTTCTTTTTTTTTTTATTTTATTTTCACCAATTACCAACCATGTTATTTCTAGTTTGTTAAGGTCATTAATTTCAGTACACTTGTTGACACCTTCGTTTTCTTTTTCTCCCTGCCCTGTTCTTTGCTTGTTCTCCTGCTTTGATCCTGCCCATCTCCTCACCTGTCACTGTCCCTACCCTCTACTTATTTCACCATCATATATACATAAATATACTTAAAGTTTGTTGAATGTATTATGAAACAGATAAAATTACCCATGAACAATGCAGTTTGAAAATAATTGTTTAACTTTTTCATCTTAACCTACTTTTCTCTCTGTAGTGATGTAGTGAGGTTAGAGAGGCCAGACCTGGAGGAACAGAGAAACCAGCTGATTGTCAGGATTAATGCTGACAAGAATCAGTTGAATGCCATAGAAGACAGGATTCTGAAACTGCTTTTTGAATCTGAGGGAAACATTCTGGATAATGAAGAACTCATCAATACACTGAATGAATCCAAGGTTTGTTCTAGTCTTGTATGAACAAGATGTTAATTCAGTAGAAATGTGTAAACATATGGCATTGTAAAGATTTGTAGGGTGCTTAAAGAATCCTTCTTATTAAGCTGTGAATTCTCAAGAAATTGTCTTTCTGTTGAAATTTTTGATAGGAATGAGCTGCAGTTTCAAGCAAGAAAATAAAATTTGTTGATATTTTGTCTTCTCCATATACTTTTCTTGAGAAGAAAGCAAATAACTATACTTGTATTTCATTAATGCACATTAGAAAATCTGTTCCTCCTTAAGAGTGCTGCCAATGTGTTGGCACTTTGAAAAAATAGATTGCTGTTTCATTGATTGCCTGAATACTAGTGTAATTTTCCATGACTACTAAGTTTTGGTGATTCATATTTTCAGGTTACCTCAGGTGTCATTACAAAACGTCTCAAAGAAGCAGAGACAACAGAGGAGAAGATAACAGTGGCAAGAGAGAAGTACCGTGTAGTGGCCACACGTGGCTCTGTTATGTACTTTGTGGTAGCTTCCTTGTCAGAGATAGACCCTATGTATCAGTATTCATTGAAATACTTCAAAAATGTAAGTATGGGTTTATGAAAAATGAAAACGGTTCATGTATTATATTTCTGAAAAAATTAATTCCTAATGTCATGACAGAAAGTCTCTTTGAAAATAATTGTGAAGTCAGCATGTGCAGGTAGTATTTGACTGAAATTATTTCCTCCAGTCATCATTGCTCAGGGACTTCATAACTGACATATCAAAAGGCCGTACAGTGAGATATGAAACTTACTAGATTGGGTTCTTCGTTCTGTCTTTCTTATGTGCTTTCATTTGTGATTGGTAAAGTAGAGCAAGTATTACTTACCTAGGCCTGGACTTAAACATCAAGTATTTATTCCATCTTGCTTTGCATATTCTTTTGGCATTCTCACAACCCGTTATTCTCAAATTTCTGTTACATTTCATACAGCTCTTCAACCAATGTATTGAGAACACAGAGAAGTGCGATGACCTTGATGAAAGGCTACAAACTCTATTGAAGCAGACTACAGTTGCAGTCTACACCAATGTCTCCAGGTATAAAATATCAGAGTTTTTAAGCTTACACTTTCTTCAAGCTTTTGTCCTTAAAGCAGCCATTGAGTTGTACTGCCATCTTTCAAGTTTTTTTCCAAGCCCAAATATCTTCATATTACAATTACCAGTGGTCTATTAAAACATTCACAAAAATTTTCTACATAAACAAATCCAAATCAGTGATTAACTAAGCTTTCTGAAAGATTTTGAGATTGTGTCATCTGACTCTTCTACTTATTTGAATATAAACCTCATACACCCTCAAGACTTTAATTTCCTCATGTTTGACTCTATACTGTATGTACAAACTGTACCCATAAAGTACCATATGTTAGGTGCTTTCATCTTTTATTTAGCCTACATGTGCATATGTAATACACCCCAGCAGACATCAGTTGCAGCTCACACAAAACATACTGTTCATTTTCTCACTCTAGTCAACTATTTATCTCATCATTCCAGTGAACTTTGGAATGTGGTAAATATTCACATCACGGTAGAGCATTCTATGCAAACCAAATGGAAAAACTTGGCAAAGCAAAACACAGATCTGAGGATTTCTCGAGTTTTACTGAATCGTGGTGACTTCTTGGAATTCACCACAGTATACTTCAGAAAAAAAATGTTTTGTACCATCTTTTGGGATCATTATGTCCTACAAATTTCTTTCTTTGATATTTTCACTTGCTAACAGCACTCCCCCATACCCCTAAAATTGTTTAATGCTTTCTGATGGAGTTAACAGTGTGTCAGCTGTCATATCATATCAATGATTGGCCCTATTGATCTCATTTCTTCCTTCAGGGGTCTGTTTGAAGTCCACAAGCTGGTCTTCTCCTTCATGCTGTGTGCAGACATCATGAGGCAGGCTGAGGAGATCTCTGTACTGGAGTGGAATTTCTTTCTTAGAGGAGCAGCAGGAATTAATGAAGTAGGTATTATGTTGTATTAGTGGAATGGACAACATGGAAGATAATAAAAGAGAACAAAATGGAACTATATTGACTATTTATCCCTTTAAAGTCTTTCTTAGGAAAAGTCAGCAGTACATTGATCACCTTGGTATTGTGTAGAGTTATTAGTAATTCATTCAAAGAACAGAGGTGCACAGCAAGTGTCAAGGGGTCATTATACTTCAGTGGTAATTTGTGTATCTTTATGAAAGATGGTGTCACTTTCAGCTTGTGCTTTTAGACAGTATGAAAATGCTTTTACTCTAAAAAATGTTGACAAAAATAAAGTTTATTTTACAAGCAGGTCATTCATATGACTTGATGACTGAAATGTTATGTAGGGAAAAGCAAACTCTGTGTCTTTAAATATGGGTTAACTTCATTCCAATCTGACTTTGCTGTCATTATATCCACTTTGACTTGGCTGTCATTTAACTCCTTGTACAATAGTACAGCATTAGTTGAAGGTGACTTTATCCATAAGTGTCATATTTGTGTAAACTAAGTTGTAACTCTTTCTTAATAGTTGCTATACATCCTAACAACCTGTTCTGTTTACCCATTATACAGGGGCGTCCTCCTAAGCCAGATGTTCCCTGGCTCAGTGATCAAGTCTGGAATATGTGTTGTGATCTTAATAGTTCTGTGCCTGCCTTCCAAGGTATTCAAAGAGACATCACTGCCACTCCAGTGTACAGCAAGATAGGAAGGCTAGAGGTAAGCCATGTTTGCATTATTAATGCCTCGTGATGAAATCCTGATTGCCTTTTTCAAGAACCAGGGTTGGAAATAAAGAAGGGCCAAAGCCCCTTTTGGACCCACTGATAATTCTTTGAGAGGGGACAAGAGGATCACAGGACTGCAACAAACTCTAGGGGGAATAGGAGGGGATAATGGGAGTAGGCTCTTGAGAGGGGGGGCTGAGATGTGGTCTAGTGTGTGCTGGGGATGCTGTCCAAAAGTTTTCTCAACAGCTGTTCTCAAAAACTACAAAAGCAACTGTTTGAATCACATAATTCTTCAGTGGCTTTCATTGTGATTCTTAACATTTTCTATCAGTAGTTTTGAAGACTGACATGGATAGTATCATTTTTTCAGAGATCACAAAGTTTTAAGCTCTTTCGTTTGACTTTAATAGGTGCGTCCTAATCCAGAAACATGGGAAGGGTATGGTCCAGTACCACCACCTTACAAACCACCAGAACCTCCTAAGGAAGGGGAAGAAGCTAAACCCCCTGAAGATGATGGAAAAGTCAAAGGTCACTGGAATGACCGCCTCACAAGCTTTCAGAAACTGATGGTTGTAAAATGTTTCATGGAGGAAAAGGTTTGTTCCATATCTTTCTAACATTAAGAAATAATGGAAATGAAATTCATGTTAAGAGAGTTCTAATCCATTTCAACTTAAAGGAAACCTTAAGTATTATAAATTCATGAACCAACTGAAGTTGTCTTTCTCCCTTCATTTGAAAAGTTTCGGAATAATTAACTTTTTTCCACTATTAGTAAAGGCCATGAACAAGTATGGAAGTTGCAAGAAATATGATGTGAATGATTGATCAAAGTAATCTCTCTGAATGCAAACCTAAAATACCTTGAACTAGTGATGTTTTTATTTGTTTCACAATTCACAGGTTGTGTTTGCAATGACAGACTTCGTAAGTGAAAATCTTGGCAAACAGTTCGTTGAAAGTCCACCTGTGGACCTTGCCACACTGTACAATGACATGACCCCATCTACACCTCTGGTCTTTGTGCTCAGCACTGGATCAGATCCCATGGGTGCATTCCAAAGGTTTGCCAGGGAACGAGGGTATTTGGACCGCATACAGGCCATTTCACTTGGTCAGGGCCAGGGACCTGTTGCTGAAAAACTTATGGATGCTGCTGTTGAGAGTGGTGACTGGGTGTTTTTGCAGGTAAGTTGAGTTACTTCTTTCTTATTTGGTGTAGTAGCATCTGGAAAACATTGATTTCCGTGTAAAATTAATTGTGAAATGTACTTTTTCGTTTGTAAAGGACCTCACAAGTTTCTAATGCAGAAAGAACTTGTTGTGGCTGTAGTCTTTTACATTGTGAAGGTTGTCTGGTGTTAGGGGACAGGAACCTGGTGTGAAATGTCTGGTTCTCTAAGTCACTGCTGCCTGGTGTGAAGTGACCGGTATGTTAAGTTGCTAGTACCTGGTGTGAGAAAAGTTATTGGCACCTGGTGTGGGTGTCTGGTACTCTGTCACTGGTACCTGATGTAAGATAACTAGTACTTAAAGACATTGGTACCTGGACCCTATTTAACAAAGAGTTAAGTTCAATCTTAAGTTTGATTCTAGTAGGTCTGTTGTGGGGTAAATCAACCTTAAGGTCGTTTGTAACTGTATGAAACAGGGCACTGGTGTGTGGTGACTGGTGCATGGTATCTCATAATAGATCCCTTGCACTTGTTGAGTGGTACATGTACATGTACACAACTTGGTGACCTTGGAGTAAGTATTGTGGGAGGATATCTGTTGGATGTACGGTTCAGTGAAGGGTAGTAAGACACCCTTTGTGAAGTAAGTAAGCCTCTGATTTAAATGCCCCATACACTAAACTGCTTGCTTTCTTACATTTGGAAAAATGGCCATGGCCGGCTCGACTTGAACCAGTTGGTTGAAAACTTGGCCATTAAACCTCATCTAACTAACTAACCAAATCTTACATTTGACTGTAACATTCTTTAAGTTCTTTATAAATGACATTAGCTGTCTTACTTTCTTTCTCTCATTCAGAACTGCCATCTTGCTGCATCGTGGATGTTGGCAATGGAAGAAAAGATCAAAGCGATGGGAGAACCTGGTGCAGAGATACATGAAGATTTCAGACTGTTCCTTAGCTCCATGCCAACTACCAAGTTTCCTGTCTCTGTCCTCCAAAACAGTGTAAAAGTCACTAATGAACCTCCCAAAGGTCTGAGGGCCAATGTCAGGAGAGCCTTCTCAGAAATAACTCCAGAGGCATTTGAGGAACACAGTAAGTACAGATTTTAATTTTCATAAGTGTAGATTTTAATTCTGACTGGTTAAGTTTATTTTTTCAAGACTTTTGCATGTCTTAGATGGTGTGTTCAGTAGCGTAGCATTACAGTATTTACTGTCACACAAAACTTTGTGTCAAATAATAATAGGAGATGTATGTTGTTCACAGTATCAGTTTCATGTATAGCAGCAACTAATGAAAATAATAATATTTGCATTTCATTGAGCTAATATATAGGCAGTCTTTATTAAAGGAACAACAAATATTACTTCTGCTTAATGATAAATCATCCCAGAGACAATCCCTCCAGTGCTGCAGCAGCTGTAATGGTGCATCCAGTGACAGTTTGCCACACAGATACCCATTTAGCCCTGGGGTGGAGAAAGGGAACTGAGATAAAGCATCTTGTCAAAGGACATAATGCTATGACCCAGTTAGGATCAAAACCAGGAGTCCTTGGATCACAATTTTAACACCTAAACCAATAGTTAGTTAGCCACATTCAACGTGTAAACAAAATGAGACATTTCGTCTAATTTGATACCAGTTTGATTCCATTTGAAATTATTTGTGCTTGTAGTTTCTTTTCACATTTAGTAATTGACTTTTGGGGGATGGGAGAGGGTGGAACCTCCACATATTTTATCACAGGACTTCTTAAAGTAATGTGTTTGATGGGAAATATTGTCTATAGCTATGCTTTGTATGTGATTAAAGTTTGCATGTAACAGAGAAGAGATAACAGCACTTACTTTTTTTGTCTGTACTTCCTCCTATCAGTTCTTGGTATACAGTGGAGGAAACTCATCTTTGGCGTATGCCTCTTCCATGCTATCATCCAGGAGCGAAAGAAGTTTGGTCCTCTTGGATGGAACATAAAGGTAAGCCTTCTCTCTTGTAGTACTCTTTTCCCATCCACTATCCTCATCAGTTATAACTGAAAGGGGTACTCTCATTTATACCATCTGTAATTCCCTTGGTAAAAATAAATTGCATATTTCAGATATATTTACTCCAAAGTAACTTTCTACATTGTTAGGGTAGCACCATGATAATAGTTTCTCAGACCATCTAGTAGGGAGGCACCTGCACTGTTGGAATTGTTTGGAGTGATAGTATGTTTGTAACATTATGGAAGTGACTACTTCTGCCCTCACAGCTTCTTGGCATTCTCTTCATCTTTTATTGGAAGTCACTTAAAAAGATCATGGAGCTTAATGGTATGAGTTAAGTATAGATAAGGAAATTTGTCAACCAAACTTTTCCTTTCTCCCCCTCTCCCCTGCTCCCCCCTCTAACCCACTCCTCCCCCACCTTTCAAGCTGTAGCTACACTACTTCACTGGTGAAAGTTTGTGTCACGATAGTATTTTCATAGTTCATACATTTCCATTTCAAGTCTGTGTAAGGTTAATATATATTGAGGTTTATGGTTATGTGTCCACCTCAATTAAATCTTTTTGCTTTCCTTTTTCTGATCAACTTTACAGTATGAGTTCAATGATAGTGACAGAGAGTGTGCCCTTGAGAACCTGAAAATGTTTCTTGCTGATGGAGAGATCCCCTGGGATGCACTTGTATACATCACTGGAGAAGTAAGTTACCATTGGTAATTTTGGTCTAAATAGACTTTTTCTTGTGTTGGATCCTAACTATAAGCATTAGTGGGAACTTTAATTTGAAATAATTTAATCTGGAACAATTTAGACAAGGTTTACATCATTTTTTGCAGTTAGTTAAGTTGGAATTTTCCGTTTTGTGGGGTGATTTTTAAGTTTGTATTCCATTTCATATGACCAGTACCAGTATAGAATATGTTCATTGTAGGACTGCGGCAAATACTTTGAAAATTCCACAATCACTCTTCTACTGTGAGCACAGGTCTGTGTTATTTGACAAAGATGTGAAATAATTTTGCATTCAAGATTTTTAGGTAGCAACGCCTTGCAAAGGTTTGTAGCTAATCAGTTTTCCCTTGCTATGACCACAGATCACCTACGGAGGTCGTGTCACTGATGCTTGGGATCAAAGATGTCTTCGTACAATTTTAAGGAGGTTCTTTTCACCAGTGACCCTTGAACCTGAATACAAATATTCAGAATCTGGTAAGCACTACAACCTTGCCATCATTTGGAAAAATATTCAGTACATCCCTTTCCCACTCAGGTAAATGTATCAAATTATGTATGCTTGTCCTCTTCTTACCATCATCAGTTAAAGTTACCAGTCTCTTCTGATGATGTAGTTGTGGCCCTGTGATGACCAAAACTAATATTAGGCACCTTACAGATTGACAGACTGTGCTTTTAAATGCTCCTCATGTAACAGAGGATGGAAAGGGTGAAAGAAAATTTACCTGCTGGAGGGGTAAAAAATATGGGTATGAAAAAAAAAGTGTGCTTTAATCATTATGTAGATGTATTCCTATTTTTTCATGATAAATTCAGGTGTGATCACCAATCTCTATATTTTGTTTGTAGGTATCTACTATTGCCCTGACATGGACACCCTAGCTGAATATAGACAATATATTGAAGACCTGCCTATTATTGATGAACCTGAGATCTTTGCTATGCACAACAATGCTAACATTACATTCCAGGTATTGTTGTTAACACTTTCAATGGCATGCACAATCACCTTGTAGTAAATCTATCAAGTTTGACCGTTTTACTTCCATTGTATGAACTGTGAATAAAGAATTAAAACTTGTCTTAAAAATTGTAGTTTGTATCAGGAACAGTAATAGTAAGTATGATGTACTGGTACCAAGTAACACTGTCTGTACTAAGTATGATATTAAGTATTGAAATGAATAGGTTGTTATGAGTATGCACATGACTTGAAAGAGAAAATAGTAAGTTGCTGTAGTTTGAATGAAATGCTAGCTATTTCTTCACAAGGATACTCATAAGGTTTTTGTTGTCCGAATTTAAAATTGTACCTGTCTTCCATAAGATATATAAATATGCAGTCAAAATAGTATCATTTTTTTACAAATAATTGATGACTTTCACAGCGACAAGAAACCCAGACATTGGTGAATACAATTCTAGAGGTACAACCACGTATGGCATCAGGTGGTAGTGGCAAGACAAGTGATGAGATCGTGTATGAGTTAGCAGATAGCATCTTGAACAAACTGCCGGAGAAACTAGACATTGAAGAGGCTTACCAAGAAATGTTCAAGGTCAGTTTAATTTGAACTTTTAAAGGTCTGTGAACAGACAGTTTCTTTCTAACTCATTTGTGGCTGGGAAAGATTGGTGTTACCCTCATTCGTTAAGATTTTGTGCCACCTTTGTTTTGCATGAGGGCAGCACTCAGTTTATAATCATTTTTTAAGGATCACTGAAAACCTCATGCACTGTTGTGTCTAGGAACTTTTCACCATGGGGAGTTCAGTTAGGGAACAAAACCCTCCTTGTATTCTGCATCCCATTTTGTACTTGCAAATGTCTGTAAAAGTGCAAAACAATGTGCACCACCGAGACGCTACATTATCTTTAGATTGTTCTTTATATCAAGTATACATTAGCACTTTGTCAGATTTACAAAGTGGTTTGGAAAGTTTAATAACATACACTCTGTGTCTTTATGAACATGCTTCCAAGGAAAATTGTTACTGATGAAATTCATTTTTTTTTTCTTCTTCTGTCCCTTTCAGCCCGATGAGAAAGGCCGGATGAACTCCCTTACTACTGTCCTCACCCAGGAAGTAGACAGATTTAATGCTTTACTGAAAGTGATCAAGGTAGGCATGCTCAATACATCATAAGGGAGTGTCATGAATTTAAGAGATGTTTCACATTAAATCTACTTTGGAAGAGTGAGATCTATTAGTAAAGGCAATTGATAAGATTTTCACCAAGCAGTGCAAGGATTTTGTCAGCAAATTTTTAGCCAGTGCATTATATTTCATTCTGTTCTGTTATGTAAATATTTTATTTTTGAACAAATAAAACATGTTGTAAATGAATGTGTGGACTAAAAAGATGAATTTACATACCTAACAACCCTTAATTTAGGGTATAGAATGTTTCATTTGTACTTTAGATTTTAAAGGCATATATATTGTGATATATATTCCATGTCACACATGTGAACTCCATTTGTCTTTCTTTCCCAAAGAACTCCATGAGAACAATCCAGAAAGCCATCAAGGGATTTGTGGTGATGTCTGAGGAACTAGAAAAAATCTACAACAGTTTCTTAAATAACCAGGTACCTGACATGTGGTCCAATGCAGCATATCCATCTCTGAAACCCTTGGCCTCCTGGGTGAAAGATCTTCAGCTAAGGGTTGGGTTCATTGCAGTAAGTATTAATATCACACTGAGTTACTGTACTGGACCGGGGTTATCTTCATTGCAGGGTTGTAGCTGGAATTAGTAAGTCACCGCTTTTAATACTATTTCATTAGGGAGAAAAGGGCTTATGGAAGGTAGCATTCATCTGTATGGTGTTTGAAGCTTCATGGTATTTGCACTCAAAATGAAAATGCTTGTAGCAGAAGATTGAATTATTTCATCATAAATTTGTTAGCAATTCTCCTATCACTTCTGTGTATTTCTTGAATTTTTATCTTGGCTTTGAATTCATTGATTTGCATTAAGTACAGGCTGACCAGGTCCCATTCACTCACAGTTTGCTGGCATTGGCTGCCATAGATACAATGTTGTGTCAGTATCAGAACTGAAAAAAAAGAATGATAGATAACTACCAACTCCCTCCCCACCCCCACCCCACACCTCTTGGTATAATCTTGTGAAAATTAACAGTACAGCAGTATAATATTCAGTTTTAAGACAGTTTATGTACCATGATGAAACATACTAAAACAAATTCAGTCAGGAAAAGCCATGACTGTTTGAATGCTTACCACTATCATTCAGTTTTCAAAATATAGCTGACTTTATCCTGGTTTCTCTTTCACTTAAGAAGCAAGACACACTTAAAAGTTCATGTAAGTGGAACCATTTGCTGTATAGGCACTATGCTTAACATTCTATTTAAGGCCAAAAAGGAAGAAAAACATCTTGAACTTAAAAATTCCTATCTTATCACAGCATTGGATAGCACATGGACAACCCAAATCATTCTGGCTGTCAGGATTTTTCTTCCCACAAGGTAAGGATTTGTCAGTTACTCTGTAGTTTTGGTAGATGAAGTCACCTGCTATCTTGTCTACATGACTTACCACAGATTATGATCAGGTGTGGTGGTCAGCATACAGTTTATCCTGCCTAGAAGCTCTTATAGTATTTTACCACCCAATATCTGTATGGAACTGGCTGGACTGGAACTTTTAAAGGAGTTGAACAACTGAAAGAAATGAAGATAATTTAACATGTTTGGGTTTGCCAGTGTGCTAAGCAAACAATGGTCCAACTGAGGAGATACTGCTGCAAGATTATCATACTCCATTGGGCTCCTATGGTGTAAGCTGTTCCGGTCACTAATGCATGTTGATTGCTTAATCAGTCAAGTGGTTACCTAACTGATCATGTTGGTTGTGGATTTGTGGTCAAGAGGCTTGCTGTAAAGTTTTATGAACAATTTGCACCCTATGGGCATCAGTAAAACAATATGACACACATTTATCACCAACTTAACCACTTTCTTTCACCGTCTTGCACCCAGGTTTTTTGACAGGTACCCTCCAGAACCACGCCCGTAAATATGACTACCCCATCGACCAGCTCTCATTTCATTTCTTTGTGCTACCTCACTACCTGGATCAAGCACAAATAGCTGCCCAGCAAGAACACCTCAGCTTTGGAGAAGTTCTGGAATCTGATAAAGAGGTAAGATACCAACTTTACAAGACAGTTTTAATCCATCAATCACTTTCAGCTATCTCTTTAACAACATGTTTCTCTTCCAAGTTTTGTGAATCTCTTTGTGGCTTGTGCCCCTCTGTCCCATCTTGCCTTGTAAATGTTGCAGCAACTAGAAAGTATTATACCTCTGGTGCTGAACATGTGAATTTCTCTTTTCAAAATTCAACATACATTTTCAGTATAATCTTCATGTTAAATTGGTAGGATGAAAATGACAGAAGGAAATGTATGTGGATGAATCTGAATCGCTATGTAAAGCAGTGACACTTGAATGAAAATTTTAAGTTGAATCAGCTGTAAAAACAATGTTTTTTGTTTAAAATTAACTTTATACATATTGGTAAGTGTCTAACATAAAACATATGTACAACTTTTATTAACTAACAACTAAAGCAAGGCATATGCTGAGGCAACTAATACTGTCCTGAAAATGTGCTTGACTGAATAAACTTTATCCTTTATCATCTGTCTTTTCTGTCTATGTGGTCATAAACATTCTTGATTCTTTTCCTTTTCACATCATCCTGTCCTCATCCTCCTTATCATGTTCTTCATCTCTACCTGCCTCTTTCCATTCTTCTACCTTCATCTCTTAAGAAACCAAAACCTGAAAAGAAGGAACAAAAGGATGTTACATGTGTCTGTGTCAACAATGAAGTAAGATTTCAACTACCCTTTGTTAACTTTCACGGTTTCCTTTAGCTTTTCACTTTTCGTTATTTTGCTTTTTCGTAACATTTTCTTTCCATTCTGGCCTTTCATGTTGTATTTTTGTTTTATGACAGCTATAGACTCTTTTCCTAATAGGAATTACAAAGGATTGTGGGATAGAATTTTGGTGTGCATCATTTTTTGCCACAGCAAAATGCCATTGACAACAACATCGCCTACCAGAACTCTGTCCCGCAATCCATTGCAATTGCTATTCGGAAAAGGGTCTGTTAGGGGTTCACGCATTTGTGATGTATGTTTTATGTTTCGTGTTGCCCTATGCAGTGTATGTTTCTTAAATATTTATGGAAATGTGAAGCAAATGTTATATCCTCTGTATATTCTTGCCTGTTTGTTTTTATCATAGAAATGTTTTGAAAAACATTTCCATGATTAATGTTTTGAGATGCTGCTTTATTAAGATTTGCACACCTCACTGGTAGTTAGTATACTAGAGTGGAGTGAAGGTTTGTCAGTGATTCAATTAATTTATATTTTCTTTGACTACTCAACTACTCGTCAGACTCATGATGGGAAGGCCGCTGATGAAGATGTAAGTGTTGGTTTGAAATGAATTCTGCACGACTGCACGCACTGAACATCACAATAAATGGGCATACCAATGTCCTTTGTAAGAAACTCCAATTTGAACCTTCTTGCACTGCACTTCAGTTGGGCAGGTGGAATTATCCTATAACACTTGTTGTAGAGTGATGTTAGGACTTGGCTTGAGAGAGCATGGAATTGATATGCATGCATACTTTTTGAATATGAATAATTTTCTCTTCTCCCTGGTAAGATGAATTAGCAAGACCCATTAGCTTTGTTTCTTCTGATTGTTTTTTAGCAGGGATGGGCCAGGGTAAAAAATGAAAAAAATTCTTATTCTTATAATAAGAGCATCATCTTGCAGTGTTGGTTGATGAATTTTTGAGTGCTTGTTTTCTGTGACATCACATTTTCTTTGTTGAGACTAACAAATGGTTTCGGTGTCCTGAGCTGTTTGGATCTGAAATTTGAGCAGTTTTTGCTGTCATTTTTTTACACACATTCACTAACATTTATTTGCTTGTTTCATGTATGTTATTTTGTGCACAAATCAGAGTTTTGACAGTTATACCATTGAAGTGTGTGAAGTATATTGATGTGTGAAAGATTTTCTGAGGCTGTGTTGCTTTTAATGTTTCCAAGAAAGCTAGCTGCTGTTCCATCGGAGTGTAGTAGGTTGAACTGATAGAATATCAAGACTGTGGTTTGAAATGTTGAATGAAAATCAAAGCAACCTAAAGCCAGCCTGTTATGAGTACATTTCATATCTGTAGAGTGAGGGCTCTTATTGTGTAAAGATCAGTTAAGATCTAGCTGAAATGTTGCAAAAGACCAGGAGACCAAAACAGCAAAACTCTGGACCACTGATTTTATGTAGGTAGAGTGTCCTTGGCTTTATGTACTGTGCTTATTATCTCGACAACACTCAAGACATTACCGTTGTTTTGTAAAGGTCATTAACACTTGACTCCACAACGGGGGTGGGGGGGGGGACGTAAATGTAATTTCTCTCAGTTTGAGAGTGAATTAGTGTAGAATAATCCTTGCTGGCACAAGTGATACTTAATTTGGTTTTAGGAAGCGATTGCATATATGGATACAACAAAGTAATTAGTATGGTAGTTTAGACAAAAAAAATATTATTAAAGTTGATACAGCACAGGTTGTTACCTTTCTTCCGTTGGGTGTCCAGTACTTGTTTTCAAAAATGAATTCAGAATTAGATTTGTCAAGAAGAAAGAGGCATTCAAATCAGGGTAACTCTTTCTGTTTAAAATGTTCATGATGGTTCTGTTTTCATGAAATTCAAGAAACATTACAATCAAATTAGAAATTTTTGTCACATCTACCCCCCCAACCCACCCCCTTCCTCCCTTCCTCCCTCCCTTCCTCCCTTCCTTCCTCAGCACTCACACTTTATGAATTAACTTGTTGGATTGCATCCTCCCTACAGTTGCCTACAGTGGAGGATGGGGTCCTGGTCCATGGACTCTTTATGGATGCTTCTAGGTGGGATGATGAAAACATGATTGTATCTGACCCAAATGTTGGTGAGATGAATCCAGCATTACCTGTCATGCATATGAAGCCGGAAATGTCATTTACCCCAGACCCAGAAGATTACATCGCTCCCCTCTATAAGACTTCTCTGAGAGCTGGAACACTGTCAACAACAGGTATGTCTGTTATCACACTTCCTCCATAGATGTAATTAAATAACAAGGACTTAGACAACTTGCGTACACTAAATGAGTTATCAGATAGATACATTTTGTAAATGATGGCAGTTACTATGCACAAGAGTACAATTGACCTGAACATAAAGGTTTAGTGTTTTTTTTTTTTTTTATTTATTTTCTGTTTATGCATGCACAGATCCTAACCCAGTTCTGGTCTATTGGGTGTTAGTATGGGTTGACCATTGACTTATCTCAAGGCATGGCACAGCTTCTCAAAGTGCCTTGGTTGTACAGTGGACCGAGTGTCAGTTTCAAGTACAAATTTATGACAATTACGATGGCTAGAACTCTAAGATTGATATTGCAGGCACTTAGATAAATGATTAATATCAAAATATGAAATCAAACTGAAAGACAGGATCAATGATGCATTTGTGTGGTTCAGTCAAAAAAAAAACCAGGGTCATATATTCCTATTTTCTGCTGGTATGGAATGATTATGGACAATACAAAATACCTTCCATACAAGCTTTTATCACTATGTTTGGTTTTCATTCCAGGTCATTCTACTAACTTTGTAGTAGCTGTTCATCTGCCGTCCTCACAGCCACAGGATTATTGGATCTCCAAAGGAGCTGCCCTGCTCTGTCAGCTGACTGAATAAAATTATATGTTTTCTCAAAATTTCATCAAATATTCAAATTTACCTTGAAATCCTTGACATTGAGTATTCTATCTGTGCCTTTACACTGTCTTTGAAAGAAGAAATGTCTATATTTTAGTACCTTCTTGTAAATGAAGTATATCTTGATGAGCAATTCCATTATGCAAATAAATGTTATTATTACAAAGCTTTGATGAAATTATTTGGATGAATCTGAATTTTCTGTCTACAAGTAGTCCTTGTAAAGAGTCAGACATATTAACAGGGTAGACTGGTATTAACAGCTGATGTAAGCAGCAACATAATATTGATTCTTCAAAAGCTACATTCTGATATTTAACTGTGATCAATAGTGTCTGTAAGACATTTTGTTTGGGAAGCAAAATATCTTGAAGTTACGATGCCTGGCATAATGTTAACCGACATGACCATTGGTCAAGTGGCTCAACAAAAGAAAAATATTTGTTAGATGGAAGGAATGCTGTCATCCATAAAACCATAATAATCTCTTAGTATATGTTATTTTTGATGAATGGAGACCATGATGTACAAGTTTTGCAGGGAGAACCCCCCCCCCCCGTGCCCCCATGGTGAGTGGCTTATGTCAGTGACATAAGCCACCAGACGGGAAAGGAGCTGGAGAACATCAAAACAGAATTGATGTTACTCATGGTTGGTGTGAGAGTGATAAAATCTATAATTTTGTAATCTCATATTCCGTCCAGGACAGATAGTCTTATTACACCTTACAAAAGTGACCTTGAATAAAATGTTCCTATTTGTATATTTATAGTTCATTAAGATAATATATTTTGTCACATTTTTGTACCTATAAGGTGGCCTTTGAAGTTGTGGAAATAACAGAGCATTTTTAAGTCCTGCTTTAGATAATATTTGCTTTTTGAAGTAGTCTTTCAAATCTGTTGATATTATTATCGTACAATCCAGAAAACATGCCTTGATGTGAAATATGAAAATAAAACAAACCATCCAAATATTCATGTAATGTTCTATCTGTATAGTCCTGGTTTGATGTGAGTACTTCTCATATCAACCTGTTGTAATAAGTTGTTAATGGTAATTCCTTTGTTTATATCAGAATTTTCCATTTTATCAAAATGTTGTAAGGCACTAGTACAAGATGTTGATTTTATAATACCTTGAAAAAAAAAGGAAAGCATGAATTTGCAAAAAGGTTTTTGTACAGGACATTCAGGGTGGGAGAGTCCCACAACTGTCATCTTAGTGATCAGACTTTCTTTAATACCTATGCACCATTTGCCCTCCATTAGTATGGGATTGATACAAAAACTTAGCCGAGTCTTTGGTGGATGTTTTAAATGTTGTGTTTCTACTCAAGATTATTTAGCAACACAAAATCTGTGTGCCTTACCCAATTCTGAGGAAAACGTTGTGGGTAGGGTTAAAAATTGCTATGCTTACTATGCTTATTATTAAAGTTTGCTATAACAGAGTGAATATTTTTCAGATCTGTGTCACAAAAAATTATTCTTGTTAAAATTATAGTTAAGAAACAACATGTGTAAATAGGTGAGGTTCTATGAAAATAGGACATGTTCTTTATGTAAATACACTGATGTGACCAAAAATATTACGTTACTTCTATCATTCGTATGGATTTTGGTGTCTAGGTATTAATTATACACCATACGCTTACAAGGCAGTGATAGGGGGTAGACCCCCCCCCCCATTCCAGATTCCAGTCAGGCAGAAAATTTGCTATTTTCAGGCAAACTATAGGCTGATTTGGGACAAACTGCCCTAAATTTTGGGCAAAATATTACTGCCCTGCATTTGGAAGTGGTCCTGTATGTTTTATGTTAAACATAGTTGCATAACAAAAATTGCTGAATCAATTACTACTTGTCCAACCTTCCATGCAGGGGCAGGATTTGGTGTCTGAAAGTGGGGGGAGGGAGGGGAGGGACCAGGTCGAATACCAAACAGCACTGAAGGTGCCAAGGGAGGCAAAGCACTCCATTCAAGACTTTGGGTCCAGGGACCCACTCTGGGGCCCTTGGTGGGGTTCAGGGGGCAATGCAGCAGGGCCCAGAAGTATTTAAAAGATTAAAAACATTACAATGAAACATTTGGGTATCTTAAAACTCATCAGATGTGCACTAAACAGATCAGAAGAATCCCATTTTGACCATTTTAATAACAGCCTCAATCAAAATAGCAGGTCATTTTTAAAATGAAGGAGTCTGGCTTGTGGGTGGTTAGTAAGGTGGTAGAAGACTTTGCACGAAAATGGAACACGCAAGATGTTTTACAGGAAGAAATCAAGAAACAACATCTAAAACGGGTGCGCGCGAAGCTCGCCGAAGAGAACATCATTTTACTGTAGTGTATTGTTTTTCTTTGTTTCTTTTGTTTCATTTTTGTCGATGGACTGGGACAAGAGACCCCTCAAGTTTTTCATTACTGTGGAAAACAAGATAAGTTTCGAAAATACAGCTTAAAGCATAATTTTCTAAGGACCATGAAAGGTTGAGGGTGCTGGTGTAGAATACTTTCCAATATAAACAAAAGGTTATGGGTAAGTTCTTGTAGAGACGTGGCCATGGAAGTCAGAAGTAAAAAAAAAAATACCAGGGAAGCAATTTTTATTGGAGGCTGCTTCTTCGTATGGTTAACCGCGTGCGCCGAAGGCGCGAAGCCAGAGGCTGGGGACTCAGCGTCCTCCCGAGAATTTTTCTTAAATTTGATGGCTTTTGCGGCCATTCTGGGTCATTTCTAGAGAAAATTCTACGTCCCCAGGTATAATTTGAAGTACTAATGAAATACTTTCATGGTGATTGCAAATTTTAGATAGTAAGCGACGATCAATTTTAAGAGGATGGTGGTAGTTGGTGGGAAAGTGAACAGCAGGAGGAGTTGCAAGGCTTTAAAATAGCAATTTACTCAAGTACTGATCCTAAAGGAAGTAATAACGAGGCAATTGTACAAACTAGGCCTTCTACGGACAGCAGTACTAACGACACACCCAGGGCCGTGGCGAGCGGGGGGTGTGGGGTGCACCCCCCCCCCCCCAATATTTGGTCGCCCATCGGCAAATTTTCGGTCTGTCGGCAAAAAGAGGACAGGGAAAGGAAAAGAACAGGAAAAGAGGAGAGGAGGAAAAGAAGAGAGAAGAAGGGAAAAGAAAGGGAAAGGAAGGGAGGGAAAGGGAAGACGGAGAATGAAAAGAAATAAGAGAAAGAGAACGGGCCAGTCTGTTATCGGCTATTTCCATTTTCGGCTCTTCATCTAATTGGCCCTTTCAAGTTGAAGGCCCGTCGGCAAATTGATTATGCATGTGACGGCCTTATACGGCCGTATCAACGGCCGTCGGTGTAATTGGACGAGTGACTGAGTCCGTCGGGAACTCTGGAAAAGAAAGGGAATTAACGGCTTCCGTATAGGTGCACTATTTCGGATCATATGACATTCTTGAAAAAACACTTTCTGCACGTTATTCCTCAATTTTATCATCACCATGGGAGCAGCACCCGATTACCCATGGAGAGGCCATCCTTAGCCCGTCTTCTAAACCCTAACCTTGACTTTAAACACATTTTGCAAACTTCTGAGGATCCGGTTTACCCACAAACATCCTAGGAAAAAAAAAATAATCCGTGCCGCGCGTGTCTTCCCTTCACTGTTATCTCAGGCTTTTAACTTTTGAACACCAAAATGAAACAGATAACAGAACCCATCTTCAGATCCTGGCGTTCAAAGCATATTTTGAACGCTTGTGTTAAGATTCTGAACACTTTCTCTCCCTTTTTGAACGCCGGACGCCTATAAACTTATCGTATTTGAACGCCTGACGCGTCTATAGTGTTCAAATGCTGAACACATACTGTTCCAGTTCTGAATGACAGGTTCAGCTCCTGAAGTATAGTGGTATAACGGGAGGAATAGCCTAACACATTAGAATTAACCGGAATCTTTTCATTGGATAATGCTTTATGAACCAAAAATATTCCAATCCTGCATGAGCCTTAATTTTTTACCGAGAGATTATGGTAAAACCTCAGCGCTTCCGAGGGCGAAGCCCCCGGACCCCCACCAGGGGCCCTAAGGCCGGCCCAGTGTTTCAGCCAGCCCCTACTTGTGGGATAATGTCGCATAAACGGCGAAAAATGTCGCACAAAAAAAATCTGACACGCAAATTCTACCCGGGTGGAAATTTGGAGGTACCTCATTAGGGCAGAAATCCATTCAAATATAGCACAATTTGCGATCTAGGCACCTTTCAAATTCCAAAAATTTCAAAAGGGGAGGGGGACACCCCCTCCCCTTAGACCCCTCCCCCAGGCCACTGATCAGTAAATGTCGCATTGAGAAAACGTTCTAGCTATAGCAATGGCGGGCCTCTTGATCCCAACCGCTTAGAACTATAGCGACCTGACGATGAGGGATAGCCTAATACATTAAAATTAGTGGGGGATCTAGTTTGTATTTGATAATGCATTATGAATCAAAATATATCCATCCTGAGCCTTCATTTTTCACCCAGAGATATACTTAAACCTCAGAGCTTCCGGGGGCTTCGCCCTCCGGAATCCACTAGGGGTTCTTACTCGGGCCCAGTGTTTCAGCCAGCCCCTATTTGTGCAATAATGTCGCATAAACGGCGAAAAATGTCGCACAAAAAAAATCTGACAAGCAAAGTCTACCCGGGTGTCAATTTTGAGGTTCATCATTAGGGCAGAAATCCACTCAAATATTGCACCATTTGCGATCTAGGCACCTTTCAAATTCCAAAAATTTCAAAAGGGGGAGGGGGACACCCCCTCCCCTTAGACCCTCCCCCAGGCCACAGATCAGTAAATGTCGCATTGAGAAAACGTCCTAGCTAAAGCACTGGGCGACCTCTGGATCCCGACCACTTAAAACTATAGCGACCTGACGAGAGGAATAGCCTATAATACATTAATATTAGTGGGGATCTAGTTTGTATCTGATAATGCATTATGAAACAAAATATATCCATCCTGAGACTAAATTTTTCACCCAGAGATATACTTAAAACTCAGAGCTTCGAGGGGCTGCACCCCCTGGACCCCACCAGGGGTCCTTAGGCGGGGCCCTGAACCCCACCCGCTAAAGCTCGTTTTCGCACTACGCATAACCAGATCCGTCGGCAAAACATAATCTCCACACCCCTCCAAAGATAACACCTTCGCTACGCCCCTGGAGACACCTACTTCTATTGAACTCATTCGGAGCACGCCGACAAATTTATTGAGAATCGCGATTCCCTATACACCGGTAGGTTTCTAAACTGTGCCCGCAAGGACGAAGCATAGTGCATGTAATGACGTACCTTTAGTACTCTAAAGTCACGTTTCAGGGTTTCACGTCAGAAAAGTGTTGCGTGGAGCCAACGGCCATATACCATGCTTTAAAGAAATTTTGATAAAGGTACCTAACAAACTTTTTGATAATAATTGCCCCTTTCCTCTCCATCTTTGAGCTTCGCCACTGTATTAGTAGGTATATTCATTGCGGGTGCGCGAGAAGCGCGCCGAAAAAATTCCTGGCATTGTTATGATATTTGAAATTAATGTTTTCCCTCATTTTACTTACAAAATTGACCATAATATTAAAATTTCCATCATAATTCCTCTGGTTTCTCTTTCTTCCGTTCATTTTTTTATTAAGGTGTGGAAAAGTGGGGAGGGGAGGGGGCAAGTACCCTCCGTAATCCCGCCTTTGCCACCTTTCCAATTGCTCATCTCCCGGGGAATTTCACCGCATTAGTAGCACAGTGCTATCTGTTTCATGCCGTGTGTGTTCATCTTTCCTTGATAATTGCGATATCATGATTCCCAGCAAATTACAACCCTGGGATTGGGGAAAGTATGAAAAATGGGTTTCCTTTTTTCCAAGTTTGGAAAATTCATGGAATTTGAGAAAATGGTCTCATCAGGAGAAAGTCCGACAGGGAATTTGATTGGCTCAAAAGAGTGGTCACCTCGTAATATTGTTTTTTATCTTATGAAAACAACATTCCATGTATGAAGGCATGTCAACCGACAAACTGGGAGTAGGTGGAAGCAAAAATTCATGAAGAAACCTACCGTAAAAGTTAGAAAATTTGAAGTTTGTTTCAAGGAAGTGTGGAATCCAGGCCATAAAAGGTGACATGTTTCTCTGCCCCATAAACTGTGCCTCCTCTCTGTCATGGGTATTTCTTTAGAGTCGATCATTTAAGTAATAAATCAACTAGTGATGTATCGTTAGATTTCCTCTACTATAGTGGGTAAATGACGTAAATCAATTTCCACATTGGTCCTTTGTTATTTGTGTTCCATAGATGGATGCCATAGTTTTAATGGCTTCGACAGTTTGCCGCAGTTTCAACCATGCTTTATAAAACTTACTGTTCAACCTGCAACATTTCAACACCTGTCTGGAACTGATTTGTAAACAACATTAAAGGCCGGGTTCTGAAGAGATGAAACCCACATGGTTACACTCATAATGTCCCGGCATTACTATGTTCTGACACCTATGTTCTGACATTAACACGTAGACATGTTGCTTTTGTGACAGATCCACATTTTTGTTTTCCTTTCACCAATATATTGAAATGGCTTCTGTTTTCAACCCTGTCCCCGTTTATGACGCTAACCTAACCCCCTAATCCTAGCCCCCTTACCCTAACCGCAAGTCGGAACATAAAGACGTCAAAACATACAGATGTCACTATTTATACGCCTACCACATGTCCTTAATGATGCAGTAGTCGCTTAGCGATACGGAGAAGCCATCCAGGGCGGCACAATAAGGGTTCGCAAAAGTTATCAGAGAACCGTTACGCAATTTCAAAGAACATCGGGCTTCTGTAATTGGCGAAGCACGTTGTCCCCAGGATCTACGCAAGTGATGCAATTGACTGAGTCTATTTAACAGGGACGGATTTACCCCAAAATCGAGGCAACCTCTAGGTTACGACCCCCCCCCCCCTCCTCGATATTTTGAAGTTTATGGGGCTCCCGAAAATTTCCATAAATGAGCACCCTTTTCGGCTCTATCTTTCACATCTGCTTCTGAGTTTAAACAAAAACCCTGAACTGATGTCTACCTACCAAAATAAAGACTGCAGCACGAGTCTTACGGTACTTCTCTCATCTATCATATGTTATTTGGTTGGAAATTTCTGAATTTGAAACTACTGTTAAGTGGCCGGTACGAAGAAAGCTGTTAACGGAGATATGTCATGTGGGAAATGATGCACGATATACGCTTATATATAACTGCAAATGCTTGTTCGTGGTTATAAGAGTGCCCTGAATGCCTATATGTGGGTGCTTTTAATTTACACACTTTGAAATTGTTTTGAATTAACGTGATTTCATTGCGTTGCTTTTGATGCCCATTTAACAAATACTCAAAAGGCCGTCATTATGATCTACACTTTATGGTAGAACAAGATTCATTTTCGACGATAAAGGAGCCACTTTTAGTCCAAAATTTTCTTAGCGCTACTCGCTAACCTATGGTGGTGGCTCGTTTTGATCAGTGCTCCTCACTCCTCAGCAGGGTCCAAAAAACCTCGAGGTGAACTGAGAACCAGAAAGCCCAAAGGTTTACTGATTCCTTGTCGAAAGGGGGTGCGTTGTTGCACTGAGGTTTATTGCTCAAATTTATCCTTCTTGAAATATTTTTTACGATGTTTTCACAATTTGACCTCAGCTAACATCACATGACCTTTGAACTCGACCAAAAATTGAATAACAAAAATAAAAAAGGAAAAGGGATTCTAATTCTAACCGTCTGCGTGAGAAACCGAACACTTTTCTAATACACCATAAACAAACTCGTTATACATATTGTATTCTAATCACGTTATAGTCACAACATACTTTACACGTATTCTTTATAAAATTGGTACTATTATTACTGAAGCAGTTATGCTTGTGACAAAGTTCTCTATAATTTTATCTTTGGAATTTTACAATTATTCAGCCCTCATTTTTCATTGGTCACGACTACACCGGACACAATTTGGAGGTACCGTCCACTGTCTATTTAGTTTACGAGGTTTCCATAGTTTCACCTCTGATGACCTCAGATAACCTTCTTTCTCCAAAAATACACAAAGAGTTCTCTAGTTTCTTGTACAGTGGCAAACCTATATACCAAGTATGAAAAGTATCCATCATATCATCACATCATTGAAATATCGTGTATTTTTCAAGGTTGTCGGTCTTTGACCCATAGGCGTAGGAAGCGGGGGGCTGGGGGGCTATAGCCCCCAGTCAAAAATGTGGGGGCTGAAGTATGCTTCCGCTCCCCGAGATCCAAGGGCAAAAAGCTCTTATTTCCCTCTTCTGTAAGAAATGTCAAAAATTTGCAGTAATTTTCCTTAAAGTTTGTCCAAAATGTTGCACCAAATTGCATCTGAAGACCCTCAAATACCCAAAATTTTTCCAAAGGGGAGGGGGACCATGCATCTCGCATCTGGTTGTTGACGAAACGATTACTGTACTACCTGCAAGTCAACTCGCTGGTTGCAATTAACACGAATTGGGACTTACCAAAACCACCTTTCATAGAACTTTGTACCAATGTACGTGATGTGTATATCTTCCTGTGTAACAAATAATATCAAAGAATAAAGCAGAGTTAAAGTTAATGCCAAGTTCTATTTTTCCCATACATACGACAATTTTACGGAATAAATGTGTTTGTCCTCTAAGTTAGGGGATAAAAATTTCGAATTTATGAAATATTTTTAAACAGTCGGAATGCAAATTGAAATGCCTGAGAAGTTCCATTTCCGGCAGCAGCGACTTTTTGCCAAAAAATTCTTGGTCAGTTCTACAATTTTGGCTTAGATAGTGTCAAGTATTAGTCTCACCCCCCCCCCCCATAAACATGTTACCACAACTGACACTGAAAGGGCCCCTCATATAGCCTAAACGGTTTCGTCCCCTTGCAGGTAAATCCGACCCTGCTGTCAAATATTCCACCGTGCGCATGACGACAACGAAACGAAAAGATAATATTCCACCCTTCTTTAAATGACATCAAAAAACTTGAATTTAGGCCTAGGTCTTTTTTCATTTTCACAGTCGTACAAAACTTACTTTCTCTTTGGACCCCTCCCCTCAAATAGCGTACTTTGAAATGTGATGATTTTCGGCAAAAACTCATCTTCACTTACTATATTTAGTAAGAGCATATGTAGATCTTTGAGCGCTTTACAGTCTCCAGGCCCGAAGCCATACAAGGTAGTAGAAGAGGCGAAACGTTCCAGGAGCGAAATATGCTAAAAATGCGTTAAGGCACGCCAACGTATCCTTCATTCCAGGCCCGTACCCAGACAAGGTACTGGAGGTGAGGCAAAAATTTTTCCAGGGGGGCCAAATGTGTACAAATGTATTAATTCAATGGTAAGAGTTTAACTCTCTAGGGGGGCAAAAAGAAAATTCGGGGGCTTCGCCCCCTGGCCTCCCCTTGACTACGGGCCTGCCTTATTCCCTTGTAAAATCGACGAAAAAATAGATGACCCCTTACCTATCCTTGTTTTACGGTTTCTCTGAAGTTTATCATCCTTCTGTATATGTTTCTAATTTTATTTCTTTGTTTCTCTCTTTGCATTTATATCTTCTCATAAGACGGGAGTTGCTACCACAATCACTATACCACGTCCTCTATAGCCTCGATTCCTTTAATTATTGATGTGAACATTTTGTCAGGACTTGATAATTTCGGAAATAAAAGAACATTGACATGCTCTGAAGTTCGAACCTGAAAAACGCCCTCTCTATTGAAACTCCTTGGAACTTTGACATCTACGCTCGTGTAAAAGTTTCACTTCATAAGTGCGTTTACAAATAAAACTTGTCTGTAGCTTCCTGTTAATTAATTGAATACCTGTAAGGACTTCTGTCCTCTTAACTCGTCCTCCCGAGTCCCCTTAATTCCCGTCCGATCCATGTGACGCTCACCCAAATACCCGTACCCTCCGGCGCGGATCCAGACATTTTGAGGGGGGGCCAAGATGGAAAACCTCATGTGCACCGAAGGTGCACCACGAGCGCGAAGCGCGAGTCCCTACGCGTGGGGTCCAGGGGCCCGCGTTAAGGCCCCTGGCGGGGTCCAGGGGGCGAAGCCCCCGAAAGCTCTCGCAATATTGCATTTTAAGAGCACAGAAATCGGCTCCAGTTCTTATGTCAGTGAGATTTTATACCTTTTCATGTTGCATGGAATTTGATGTGTATGGCTCAGTATAAGTTACTATATGTACCTGTAGAAGTTACGGAGAATCTAAGTTATCTTAAAACTTACACGCCAACATTATGAGCCCGTGTAGGTAACTTGAAATGATTTTTACCATAATGAGTGTTTTATTTTCGTTATACGGTATTCGGGTATATGACGTCAGATGAAACAATTGCGCGCGAAGCGCGCCGAAAATTTGAATTTACATTTAAAACCATTGCTATGACTAACGGTGTCAATTCCCTTTATGTGTGTCTATCAATTAGAAGGTGGGTTCGATACTAAGTTTTCAGTTCTCATAAGAAGAGGAGGGTGAAAAAATGAATATCAGTTGTTTTACATCCTTACAATGCTGACTCTGAAATCACGTTTATGCACACGAATATTTGGCTTATGGTAGAACCCCACCGATGAGTAATGCGAATACGTTTGGGACCTTATTGATAGTAAAAGGAGCAATTCTAGGCTAACAGTGCGCAGATCAAGCAAAAAATCAAGAAATATTGAGAAGACTGCAAAAATCGTGAAAGATTTCAAATGATTTTTGGTAAAAAGTGCTAAAAATAAATCCATCACTCAATAAAAACGTACCTCTCTCTCCGTAAGCGTAAACAATTGCGCGCGAAGCGCGCCGAAAATTTTCGGTATAGAGCCTCCCGGGAGCTCTGCATTAATTGTACACTGAAAAGGGGGACCAACAGGACTCTCACAACCTTACATCCATATGGGAGGAGAGATGATGTATTACCTTCTTTATGGACTTCTGAAGGGTATACCCTTCAGAAATCTGTGACCGATGGTGCCGGCGGGAGTTGGTGATTGGGGGAACCGCAGATAACTGCTAAACCGTGCTTTTTTAGGCAGTGGGATTTTGTATACGCTATATACAAGAGTGGGAGAGCCTTTTCTTATTAGTACATGAGAGTGCAATCCCAGGAAGGAGTTTACCCTCCCCTTTGAGAAATTTTTGTTAATTTTAGGGGGCCTATATGCAAAATGGTGGTATCTTTGGGTCATTCTAAAGTGATTGTATGTTTAGAAAATGTCCCACAATTTAGTGAATTCTAAGTTTTGTTCGGGTGAAAAAGGGGAGTAAGAGATGGTTAACATATTGTCTTCAAACCTCCTTAAGTCCCAGGAAAAATCAGGGGCATGGATCCATCTCCAAAAGTGTGTGTGTTGGGGGGGGACTTTCACATTTGTGAATCGCCGTCCTGGTGGCGTGGAAGAAGCAGTTGGTGGTAGCCAGAATTTGCGTCACGGGAAGGCAATAAGTTTTGTGATCTTCGGCATGGGGGAGGGGTCTAAGGGAAATTTTTCTATAACTGAATGCCCTCAGATGCGATTTGGCGCAACAAAAGTGTACGATTTTTAGCTTATTTTTCTTCTAAAAATTTCGTTTTCCTAGGCATAATTGCAGTCTGTTCCATCATTTTTGAAAAAGTGAAGGGGACTTTTTGACGATGTTCCCCCTTCCAAAAAAGTGAGGGGGCGGGTCCCCCCGTCCTCCATGATCCACGCCCATGGGAAAATTGTACACGCAATTATACCTGCGTGGAGTCCACAGAAACATTCTTAGACTATAATAAAATTTTTCCTTTACATTTTAAAAGGATATCCAAGGTTGACAGAGAACAGTATAGACCCTCCCGGGAGCTCTAAATTAGTTACAGTACACAAAAGAGGGAGCAACGGGATTCTCACTACCCGACATTCATATGGGAGGAGATATGATATATCACCTTCTTTTTAGGTATAGCAAGAGGGATGGTGGACAGGCAAAATTCGTTTCAGAAAAGATTTTCGTCATTATTGAACGTCGCGGTAAGATGTTTGGAAAATAAGCAACGGCAATTACGTACTTTCAATCTTTCAAATCATGTGCTAGACTAGATTAGTCAAAGATCCCATAATGATGAGAGCCCTACAGAGAAGGAGATGTACTTTTTACAAAAATGTTGCAATGGAATAATTTCTTGCGTCATAGCCTTGTCAATGGTATATAAAATCAGGTGTAAACCCTGTCGTATGCGCGCGAAGCGCGCCGAAATTTTGAATAAAATATTAGTCCATGACAAAACCTGCATTTCAGAACCTGCATCGGACACTGTCACTTTCCCACCAACCTATGTTATTCAGAAACGAATCTTCTGACTGAAAATTCTTAAAAAGCACTTTTGCTCCTTTGTTTCCCAGTGAGTAGTTACCGAAAGCTATTGATAATAGAGACAACTCTGACACAAGGCTTGACGCTGGCGGAGCGTGCGAAAATTTGGAATTTGTCAAGAATTTCCAAGACTTATGATAGTTTGAGAACAGTTTGTGAAAGAAAATGGTTAGATCAAATAAACCAGTCATCAAAAATACATCTCACCCTACACCCTCCACAGAAATCTGTAGCTTAAACGACTTTTGGGACCATTTTAAAAATTTTCAAGAATCGATGGGGGAGGGGGACACACGTCAACCATTGTCCACTGTGCCGACGCCACTGTCTGTAGCTTAAAAGCCTTTTGAGTTCATTTTAAAACTTTTCAGACAGTTTTGAAATCGAATAGGGTATGCACGCCGCTACTTTGCCTGCAACAGCTGGTGCCACTGTGCACAATAGCACGTCACCTGACAGCTTGTCTTCTGTATTCATTCTGCAAGATTTGTATGGCGAGAACTTTGCCTCTCAATCCCTCTAGATTATAAAAAATTTCACTCTTTGACACAAAATTGTTGCTAAATTTCAGTGCAGCTAGCCGAGCCCATACTACATATGTCACGATGTTTACTTATTTAGATCTTAAGTCAAGGATCATTACTCAGCTATTCACCTGTTTTCGAACATTGTAGCGCACCTTCCGTCGCCAACCACTTTGAAAGATATATAAAGAGATAATCCAGCGATAGCTCCACCCAACTCTTACAGAAATGTATACTTTGAATACGTTCTTAGACACTTTTATTCATTTTTTTGCTCTTAATTTTTCTTTCTCCTTTTCCTTTTTTTCTTTTTCTTCTTTTTTCTCCTTTCGTTTTTTTCGTGGCGGGGGGGGGGGGGGCAGGCCCCCAGGCCCCCCTGGATCCGCACCTGCGTACCCTCACCACGCTTGCCAGTTTCAGCCAGGGCTAATGAATTCTCTCAAGGTCTGCCCTTCGTTTTTCGGACAACTGTAAGGTGTCGAACTGTCCGTCATGCACAAGAGCTTAAATAAAACTTTCACTCATCTTGTTTGCCTTAAACTGTTATTTGGGGGTTCGATAAATATTTCTCATTTAGGTGAAAGGTTGAGTGAACTGCCCTCGTCTGCACCGAAACAATAGTGATTCAGATGGTCCGCCCACCGGCTGCCCGTTATGTTTGCTTTGATTACTTACTCGAAAGGAGAAGACAAACCTCTCCCTAAAGGACCTTGTTAGTTCAAGTTATCTCTTACAGGTGATAAAAGGGACCTTATTCTTACCAGTTGACAGTTGCACGGAGACTCCAGTGCAAGTCAAATAAGTGAACAAACAAATGCTAAGAGTAATTAGCTATGTACGAGTCAAACATTTGTCATTTATGAGGTTATGCTGACGACCGACTGTTTTCTTGAGATAAAGAGATAGCTATTTGTCGACAGATAACTTGGTCATTTTCCAGGAGAATATTAACGGTAGCTTCTAGATATAATTTTAGTTCAGTCGGACCTGTTCTTGGAAATATTTTCAGTAAGATTCAAAATACTGGCTGATCACATCAAATATTTTCAAGATTTTCTGGTTGAAACGAAATGATCCAAGGAAGCCAGTAAAGTGATGTGACCAAATTATTCATGTAACAGTACAATCAGCATATTAAGTGTCAGTGTTTTGCGAAATATTCAGACGTTATAAGTGTTGCCATGGCAGCCGTTGAAATTGCAGAAGCTCCAGATCCTCGTTTGCCGTCGGATAACTCCATGATTTCGACCATTCCTGAGGGCTCGAGCTCTCGACCTGATACGGACTCTCGCGCGTCGACGGAATTCGAGCCCTCGTACCAGTTGGAACCCGTCAAAAAGCCACGACATAGCGATATACAGAGGTTAGCTGAAAACGAACTTGAGCGGTACTTAAAGGACCTGCGATACGACCCGATTAAATGCAGACAGCTGACGAGAGATATAGCTTCGGCGATCCTTGAGCGGGTTAAAGAGATGAAAGTTCCGCGATATAAGTTTGTTGTCATGGTGAGCTTAGGCAGCGAAAAGGGAAATCCGGGAGTGCAGCTTGGAAGTAGATGTCTCTGGAACGATTCTACGGATTCGTCGATTACAGTTCATTTTCAAAATCGAAATCTTTTTGCTGTTGCAATTATATATGGATTGTATAAGGAGTAAATGGATAGATTTGTGTACACAGCATGGAAGAATGGAATTATACCTTTTTGGAAGATGGGATCTATGCATATAACTGAAAAGAGAGCAAAGATTTCGCTAGATTTAGTGTAAATTTTTTGGCATAAACATTGATGAATTTAATATATAGTAGAGATGAGTTCACACCGACACTCTTGTCCTCATCTCGACACATCGTAGTTTTGATTCATTCTTTAACCCTTACTAAAAGACTTAAGATCGCATCAGATGGCACAGGCT
Source organism: Holothuria leucospilota (assembly GCA_029531755.1). Taxonomy (NCBI): domain Eukaryota; kingdom Metazoa; phylum Echinodermata; class Holothuroidea; order Aspidochirotida; family Holothuriidae; genus Holothuria; species Holothuria leucospilota. The sequence continues at coordinate 28,921,628 of CM055969.1, read as the reverse complement.
GGATGACTTGGGTAATTAGTGCTTGGAGTGTTCGGAACATTAGGGACATGAGGGTACAGACCGGTTTAGATACTTTGTTTACCCGGAGTGATGCGGAACTATGGTTCCATGCATTCTGTATACTAATGTCTTTTTATTGTAAAAAGTGACCAGTCACGGATTTCCCAGAGGAGGCGCTGTGTGAGGGTTTACGAAGAAAATTAGGACCTATGAACTTCACTTAGTGATGAGGAATCTACGTTAAAACTTCTCAGGCCTATTGCCTATAGGGCCCACGAAACACTTACTCTGGCCCAGGCTATGAGGCTGCATTTCCGTCCATGATGTTAAATGTCTGGACGTCGCACCCACCCTCACATTACGACAAGGCAAACATTATGGTATTCGGAAAGGACAAAGATTTGTGCCATTTGGCAAGGGTGGATTCAGGAAGCACCCGGGCCTCTCGGAAAGTTTTTGCCGCATCTTACTTACGGATGATATATTATGTACGTGATATTTGTGGTATGTACACAGACATTTTTCCCCGCAGTCGCTCTCCTTCCCATTTCGAGATGATATGGGAGGATCCGCCGCAGTTTTTACCACCCAGGCTACCAGTGACGTCAGGATTCAGATAAAAGTTATAAAACTGAAAAAGCCTCACTTTTTTTAACAAAACAATGGAAAGGAAAATTACGAATTCGGCAACAAAGTCGGATAGTTTCGGACCTCGAAAAATGGCTAAGGCTATACAAGCTGTAAAAGGACAGACAGTTACTCCCTTCAATTACACCACAACGCCAAAGAGAATCACCAAAAAATTGTTAGCCTATTGATGATCTCACATGAACGATACGAAAGCAAATAGAGTGATGTTCTCTCTGCTGTGACCTGAATAACAAGAAGAACAAAAGTTGTCTAACTTTTAGTTCGTGAAACTGATATTACCAACGTGGTGTCGTCATGCTGTCTATATATTGATAGTAATGTCACAGACCCAATGTCCCTGTATCAGCATGACGGTGTCGACATACCGCTGTTGATGACGGTGCCAAATTATATACTGGTGAATGGAGTCAGATTTGTTCTGTGTTCATTTGTGTATTAACTCTTGTATAACGATATACCGTAACTAATTGATTACTGCATGGAAACAAGGAGTTAGTGTTAATTGCTGTGGAATGATGTCGAATGTTTTTTAAATTAGTAATGAAAAAAGAAGCATGTAGCTCTGAAATGACATGAAAAAAGTAAGAGACAAAGGCTACCTATAGGCCTAACTTTCAATTTATGAAACTGGTATGTTACTCCCCCCTATGTCGACATAGTGTTGATACTGACTGATAGTAATGTCAAGAAATGAATGTCGGTACACCATCAGTGGTGTCGATATAGCGATGTTGGTGATGGTGCTACACCACTGGTGGTGGACGGTGTCATGGATTGTAAGTCAGATCATAATGTGTGTGGTAACTCTTATATAACATTTAACATTAACACTGGCAATTGCCACAGGCGTATGAGAAGAAGTTTTACAGGGGCAGAAGATGTTTGCCCTGAAAATTTCTTTAATTGGTAAACAATCGTAATTTTTTCGTTCGGGGAGTTGCCGCCCCCAGACTTCCGCCCCAAATTCCTACTGAGATTGCGGCACATACACAATGAGCTGGTGGAAGTTTTTTGCAATAAGCTATTGTGTTGAGGTTTTAAATCATCCTGACAAAGTGCAAACAAGAATTGGAAAAATGATTTGAAGAATACGAGGAAATAAAAGTTTTTTGTCCCTCCTTCTAAATAGAGGCTTCTGTGACATGCAGCATTCTCGCGAATTATTTGTACTTAATTAGCTTCCCGTGCGGTTCATTTTAGTAGTAGGCCACGTTTGTATCAAGTCAGGAAAAGTATGTCAGACTTATTAAGGAAGCCCTGCAAGATTATTTAAGATGTATACTTAATAAAGAAACATGTAAAGTCTGAATAATTCAAGGTGACCATTATCATTTGAATGGTATTAACAATATTTCATTCTAAAACCCTAGGCCTTCTTGCAACTTATAAGGCTTTGTCAAAAAATTGTACAAGTTTTGGACATAGTTACAGCATCAATGACCTATGTAACTGTTCTACCTTGCTTAATTTTACACTTTTTGCTGATGATACCAGTATTTTGTTCAAGAACAGTGATATTCATTATCTATTCCGTATTATTAATGCTGAGTTAAGTTGTGTTTCTGCTTGGTTTAGAGCTAACAAGCTGTCATTAAATACAAGTAAAACAAATTTTATAATATTTCATCCTATCCAACGTAAAGTTGATACGATTCACTTATATATTGATAACAATGAAATTAATCTGGTTGCCAAAACTAAGTTTCTCGATTTTCCCATCTATCATGGGAAAATCACATTGATTATCTTTGCTCTACTATCTCTAAGGTTATTGGAATCTTCCAGAAAATTCGCTATTTCGTGCCATTCCATACTCTGAAAACCTTATATGATTCCCTTATCATTCCAAATTGTCTTATTGTAACATTATCTGGGGAAATGCATTTCCGTCTTATTTACATCGTTTATACGTTCTCCAAAAGAAAGCTATTCGCATTATTACAAACTTTAGTTTGGCCTATTGTGCCCAAAGTAAAATTCTTTTTTCAAATTTTAAAATCCTAACGATTTCGATACTTTCAAAGTCCAAGTCGATATGTTTATGTATAGATTTGTTAACAGACTCTTACCCCGCAACTTTGATGCATACTTTAAAGGGGAATTTTCATGATCCCAGACAGTTCCAATTCCCCCAACTATGCATCTTCTAGCTCCTCCCATAACTGTATGAGGCTCTTCCTTGTGCAAGAATAAACCTGTTTTATTGCTTAAGGCCATGTCCTGGTGAGCACACAAGGCTATAAAATGTAATAAAAGTACTCTCTCTGCCTTGTGTGGAATGTGAGCTACTCTGCATCTTTCAAATTTTCAAACTTTGATGTCAATCAAACAGCAGTCACCAACTGAGAATTTTGATATACATACACTAAAAATATACTTTGGGGGGATGACAGTCTGTCTTTAAGTTTAACAGTGATATTCATATGCATAACACACGTTTCTCTGAACACGTACAAATTTTTCCAGCACAGAAATATCTCGCCGCCTATTCATAAATACCGGAGTCAGTATATGGAATTCACTACACAGAACCTTAAAATATGCTGAATCCGTATTTTCTTTCAAGACTAAATTCAAATCCCATTTGCTTAACGTCATTGTTTGCTTTTGTTAAGGGGGACTGCTCGCACAAGCTTCGCTTCCTCAGTCCTCCTCCACCACCTTGTGTAAATTTGTATATGTTGTATATTTAACCGTGGGAATAAACTCACTCAAACTTCGTAAGCCAAGAGGGGGCCAGAGGCCAGAGGACCCCTGAGAAAATTCACCCCCTGGAAAATTTTAGATTACTATTGCCTTAGCACTTTAAACATATCCCCCCTCCGATATTTTCTCGTCCCTCCAGTATCTTACTTGTCTGGTTACAATCCTGAGTTGCATACATGAGTGGTTAACCATTGTCTCTCTCTTGGCTTACGGACTTGCTGCAACTATGTCCAAAACTTGAAAAATTTTTGACAAATCCTAGTAAGTTGCCAGTTGTAAGCCTACGAGGGTTTAAGAACGAAATGTTATTAATACCCTTAAAATGACAGTGGTTATATACTTGATATAGTGTCACTTGTCACGACTACCAGCTCATAACTCCCGTTCTTCGAGAGCTATATGTAACCCAAAACTTTAATCACTCGAATAACTTCATGTTATTATTACAGATCTGGTAGGCTACTTAGCACCGAGATGTAAAAACGTAGACTTACAGATCCACACATGTAGTTGTAATTTAAAGAAAGTTTGAAGAATGTAATAATGACAGAATAGTACACTATTTTATTTTCTTCCGTTTTTGTAAATAGCAGAAATGTTATAATGCTATTAAAGCCAATGTATCAAGGCACTTGAAGTACGGTGTTAACGGAAAGCTATAAATGACATTAAGTACATGGTCTGATTTCCTTTGTAAATCATTCTTTGCATAAGATTCCCCACAGAGAGGTTAGCCCAGGGCCCATCCTAGGACACTCAGCGAGTCCAGAGGCCCCGTTTAGCTGACAACTTCGAGTTTTGTCTCCTTTTAACAATCTGACGCCCCTGTTCTATCCAGCTTCATGCTCACTGGAAAGTTCTTTCCCGTCGACACCAATAAAGACAGTTCTAAATACCAAAACGTTTAAAACTGAGACTCTAGGATTTGCTTCAATCCTTGTAAAGCTTGCAACTCAAAGTATCAAGTAAACATACCACTGTCGTGTACAGGGCCAGATGTATTATTGGGCCATTTTGAGCTCTAGTCTAGGGTCCTCACACTCAGAGGGCCTCAATGGAAGGCTATAGTAATAGCAGAGAAGTTATAGGAAAACAATAAGAAAATAAGCGGAAAATAAAAACGTACTAGGTTCATGGAAAAGTGACAAATTATGATAAAAGGCTTGTCTTACAAAAATTTCTGGCTGACATAAGCCGAGCTGAAATAGGTAACCCTGAAAGTAATCACAAGATTACATCTAAAAGACACATTATTGCCCTCCTCCCAACAAGATGCTTTGACTGTTTTGTGAATGTTTGTGACATATTAATATGCAGTTAGGCATTTGTCAAAGTAATCCTCAATGAGCAAGCTGTAGAAGGGGCGTACCACTATGAACACTAGATATGGCTGTTTTAGGTAAGGGGCCCGAAGCTTGTCCTAGCCCTCCAAACCCAGGAATCAGGGAGGATTCAGGGGGTCAGGACCCCTCCCCCTTTATTAACACTAAAATTCTACTAGGCTGTTCCGTTTATTTTCTATCATAAGTCGGTCGCGAACTATACAAATTATAGTAAATCCTTACAGAACACTTTTCGCACTCTCCGCTCGCTCCCGTCAATTCTATTTTTTCTACATGACCAGTCCCAAACGTATTTGTTCAATGATACGGATACAGGTTTCATGACAAATCTAATGTGAAATTTAGACACATAATTGCCACGGTTTCACTCCATGCCCGATAACCATTATTAGGACGTAAGCATGAAAATATTGTAGAGAGAACTATTTTCTGAAAACAGGTACAAGTCCAAAAATCTCAAGCTTGCAACCATTAAGAGCCGATTATGTGGCAATTATCAGCAACACGATTTGAAGTACATTACTCATTACACAAACTTATTGAAAGGTCGTTAAGTGCATTTACAGAGAATATGTATTATGGAGCATGCTTAGTAATCATCTGCCCCCCTCCCCCCTTTGCTATACCTTTACTTCCCTTTCGGTCATTGCCCGGCCCTCATTAGAACCTGTTCATTTGGATTCTCTTTCAAAAATAGAACTGCGATTTCGGTAACTAGTGCTTGATGTGCTCTCCCGTAGTGTTATTTGGATGTCAGTTAAAATCATGGTACTAACGCCCCCATTTTGTAATTATACGAACCCCAGAGCTTCCAAGAGGCCCTGTGGCGGTCATGGTACCAGCATTGGAAGGGTGGCACAGTCAAAGTATCACTAAATAACTGTAATTCCTTTACATGTAATCATTTCAACAAGCTTTGCAGAAGATAGCAATATTTAGAAGGGGCGTCGATTTGATTTTGGAAGTGGGGGCGCACCTAGCCTAAAGCTTTTCCCCTATCCTGGTGAGGAGTCTAAGAGGAGGGGGTCTAGATGCAAAATGGTGCCAAATATTTCAATATTTGGGGGTATACTACGAAAATTGGGGGTATACTTCATTGCCCAAAGGAATGCAGGCTCAGGCAGGGGTGGTGCTTGAATTTGTCGACATGGAGGCTAAGCGTCTTGACTGGGGGCCATCTAAGCCCCAACAGATGCAGTGGGTTGCCGAAATGATGCCGAACTCAAAGTATAAGGCGCGCGAAGCTCCCCAAAATTGGGGTTGCAGTGGAAAAAGATTTCATATGTATGTTTTCATTAAGAAAGTTGAAAAAGTTTGGGTTATTATTGAAGTATCTGCCCTACTTAACAGCAAACCAAGAAATTGATAGGGCGACCACATAGTCTTCGTCGGGGAGTACAGTCTTAATCTTACTCATTAAGGCTCCCAGACGAAACCGAAAAAAAAAATCTTTTTTCTTACAAAATATGTTCGCTACGATAATGAGGTTGAGAAAGGAATCTTCCAAAAGATAGGAAAAAAGAGGTTAGAACTTCGAAACGTGGTATTTTCTTGTTTCTTTAGAATTACGACTACATTATTTGTGGAACCTTTAACATTAAATAAATCCAATATGTTTGAAATGGCGGGCGTTACAGCTAGATAAAACTAGGCTGAAGATGAAAGCCCGCCTATCGCGCAAAAGTTTTTTGAAGTTATAGAAAGAATTGTTACAGAACTTACTGCCCACGGACCTGATAAAGAGCCATGTGGAATACTTTCTGAGAACATCTACGGTATGTCTTCACCACTACTCGCCTACATGTAGTTTTTTTTTGGTTACGTCACCTTTTAGTCTCAGGTCACGAAAAGTGGGGAGACAAATGTGTTAGCGTCCCCTCCTCTCAAAAATGTGGAGGGGACATGTTCCTCCCCCAAATCGACGCCCATGTCATTTAGCATCTAAGTCACCTTACATAGACAAAAATTTCTTAAGGAGACGGAGGAGTTTCACTCCCTCCACTTAGATGCTCACACCCTCCCCTCACACCCAAGACCAATAAGAACACTTCACTTAAGTATAAGAATTTTTCAACATATGATCAGTTTGAATTTTTTGCCAAAGATAGTACCATTTTGCATCTATAAGCCACCTTTTACGATCGAAAATTTCTCAAAGGGGAGTGGCCCCCCGTTAGACCCCAAGACCCCTCCGTTAGACCCCCAACTGAGGGGTCCACCCCGGATACAAAGTATCGTAGACAGGCAAATGCACACTCAAACCGACTTCCTAGGTTTATCTGGGGTGCGGTTAGGCTAAGACATCATCTTCTGTGGTGCCTCACAATTATCAAATTCTGGCGGCGCCAATTAGGCTTTATAACTGAAAGTTTTTTTTTCTCATTTAAGCTTTATTTTCTCTTGGCAATCAAGTTCATATGTCAAACAAAATCATACCATTTAATATCAATACAACCTTCAATAATTTTACAAGAATAAAGGATACAAACATAAACAGATTAATCTTCTAACTGCAATAAGCTATACCAAGGCAACCAGTATCTTTCCCAAATGTTAACTTTCATGTTTTCTTTAAAAATATATTCTTGGATACCAAAATAATTTTTTAACTAATTCTGTAAACTATACACAGATAGAACGGCTCGGGACTGTTTACAATGAAAGATATGCAACTTAACCAAGATTATCAAAAGGTCAGCAACTCGAGCAAAATTTCCCCAAAATAAGACTGTTTGTATATCTCTAACGTTTATTTTGATGTCTGCTCTCGTGAAAATATGGGGCAAATAATTCCAAAGCCCCGATTTAAAATTGCAATGAAAAAAGATGTGTTGGATTGTCTCGATTTCATTATGACAAACCTACAACTTGCAGAGTTAATTGCCTCTATAACGAAAAGGCAGTTATTTGTAGGGATAATTCTATGAAGTAAACTATAATGGAACCATCTAATTCGAACATCGGTAGAGCAACAAAAAGGGATAGAGCAGTATAACCTCCACGAAACTTGGGAAATATTTAGGTGTCCACGCCATTTTAAATAAGAAGTTTGTTTAAACCTAATCATCTTTGAGAGTTTACTGTAGACAGATTTGCACGTTAATAAATTACGGTTTAACATAATATTGCATATACTGTTAATAGGGTTGGAAACATGGGCGTCCGGAGGGGGGGGGCAAGGGGGGCACTTGCCCCCCCTGGAAAATCAAAAACTTGAAAAAACGAAGAAAAAATAAAGGAAAAAACGAAGAAAATATAACATTAACATTTCTTAACAGTTCAATCATTGTGAATTTCTACTCTCAAAACAGGAATTAAATAAAAATATCAACACTCAGGCCCCAGCAGCCCCCCGAGCATATTTTGGTATTTTTTAAAGTTTATATTTACGATATTGCTTATGTTTCCCCCTTTTTATAAGCGGTAAAAAGGCCTTGGAAGTGCCATCTCCGGCGATCTGGGAAGCATTTTGGGCCAAAATTTTCTTGCGCTCCGCGCCAACCCATGGTGGCGCGGAGCGCTGAGAGTCTGTCTATGGGCTTCGCCCCCCCCCCCTTGACAAATTCCTGGCTACACCTTTGTCAACACTGTGTGAAAAAAAAGTAGCATCTAAACTCTTTTCTGGGAGTAAAATATTTCCCATAAAAAAGTTGGGCCCCCAAAAAATTTTGCCCCCCCCCCTTGAATTTTTTTCTGCGGACGCCCATGGTTGGAAATATTATGGTCTAAAGTATAAATAAAAATACTCCAAGTCTCTTTAACAGAATTAACAAGCCCATATAGTATTCAAGAAAATGAGTTCTAATACCGTAAGTTCTAACTATGTAGTCGTGGCTGTAGAAATGAACATTGCTATGAATTAAATCGTTTACAAAGAGAATACCCTTTCTTAACCAGCACTAGCATAAGTAACAGGTTGGTTTCCAACCCTAATAAAACTGTTCTTCTACAACGGTTGGCTTAAAATAATCACATCATTTTCATTCTCAACAAGTGAAAATTCTTTCATACTTAAGGCATAATACGTTGACGAAAACACATCTCTCCAAAGGTCATTCTTTACACGTACATTTGCAAGTCTGATTACATCATTTCCATACTTAAATCATTAAAGTCAATACCATAATTCCGTAAATAGTAAGGTCCATGTCCCTGATTACCACTTTTTAACAAACGAGCAAAACAAGTAACTTTGAGTGCAATGCAATGTGTACCAATGTCAACCATTTTAATACCACCTTCAGAATAATCCTGAACGATCTGGTTTCTGCTAATACGGTCTGGTTTCTGTTTCCAAGCAAATTTAAAGAACAAATTACTTACATTAGCAATAAATTCGCTGGAAGGGTTAGGAAGAGTGAGCAAATAATACTTAAAATGTGGAAGAATTAACGACTTGAGAATTGTAATTCTTCCTAAAACACTTATATTATGTTTTAACCAAAAGATCGTTATACTCTCTAATTTAAGCTGAGCATTTTCATAGTTTTTTGCAGTCATAGAAGAAATGTCAGTGTCAGGGCGTAATACCTAAAACTGTAAAGTCCTCCCCAACAACCCAATGAATATCGCTCTTAAATTTATTAAAAATCAGTTTAGAGCCTGACAATGTCCCTAATCCTACTGAAAACGACTTGCTAAAGTTTATATTTAGACCAGAAATCCCACTGAAAAAGTTAAGTTCATTAAGTAAATTACAAGAAGACTGTTCGTTCGCTTGGATGAAGAAATTGGTGTCGTCAGCATACTGGGTCATTTTATACTCCTTTCCACCGATATTAATACCACAAATGGAGTCATCATTATACACCAGTAAATTTAAAAGCTGAATACATAAAATAAAAAGGTAAGGGGATAAAGGGTCACCCCGTCGACAACCTCTCTGAATAGTGAATGAAGGTGAAGGAAAAACATTTATAAGGACAGAAGAGGAAGCACCATTATAAAATGTTCTTAAACATTGTATAATAGACGGCCCAAACTTAAAAGACTTAATACCTTCTCAATGAAAGAAAGAGACAACAAATCAAAAGCATTTTTAAAGTCAACAGCAAACAATAAACCAGGATTGTTTTCATCATAAAGAGTACACATAACATCATACACAGCCCTGATACAATCACCAATGTACCGCCCTTTTAAAAACCCGCATTTATCATATGAAATTAAATCTGGTAACACCGTTTTCTAAACGGTTGGCGATGCAAGTTGACGCATGTTAATAGGAAACATTGATGAGTGATATGGGTCTCTAGTTTTTCAAATTACGAGGTTCGTTACCCTTTGATATAAATTATACCATATCTCTGTGTAACGGAAAATAAGGAAGTTTCATAGCCGTAATTCAGGGAACTCACTAGGAAATGACCAATTTCGTCCCCAAAATTTTGAAGAATTCTACCATACACCTATCCACCCGGCCAAGGAGACTTATTATTATTCAGACTTTTTAAGCTTTGGTAAACTTCGTCATAAGTGAGGGGTCCCTCCAGAGTCAAGGACTGCTGGGAGGATAAAGGCTTTATAATATGAGAGAAAACGTCGTTGAGATTAACCTCGCGGGAAGGAGCGTATCCTTTAAACTGTACATTGTTTTGTAGAATTCGTACACCTCTCGCTGAATATCATCATTTTAATCATTTACGATATGAGTAATTAAATTATTCACGTAGTTACGTTTTTCCACATTAAGAAAAAATGAGATTGTTAATTTCTCCTCTTTGTCAATTAATTGAGCACGTGATCTAATTAAATTTCCTCTTTTCTGCCTTTATAATTTCAGGCTCACATAACTGAAAGTTGCTGATTCTCCTTCTGAATGGGACATAATTACAGCCATTTTATTGTTTGTGATTTACATTGCAATAGTTACCAAATTGCACCATTCAATGTGAAATTTCCTCTAAGTTCCCATATCGGGCGGACCCTTTCCCATCGCCCTTCCGACCGTACTGCGTACTTTAGTACCGTAGTCTGGTGGCTGTGACGTAAAGTGTTGTGTAAGTGAAATGTCTGTTACTTCGAGTGAGACTTTGTGATGGAAACTTAACCATTTAACATTTGAGGGTCAGGCGCGTGCCCGTAGCCAAACAAGGTGCTGGTAGGAGGGCAAAGGCAAGGTGGCTTTCAGGGGAGAAATATTTGGGGGTTGGTCGAGATATACTGAAATGCATTAAGGCAATGGTATTTTTCATTTTCTAGGGGGTGATTAACAAGCAGATTTTGTAACTCCGTATCGCCCCTCTACCAAACTTCCTATGTCCCTTCATAATTTGCCACTTCCTTCCAAACTCCACCTCTCGTGCTTTCCGTCCTTTCCTCCCTTTCTTAATCTTTCCTGTCTCAGACTGGATGTTCGTCCTACTTGCATTTTTCCCTTCCTTCCCGGCCTCCCTCCCTCCCTCCATACCTCCCTCGGGTCCTCCATCCTTACCTCACTCCCTCCGCACCGTCCTTATCTGATCATTTTGTTTTCACTTTTCCTCTCTCAGTTTCTTTGTTCTTCTTCACTGAGTTTTATTTCTTTGCAGTCCCAATATTATTTTCTCTGTGCTCAAAAAATTGGGTGGGTCCAAATTATGGGACTCAAGTCAATCTGAACTACTGCCCTCACTTCATTGATACCCATAAGTAGAAAGGAACAGCTACCTTCATATATATGCCAGCTAGCTATCGAGGTGCCGTCGCGTTTCTCGAAACTCGCTCGTTGATTACACACTGACTACTTACAGTAGTTTGGAGGTAGCCTACGCCCTAACACTGAAACTTGCGATAGCTTGTAGGAATAGGACGCTTCCTAAGGTGAGCAATTTCTTCACTGTGTTTCAAGTTTTTCTGATGTATGGTATTTGGTAGAGAGTATGTACTTATCAATGAGTGTAACACAAACACGATACTTTTACGATTGAGCTAAACCTGTATTGTAGGAAAGCTAGCGTAGGCGATGTAGTACGGTAGGCCTTCACTTCAAGTCCAACCAAGGCTCAGTAGGCCTACTAATATTATTATTAGTAATTAGGCCTATACACAGTACACTACTAGTACTATCCTAGGCTTAGCCTAAGGATCTTGTCCCAGATATTGCCGGTTTGCATTTAAGAGCCTAGTTCATTATATGGGACAAGGTCCTAGCCTAGGGCCTATCTTGGTTTGTGTAGGCCATAGAAATTAAAGTAGGCCTAGCCTAAGGGAGAACATTAACACAGTGCATCTGTAACATGTGTTTAATAATAGCAGATTAGGCCTAACGTTAGACCTTACTCCTTACTTAGGCCACAGGCGCCCCTTAACATTGTATAGTCTGCCATATACTATGTATTATATAGACGGAAAGGTATGTCACAAATCTCCTAGCTCGAACAAACAACTTACGTTTCTGGCACAATTACTGCACTTTTCTCGCCAAATTTGTCTGTGTCGAGACTTTTGATCATAAGGTACCTCAAGGCAGCTCTTTTTCCCGAATAATTTCACTTGGCATTGTCTGAAGGATGAAATTTCGCTGGAGTAACAGTATGAGGATGGTAGCTGCTGATAGGAGAGCATTCAGCACTTCCACACTGTATAATAAAATACTCCTAAAATATTCTTTAAAGTTCTCTTAACTTTCTAAATTTCTTCCAAAATTTGTGTTTTATTATGGTTCACTTTTTATTATTGCAAATCTTGCAGATATATATTGGCATCAATATGAACAATTTTTGAACATTAAATTTCATAAAATTTGAAAACCTTTTAAAAAGTGGAATGGCTAGCATTTTCTACAAGCACTTGTGACAGTTGAACTGTAACTGTTGTACAGTCTTCAACTGCCACAAATGCTCATAGTAAATGCAAGCCCTTCCACTTTTCAAAAGGTTTTCAAATTTTATGAATTTCTGTGTTCAAAAATCTTGCATATTAATGCTAATATGTATCTGTAAGATTTGTAACAATTAAAGCAAAACATAACTGGCAAATTTTGGAAGAAATTCAGAAAGTTAAGAGAACTTCAGAGAATATTTTAGGAGTATTGTATTATATAGTGTGGAAGTGCTGAATGCTCTCTATCAGCAGCTACCATCCTCATACTGTTACTCCAGCGGAATTTCATCCTTCAGACAATGCCAAGTGAAATTATTCGGGGAAAAGAGCTGCCTTGAGGTACCTTATGATCAAAAGTCTCGACACAGACAAATTTGGTGAGAAGAGTGCAGTAATTGTGCCAGAAACGTAAGTTGTTTGTTCGAGCTAGATTTGTGACATACCTTTCCGTCTATATATACTACATAGTATATGGTAGACTATACAATGTTAAGGGGCGCCTGTGACTTAGGCTATGCCTCAACAGTGAAGTAGCACAAGTAGCAGATCATGAAGCACCACACGTGGGAAGGATAATTCTAATCCATGGAGCTTGTTTGTTGTGACAGTCATCCTTCTGTATGGTAACGAGCTACTTTGGTCAGCTGTTCATGGAATAATCCATCCCAGAATGCCATTTTGCAGCGCCCTCTTCTTATTTGGCATAAGTTCTATTGAATTTGAAGCTAAGAGAATTGTGAAGGTTTTTCTGCAGTAGGCCTAGCCTTCGGCAGAAAGGTTGATTGGCATGTCTCCTTACTAACAGTATTAAACACCAGCAGCATGCATTCACCGTTCAAAGATAAACATCGTTTTATCCGTTTTCTGAAAGATCAGGAGTAGGCCTAACTCCATAACAGGGCAAAGTTGTGGTGCCTTACCTACTTTAAGTACAGGGATCAAGGTCTTGGTGCCATTCCGTCATCGGCACATTCCGCCATAGGTTCCACACCTCTCCGCCATGGCGGAAAGGTGCGAAAAGTATGCCAGAAAGGCACTTTTTGAAAATTTAAGAAACAAAGGACTTGTTTTCCTTGCAATTAGCAAAACATTTTGGAAATTGTCCAGATTCTCATAGATAGGTCAGACTGCAAGTAGAGGAAAAAGACAGGGTTCTTTGGATAGATTGAATGGAAGTGTAAAGCAGGCTTGAGAAAGTGAGAAATAGTCTTAACATGTATTAATTTAAAGGATTAAATTGTAAGCTGTGGAGAATGAAGCTTTGTAGTTGCCAAATGTATTTAAAGTGGACCTAAAGTCTAGAATTACAAGAATATATACAGGGTTTCTGCCAAAGGGGGGAAAGGGGGGGATTTGTCCCCCCCTTTCCAGAAGAAGGTGGGTAAAATCCCCCCCTTTTCATTTCCATAAAAATTAAAAAAATTGTCCATATCTTGGTTTCTTATGTAAGAAGAGGGCACCTTTGCAGCAATGTTTGGACTTTCATAAGTAAATGGCCTTTAAAACCCTTCAAAATGCACCTTATAGGGGTCTTGAAGCAAGCTTTTGTCCCCCTGAACCCACTTGTAACTTTAGCCAGGGACAGCATCAATTTGGACTAGGGGTTTTGGAGCAATTAATCCCCCCTTTTTTGCATTTCTGGCGGAATCCCTGATATATTTTATAGGTTGGAAAATGAATTCCATCCATCCAACTCCCACTTTCATAGCTTAACCACTGCTGAGATATAAAATGTTGAAATTTATTCACTTAATTTGAAATAGTCGATTGCGCAATAATTTGTGATGTCCTTCTTGTACAACTCACATTACCTGCTTTTGTTTTCTTTTAAAATTAAGATGTTTATATGACCTTGAAACATTTACTGTTCCCTTGCATAGCATATTGTAGGGAGAGGGTTTATATAGCCAAGTCACCCTATAACAGTAAGACAGTGATCACATTTTGGCACAAGGTGCAGTGGCTTTCGTAAAAACAAAGAAAAACAAGGACTGTAATTTGAGTAGTACAAGAATGACATCACAAATTATTGTGCAGTCTACCATTTTAAATTGAGTGAAGAAGCTTCAACATTTTATATCTCAGCTTAGGATTGTCCTGTGAAGATGGGAGTTGGACCATCTGGATGCATTTTTCAAGCTTTGTAACATATATTTTTGAAATTTTAGACTTTAGGTACACTTTAAACGGTAGCTGAATAGATTGAGTTACGTGGTGATTGACAGTTGTCTTCCCCTGTCTCATCGAAGTCATTGTTTGCAATCCATTATTCAACGTATACAAACACTGACATATTTACAAAGAAACTCCTGCCCAATCCAGTAGTGTTTCATTCAACTGTGAAGCACCGATCAGCGATGCATACATGATCCATCCAACTACACTATCCAACAAACCTTAAAACTCCATTTAGCAGGGTTGGGTTTTTGCTGGAAAAAAACTGTTTTTACTGGGACAGCAGTAGAAACTGGTAATGACTGGTAATGAGTGGTTATCACCGGTAAAAACCAGGAGAAAATGGAAAAACCTCTTCTGGCAATTAAGAGGGTGCAGTGTTGTACCCCATTGTACATGATGAATAAACCAGTTGAGATAAAATTATTTACATTCATTTTAACTTTCTATTTTACCTAAAAAGTTAGTATTAAACTGTTGTTAATAAACTGTTGTTACAATAAAACTGTAAGCACATGTTACTGTAACCACAAACAAAACAACTACATGTATAATGCTAATAGGAATAGCCTGAAAATTACAGTTGATTTGCAAAATGGCTAGATTTATCAAGCAAAGTTTTACAAAATGAGGATTAATCAAATTATGTTTCTATGAAAGTTCTCAATATGAAAGTTCAATTACCAAGTTGGTAGGGCATATCTGTTACACATATTGAGTAGGAGAACGAAGTGGACGAGCAATTTCCTTTATCTTGTCAGAAGCATCAGTTTGACACAGCAGAGAAGCAAATTACAGTGCCACAAATACAGACTAAGCAGCAACTTGAAGTTATGACTTTCATCAAGGGAGCTTCTCTGGGTATTTTAAGTCCACTATATACTTAGAAATAAGTAAGAAGTTACGGATGGCCAAACAAATACAAAGAGGCTATTTTTTGACTAAGTTATCTTCCTTTTGAAAAAGTGATAACCACAAATAGTAATGTTTGCATGGAGGAAACTTAAGTGGATTGCCTGCACTTTAGTTTACAAGAAAGTGGAAATATTGAAGGAAGGTGGATGGTTGAATTATAAACAAGACATAACACAACTGAAGGTCAACGTTTATGCAGAGGTATTGTAGGACCTACACACCTGCAGGTTTCCCTTGAAAGGGTATACCCAAGAGTGGTGTTAGCAACTTGCCAATATGCTCAACAATACTTCCCATCAAACTGAAAATAAACCCTTAAATTATCCCATGAGTTCCTTCCCATTTTTCTGCATTAAATGTACCTATATGTACATATTTAACACAAAACAGTGTAAATCTGGCAAAAAGTGGCCAAAATCACTAAACAAATCACATTCAAACTCTAACATGGTATATATTGTTGCTTAAAATGATAAATCTTGATGTAACAAAATGACTTTAATCCTTAGACTTTGAAAAAAGGCATAAAAAGTATTTGTTAACAACATTTTATTCAATGTAACAGAACAGGTTTTTACCTTTTTTTCCATTTTTTGGCAAAAACCTGTTTTTACCGGGACGGTTTTTACCGGTAAAAACCACCTGTGGCAAAAACTGCCAACCCTGCCATTTAGGCCTACTGTAGCCCTATTCCTGTCATTGATGAGTCTGGTAAGTTCCAACCATAATTGGTTCCTTAACACCATGGCCGAAAGGTGCATTTTCTATGGCGAAGTTAAAACATTGTATGTGGCAGAAAGTATCTACGGCGGAATGGCATGGCCCCCACGGTTCCAATGCTGCAGCTTTACTACCAGCCCATGGGGCACTTGTTAAAATTATTCCACTAGCCTGAAGGACATTATTTTGCACAAGCCTCCAAAGACTTACCTAGGCTACAGTACAAGTACACAGGTATGCAACATTTTGCACTAGCCCATGGGGCTTTTCATAGTTAAAGCTCACTAGCCCATGTGTGGTTTAAGCTAATTAACCCTCAGCTAGCGGACTTGTGTATTTGTCGAGCCCTGTGTCAGTGTTTTGTTTTATACTCCTAACTTGAAAACTTGTTCCTCGGCCAATAAATGGGGCAAAAGCAGTGACATGATGTTTATATTAGGTGCCATCACTGTTTGGCTGTACAGAGAACAAATCAATGGCTTCAGGCTTCAGTCCAGATTGCCAAATGTCATTCTCCCGAGGTACTTTAATTCCTGTGGTATGGCGTAACTTTTTCTACAGATTTAGGCTATTGCCTAGTTACTTAAATTGTGATGCAACAGAGATGCATCGGATATCCGGTTCGGCTGGACTATTGGGCCGGATAATGAAGAAATATCCGGTTCCAGTTCTGGCCGGATCTTTGAAGAAATCTGGCCAGATTTTCCTTAAATTCTAGTCTGAAGTACCTCCATCATCAAAGATAGAGGTAACTTCACAGATGCATTTATAACCTTTGCAAAAGGTTTGTCCTTGTAACATTTGGACAAACCTGCTAAATTTGGAGATACATGTAGTTAAATGATTCATTATGATAGTCACAATTTTATGAATACCCCAGAGCCTCCAGACTTTGCTCCCAGGACCTCACCAGAGTATTGTTCCTGTTGTTCCTCAACAAGGGCCCTACAAGTGGGTCCAAGGGACAAAGTGTCTGCAGTGAAGTGTTTTGCCCACCAAAATGCCTTCAGTGAGCTGCTCTGTCCTTCATGTTGGTATGCCCCTCTAGTGGAACACTATTTATCCCCACTTTGAAAATTCTGGCGACACCACAGGCCAGCTTCCCCTCCTCAGTTCATAGAAGGAAAAGTGTCTGGATAATTCTGTCAGTCCTGGATCCAAGAACTACTTGGAATTTACTAGGTGTGGGTACCAGGCTGTCAAAGCAAATGGGTAATTTTGCGAAGTCCAGCCCTTCAAGTTCCTTTGTACTATTCTCTATTGCCTGTTTTGGATGTGTTAGTATGCCTCTATTTTTAATGCATATGTTTAATTGGACCAAATGTGTGATTCTCTACAAATGCATGAAGTGAACAAATTCTAGGCTACCTCCAAATTGTGGTCCCTACTACGTAACTCTACAACTAGTGAACATTATACTAATGTACAGTATCGTGCTTTCATTCCATACACCGGTCAAAATTAAATTTTTTGGCCACTGTGCCAAGGAACAGTGTTTTTTTTCCAGAACTACTGTTTGGGATTAGATATTACTGTTCCAATATTTCATAGCATGAAAGAGTAAATTCATATGTATATTTTGTCCTGGCAGTGTTTGCATTAGTCAGCGGGATTGCACGATTCCCACACTTTTCTCAACAATCCCTCAAGTTTAAAAATCACATACATAATTTTTTACACAGTTTTTCATTACCTGCCAGTAAAAAAAGCACCGTAGTTGCTCCTGAGTAGAAATTTGTGCTGTTTGTTTGGTAAATGAACCAGAGTCGAGCACTTAATCTCAAAACGAACTTGTTGACAAAATTAATGAACATGATTGGACTTCGAGGATTCTGTGGTTGTAGGATTGAGAAACCTGTCAGTATGACTTGCATTCATGTGCCCCAACCCATTACAATAACACCTGAGCATACTATGCAGTATGCACTGCACATAATGGTCCATGAGGAAGTGTGCCAAGCATTTCCCAAATAATTTGACATGACTAGCAAAGTTAAAGAAAAAGTTAAAAAAATATTTACATGTTTTTTTTTTTTCTATGACAAGTGATGTAATAAACAAATTTATGCTTTTAAAACCCAGAGATTTTACTCCTGGAATTGAAGTCTGTGTTGCCCTAAATCTTCACAGCTTTTTACACTTAATGCCTACCATACTTACAGTATGTTGAAAGAAAGATCTAGTGGTCTTCTTGTCTATCTGAAGTGCATTATATATAGGTTGTCCAGCTTCTGACTGGTGTCTCCCACCAAAAATTTCAAATCAAGCTCATGGGGTTTTCTTGCAGATGAAATTTTGCAAAGAGCTACTGTAAAACTTACTTTTTCTTCCCAGAGGGCCATTGTCTTTGGCAATATGACTTTGGACAAATGGAGTTTTTGATAAAGGTCTTATAGTATATCTGATTGCTTTGAATAACTTCAAGCTGATTTACATCCTCAAGCGGTGTTGGAAATCAGCATCAAAAGACCTATAAGGAAAAAGTTGACTTTTTATGATCATGTCCAAATACTACCCATTGAACCAAACTCCACTTCAAAATATTGGGGGGGGAGGGGGATATTACCCCCCCCCCCCAAAAAAAAAAAAAAAAAAATTGAGACCTAGTGCCAACACTGATTTGTCCTTTAATAATTATACACAAGGGTCTAGTAAAAAAGAGAATATATTTTACACTTTATGCCAGGGCTTGCACTCTTGATGATCTAAAACCGTGGATGAAATGCACATGAGTGATGCAGGACACACAACAAGCAACTTTTAAAGCAGAGGCAGTTGAACTGGGACAATGGCAAAAAGAGACACTGTCAAGTACTATTTTTCATTTGAGTCATTCTTTGCATTGTGTTTTCATGATATAGCAATAAGCCATTTCTCACACATATTAGTGCACTGCTACTTTCTTGCTGCAAACATAGTTAATATCCGTGAAATCATTTTATTTTTGTCTTTATGCACCATCATTGCGTGAACAACGTTCTTTTTACACAGTAAGTGTTGGTGTATCGTTAAAACCCATCTGACTAACTACACAGTAAGTCAGAGGGATAATGTTGCATTTTAACATTTTAAAACACACTTAAAGCCCATTAACCTTGTTTGCAAGACAACAGCAATCAGACTTTCTTTTAGATTAATCAGGTTTAGCTGCTCAATTATGGGCTGGGAGGGAATATTAATATCAAAACCTTTAAACATAAGTTTTAGCCTTCCAGGTTAAGGGTATCAATGAACAGTTATCAGTGTCCTCTGATTTCATTTTTGTCTGGGTGCGGGTTGTAAAGGTGAATAGTGATCGCTGTCTATAAAGAGAGGGGGTGCTGTCTTTGAAAAATGTTTGCCAAAATAGATGATAACTTAAGTTATGGCCTTCTTTGATGACTAAGTACATTTCTGATTATCATTACTCATTGGTCACACTGAAATTATAGCTGTTTGCTCTGTTTTAAGGTTTTGAATTGATAATTTCTGTCCGGGTGGTTCAACTTTTTGTCCGGGTGGTACATTTTTTTGTCCGGGTGCTGAGCACCCTCTGCAAATTTTGACCTGGTGCAGCACCCTAGCAAAATAGCTACAGTAGTGGAGAACATTGAAACTTATGGATATCAGATGGAATACATGTAGCACTTAAGACAAGGGTGATTAAAGGTGACTTTTGCTTGCATGGTGATTATCATATATCAAAAAAGTTTGTCTGCATGGGGCATCAAACAGACAACAAGTGCAAATACAATTAAGACATGCCCAGCATAGAGAATACTACTGTACGTACATGTCTAACCAACAGTTGATCTGGTTAGAAAAGAGATTACATATTCATAATAAAGTAAAAATGTTGTGAATTTTGTTAATTCATGGTGTGATTATCTTAGCTGAAATTATGATGTATTTAATACACTTGTGGAAAAACACTGTTCCACGGAACAGTGGCTTTTGAAAAATCACTGTTCCATCACAAAAAGCACTGTACATTAGAACAACAGGAATTTTTTACCCTGGGTCATACATATTACTACCGTGACAGGACAAACTCCAGCTGGCGATTTCTACTCTCCCTGGGATGGTTGTCCCTGACAATTCCTTGGTCAATTACCAGCCTGGACGAATAACTTTCCGGACCAAAATATTTTGAATTGTTCTGGGTGGGAAGTGACCGTGGCAAAATTGTCCAGGAGAGAAATGTCCGGGTTGTTCAGGGGAATTGTCTGGATGGAAATTTGCCCAGGAACCATAACTACAACTTTCACTCCCTCAGTTTAATTCAAATTCATTTCTCACAGGTTTATGCTACAGTAAAAATGAAGTGAAACAAATACATGTCACAGATAATGTTTTCAATAAAACACACTTGTGCAATTGCAGAAGTTGCTAAGACTGATTCTTCAGGCATTGTTCCATGAAAATCTGAGAGATGAACTTCCGATTTTCCATTATGAAATTCAATTTATGTAACATTTTGTTTTTAGTATGTAGTACAGTATGTTTGCAAATGAGTCAGCCTTTTCTCTTCATAAGGGTTTCATGGCAGGAGAATCCTTTTCCTGTTTGACTACTAGAAGATTTAGGTTTAATGTTTCAGGGTCAGGAAGCCACTTGGCTGTATATACCAGATTGATGTTGAGCGTGAAAATCTGGAATAAGTGTTGGAATTTGCCTAGTACAGTACTCAGCTAAACAGATCTAGCAAACCATAGTTCCAAGTATTGTACCTCTACAGTATGCTTTTGCTTTATGGTTAGTGTTTATTGAGCCATACAGTAGCAAGGCTGTTGTGTTGAATGAATGGGAGACCTAGACTTGTTATTCACTGGCCTTGATACTCCATGTGTCTACCCTACAATAGCTGTTTAGTAGGAAAAATTTGTATGGTACTATGCATCACTTGTACAGCTGCAAGTACAACTAACAAATGGTTCCATGCAGATGCATGTTACACTACTGTAGCACAATGTGTAAGACACTACCAGCTTAATCTTGTACTTGGAGACAGAGCCTCTCCTTTTAGCCAAGATATAAAAAATAAGATAATGTCAGATGTGGATTTGATCTGCATTTATACACTCAACACTACATAGAATTAATAGGTTCCAACTTCACACATTGAAGCACAATTGAAGTGTATAGCCTGCTGTACTGTTCGTGATACCTAGATTGCTGTTAAGAAGCTTTGAGTCACAGGTTTTTGACTTGGATTAGCTCACTTAGCTCAGAAGCAATTACAATCAGCACCAAGATTAGATTAAGATATCGTTATTGTTAAAGTATTCTTCATCAATACACTGGGTGAATTATTCTTCATGTAATATAAACATGAACCTCATCAACAAGGTACACCATTGAGATGTGCTAAATAACAGAGTCGCCTATTTTATACAAATCTTGTGTACTAATAGTGCTCACAAAACTATAAAAGTTTCTCACATGTATGGTAAATAGCTGTATTCCCAGAATTTCCCAACATTACACATACACGCAGTCAGGAAAAATTAATATATTCTGTCCTATGTTCAGTCCTGCTAAGAAGCTACTGTACAGTACTACAGTGTGTAGATAGCATGTTTGATTTTTGTGTGAACAGGTTGGTGTAGGGAACAGTACAATAGCATTGAGTGGTATGAACTACATTTATCTTTATAGTTCAAGGTGATGTAAGTGTGGTCAGAAATTGCTCCCAATAAAATCAAAGTTCCTTTAAGATCACATCCCATGAAAAGTAAAACATCTTTTCATATGTGTGTTTTTTTTTTGTCTGTATAGGTACAGTATGCATTGGTCTTTTGTAAACTGGACTTTATACAACAGACTACATTTTGATCAACCTAGATGAAGTACTGAAGGAAAATTCATGTGAAGTATGGTTTATCACTAAGGACTATACAGGGTAGTAGCATCAATGGCTATGGAAGTAGCCCCAAAATTTTATGCAGTTTTGTCTTGCTTCATGAGCAACTGATGTAAAAATTTCCAAACTTCTTCCAAAAAATATTTAGACCTGTGCTAATAATGTTAAAAAGCTGTTATAATTTAGGTACTGCAGTCCTTGACAGATGTTCTTATATCATAACTACCCAGCCTTGTATTTCACATCATTTATTGACAGTTCTGTCATTAGACCTGCAGTTAGTATTTACAATAAAGTAGTGCAGGGTACTTATATGTAGTTGTACAGTACTTATTTTGTGCACCTAATTCTCAAGACTGTGCAATGGTAAACCATCTGTAGCACTGTAGATCCTACCTGCAACATAAAAATAATTGGAAATTCAAGGGTATTTAAAATGGCTGAACGTTTTGGTGAAGGTATGAACACTTCCTAGAAAAGAAGCTTAGTTAGCATATCATGCCGTAGCTCAGTACAGTGTATTCAGTAAGCTTGGACCAATTACCTGACTCTACCTTAGAGCAGGGTTTGAAATAACCGGCAGCACCAACAGCCATGGCTGCCGGGTGTGTACCAATGGCAGTGGTGTCCCTCAGTCAATGTCCTAAGAAATAACATAGACTTACCACCAATTTGCTCATTTTGGCTGCACCCCATTTTCAAGCTTATTTCGAGCCCTGTTAGATTCATGACTCCTTGCTGCTATGATTCTCTGACATTCTAAGTTTGGCACCTCAGTAGTTTAGAAGTCTGTAGTACAGGCTTACTGGTGTATAAATACCCTTTGGTAGACAGTATACATTCCTGCATCAGTTATAATGTCATTGTAAGAGTTTATTAGGGTCCCCCAAACCGAAACTGTGGTAAAAATGCAGTGTAAATAGCAACTGAGTGCTGCTTAGGACTCTGGCTGTCTGTCTTTTTCCTCCATATATCTTATCTGTGTATTTCCCATAGCACTATTAATTGGTACTGTACCAAATGGATAAAAAGTGGTGGGTGGTGGCCATTGAAACCATAGTTAAAAAAAATAGACTGAGTAAGCATACAGCTAAAGTTAGGTTTTTATCCAGGATTTGATTAGCTATAGATATCTATGGTTTTCCCATCCAAGCTGACCTTCCAGATGAAAATCTTGTAAATTTGATCTTAATTGTTGCATGTTAACCATCAAATTGTAATTTAAAGGCCATGGGCTTCCTCAGTATTTGTGGTCACTTAGGATCATAAAAGAACTGTCTTAAATTTGTAATACTATTAGAACAGTTCCATTTTTGAATAAATTCGTGAAAAGGATTTAGGATTTATGTTAAGTGTTTTTCTACCTCATTCCTTTTTGTAGTCACTGAGGCCCGTGAGGTGTGAGATAAAAATATAGACCTTGTGAAGTGTGTTCTGTTATTTACTAAAGCAGTTGATCTGAAAATTTTGTACACATAATTGTTAGAAATTCATGTCAGATGTGAGAAAAAGACGTTTAAAAAGAACATGTGCATCTTGCTTTAAAGCAAAAACTATGGAATCTGACATCAAAACATTGAATAGGTGAAGGGTATATAGCATCCCCCAAACCAGACAGTTAAAAAAAAAAGTCTCCCAACTAAGGTTGCTACTAGCCCCTCCTCCAGTTCAAACAAAAATACCTGTCTCATTCAAGTCAAAGCCACAGCACTGTAGCCTGCATTGAGTTTCAATTGCTTGAGGCCATAGTGACACACAACCATGTGTGATTGTCAGCCATCCAAAGTACTGTTAGGACTGAATTGTCAGTGGTTTAGGAGGGAGATCGGAATACAGCATTTTACCGAATAAACAACCAGATGCCAAAATGTACTGGCCACAAGTGGCAGTACAAGAAAACATCAAAGCATTGTCAAACATTTTGTGCTCCTATCAATTTTCTGATCTAGCAGACCAAGCTAACAAGAAAGGTAGTAAACGAGACAGATTTCTCCTACAGGTGTAACCGACTGCAGTGGCGAAGTGGTTAGAGCATCCGACTTGCAGCCGGAAGGTCTAGGGTTCAAATCCTGGCCGGGTCATACCAAAGACTTTAAAAATGGAACCTACTGCCTTTGTGCTTGGTGCTCAGCATAAGCAATGGAGTAGGGAAAACAAGCCAGTGAGCCACAACTGGAAAAAAGGCCGTGGTCGTCTCGACTTGAACCAATTGGTTGGAAACTGGGACGTTAAACCTCATCTAACTAACTAACCTACAGGTGTAACCTTGTCCTCCATAATCCAGTTGATATCATTTGGCATTCATGTGGCTGCTCAACATTCACACATAAATTTCAACATTAATGTACAGTATGGGACAGTGTAGGCCTATGTTATTGTAGAAAACACAGATGCAAGTACGTATTGTACATAAATGCTGGCCTTCATTACATGTGCCACTATCCATGTTTTGTTCTGTTTGTGAAAGATATTGAAGTCTACAGTGTACCTGTTAGTACACACATCCGCTTCCTTACCTTTCTCCCACATTAATGCAGGTATACGATAAAACTGAGGGGGTAAAAGTCCACCTTTTATCTTGTCATCATTTTATTATGACCAGTTTTTGACATTTTGTTAAATCAGAGAACTTTGTAATCAGGCAATAGAAAACTGATGAGTGATGAATGAAGAAAAAGTTCCTAGTGTGAAAGCAAAAATTTAGTACATCTGCAACAACTATCCAAATGCTTTGTATGAGGTTATGTCCCACATTGTGTTAGGGGGCTATCCATTCTGTACATGACCTCCTCCCTTTTCCATGTGCTCATTGTATACATTTCAATTATTTTGTCTAAACTATGATAGGAGCATTATTTGCATTAATGGAAGAATGATAACTAAAAGAGCTCAGAATCTTTATGAGGAAAAAACTTAAGCTGTTGTAGCCATAGGATGAAAGCATTTAATGCATTTTCCAAATGCTTTGTGACCTATACTGTAGTATGTCTCTGTTCACTCCTGTAATAATCCCTTAAAGGCAGTAGGCAGTCACCCCAAATAGAGTGAGTGTATCCTGTCACTCTAGTTCATGAATGGCCTATTCTGATCATGTGACAATATTTTTGTTAGTGAATTGTGGAATTCAAGGAGAATTTCGCCTTGCTTTACCTATTGTTTGTAATAGTTATGTTCAAAACATCTTCAGAGGTGCTTGTAATGCAATAAGAGGAGATTTGCAAGAGTTTGCTGATTTTTCAAAGAAAAGTTTGGGGCGACTGCCTATTGCCTTTAAGTGCTGTATGGTATGTATACACCTTTTCATACTGTCTCATTTCTCTATTAAATTCATTTCATCTGTGAAAACCAGAAGATATCCAAAAGTTTCAAAGCCAATTTATGCTTAAAATCATGCCAGAGCTGCAGTATGCATACAAAATTCCCTGAAAAACTACAGGTTAAGTGCAATGGTGACAAAATATACAGGTCACTGGTCTCATATATATGAAAGTCATTGTCTGCCTTGAATGAATTTTCTCACAGTGTGCAGTGCTAGATAGTGCTCAGGGTTTTCCCTGGTTTTAGAACTGAACGTCGCGGCTCTGCCGCGTCCGACGGTGGATCGCCGGCCTGGGGGTGGGGTATAAGGGGAGGGGGTGTCCCCCTGCCCTTTTCGAAATTTTTTGAATTTTAGAAGTGTCTAAACGCAAAATAGTGGCACTTTTGAGGCAAATTAGTCAACAGAATTTCTTTAAGTTTCTGCCAAAATATTCACCATTGGTGCTCACAAACTCGTAATATTTTAACCTCTCCAAATGATAGCGATCATTGGCTATTGTTAGTAGTTACCGCAATTTCTAATGCAGCACAGTTCAGGTACGTCAGAGCGCACACAGTACTTTACTACTTTACCCGGGTAGAGTTTTTCAGCCTTTCCCTTTTGATCTTCGCGAAATAGCATGGTTATTGCAACTAACAAAATGTATTTACCCCCATCTCATTCACGATTATGTTGAAATGAAGTTGCTTTTGTCTGTTTCGTACCATGCTTTTGTTACATTGCATTGCGATGCGTGTTTCTAACATCAAGCCGCCCCTATACTAGATAACGAAACAACATAGGCCTACTATACTGTATAATAGCCTAGCCTATCTCTAGAAATGAACGTCGAAAGACAGCTCATAAATTTTTGCACGCAGTGCGTGTGGATGAGTAACGTTTCAAAACTAAGGCCCAGAAGTAGCGCGAAAGACCGACTAGAAATTTTACACTATCTCTGCCGTATAAACACATACCCAAATGAATACACGGGCACGTGGCTCGACTTTCGATGTTGCTAGATTTCATACTTGTCAAGTTATCACTAACATTAACATGACATGATTTCATGATCTGAAGAAGTAAATTTTGGTGATACAGTTATGTCTACATAAGATATGCACTTATTACAATCACAATAATATTCTTTTGACTCGAATCAGTGGCCAAAACTTCGTATTTTTGGTGGAGAAACTTTTTTCTGAAGCAAAATTCACTCCATCAGATTTAAAATGGTACAAAGTCTTTCAAGGTGTATTTTGCGCTGTGTGCACGAAAAAAATCTTCTTTCCTGTTACTTCTATCCTGGTACTACCTTACATACTAAAATGATTCCTATCTTAATATTGCTCGTAATTTTTTATTGCTATTCAAACTACTTGCAAAAGTTTTACGTCCAAAGTTTCATAAATATATGGCAAAATAAGAGCAAAATATTTTCCCAGTATTTTACGTACCCCCCATTTGCGAAAAATGGAACTTGCCAAAGTCATGTGCTCACTACAGCAGAGAGAGCACTCAGGCAGCGAACGAACGTTCGTACGTACACGGTGTCTGCCGTATCTTACCGTACATTTTTAACGGTGCTGTGCGGGTGAAATCTCGGCTAGGAGATGCATTAGAAAGTTTTTTACTGTCATTATCACGAAGGTGGATTTTTCATAAGAGTAACAAGAAAACAGTTTACGAGAAATTTGATCACATGGTTGAGGTACATTACAGTACAGAAGTTGCAGTGACAAACTGGATGTTATTTTTTGGTTCCGATGCACACGTTACGGCACACTTGAACACAAAGCCACAGGAGGTAGTGATAGGACTTATTTAAAATTTGTACTAACTGCACTAAAATATGGTCAAATTATTAATTCCCGTCTGATTTCTAAACTCACGATTGTTAAGAACCAACAACAAACCAAAAATTGTAGATATAGAAAATGTGACGTAATGTTTTCAACAGATCGATCCGACCTGAGATAAGGGGCCGATGGGTGGAGTCTTGAACTGTATGTGCATACCATGCACTAAACTTAGGCTTGATTTTGCAAGGTTTACGGTCGGGTACCCGACAGGTAATGCTTTTTGGGTACTCTGGTACGAATTTTCTACCCAGTTTCGACACAAAAAATGTGTTCATATTGTGAAGATTTGAAACCAGCCAGATGCGTAAGTTGAGTAGATTGTTTGGCGGCCCTGATAATGCAAAGTTACGTATTTTTACAAAGGACACGTTATCAATAATATTGTCGGTCAAATGCTGATATTTCATTCATTCGTTGGGTTGAAAATTCTGAGACACAAGCCCCGCCTATAACCTGCCAAACGGGGCATTTGGTTTTGGCTTTGCAAGTTGCGTCCACAGAATTATAATACCTGTGGTTGCGTCTCACGGTATAGTTTAGTTGACTGCTCACGTTGGAATGTACGTAATCATTACCAAATAATGGCATGTAAATTTAAACTTGAGGGTACATATTCAATACCTGGTACGAAGGTTTAGCGATGTCACGACAGTCAACGTGATAAGTGTGCAAGGAATTGGCAGTGCAGCTGTGTGAGAGTTACGAGATTGGTAATGCAGTTTTAAGTTTGGAGTTGCATTCCGAGGCGGGGCTTTATTTTTTGTGACCATGAAGATATGAAACAGGGGATTTTCAAAGGGTTGGGCGGGTCAGCTGGTTGAGGTGTTCAATTGTTCACCAGGTTTGTGTTGGAAGGCGAATCTCGCCGGTGTTCATCCACGCTCACTCTGCATATTCCGATCTCGAAATGTTTACATGTGGTATTACGAGTGCAGCCAATATAGATTGTCCGCCGAGCGGGCAACGTGTGAATTAAAGAGGGCTTGCTGAACTCCGTGTACGTATGTGGCATGCATACATACCGAACGCTGAGCTTAGCTTTCTGTTTGCATCTTGAGACTTGCGTGTATGACTGTGGGTACGTATGAGCACGAAAGTATTACCGCGAAGGTAGTACTACATGGCTCGTAATTTTGCCGTGACAAGGTTTCGGAAATAAGCTTGTGATTTCACTGCACATTGTATTAACGGAAAGGCGATCGTTGACAAAGTTTAAGTAACATTTTTTCAGGGTACCGCAGGAATTTTTGAACATCGCGGCTGTTTTTTGAACGTCGCGGTCTTCCTGTTTTTGAAGTTTGAACGTCGCGGGCCGCGACGTTCAAAAGGCCCAGGGAAAACCCTGGTGCTGATAATCATAATCGATTAATTACCAGTAGTTGTGATTAAATATTCTGTGTGAATGTCCCATTAACCATGCTCAAAACCTATAAGGTTGCAGTTACTGGACTACAGGCACTCCACATAACCTGCTGTTTAAATGTAGGCCTATATAGCCTGACCAACATTACAAAAATGTCACTAATGCAGTTTGTCAGTATCACATAAGCACAGTGGTAGTTTTATCACAATGCTGCACTGAGCTACAAATGTTATTATCACTTGATATTTTGTCAAAACATGGAAAGATTTGTTATGACTGTATTTTGGTAATATCAAGGATTATATGGATGACATTGTATCTGTATAAAGCAATTGATGGCTCATATCATGAGAGGTCAAAGAAATGAAATGAACAGGCTCGTAGCCAGCCCATGGGGAGGGGTGGGTCTTTTTTCCAAGATGTGGACCTTTTTCCAAATACGGAGGCGGCTGGCGTGTGCCGTAGGCATGCAATTGCTAGGGGCCGGGGCAAGCTCCCCCGGAAAATTTTGAAATCTGCAGGTCTCCTGCAATATGGAGCATTTCAGAGGACTTTTGAACACAACAGTCTTCCTTTTTCCCAGGAATTCCACACAGTACACCATGCTGTGGATGTCTTATATTATATGTAGTTCAATGATGTCCACGGCCACAATTACATAACCATACCTGTGCGTTTTTGAGCTTATTATCTCATCACCCCACATATGTGGTGATGAGATATTGTCAGTTTGGGCATGTATACATTCTATGGCATAAGTGGAAAGGTTTTATCTTCCTGATAAAAGTGAATGGAAGTTCGGCCTCAATATGTCAAGATAAAAAATATTGCATAGCTGACACTTCAAACACAGGGCTGGAAAAGTGGACCTCCCTCAAGTTGGGGTGGGTCGTTCGAACGATCCGACCCCCCCCCCCCCCGGCTGCGGGCCTAATGAAAATGAAGAGCTGCTCAATTAAGCGACTACAAAAGAAAGGGTTGATTATCAGCCCTACTGTAGTACTATAAGATGTAATGTAACATTGAGCTGGCTACAGTACTGAACATTTTTTTCTCAGCTAAAACTTAAATAATGACCAAACTTGCATTTGATAACTACTGTAGCACAGTACTTCCACTACTTGGAGATTTATTAGCAGAAAGTATTAAAGTTCAAGTTGAAGAGAATTAAAGTGTTTGTATCTAGTTGTACCATACTGTAGTTCCCTTCCCCATTGGACATGTATACACTGCACATGATACTTACTGTAAGCCATGCACTCTGTACAGTATCATATTGCAGCTATTTGTATAGTGCTCCAAACTTCATTCATGATTTGATTAAGATATTTGCACAGGATCGCTCAGGTATGTCAGAGTCTGCATCAGTTTCTTTTTCTGTGCATGTAGTTTACATTGCTGCTATTTTATGTGAAACCCACCTCTTGTGTTGGCTTCAGAAAGAATAGTAAATGTGCCTCCCTGTTATGACTGTGACTAAATAATTTCACCTGCACTTCAGGGATGTGACTTTGCAGTATCTCCATCAAGTTTTAGCATTGAACTTGTCACCCAGTACTTCCACATATTTCCATATCAACTCCCAGGAAGAGGGATATAATTTTACCTGAGTGACTCATTTAGTCATAAAAGTGAATGGAAACATTACACAGATCATATGACAAGCACTTGAACCATAAAATGTCAGTTGTCACAATAAAACCTTGGTTGAAACGAAGGACCATGCCAATTAAAATTTGCTAGTCAGGCCTGGGAGAGAAGCCTCTCCACATCTAGCCTGCATGGTCATATACACTGTGGCACCCATTGTCATTATTTGTTATGCCAGCTATAAATAGGGAGTCAAATAGCAGCATATGTTTGAGAATAGACTGCATGACTGGTTGGACACTTAAATTAATTGATAAAACTTGACTCATGATCAGTGAATGTTCACAGTTTAAATGTCTCACTAGCATATACAGTAGGCCTATTACAATAAAACCTGTGATAATGACCTGCATATTGTCATCATGTTGAAAAATCATGTCTCTGAAATAAAATGCTTCACTTGTAAAAGTACAGTACTTTTCAGAGCTTCATTTTGATTTAACACCAAATCTTTGTTGCTATAGTATATTCTGCTATCTAGTTACAATGGTTTATGAAAAAAGTAAAAATAAAAGAAGAAAATAAAATAGTGAGGCTGTGGCATGCATTATTCTCATCTCTTATGTCTTTTTGGCATTTGTCAATGCTATAAATACAACAATCTATTGATGTCAGTAAAACAACTTTTTAGTAAATGTGGTGATATAAATATTTTTTTCAAGTTTTTAAGTCAGTATGACTTTATCAAGATAGATTTTGTTTTTGTTCTGGGTCATAACCTATATAATGAAAAGTCAAGCAATGATCAATAGCAAACAGCAGAATCTTCCTTTAAAGTTGGCACTTGACATTTGTTGTGTAGTAGTTGAAAATAATGTTTCCTAATTGATGTCGATTTGCTGTGCCAGTTTTGCTGGAAACTGTATTTTCATAGTGCACATAATTTGGACAGGTAGGGACTGTTATGTATTTCCATGTCTTAAATTGGTGCTGGTGTGAGTTAGTTAGTTAGATGAAATTTAACGACACACCAACACAAATGTGTTATATAGTGTCAAGCAAAGTTTAAATACGGTGCAAAGTCCTTCCCTTTAGTCGCCTCTTACGACAGGTGGGAAATACCGTGGGCGCATATTCTACAACCCCCCAGCCCACAGGGGGCGGTGCTGGTGTGAGACATGTTAGGTGCTGGTGTGAGACATGTTATTTAAACAAATTTGGCCGTATTAGTTGAGATAGATTATCTGTTCAGAGGTTTGTGATTCACTGTTTTGTAGGGTATTAATAACTTAGGACCTGGCTTATGTTTGATATTTTTTATTCAAATTAAGAATTAAAGATCAGGTCCTCCCTACAAGTCACTCTGTTAGCCTTGATACATACTGTAACTTACTAGTCATACTGTAGGTGTCAAGGATTTAAGATGGTGAGCTGCTTTTATTTGGGTTCTTAATTGTCTTTGGCAAACTGCATGGTCAGTATACTGCTAATTCAGAATGTGTTGAGAATTTAAAATAGTAAAAACTACAGGACTTGTTTGAATTTTAATACAGTTAGGAATAAGGAATAAGCAAGAATGCAAGAATGTTAAAGCAAGAATGTTAAAGCAAGAACGTTAAAAACAATTTACCGTATTAAACCCTCTCATATGTTGTTCATTAACAGATTTCCTCATTTGATTGCTCATCTTGACCCTGCATCCTAACCGTTACCAATGCCGACAGTCAACATGGCCAACACAGACCTTTCAGATAAGTACAAGGATATGGAGGCAGAGGAAATCCTTGCAACATTGACAGAGGAGGAGTTGGAACAGATTGCAAATGAGATGGATCCTGACGTAAGATTATATTGTGCATTTTTTTTTATTGGTGTTTAAAAAATGTCAGGTTGCTATGGCTATTTTGAGTAGAGAAGAGAACTACAGCTAGATGTAAAACAATAACAATGATTTTAAGTTTGTTTAGCACAGTACTAATAATAATACACAGTAATAGACGGGTTGGGAAATTCATTACTTCCTGTCGGGTCACAAGGTCAAGTGTACCATGACAACCGGCAACGTGTTTAGCTCTGCGTGCTCAGCATGCAACAACCGCGCTGGGACACTGTAAGCGTGGTACACTTAACCTTTGACCCATTCCCATATTGCATTGCGTGGAAACATTTCCCAACTCGTCTATACACAATATTGTGTTTTATGTAGCCTTCTATCACAAGTGTATAAATAGTACATGGTCAATGATAACTTTACCCAGAAGAGATGGCTACATTATACTGTGTAATTAAGACAAGGCAGTACTGAATAGGTTTCTTGTTTCTCCTAGTGATAGTCAACATCAACATTTTCCAACACAAAATTACCATGATTTTAATGTCTGTTTTGCCTTTGTGTTTTTGTGTGGTGTTTTGTTTGGCATTGCTTTGCCTAGGCTGTAATTTTACAGTAGGCTCATCTGGTACCCTACCACCCATACAGAACAAGTTTGCAAAACTACTCAAGGCACTAACTGCAGATAATATTTGGTATATTGTGGGGTTTTTTTGTAATTTTTCAAGGTACCTTGACCTTCAGTGCATATTGTTGTTCCTTGCAGTTGTCAGGGCACTATCCCTAAGGTAGTAATATGCTCCCCTTTGACCCTTCAAACCACTTCATTTGTGCAGT
Organism: Holothuria leucospilota; assembly: GCA_029531755.1. Lineage (NCBI taxonomy): Eukaryota > Metazoa > Echinodermata > Holothuroidea > Aspidochirotida > Holothuriidae > Holothuria > Holothuria leucospilota. Next base: position 28,888,692 of record CM055969.1, on the reverse strand, counting down.
TCAGTTGGACATTGGCTGATAAAACTTGACTTCACTGCATCTGCTTAAATTGTAATTCATTGGTATCCATTTGTACTGCAATGGTGTGTTAAAGCCACACAGACGAAATGGAATGGAAAACCATGACATCAGAAGGGTGCAGTTTTATGTCAACAGTCAACCATAGTACCTACAGTATTACCTGACTAGGGATGACCACCACCAGTACCTACTGCAGTTAATACTAGTGATTTCCAGATCTATACATATATACTTCATATTGAGTAGCATGTTGAAGTACAGTATCAGACAGTAGCTACTGTAAAAGGGAGCTACTGTAAAAGGGATCTCCTGATTTTCACAATAATGTAGAGCTGTGTACAGTATAGCCAACTAGTAGGCCCTATTGCACTGATTGTTGTTATGCAATATTGGTATTGCCTTATATTTCTCATATTCATCCTAATAGGACTATTGGTATCAATTGGTAATTTAATAAAAATTTAGATACTATCCCACACTTATTACTAGACCTATAACAAATTACAACTTAGATGATGTTATTGTTAGTTTCTTACACTTGGCTACACCGTAAGTCCTACTACAGTACCACATGTAAATGAAATTAGGCTTCCTGGGGGTGCACAGTAGCATATGGTTCGAATAAAGTATGTTTATTTCTTAAATTTATATTCATATCGGCTGATACTGAGAATGGAAAAAGCGGCTGTTGTTAGTCTTACAGTGGGTTATCAGTGCTGGTACACTATTGCCCATGCAGCAGGCTGTACGGTAGTACTGTACATGGTACTGTACAGTAGTGGTTTGAGAAGACAAAGAGGGGCTAAACAAATGGTATTCTCAGTACAGGGAAGGTGTGGTACTGGCCGTTGTTTTCATGTTTCTCGCAGTCAGGTAACCTACATCTGCAGTACCTACTTAGGAAGCCACGCCTGTGATGACATAAATTATTCAGTTTTGCTGTCTGCAGGTTTAGAACTTCACAACTGATCTTTTCCACTCTGTTGAGAGGAGGCTTTTGTGTAACATACTGCAGTTTAAGCCCTTTGTTTGTGTAACTATTTATATTGTTCTTGCTTCTCTGCCTCATTTACAATAATTGTAGTTTAACTAAAAGAATTACAGTACTGTACAAAGACCATGTTGTCAATTTATTCACCCTCTTGACAGCCTTAAACAACTACCCACTGACCAGTGTGTATTAAACAAAACTGTGGACTCTAAACAAACAGTGCTGATTTGATGAAATAATTTCAGCATCCTTTGATTGCTTAATAATTTCTCATTTCATTTACTTTATGCGGCCTTACCATCAGTCATATAACTTTATCTCTGAAAGAAATATTGACCAATTTAATTAATTCAGAGTAAGATTGACCCAGAGGCAAAGTCAACTGTTAGCAAATATTGGATAAGACTCTGCATTGTCATGCTTGCTTGACCAAGCAGGTGTAACATCCATGCTTCTGTAGTAGTTGTTGAAATACATAAAATACTTGTTCACATCTTGTAAACATTAAATCAGAAACTGTAGTCATTTTCTAGATTGGGACAGTGTTCATTTTGCCCAAGAATATAAACTGAACATTTGTAAGAAGTGTTTGAGATTGTCTGAAATCCAGCATTACTTAATACAGGGACTTTAAAAAATACTTTGAAATGCATATTAGAACAAATTCATGTGGAGTTTTAATAATGTTGAAATGGCAATTTGTAGTTAATAGTTATGCTGGAAATTATAGTATGTAATTTCAGTGAACTAAACTCTTGATTAGAGTTGTAGTAATGGTAGGTAGACGCTGGGCACGCTTGCCCTGGACTGGAGTGTCAGTTAGCACCTGGTACTGTACGTAATAAAGGCACTAGGTCTCCTCTGGTGCTAACTGCAGTTCTGATTGTAGTAAATACGGTAGTTTTAGCAGATTCTGAAGGTACTGTACTTGGAAGTGAGCTATGGGGAAGATTTTGTACATGAGTTTTTCTCACATGATACACCAGTTGTTAAAAGAGCCAATAACTCAAGGGTGAACCCCCAATTTTTTTAAAAACGATACTGTGCTACTACCTCAGTTGCATTCTTTACGTAGAACCCACCTCAAAAGATTGATTTAGCTACTGTGTATCCCCGGTCTTGATATAAATTAAGGGTTCATTTTTCATGTGAAGACAAATCATACTGTACTTCAGTAATTTTAAAACCGCAAGAGCATTCCCATTTGATCCCCTGCATAAGATCTGATCGCCTCCTCCAGTTCAAGCAACAGGAAGTTGCATCATTGAAATTATGTCTGCAGGTCATGTTTGTTTGCACAAGTTTGTGTGGCGTGGGATATGAGCTTATGGGCAAGCTGTGCTACAATAGTACAGTCTGTAGAAGTAAATTATTCGTTTGGTCTGATCTTGGGTCATCTTGATCCCCCCATTGTGTTCCCACTTTTTTTTTTTTTTTGATTGCCTGCGCACAGTCTGATCAGAAGGGGGCAATCAAGCTCTCAAGATCTGATCCAGGGAACGAGAGAGTTCCCACTTGCAAGTTGATCCCCTGTGGAGGGTCAGATCCGGATCTTATCTCCTGCTTGTACTCAAGTGGGAACACACTTTAAAATTAAGCTAATTTTTGGCAAATTATACAGTATTTGGCAAATTTCACTTCTTCCAACAACCCCGATCTCCTTGACTACCTCTTCAACTGTTCGAGGCCAACCATTTAGAACTTTCCAATGCCAAATTTGAAGAATACAGATCTGCTCTTCATCTTCATTCACATTAAAACAATTGCAGTCTACTGAACATACAGTATAGAAAAAAGTTGGAAGATTGACCCTGCAAAATCAATATTGAAGACCCTCATAGCTGCTGATGGCTGTGTCCTAATACTGCCCAGTAGAAAACTAATGTCCCTCTATAAGGCTGATTATATTCCTTGTATTGTACTTTACTTTGTACTATTTGCACTGTAAAGTATAAAACTGCAAAATGCTGCCATTTAATGCCACTCAATACAATAAAATATGACAGTGATAATTTCCACCTGCAAATTATTATGACTTGTGGTAGTACCATTAATTTAAGGCATTTTTGGCATGGAAAATGCAATTTGAAATTACTCCTTTTACTGGTTTTCCTTTTTCAAATGGTTCTAATAATGGAAGATTCCAAAATAATGAACTCATGTACTATACTGTATGTTCAGTAGACTGCAGTGGCTTTAATGTGAATGAAGATGAAGAACAGACCTGTATTCTTTCAATTTGGCATTTGAAATGAAACAGCTGGTGATGAACATTCTCATTGTCCCACAGGATACAATTTTGATACAGCTAGACAGTGCCAGATTGCAAACTGTTTGTTAGGTCCATATGTAATAAAGAACATGCAAAATTAGTTGTAGATTGGTGACATAATTGCTCATATACAGTAAACTCATTACAATCCAAAGGCATACAGAAACAGCAGATCTACAGTACCCACAGTGTAGAATTGTATAGTCTATTAAACTAGTGATGTTACACACCATAACCAATAGCATGAGGCAGATGTATCCAAGGTAACCAAATGCATCATGCCAAATTTCTTGATTTAAAATTCTACTATGGTACATAATACAGTACACTACTGGGCAACTGGAAGTACTGAAAATCCCAGGCCTTTACAAGCTGCAAGCATATTAAACATGGGTCAAAATTATCACCTGGTGTGCGTGAAAATGAAATCAATTTTTTAATAATACATGGAAGAGCAACTCTTGAGTTTAAGTTTATTAAAAATCAAATTTGACCATTAGTGTTGTTGATTTGAAATTTGATTAGACACACAGGGCCTTGGTGGGAATTATCATTTTATCTCTAGATTTAAATATTCATGAAAAGCAGAATTGCCAATTTCCTTTCTTTTTATCTTTAAAATTAAATTTTACCAAGTCAGCTTTGCTTAAATGTGTGTTGCTGTAGGTGACGTATTTTTGCCTCACAGGTTGAAACTTAAACTTTGGACTTTTAATTAGTTGTACTATAAAAAACAGTGTCACTCTTTGATGTCTGATATGCATAGCTGTACCATTTAGAAATATGGGAGATGTTATAAGGAGTAGGGGGTAAGTAGTGTTTAATTCACTTTAAGAGGACAAAGCCCTTTTCAGGCTTTTGGGAAGTATGAAAGTTGGTAAAATAACAGATTTCTTCCTTTAAGGACTGTCATTAATTAAATTTTTAATTCTGACTGTATATTGAAATTTTTTCTTCCACCAGGATTCACTCCTTCCACCATCAGAGAGAACAAGGTACAAGGTAAACAAGGACCCCACTGGTCCTTTCAATCGGCAGGCCCTAATGGAATTCCTGGAGAAGAAGGCAAAGGAGGACCCCGACTGGGAGGAGCATGTTCCTTACAAATCAGGAGAAAAACGAGGTAAGCACTGACAGACAGCAGAGCTTATTTAAAGTAAGCCAACAGGACCCCCTATCAATAAAAACTTAAGGGGTCAGAATACATTTTAAAATATTTTAATATGAGTAGCATACAAGTATAACAATACTGGAAATTCGTTAATCAGTTATTTTATTTGATCATATGGCATACACGTGACATGTAGTGAAGGACATTTTAGAGCAATTTGTACATCTGTTGAGTACATATTATACTCTTGTATAATTTACTTATTTTTAGTAAAATTGAATATTTCTAATGTATGTGTTATTTGGTCTTTAGTTGACTTCGAATCAGACTCACAGACTTGGGAGTGCATGTGCTCTATAGGTTACAGTGCAGTAAATACATGAGGGTGACTTCGTACATGAATGCAGGTTGCTTCTTCATACCTGTCCATTATATTGCCAGCTTGCATAACCATGTGGCTGAAAAGGACTGAACCTTTTTGAGTCTGTGGCCAGAAATTTAGGGCAAGCAGTACACTGTAGTACAGAATAGTGTAAAGTATATAGCTTATCCTGCACCTAACTTATGTTTTATTTTACTGCTGTGGTTTGTTCCAGAATGTCTTCATTTTTACCATTACTGTTTTGCTTGGAATTAACTTACACTGCATAAATAGCCATAGAGTCAGTAATCCTTAGTGCACTAGAGCATAGAAGCATCCTTTTGTGTCTGGCTTCAAGCAGACTTCAAAACGATCTATGATGACCTCTTGCCTAGACCTGTGTTTGTCTCTGATGAGTCAAGAACCATACACTGCAAGTGCATATTGATTAGATCACTACTGGGTTTTAAGTCTTTTTATAGACCCAGCCAAAGGGTGATTCAAAGACTCTAGCATAAAATTTGAACAGTTAAAAAATTTCATTTTCAAGAAGCAGCCAGTCTACATACAGTATGACACATTCAGTCACAAAGACAGTAGAACACTCAATATACCTATGAATTGTTTATTTAAGCCAGTGCGATCTCCAAAAAGTTGTAACTGTAACAGCAGCTGGCTAAACTGTAATATCGTGAGAAAAACCACGGCTGGTATATTTGTTCAGCTTAGGAACCTGTAGCGGAGAAGGCTTTTTAAATGTGTAATATTTCACAGCACCATTGTCAATATACTGGTATATAGTACTGTTAGAAGCCAGTAAAGCGGGGAAAATGCAAGATTGAGCTCTATGTCCCATTCACAAGTACCAGGAATCAAGTTGATACATCATTACTCATTGGGGAATAGGATCTAGGCTTGTAACTTTTGAATGCTCATATTGTTTATGGCATATATAGCAGTCTGTCAGACATGGTGTAATGTACAGTACTAAATAGGCCTACTGTCTGCTGAAAGCTTTCATCAGACACTAAAATATAACTCATGTAAATAATTTGTATCATATGAAAAGTAAGATAAATAAACTCTGTGTATTGCATGTCTATATAGTTACAACACAATTGGATGTTACAGACTACTAAAGCTCCATGGACTACTAGTACTGTAGCTCATTGGATGTAATCTCCAGGAACTCAGCAGTATATCCTCTCTGTTAACTTCATTGTCTTGTCTGGTGAGAGCGAATGTATGTGTGTACAGTAATTGCTTCATAAGATTTTTCCCGGCCTCTTTGCATTCCTTTGAAATAGTTCGTTGCTGTGCTCCTATTGAAGATGATGTCATAGAGCAGGGACAGGAAGCTCTAGTGATAAGCTACGTCATCAACGGAAGGTAGTGGACAAGACAATTTAAATTGTCACTACACAAGCCTGTACATAAAAATGCTATCATAATCATTGTAATGTGGTACTAGTGCAGTGGGGTAGTACACCACTGTACTACTTTGTACACAATATCCATATAGTGAGGTTAAAATTTTCAGAAATAGCTTGCTTGAAGTTACATAGCCCATGAACCACCCTCACAGATTAATAGTTAATACCCCTACATTGAATTTTTCCATTTGTTTCTCACTTTTGATAGTTGATACATGAGATGTTTTACTGTAGTTCAGGACGTGGTGAAAATTAGGGAGAGCTGTCTTGGTCTCATAGTCATAATATCCCATCCATGCAACAAGTTGATGCATTATTAGGGAAGGTTTAAAAAAAAAAATTGGGCATATTATTCACAAATGTCTCATAAACCTTGTGCAAATTTATGGCTTTTTGTTGAGATTTGAATATACTGGATAATATTTACTGAATACATAGCAGCTGTTTGCATTCAGATGGCATACAGTGTGCAAGTACATTTTATGTAGAAAGAGTGCTAATTTGTCATGGTGACAGTGTTGAATAATATTTGTGTTAATATCTGTTTACATTGTAAAAAGTGAAAAATTTATGGGTCAGGGAACAGAGACTGCAGTAAATTTGTACAAACATTAGCCTGCCCTTTGTGCTGATGGTGAAAAAATTAAAAATCAATCCCTAAACTGAGGGGTATGGCAGCCAAAATTGGCAGCACAATACAAATCAAGTTGACCACTACAGTATAAATTTTGTATTACATTATGAATGGTGAAGATTAAGCTATCTGAGTTTGTACTTTCTGCATTCAGCCTATACCCTGTTGCAACACTCAGTGGGTAGGCATATAAGGTTAGCAATCATAGCAGTAAATTACTACTGTTTTAATTTTGATTGCAATGATATTGTTCTTTCAAAATAGTCATTGCCACATCCTATACAGTACACAGAAGGGTTAAAGTACATGTAAAGAAGCTACTTAAGGCAATAAATATTGTGATTCCTTCCTGGCCTGGACTTTACACTGAGTATGACAAATGGCCATAATACTGCCTAATTTGCCCTATCCTGAAATGTTTTCTTTGGGAGTGGCTGAGGAAACCAACTAGTCAATCAAGTGGTACCTGAGAGCTGAGTATTAAGGATATTGCACTTTGGGTGCAGGTAGGCTGTTGTGCGCTAAGAGGAATAATGAAAAGAATACAGGGCCGAAGACAGTAAAACTTTGCTTGTTTTGTGGTTTTACATGGATGTGTAATCAAAAGGAAGGCATCAGTTTGGTTTGGATTTTTTTAAGGGTTGTATATAATTAGTGGAATTTGAATCACTGGTAAATTGTGATTTTCATGATTCATGCTTTACTTTTCAGAGAAGTTCTCTTTTGAAGAGCCTCCTTAATAAATCAAGGGATTCCCCTTTCCAAGTGACATACATAGTAATGTAGTATTAGTCACAAGTATGCAGTAGAATGGATTTCTGGTACAGTATGATTTTTCCAGTTACATCAAACCTTTGTGATGAAAAATTTGCAAAGCAAATGCAGACATTTGAATGACAGAAAGTATAGAAAAAATATAGTAAGTGGAAACACATATGCTTTACAAGTTTAAAGTTGGAGTTATTGTATGGTACAGAAAATGAACAGAATGGAACGACAGAAATCTTGCTGCATTTGTGAGATATGCAGCACTTGGATCATAAAGTTAAAAGGCAATAATATTCACTGTGTGCCTCTTTTGGTGTGAACTCTCATGAAATAGTTTCTGTAAACTGCAGTTACAGTTTTCGTGCTTGAACACTGGACTGATTACTAATTTAATTCTCTTTAAATTGTTTTTGTAATTAGCTGTTACATTCCAAGGTTCAGTGCAAGAAACTGCAGTAGTGTGTTTGTTTTACTTCACACATGGAGCTGTGTTTATTCTAGGTATTTGATACAAAATTATTGCTTGGAATGATTTACTTACTTTATGATGCATGTAATGCAGGTTATTAAAACCAAGTGCAGTTTTGCAGGCTTCCGTAATTTTTAAGTTGTTTTATCACCATGCTTTAGCAGTTTTTACAGTACTGTACATTCAGGTGGTACAGTGTACACTGTACAAACTGTAGCTTGCAACTTGTGAAAACTGTAAACACAGTGCCATGTGAGTACATAAGATTGCATTGGCAATGCATAGACACAGCTTTAAACCAGTTGTTGGTTTGATCATGAATACAGTTAGTACTCTTTCAATTAATTAACACAAATTTGTCCTTCATTTTCCTGTGTTCAATTCAACCCTTAGAACTTCTTTTGTTTGGTAGACAGTAGATAGCAAGCTCCTGGATGACCCAGGATCACCTTTGTGAAGCTTTTCAAAAGTTTTTCAAAGAAACCTTGTTGATAATCACCTGACTTGAGCCATTCAAAAGCTAGATGGTATTGTTCATTACCCAAGTCACTGCAGATAAGGGTCAATAATTTCTCTAAGGATCTTTGTTTTCCTTTTTCCTGTCAATTCCTTCCAGTTGCCCAAGATTATTTTGGACTACTAACTTAAGCTTAATTTGCAAAGACATTTAATTTTGGGGGGCCTATAGTATTAATATTGCACAATAGTGTATTTCTCCGTAGGGCTTTTCTGTAGAGCTTGTTCTTGTAAATCTTTTCACCCATGTACAATCAGCTGATCTGCAACACTATGGTACTAGGCATGGCCTCATTTGTCTGGTATACCATCATAATCCATAACTCTCTTCAGTTTATCATAATTAATAGTTTAGACCAGGGTTCCTCAACTTGTGGACCACTGGCCTTCTGGTGGGCTGCAGAGTTGGCTAGGAAAATAAGAAAATATGTGGATATATTTCTATGCCTTTTAATGTAGTGTATCTCATCCTACACAGATGGAACTTAATGAAAGAATACATTGCTTGGTGTTGAAAATTGTCCCTTGCCATTAAGTTACATAAGAGGAACTTCATTCTACAGTGAATGGTACAAAGTGGTCCTTATGCAATTTCAACAATCAAAAGTGGGCTTCATGTTACAAAAGTTAAAAAACACTGGTTTAGACCCTGTTGTTCATAATGCATAGTTGCATACTAAGTTTTCAGAAGTCCACTGCATGAGGGGAATCCCCTCCCAAATTGCTGAGCAGTCTTTCCCCACTGACTTTAATGGATCATTCCAGTCTATCATAAAAGAAAATTTACATATTATGAACAGGTGTTTCTTTTTCATCTTGTGCAGGTGTTCAAGTCTCAAGATATTGCAAATGTTTGACCTTTTTGTTTTCAACTTTCTTCTAATAAAGTTGTTATGAATAGAACATTGAAGTGAAGACAAAGAGAGGTGTCTATTTATAGTGCAAGTTTTTCATAGGTCTGAAATAAATTTTATGTTATTTTTTTGAGTACTGTATGTGCCTACTGAATGCAAGGTATTCTACATATATATGATAAACTCAGCTGTCATGTTAAATGGCCTATAAATGTATGGAAGGATATATAGAGACAGTGGTGTATCTACAGTAAGGATAGTTGGCATCAAGGGCAGATTCTTCCTCCAACATTGAATATAGGGGTAGTGTCCTTGGGGGAGGTCTAAGGAGAAAGGGTTTCCCTTCTCTTTCAAGAAATTTTTGTTCATGTATTTTAATTAAGGTGACTGAGATGTAAAATGGTACTTCTTTGGCAAAGTTTTTAATTGATTAAATGTTTAAAACTTATCACTTCCAACTTTTTTTCAGGAAGGGGGGGTCCCTAGCATGGCAACTTTCTAAGACTGGTACAGTACTCAGACAGTGATGGAAATGAGCTATTCAACTTGCATGGTGCTCAGTATGCGTTTTCAAAATATGTAGCAATTTACCTCAGATTGCATAGCACTTTTGTCAAAGGTCCCAGTTAAATTCTTCCTGCCATTTGTTGACTGTTTCTTTCTGCCACTGTGGCCTTGCTGCATCATGCACACTTTGTTTGGTTTGCAGTGGAGGGGTCAAAGAGACTAGACAAATGTTACGTATGTCAATGTATTTACAGTATTATATGATTTAAACGCAGAAATCCAAGAGGCAAGGGCGGCGATGCTTTCTCAATATGGGGGGAGACATGGCCCCATTTTTCAAATAATTTAGTATGGGAAAAATCAAAGTCAATGGGCAATTTCTCGAATATTGGGAGGGAAATGTCCCCCTGTCCCGCCCTCCCTACGGGATCACCGCCCATGCTAAGAAGGACCCTTAACATCCTTTTTTATAGACCTAAGAAAATTTCAAGGGCCTCAGATTTTTCTTTTCCCTAAGAAATCTAAAAGCATTTTACTGCATTTTGTGCATTGGGAAACAGGAGATATGTATAGGCGGTGGTAACAGGTGTGCATAAATTACTAACTACAGAAGATAACCATTGAGCTAAGATTTCTAACCACCCTCAATGAAGCTAGTTATTACAAAAGTTATTTCACAAGGATAAACACCCAAGTCTGTTACTAAATCTGTTGTAGACAAAGTAATGTTTTATTCATAAAATAACCCTAAGTGACCCCTAGATGACCTGTGCATTTGGGCTCTGCATCTTTGTTTTATACCATCTTCAGGGCTTTCAATTTATTCTGTCTAAATAGAAACCTTTCAAGTTTAAATAGATACCAGTACAAAATAGTGAAATCAGGGAATGTCCATCCTTCTATGTAAAAAATGTGAAGATGCCTCCTGTTCAGTCTTTGAACAGAACAGTTTACTATACGTTGTAAACAACTGTATTTGTAAATAAGTTGAGGGCAGAATATTGCTGTATTATAGGTACCACTTGCTTTATTGAGAAGGTGTTCATGTTTTCTTTTAGACACTTCTACAGCCAGTGCAAAGGTTTGTATTTAGATTACAGATTTTTAGAACTGTAAGTCATTGTACTTCATTTTGCTTTATGAAAATGAAGTTTCCAAGTCCAAGTCCTCCAAACACTCATAGAAAAGTTGGACTCTTTAAAGTGGCTTCAAGACTGGCTTACATATTTACAATAGCTACCGTGTCATATATATGCTGTAAAGAGCAGGGTTCACTACTGTAGACTTAGGTTCACTAGATTGAAGATGTTAACTCTAAATGTAATTCTAACCATAACCACATTCCTAACCCAAATCCTACTCCTTACTGAGCTAATCCTTATCCTAATCCTCAACCTAATTCTGTATCTAACTCAAATCCTAACCCAACCTCAACCCAAAGTACATTTCGGTCAAGTGTATCTTCAGTCTTGTGAACCTTCGGTCTCGTGAGCATTCCCCACTGAAAACATCTATCTACAGGGTAGTGGTCGTTGACACACATTGCAGGTTAGTGTAGAAGTATATAACCTCAGAATATTACTGAAATACTTTGAAGAAAAATGTGGGTACCAACTTAACATACTGGGTGGTACTATACTGACGTACAGTAGATTGTGATACACAACGTCATTTACATAAAAGACTTAGTGATTTGGGCCTGCAGGATTCTTAACCTGGAGTCAGATACATGTGAGCATATACCTGGGTGTGACTTAACTTGGATTCACACTCAAGTATAGACCATGTGTTACAAGAATTGAACTCAAAATTTGTACAGGAGTGTGTCTTTGCCCGTGTCACTTATTCAGTGGCATGAAGGCAAGATTTGTGTGTCAGGTGTAAAAGCTATTGCATCAGACTGAAAGAAGTGTCAGGATGTTACATAGAACCCATTGCAATCAATGTACAAAGCAGGACCATAGGTTTTATGCTTCAAAAAAGCTAAAATTCAGTGCGTAAGTCTCAAAATTCTGTAATATTGAGCCGTATCGTCATTCAGTCATATTTGCCCATTTCTTGTCGAAAGTGTTTAACAACAAAGCCCTATTTTCAAACCCTGTTATTAAGTCTTACTACTGTAGACCCTTAAATCTGTTGGAATGCTTAGGTTTGTCCCTTTGAGGCATTGGTGTACCAGATGGCAGGGTTGGACAAGGACACAATTTGTACCCTTGCTAGGCGTTTTTACTGTATCTGCAGGCACCTCAGTTTGTTGCTGCTTTGAGATGAAGGGTTCCCAGTGTACAGATGTGAATAATATTTAAAACCTAAATCATTCAGAGCTGGGGGATAATGAAAACATGCAAGAGACATAAAACGTAAGTTTGTAATTTCTAGAGACTAGATGGCAGTATAAAATTGGTAAAGATGGTGGTAGAGTTTGATAGAATGTACATGCAGACGTATTGAACTTGCAGTCTAAAAACTTGTCAAGGTCTGTGCTGGAAAGGTTGGTAGATAGTATTGTTTAGTGGAATTTGACAGGGCACTGGAATTTGGTGTATGAAGAAGGGAGTTACAGTCAGGCACGAGAAGATAACAGCCTACTGTTAAAAATATTGATAAGGTTTTCAAGCAATGATAAGTATAGCCTGAGGGCTGTGTTTGTGTATATATGTGTCATTAGAGACAGATCTTTGTACTCTTCATACAATATTTAATGTATGTTAATGTAATAGCAACAACAGCAGTAATAAACATTTATAATGTGCTAAAATAAAAATGTAGAGGTGGGTGAGACGAGTTTGATTTGAGAGTATGCTGGGGTTAAAGCGGTAAAGTCACCACAACCCATTCATCCCTAGTGTACAGATTGTTGATCTCACAGTCCATTGGTCATATACTACAATTAAATGGGATGGTTTCTGTGGAACCAATATGCTGAGACAGTGATCCAGACATACACTGTTGGAAGAATTTACACATGTGTGTATGTACTGATGGTGAATTGGAATACCACCTTTTTACTACTGTATACATATATACTAACCTAATGGGGAAAGAGTAAAGTCATCATGGGGGAAGATTTCCTTTCCTTTCCTTTCCTTTCCTTTCCTTTCCTTTCCTTTCCTTTCCTTTCCTTTCCTTTCCTTTCCTTTCCTTTCCTTTCCTTTCCTTTCCTTTCCTTTCCTTTCCTTTCCTTTCCTTTCCTTTCCTTTCCTTTCCTTTCCTTTCCTTCCTTTCCTTTCCTTTCCTTTCCTTTCCTTTCCTTTCCTTTCCTTTCCTTTCCTTTCCTTTCCTTTCCTTTCCTTTCCTTTCCTTTCCTTTCCTTTCCTTTCCTTTCCTTTCCTTTCCTTTCCTTTCCTTTCCTTTCCTTTCTTGCTCATTGATTGTACAGTATCAAGGGTCTGGGGTGCTTCGAAATTTTGTGAACATTCTAACTTGAATTCTAACTTTGAATGGAAACAAGCCTCCACCCCTTCACCCCTCTCATATGACATTATACAGTGGTGCTATACATGTTGAGTACTATTGATTCGCAACATGTACGTTTGTCCATCACTTTGCAAGAGTTCAGTACCTGCCAACAGCTCACTATTGAACATGTCAGTGTAGATTTCAGTGTGTGCATTGTGCTATCTTGTTGACATTGATATAGTACAGTATATGACTGGTATACTGCTGTTTCCTAAAACTGTTAGGATGGAGATTTGGTATTTTTCTGCAGTTAAGGCTTGCCTTAAATAGAATAATGATGTATACTTAATGATGTATATAATGGTTTGCATGAAAAGGGTGGAAGCACAAAAAGGGGGGAATTATAAAGTATAGTTAAGTCTGGTTGCCTTTCAGGACAGTGTGGTACAGTACTTTTATCTTAGTGTGTACATTTATCTTAGTGTGTACATTAACTACAGTATAAACACATTAGATAATTCTATATTGAGTTTATTATGTCACAAATTGCTGGTAATATCGGCTTTCATCTTTGTTTTTCCAATACATGCAGTGATGTAGTAAACAGATCTCAAAACTATTGTTATATACCCTGCACATCTGAATAAGGTACGGTTCATTATTTATGAAATAGCCACACAGATGGAGATAAGTTTATTTCGACAACAAGGCCCAAAATACATACTGCACAGCAGACTGATGTGTAAATAATTCTTATCTTTGTTGAATGTGAATGACTGCTTTACACACAGCTGAAAGTACAGTGTGTTAATGTTAGTGTAGATATTTTTCTTCAGTACAGTACATTACACTGCGATTGCTGTCAGATTTGTTCTTAGTACCTTCCTGTAGGTAGTTACAGTAAAACCCCGTTTATCCGAAACCCCGTTTATCCGAACTAGCCGTTAGATTTAATAACAATAATATTCAACACAATTACAGTAGTATCCTCCAAGTTTTCAGTGCTTTACAAGGCAAAATTCAACGTAAAGTTTTGCAGAAATGCACTAACTTTTCTCGGGACTTTAAAAGTCATGGAAAGATGTCACGATGGCGAAAACAGCCGACATGTGCACATAGAAAACCATCTGTTATCTCTTTGTCAAATTTGGAAGAAATATCGTACGTATTTGCTTTGAAATTCTTGTTAGGAGCAATTTGTCGGTATAGGCTGAATATTCTCTTATACAAAAATACGTTAGGCTAGCGTAAGTCCTAGCTTCACTAAATCTGAAAGGTTAGTAACGTAGTGAGCTTCATACCTAAAAATAACGAAAGTAGACCTAACAAAAACATTGCGAACTGCTATTTGAGAGTCTCCTGTACATGTGTCTCTAACATTTTTGGAAATTTATGCAGAATTTATACTCTAGATACCTCTCCAGATCGTTACAGTTTCTCTTCAGCCCACACACTCATTCAGTGTGTAGAAAGCATTGGTCATTCAGACGAGAGAAGGCTCGAATTTTAGGAATAAAATCTCTCTGTTTTAGAAGTCTTAAAATTTATTTGTATTATCATCGGTCACAAATAATAGTAACAAAATATTTTTGGGGATTTTGTCTGCTATTTTTAGCCTTTTCGGAATTATTTTGGAAATGTGTTGACCCACTGTCTTATGGACCCAGTGTACCGGACTTGAGGCAAAAACTTGGAACCCCGTTTATCCGAATTTTTTCGTTATCCGAACAACCATCAGTCCCGATGTGTTCGGATAAACGAGGTTTTACTGTAGTTAGATGGGATTTTACGACACACCAACATGACTGTGTCATATAGTGTCATCTAGAGTACCTTCCTGTAAAACTGAACATAACATTTTTACACAAGCAGGTATTGTCTTGTACTATACTGTATGTATTTCAGGTCTTTGCACTGTACAGTGTATTGAATAATTAACTTAATTAAGCATTCTGAACTTCCCACCGCACCGATATTGTTTTAAAAAGTAAAAATGTAGTTAAACTTTTCTGTATGAATCAGTGTTTGCATTTATAATAGAAAATGAAGTGAAAGGTAGATGTTCAGCTTTTCAAATATTTTTTTTGTGTGGGACTTTTTTATAAAGTTCTCCAAGGTT
The DNA here is from genome assembly GCA_029531755.1 of Holothuria leucospilota. NCBI lineage: Eukaryota > Metazoa > Echinodermata > Holothuroidea > Aspidochirotida > Holothuriidae > Holothuria > Holothuria leucospilota. Next base: position 28,873,237 of record CM055969.1, on the reverse strand, counting down.
TTCTACATTGTGGGCATTTCTGTTGTATCACTTTCTGATGAGAGGCAACTAAAAGGTACAGGAATTTCCACTGACAAGCATTTTGGTTTGGGATAATCCAACTCGGGGTTAGGAAATTGCTCTCAAGGGCAGTAGTACAGTATGAACATTCCTGTGAAGTTGATTTGGCATCAAATACTGCTCACGTGTCAATTTGGTTTTAACAGGTGATCAATAATGGGGGTGGGGGTGGGAGGGGCAGAGATGAGAAGAACACAGTGTCAGTGATTTTGTGTTCATATCAAAAAGAATCATTGATACAAAGAGATAAGGTTGCTTGCAAACCTAGTGTTCTGCTACTGGTGATAGAGTTCCTGTGGGCTGCATTGTAGCACTTATAGTAAACAGCTTTTGTAGTCAAATTACAGAATGCTGACCCACAGGAAAACCAAAGCAGAGATATTGTCATTGTGTTACCAATAAATACCAGTTACCATTCATATACAGGAAATTTTAAACACCCTATCCTTGGCAAATGGTAACATTATACAAAAGTTCGACTTTTTTTTTTCCATAGGAAAAGTTTTCACACCGAAGAAGGAAGAGGAGAAGAAGGTAGAGGAGAATGGCCAGAAAATTGAGATTGGTGAAGAATGGGAGAATGCCCTGGAGGAAGCTTCGGAAGGAGATTTGGTAGAATTAGCAGGTAAAAAGAGTGTCATCATTCTGTACACTCTATATGCTCTAAACTGACATACAAAGCGGTGCTGCCATATTGGTCTTTTAAATGACAAAAACACTGAGTTCAGTGTGGTTTAGATTGTGTTTGCTTATTGAATTTAGAATTCAATACCAAGAAGCCTTTTTGGTGCCATTTTGACAATTCTGTGTTGACTTCTTGTTTTTCTTAAATTATGTATTCCACATTTTCAAAAGGAGACTATTTCAAAAAAAAAAAAAAAGATTTAGGATCAGAAATTCTCACCATCATGATGAATGAATAATCATGGCCAGTTATCATGAACATGATTGTTTCTCAACACAGTAATGACTTTTGTTAAGTTGTTGCCTATGTGGAATGTGAATGCCAACAAATTTGTACTTTGCATTTCCTGACCATATTGGACATCAAATTTTGCCCATTGCCTCACAGAAAATATGGCAACCCAGGCGCAAAGTTGGAACAAGACATGCAAATTCTTCTGGTGGAGTGTATGAGGCATGTAATAAAAGAACTTTCTATGTTTTTCATCTGACCACCCCTAGATAAGTGCCAGTGTTAGTCAGGTTGGCCTAAGAAAGATCTGTTAACAAAGTGGCTACTCTTTACTTCATGATGGTTAGGACTGTAGATTAGCCTGATTATGGTTTTAATATTATGTTCTAGCAGTGAAAATCCATCCTTAGCATCCTTACCCTGGTCTGCCACATTTTTACTGAAATAATCCTGCACTGGTGACAGAAGGTAGTCGACATTTATAGTTCCAGCAGGACAATTTCTCCAGCACCTCCCCTTCTCCCCCCCCCCCCTGGCAGTTCCCACCGTGACAATTCCCATCATGTGCAGTTCCCACACAGGACATGTCCAACTTTTCAGGTGAGGAAAGTTGTCTGAGAGGAAACTAACATCTGTGGGAATTATTGTATGGATGGAAATTGTTTAGGCAAAAATTGTGTGGGTAGGACTTGTACTAGGGTGAAGTTGTCTGCTCACGGACATGGAGTAATGGAGGTACTCTATGACTCCTTCCCTAAAGTACACCATCTGTCATTCTTTTTTGGTTTCTGATGGTATGTGTAGTGGCCTGCTTGTTTGTGGTTTTACAGGTAATGTAATATTTATGGATGATTTGCTGATGATGCTCACTTCTATAGGAAGGAGATTGTCTTTTGTTTTTGACCTCTGACCTTTTCACCTATTAAAGATGACTAAGTGTCATCTACCACTCTCATTTTTAACAATAAGAGCAACGGCAAACTGGTGATAACCACCACTTGTTTTATTCCCTTCTCCCAGGTATTCTTGGTCTTCACAGTATGTTAGACCAAGATCAATACAATGCTGCCCTCCGAGATGACAAACTGGATGAAGACAGGAGGACCTTTTCAGGTGAGCTCAGACATGTCATCACAAAGTTTACCCTTTTTCTCTCTTTTCAAAAAGACCAAGAAAAATATCACAGTGCCAAAAGTGAAAATCAGATGTTGATGTTTTCTTTTAAAATAAGTGGTAAAGATGATATTGGAAGACATTTTGCCCTTAATTATCTTACCAAAGAAATAAGCTAAATGAAAATGAGACTTGAAACAATGGCTTGCTGTTTTGAACATCTGTAAAAAGTAGTAGCATTGCTGGACATCAGCATTTATTGGGAGAAGAGTGGGGGGTAATATTTTGTGGAATGAGGATTAGTAGTGGAAAGTTCAGTTTTGAATGGGGTGGAGGTAACACCCTTGCCAACCCTCCCTCTTGCTACGCTCTCAGTACGAATAAGTATTAAGGAAGTATGTTAATGTTTCATTCTGATGAAGCTGTAATGTAGACATGACACTTTCCTTCTTGGGAGAAGAGTGGGGGGTAATATTTTGTGGAATGAGGATTAATAGTGGAAAGTTCAGTTTTGAATGGGGTGGAGGTAACACCCTTGCCAACCCTCCCTCTTGCTACGCTCTCAGTACGAATAAGTATTAAGGAAGTATGTTAATGTTTCATTCTGATGAAGCTGTAATGTAGACATGAAACACAGCAAAATCAGACAGGCTTACTTTTTAGTTTTGACAATACCCCACACAATATGAGTTTGCTTTGTTTGTCATCTGGAATTGAGGCAAACAGCCTCACGTATGTGAACATATATTGCCAGTTTGCTTGTAATAGATCCGTATCATCTTTTAGGTACATGTTTACGTATCAGTATTCACCATATCCTCTTCACTTACCTGTCTCTCATCCTACAGCTTTAGATGGCTGGCTTGAATCAGGGAGTCACAAAAGGCACCCTATGAGAAGCCTGTCATATCCTGGCACTAGTCCAGAATAGTAGTAATGTGGGAGACAGTCAATTGTGCAGGTATTAATTATCCATACCACTTGTATTGTGGGTCTGTTACAGTTTACGTGATGACATGAATTGTAATCGTGATCTTTTTTTAGGCCCAGCTAAATTTTCACCTTTGAAGTTACAAACAGCTGAACCTCCCAATGATACAGATGTGGAGAAGTCACTAGAACAGTTACAGAAAAATGATGCATCACTGACAGAACTCAACCTTAATAATATTAAAGTAAGTATTGAATGAAAGAAAGTGTGAAATGCTCCTAAAATTTGAGATTTTCAGGTAGAGATTATTTGTTACTTTGCTTTAGCTGACTGTCACACCCAACTGACTAAAAAGAGTGAGAAATTGGAAGTGCAACCACATAAAACTGTGATGTTAGAGATAAAACTGTGAGAGGGGCGCAGGAGGCTCAGAGTTTCATACATACTTGTTGTAAATACTGTGTATATGTTGCAATGCAAGGTAGCATGGTGGGTCCGAAGTTCGTTCACGTTAGCCACTGAATCGGTCAAAAAATATAAATAGGTAGCTCATGGTTCCCAGTTTAAGACATTTTATCTTTGGAAATATGTTGTCTGTACAAAAACGGATTTTGCCCTGGAATTTGTAGAGTGTAACTCGGAATTTGAATGATTTCATGAGACTGTCCCTGACCTCAGGAATTTCTCTCAAGAGGGTCACAATTTCATTCGCACATTTTCAGTTGTCCCTTTTCGTAGAAAATCAGGTAAATATCCATTCACTTTGTCAAATTTCCCATTTAAGAAAAGGACTTGCACCAAATTATTACAGTGTTGCAGTCACATCTTGTGAAATCACGAAAATATAAGATCGTTTGGAAAGTAGGTTAGGCTTGTTAAGTGTGTTGCCTAGGTAATTTTCTAATGTCAGAAAAATGTTGTATTCAGGCAAATTGGAAACGTGGTTGGATTTTGTTTTACTACAATTATTTATCAGTTAATGCTTGATATTTTGTGCAATTTCCCAATCATTTCAGCCATTATTCATTGAATTACGGATAATGAACGAACTTCGGGGTGAACAAACTTGTGTTCCCTAACTATAGTATGTGGTACTAGACTTGTGTACTAGAAGCCAGGTTGGAGTTTGGTGTGGTATAGCAAATAAAGTTGCACAAATTAGCCACAGCACTTATTTAGTGCAGTGGTAGGCTCAGTATCTGCTAGGATCACGGACAATGTTCCTGCGACCAGACTGTCTTATATCCATTGTTTTGTATGCTTTTGCCATTGAAATAACGAGGACTTTTTTGATGAAAGCCACATTTTCACAGTTGTTCAGAAAATGGTAAAACTGGATGATAAAATGTGAAACTGAGTCTCACAGCAAAAACTTGAGACTAGGCAGGTCTGTTGTTGTTACATGGGGCATGCTCAAAGCCCACTTTATGCTTCCTTCCAGATTTTCAAAACAGAACACAAATAAACAAGAGGGCAATCCATGAAGTTGCAATTCTCATCTCCCCCAAATTCTCTACATACCTTGGGGTTAAAGAAATTTCATAATTTCATACTGTAACTTACTGTTTCATACTGTTATGCAAATAATGGGTAAGACCCAATTTTGGCTCATTTGAAGTTTGAACTCTTGGTTTTCAACATAAGATGCCAACACTTATGGATGCAAAAATTTAGGCAGATGTAAACTGTGACCTACTCTTTGACCTTTGGCCCCACAGTTAGCAAACAAAAAACACAATTTAAAGATATTTCATCAGTTGTAGCATAACATGTGATTTCATTACTTTTTGTAAAATACTGATAGGCAGATAATGGGAAAACCCAACATGTAGCAAATTTGACCTTTTACCTGACCTTTGACCTGTGACATCATCAATTACGCATGTACAAGTTTTCATGGTCGGTACCTATGTACCAAATTTGAACTTCATTGGATTTATGGTTTAGGAGGAGTTTGTGACACACCCTCACACACTCACACACAGCTTCACATTTCTAATGTAAGGTGGAGAACAATATCTCCTCTCCCTTTATTACACATAGGGAGATGAGATAATAAGTTCTTGCAGAAGATTTTATTGCTTAGAATTTTAAGGACTGATCATCAACTTGAACGCTAGCTGTGGGAAACTGCCTGCTCATGGGATGGTGCATGGCCTGGCTTCACTTGGGTAGTGCATAGGAACGTTCTGTAAGGCTACTTTCAGAAATATGACACAAATCTGCAAAGTTTTTAAGGTGTTGTGAAGTCCTTTCATGTCTCTGTATGCTTTAAAACTAATTTCGTTTTCCATTGCTGAAAGTTTGTTTACATTCGTCAAGTGTTTTAAGTCAAACTTCCTTCATAAAGTTATTGCATACAATTATGGAAGGTGTAATAGTTTGTACCAAGATCTGACAAGTGTGCTGTGCTTCTTTTCAAAACATTCAAAGTCATATAGGAAGTCATTTATTGCCATAAGTGTCTACAACTGTCTGTTTTTGTGTCTTCTAAATGGCCATGTGCTAGTGCTTGTTGCTACATGTATCGATTGGAACTTTAAAGTTATTCTGTTTATACAGATTAAACATTATAGGCAGTTTTGTGTTATTACCCTGCCTGATTGTTTATTCTAGCAAGCTCATTCTGCACTTTCGGAACTTCATCTCAAACCCTTGTCAAAGATTGGTCAAAGTCTGATCTGTTGAATATCATCTCATTGCAATAGCTATCAGTATGCAATCACATTGTTTGCTCATGACCAGATACTAAAGTGCTTTTAAAAGTTAATTATGCAATTTTGCTATCAGGTTCAGAAGGGGACATTTGACATTCTATTTAAATGAGACAGAAGATGTTTTGGTTAATAGCAAACTAGTTTTAGTTAAAATGCATCTGGAGTTATGATATCTAAACAATGCAGTTTCATATTTATTGTTGAGCTGAGGAGTTGCACTCCAGTAAATCAACTTACATTTGTGAATACATATTTCAGCTTAATTAGCCGACCTTAACATGAAGCAGTGAGCTTGGTTGGTTGCCCTTAACTTAAAGAAAATGAGTGGAATAACGGCAGATTCCAGATCACACATCGCACAAAGCGCTAACTCTCATTTCTTCGTTACCTTAAAACTTTTGTGATTGCTACAATTTAGAAATTGTGCAAGTTTGTTTCAAGAACTTTTTCTATTTGCTTTCTAAGTTTGTGATTGAGAAAAATGTTTGCTGTGGAAGCATTCATATCGCAGTTCAGCACATTGCAGTGTTCCCCTAATTGTGTATCAGTGTTTGCATTAGAGAGTGGGATTGCACAATTTTCACACACTTTTCTAAACAATCCTGGAAGTTTAAGTCATGTGCAGGAATTTCCTGCACCTGTTTAGAATACCTGCGGGGAGAAAAAGTTGACTTTTTATGTTGCAATGTATCAAGATCCCCCCTCTTTGAACCAAAATCCCCCCCATACTATTTTGAAAGGGGGAATTCCCCACCCCCAAATTCTGAGACCTAGTGCCAACACAGGCAAATCCTTTGTTATGCAACAATTTTCTGTCACTTTGTTTTGTAAATGAGGATTAATCATAGTATCCATGAATATACTTGTTACTGTTGAATCCTTACACTACTTCTACCAGGAAATTTGAAGCTGTTATGCTATTTTTGTAATTATTTTCATTGCAGAATATGTCTCTAGAAACAGTCAAGAACATCTTGGGAGCCCTTGAAAGCAACTCAAAATTGACGTCCTTGAGTATGGCGGGCACAAGAATAGGAGATGAATCCGCACAGGTATGATATTTCCTTGTCAGTAGTATTAATAAGGAAGCTGTCATTTGCATCCAGTTTTTAGACTGTCCAGTCTCCATAAGTGGTCAAAATTATTAAGATTTTATGTGACTTAGAGAATAATGGATGAATTTGACCCAGTGGCACACTCACACACTGTTTACAGGGCTCCTATCAAAATATTAACTGGATTAAAATTCAAAGTGGACAAAACTTATCGGAAACACAAGAAGTTCTTAAATCATATGAAAAACATAAATGTTTGTGGTAAAATATATATCTATGGCAGAAAGTTGACAAGTGTGCTAGATTCTGTTGCATGTCTTGTCATACTCTCTTAATAACAGATGTATTTGGTAGAGGTATAAAAAGTTCAAAGAGATACACAAAAGAGGTATGAAAGGCATTCATTTTTACCTAAAATATTACTAGTCCTAAAATTTTTAGATAAATTGCTCAAATCAGAAAAACATTGGTAACATCAGTTGGAAGATTTATGTGTTAACTATTAAATTGCATGTAAGATGTGTCAAAGATGACAGGCTTCAATAACAACCTGTATCCTGCAGGCACATTAATGTTTTTGGTTTCGATGATAAGAGAAACCTATGCATTCATGATGGCGTGTGTGTGTATGTATGTGTGTGTGTGTGTATGTGTGTGTGTATGTGTGTTTGTGACACTTTTCGTTAACACGATATCTCAAGAAGGGAAACAGTGACGGTTCTCAAACTTGGTACATAGATGCCCCATATTAAGAGGAAGAACCCTATTGTTTTTGGTGGGGGTCAAAGGTCATCTGGGGTCACCAGGGGTCAAACTCCGAAAACCTTGTTAACACGATATCTCGAGGTAGGAAGCTTGGATAAATTTCATACTTAGTATGTAGATGCGTTATGGTAAGAGGAAGAACCCTATCATTTTTGATGGAGGTCAAAGGTCATCTGGGGTCACTGGGGGTTGAATGCTGAAAACCTTGTTAACATGATATCTCAAGATAGAAAGCTTGGATAAATTTCATACTTAGTATGTAGATGCATTATGGTAAGAGGAAGAACCCTATCGTTTGTGGTGGAGGTCAAAGGTCATCTGGGGTCACTGGAGGTCAAACTCTGAAAATCTTTTTAACACGATGTCTCAAGATAGGAAGCTTGGATAAATTCCATAGTTAGGATGTAGATACGTTATGGTAAGAGGAAGAACCCTATCGTTTTTGATGGAGGTCAAAGGTCATCTGGGGTCACCGGGGGTCGAATGCTGAAAACCTTGTTAACACGATGTCTCAAGTTAGGAAGCTTGGATAAATTTCATACGTAGTATGTAGATGTGTTATGGTAAGAGGAAGAACCCTATCGTTTGTGGTGGAGGTCAAAGGTCATCTGGGGTCACCGGAGGTCAAACTCTGAAAATCTTTTTAACACGATGTCTCAAGATAGGAAGCTTGGATAAATTCCATAGTTAGTATGTAGATACGTTATGGTAAGAGGAAGAACCCTATCGTTTTTGATGGAGGTCAAAGGTCATCTGGGGTCACCGGGGGTCGAATGCTGAAAACCTTGTTAACACGATGTCTCAAGTTAGGAAGCTTGGATAAATTTCATACTTAGTATGTAGATGTGTTATGGTAAGAGGAAGAACCCAATCATTTTTGGTGGCGGTCAAAGGTCATCTGGGGTCACCGGAGGTCAAACTCTGAAAACCATGTTGACACGATATCTCAAGATAGGAAGCTTGGATAGATTTCATAGGTAGTATGTGGATGTGTTATGGTGGGAAGATGAATGCTATCATGTTTGGTGGAGGTCAAAGGTCATGTAGGGTCACCGGGGATCAAACACTGAAAATCTTTTGAACACAATATCTCAAGATAGAAAGCTTGAATAAATTTCATACTTAGTATGTACATGCATTATGGTAAGAGGAAGAATTCTATCGTTTTTGATGGAGGTCAAAGGTCATCTGGGGTCAAAAAGCAAAATTTTAAGAATTCCCAAGATCATCTCATGGGTTCACCAGAAGGCAAAAAGCAGATTTTCCCAAGAATTCCCAAGATCATCATCTTGAGTAATCAGATGTCAAAATGCAAAATTTCCCAGGAATTCCCAAGATCAAATATGAACCTAAAATTATTTTTCCAACATGTTAAGATAGCACTTGACCAGTGACTGAAAGACATGGGACATCATGGCATTATGTGGAATAGAACATATATCATCGAAACCTCAATGCATTTTTGCATTCTGGTTTTGTGGAATAGTACGTAACATGCATTAGGGCTGTGCATTTCCGGTTAATTCACTATCCGTTTAACCGTTTTTATTAACCGAACGGTTAAGGGTTAAGGGGAGCCGTCCAAACTCGCCTCCGCGGATCCACGCGGAAGTCGACTTCCTCAATAACCTATGAATATGCCTATTGACGTCACACGCACACCTCCGAAGTTTCCCGATGTTTAATGAGCCCTCTCAATCTCTGCACTATTGTGCTCAGTGAACGTTCACACAATAGCGTGTCTTGGCCTGAATAGGGCTCCTAACACGCCACCTTTCCGAGTAGCAACGCCTTGACAAAAGAGCACACACAATAGCCCCAACAAGCGATTCCTTTTCAGATCACAACAAACCTTGGTTAATCCGTTGAGCAGGAAATTTCTCGACTTTAAGAGAACTATTTGCCAACAGAGTTTTTGATTTTGCTTGTTTCAAACAGATTGGCCCACGTATTAACTGGCTTCATAATATGAATTTTTAAGCAAGTTTCTGGGCAATATGAGGTGTCCCACACTCTTAAAGTATTTTCCGATATTGCAAACGAAACTCTTCCGAGTATTATAACCTACAGTAATGCGTCAGGATGCTTCTGCTCTCGCAAGGAACGTTCTTAGGGCCGTTCAAAACGGTCATACATAATGCACGTTAGGATAGCTTCAGTAGAGCTAGAGACTGCATGGTACTCGAAAGTAAATGGTACCGTTCGAAGCAAGTATTCACGGGAAGCGTATAAAAATATAACAGATAGTTCGTTGAAGGTCTTCTACACATGCCACTTAATTATTTTACCAAAGATAGGTTTACATCAACCAGGGAGTTGCCTGCATCAACGCACTAATTTTGCTCAAGTTGCGACAGTAGGCCTAGGCAAAGTTGCACTATCTGCAGTATTACTGGACGAAACCATTTTAATGAGTTATTTTCAATGACTGTGGAAGGTCGTTATTCCCAGCGGAATAAACACCGCCGTTTTCTGCAAATTACGGGACTGTTCACAAAATCCGATTCTGCCTAGTTTAAGGGGCCATCCATTTCATCATTTTCTCAAGCATACAAACGAAATCCCCCTTCGAACCAATGATTTCCTCAAAGACCAAACTTTAAGACACATTTAACTTGTCATAAGTTACCCTTACCCCCATCACCAACGTAGGTTTGTACGTTCGGAAAATGGTGAAAAACGTCCAAAGGTTATGATTGCTCTTTGAGAGACAATTAACCTTTCTGCAATAAATACTTTTGCTGGAACTTTTCAAGTACATCCAGGCGTTAAATTTTCCCGTTTTACCTTTCGATCGTTTCAAACGACGAGCCAAGGGCAGCATGGTGTGAAACTGAATGAAAATTTTTAGCTTTTCAATGTGGGAGGCAGTCTTTCCATCTGTTGAGAGACATAAGAAGTCAGAGAGGGATGGGGGGGGGCGTGGAGGGAGGGAATCGAGCACCCTTTGTCAAACATGTGAGGGGATGATGAAAGAGTGCTTATGCCCCAGGTATTGTTCCAGGACTGATGAAAAGTCTCTTTTGTTCCCTCTGTACTGAAAAATAATTTTGCAAAGGGAACAAACTATCCTTCAAATTTGCGCAATACGAACGTTGCACCAAACTGCATGTAGGGACCCTCATGCTGAAAAAAATTCTCCAAGGGAGGGGGGGGGGTGGGGAAATCCAGGCCCGTAAACAGACTGATGGAGGAAGAAAAAGTTTCCGAGGAGGAGACATTTTATTAGGAGGGAGACATTCAAACTGCGTTGAGAAATTGGTTATTTTGAATTTTGCACCGGGGCGATTTTCTAGGGCTCACCCTCGGCTATGGGCTTGAGGATCGACAGCCATTCCCTTTGGCGGTGGTCGAAAACAACTCATTTCAGACCCCTTACCAGCTGAGATCACCTTCCATGCTTCCCAAAAATGTTTTAATATTCACTGCAACTTGAGCTGTTTTGATTTAGTAATTTTTGCGTATGACAACGGAATTTTGTTTCAAAGGTTTACCCCCCCCCCCCCCCACCTACATCATCAGGCCACAAAAGTGTATAAATATGTTACGGCAATTACTTGAAATAAATTAGGGGGATATAAGGAAGGTGGTGCTAGGCTATCAGGTTGGGCATTTTCAGCTGAAACACTCTCTAAACAAGTTTAGTTGGGGCCATGGACAAGTAACGGACAGAGGAGAAAAGTGACTCGACAGGGCCAACATGATAACCCTGGTTTCGTGAAGTACACATTCCAGAAATTGTTTGTTTAATTCCCTGCCTATGCGTGATATTCCCAAGATCTTGGGCAGCTAAAATCTCTAGCAAGGCTGTAAGTGACTTTGAGATGAATGTACCCTGTTCCCTTCCGGGTATAGGTCAACACAGAATGTGCATCAAGTGAACATAGCCTAACAGTGCGTTCGAACTACGTCATTACGAAGCATGCCGCATGGACAAAATATCGGAGACATGAATTTGCAGCGAAAATATGCAATCCATGCAAAGTCCACGCAGTACCATGTATCAAATCTCTAAAACTAACATTCCAAGCAAACAGATTTAGAAAAGATGCCCGATATGGTACTTTTTCGAGCAATTTACTTTTATCAAAATGGCTACCACGATCTCCGATCGTTGTTCATGTGATAAGAACAAGTGTTAGCCGGCGTGGCAGGTGTCCGAAGCTACATTAGAGTATTCAATTAGTTAAAAACCAACATCAGAGTTAGGAACAGCGATGGTGCCGCGGATTGATTCGGAAAAGCAGCCTTACACAGAGTCAATGGTCAATAAACTGAGTGCCAGTGAAAGTATGATGTATATGTATGATAAAAGTAACTTGGTTTTGCTAGAAGCCAGTCGTCACTTTCAAGAGATATTGGATCACTTGCCAATATTAATCTTTTTTAAAACGTTTACAAACACAAAATACGCGTTCGTTTTTTCTGAATCGCATAGGCTATAGGCCCCTACGGTCATAGCATTATTGACAAACTTCAGCTTTTTCAACTGTCTGAAATAGGGTATTGGTGTACTTATTTCGTTGGTACAGGTGATAGGTGATCCAGGGAAGGCAGCCTTGTGTATCTTCAGTGGCGCAACTAGGATTATTTGCAGAGCACTTGAGGGTGCTTCTAGGGGCGTCGCCAGAGCATTTCTCATGGGGGTGGGGGTGGTGCCGTATTTGCCGACTGAGAAGAAAAAATGCCGACTGAAAGTGTTGATAAGCGATGCAGTTAGAACTGAGAACCGTTAGTCCAACCTATAGTGGTCCGCCGGGATTTGCCCAATGGGGGGGGGGGAGGGCAGGCAACAACCCAGAGCCTCAACAGCCCCGATCATGCTGTTGAGGAGTTGGTGACGGGAGATGTGAAGAAAACCTGTGTACTAAACCATGCTGTTGCGGGCATATATTGATTAAAATTTTGTATATACTAGAGGAAAATAGTTCGGCCCGATTTAAGGTTTTTCCTGAAATCTTAACTGTGAAATTGCAAAGCACGCGAAATTTTTGGGTAAGCTTACACTAAAAAAGAATCTGTACTTATTTAAAGCTTCAGGTCAATTGTCCAGGCAGTATAGGCCCTGTCGGGCACAAATTACACTGTACATCCCTCCACGAGTCACCATGCAGCCGTACCGAAAGACAGACTCAAGAGAACATCAACTTGATACTTTAGCGAAATGAGATGAAATTCCCGGCATTCAGTGGCGCACCTAGAATTTCTGTCGGGTGGGGGGGGGGGGCATGCAGTATGTTGTGTGATCGCCGGCCTGGGAGAGGGATCCAAGGGTCCCCCTCCCGGGCCCTTTGGAAATTTTTGAAAAAAATAGGTGTCCTCTTGCCCTGCTTTGTCCCTCCCTCCCCTGTTCTTTTCTCTGCGATCATTGTTACCAGCATTTTATGAATATGAAACATAGATCACACGTACACATGCATACAGGTCCTTCATCGGTTCTTAATACGGTGACGAGCAACCGCCTATGCACTATCAGTATAGAGACCCCAGTGGCGCAGCTAGCGCTAGCGTAGAGAGCTGCCAACGGGCCTAGCTCTATTTCTCCGCACATATCACAATAGAGTAATTGTAGGCTACAAGTTCTATTTCTTGCTTCAAAATGCTTTGAGAAATCTCGCTTTTTCGTGACTGACCTCGAGGCAATTGACCAATCAGCAAACGCGACAGAGCTTAGTCCTATGTTCCTACAGTGGGTGAAATAAATCGAGATTTTAACGATCTCATTTTTATGTCACGCAGTTGCTGTAGTTCAGATAAAAAGTACGTTTATTTGGGAAGATAAACTTTTGAAGACAAATTACTGTTTCCTTTTATTCTTGAAATGATTTATATAAGGTTAAGAAATGAAAAAAATATCAACAGGTAATTCTTGTGAATGTTGTTTCAACGAGCGCTTACACGGTAATTCAATCGGACTTCTCCATTGAGTTAACTGTATGTAAGGGAATTCTTCGCAAAATTACGTTGTTCCAACGATTTCCCCGTACTGTACACAGTGCCAGCATGCAGTGCGTACGGCTAGCCTGGATTTACGTGCGACTGCAAATAAAGCAGTTCCTTGACTGTAGTACTAGCACTGCACTGATTGTACATACGAAGAAACAGAGAGACAGTCGGCTACGGAGATGTTGCTTAATTATTAGGGAGGGTGTGAGGCTATTGCTCGGCGGGTGTGAGGTTATTGCTCAATGTGTCGCCGGCCCGCTACAACTAGAACTTTGCAAAGGTTTCAGCCATACAGAATAGCCACATGTGTGCTTTAGTACAACGATCTGTAAACATGGCCCCGCCCCTGCGAACTCGAATGCAACAATATCCTGGCATATTCTGGGTGGAAACTGGGGGAACAAACTGCTTTGTAAAGTTTACCACAGAAACATGTCAGTATATTGATAAGCAATGTACCGATGTACTGCAGTGTATTCTCACCTACTGACAGATGATCTGCGAGAAAGAAAATTTCTTACGTGCGTGTGAAACCTTTCGAGAAATAAATCCGAACAGAGCTTTTTTACCGGCATTGAAACCATACATGAACAGTACTGTTACTCAAGCAAATGACGGGTTCAGTGGCCATATTATGTGACTGCACTTTTTGCAATTACGGTAGTGCTATTTTGCTTTTTTTTTTCCAAAATCGAGGTGCATTTTTCAGTCCGCAGGGTCCCGCATTGTCCAACCCCTATCAGTAGGTTAAGTTGTACCCCAACTCGAGTGAATTCTCATGCCGTTACGCCAAGCGTTTTCCTTCGTCTACGTCAACGATTTTCGGAGTAGAGTGCACAAAATGCACGTGGGAGTTTATCTTTGATATGTATTGAGCTCAACATAAAAATACACATCAGAAAATCTGAAAACAGAAAACTTGTTTCAGGGAAAATGAAAAGGGGTTGAAATTCGATAAAAGAAGACACCGTACACAAGAATGGTTTATTTATTTTGGTTCCTGGGTGTTGAAACTTTCATTTGAAAACACTGTTGCGAGTTGAACAATAGGCCTTCTCGAAACGAAATGGTTGCTGTCACACCTGAGCGCACTCCACAGTGGCTGTGTGCGGGCCTCGATCTGTGAAAAAAAAAACTTTCAATAGAGATCTCTAACAAAACGTTCCTGGCACTGTTACACGGAAATCGCGAAGCTGCAGACTTGGTTGGCTTTGTGCACTGTAATCGGATTACTACTAGTTACGGGAAGATCTGCATATCTCGGAAAGGACTCGGCAGTGGCAGAGAGAGCAAGAGAGATAATGAGACACGCTCTGATGCACAGGAGAATTTGGCTCCGCGCGGATCCGCGGAGGCGAGTTTGGACGGCTCCCCTAACCGAAAATAAAAACAAGTCAAGGAATATAAACAAAATAAACATTTCGGAAGAGCGCCACCACTTAAATACCAAAGTTTCTACATTTAAAATGGCGCCGGTAGTGATGATCGTCGAAGTAGCGTGCCAGTTAAAACGTTTGCATTATTTGCGATGTTTTGGCAAGCAGTCCGTACGCATGGGCGAATCACTCATTTATTCAAACTTATCACAAACATGCATACTTTTTGTTATGCCACTGATTACAGTTTTCGAGATTTTTGCGGTCTAACATAGCACCGTAAGATGAAAAGCCTATGGATATCACTGGCATTATTGCAGTTCAAGACACACTTCTCCGGCTACAGCGATACAGTATCACACACGCCTAGAGCAGTGTCGAGTACAAACGTACCACATACAGTGTACTATAGTGTGCCTTGTGACCTTGCAGCAATTCATACGAAATATATGTGTGTCTGCTAAGACATCCAGCACTGTTATGTCGTAATGGTGTGAAAATTTTTACCCATATGTATTACTGCATGCCCCGTAAAAAATTGTAACGTTGAATTTTAACTTGCCTTACATCGCATGCCTTTTTACCTAATACCTACTAAAAATACCAGTTTCTTCGTAATTATAAACGGCGAAACTTTTTGGTAACGGTGGCTACCCTTATACTTAATGTTATAACGGGACTCGGGCATAGTTGTCTCGTACGCAATACTGTACTGTACAATGTACGTACGGTATGTCATGAACAATCGTTCATGCAACGTGCGAAGCAGCGAAGCACATGGCTGGCCGGCCGGCCCGGTTCGTTCAGCAAGCTCAATCAGCTCTGCTAATTACAACTATTGTACTGTACTGTACAATGCACGTACGTACAGTGCACCGGTTCGTTCAGCAAGTCCAACGAACTATGCTAATTATGTTCGAAAATAATATGATTATTCATGAAGTTCACCATTGGAATGCTCCATATTTTATAATTTGGGGTTAATAAATGAAATGGCGAAAGAATTTCACTCATCTTTGCAAATTTTGGGGGTTGAAACTTTTCCAGGAATTATACTAACGTTGAAAAAATTATAAAAAATGTTTAATCGTCTTTTGATAAAATTTTTAAGTCAGCTTAAATGGGAAGGCTAACGTAGTTACAAATATTTTAGTTGCACCCACAAGGCTTGCAAGCCAGGGTTGCATAATTAAGCCCAGAGCTACATAGCTTGGTCCCTTTTTTGTGCAGATTCCATATGTTTTGAGACTGATGAACTGTAAACATGTAACCTTGGAAGTTACGCCCGGGAAAATTCCCGAAGTGCATTTATCTTGAACGATATTAAGCATATATTTTTCTGCCGTCTAGAGGTAACTTTTTAAGTCTTATCTATCAAGTTTACAGTGCTCCACACTTTAAAAGGTATGGTGGATTGTTGAAGCGTGTACTGCTAGTTTAATCCCTGCAGTCACCTTTGATAATTTTAATCCTTTCAACAAGTTGCGTGAAAGAGTTTATTGTCACATTATTTCGGCAAACCACTCCCAGATCATGGGGCAAACGGATCGATATACCAGCCAAAGCAACGCAACGCAGACTGTACAACTGGCATTATAAAGGTCTTTTTTTAAACCTTTTGTAATTTTTCGTCCAAAGTTTACCCATTGTAAGGTGGTTTTGGGCAAGCGACTTCTGCGGTTTACTGCATAAACAGGTTTAGGTATAATGGTGAACTGTGGCGACTGATTTATTAGGATGCAAAAACGGTTAAACGAAACAACATTTGGCGGCCGTTTAACCGACCGATCGGTCGGTTAACTGGTTAACCGTTTAACCGTCGCAGCCCTAACATGTATTTCACCTATATAGCAACTTACTTTGTTGGTAAGATAATATCTCTCAAGTTTTCTGCCTTTGGTATTATTGTTAAATGAGTCAGAGGTATATTTTTTATGGATTTTGCTCAAAGTCTTGTATTCATGTGGAAGTTCAAAAGCTGATTAGTTCTCTGTGATTATTACTCATCATGTTTTGTCTCTTACTTCCTGTATCCTGCAGGCACTTGCCGACATGTTGAAAAAGAACAAGGCTCTTAAATCTCTCAACGTGGAATCCAATTTCATCTCAGGTGAAGGTGTCAAATTGATTATGACTGCAATGAAGGAAAACTCAACCTTGATGGAGCTAAGGATGGCAAATCAGGTATGAACTGCTACACCTGAGGTACCTTTGAAGTGTTTGAACAAAACAGGATTAGGTCTCTTCCATCACCTGGTATATTTTTTCACTAGAAAGTGAAGTAGACCTTATGCATTGACATCAGCATGACATCAGTTTGGATGAAAACAATGAAGCACACGTGCATGAATGGTGGTGATTTGGCATGCACGTGTAGTAGACTATGCACGTGTAAGATTGGTTGACATACCAGCTGTCTGCATTTGTTGGTGTAACTTGCAGTGATACACGCTTTTCCTCCAAACGAGGGAGCACTTCTCCTCAGTGACATCATATGCATTAGGTCTATACAGAGATGCTACTTTTCAGATTTTAGTCTGAAATCAGATTTTTTTGGAATGCCCATCAAAAATAAGGATTTTTTTGACATCAGAAAACACTTTTTTAGATTCCCAAATTTTTGGTCAAATTAACGAAAAAAGTCTGCTCTGTTACATGATCCAAGAGTTAGTCCAACATAAACCACTGATAGTAGCAAATGTATTTGTTGTACCAAGTACCTTATGCAGATGGCACAGCATGGAGAATCGTTAAGTACTGGACAGACTTTATATACTAGATTACTGTGATTGTCTATCTGGCAGTTTGACAACTTTACAAAATTTTCAGATTTTTTGGGTAAATGCTGGTAGCATCTCTGGTCTATAGCAGTCTTTGGGCATCCTCCTCCCTCCCTAAGCAAGTTTAAATATATGGTGACATATCACCACAAAGAGCTGTTTTATGTCACAGTTAAAGAGTAAAATCCTCCACTGAAAGATCTGTTGGTATTATTTCAATATCTCTTACCCTTTTCAAGATATACCTCTTCAAAGTTTGATGGTTTCTGGAGTAACTCTTTGCCTATGCAAAAATACTGACATGGAGTGTTGCCAGTGTGGGCATTTCTTTTATTGACCCATTATAAATTATTTCTTAATTGTTAGATAGAACTTTTCTAAGTTTGGTATGTGATACTATTATTGTTTAAGAAAACAAGTTTAACTTCCATAATAAATCCCTCTGGGCATAACAATGGTACAAGTGGCCTTGAAATGAAGGTTGGAAACAAATGATAACATTAGCTGGATGTGGTGGATCAGTCTTTCAATGTCACAAATTTGCATAGTAAGCTCATGCTTATTCATGATATAAGAGTGACATGATATGAGTAAAATAGAAATTGCCCTGTAAAATGGTTGATGGCTGATGGATTTCGATAGGAATTACAGCTATTTTCTGGATGTTTGATGTTTTTACATCAAATATCCAACTATGTAAATTTTGCATGTCACCAGACCTTGAAGGAGATTTTATTTTTTCACATTTGGGGCCAACTTTTTGAAGTTTTGTGTTCCCGTATGTACTACCACATGAAAACATGAAAACATGGAAGGAATCGTGGAAAATTTGACTCGGTTCCCTGGAAATATACATTTTTTCGAGCCCTGATGTTGTCTTCAAGAGACTATTGCAGATGTTTTGCAAAATCCTGTAATCAGGCATTAGCACCGTAAAAAAACAGATGTTTTTGGGAAGCACTTTTTTCAGTGCTCATGATCAGATGGAAATATTTTATATCAGGTTACCTTTGTGGGTAATTGGAGATCCTATTCCAGCATGCGTAGAAAGCCTTGGAAGGTGTGTTTTGAGTTACTCAGGCTCACTACCTAATAGCTTAAAGAGGGTATGACACGGCCAAAGTACGTTTCTCAGTAAATATTCTTTGGGTACAGCTTGAGATGAAGCGAATGTTTTCCCGACTAAACTACGTCCATAAACACAGTAATACGACCTTGTGAATTCCCAGTTACAGGCCAGACTTAGCCATCTGAAATCCGAAAGCGAAAAAAAGTATGTGAGCGCGTCTCAAGATCGTGACGTCATTGGAGGCACGGTTAGTAACACTGTACCAGGCAGCTCACCGATCCTTCTACACATCAAATCATGTACGTGCTAACGCGTGTTAGCAGGTACATCAATGCAAACACCTGTGTTATGATACTATACAGCAGCACGCGTGACCAGTGACCACATTGTGAACTATGCGTCGTTGCGCGGTAACTGCTTACCATTCACAATAGCAACGTTACTGAACAGCTCACTGAGTAAAGGCGCGCTTGTTATGGACTGTCCATACATGTTCATAGCTGTTCTGTACAGCGCGCCAGGACAGCGTCCTTTTTGCACAAAAACAAAGCTGTTTATTATATGCAGGGAAGCTAAAACACGGGCGCATATGCACGCGAACATATTGGCCAATGATATGCTTCAAAGCCCCCAACATGTTCCGCGCTTTGCGCTCTGTATGTTGGACGGGTATTGTGATGTAATCCTTTTCATGAAGTTTCTAAGATATGAAACTTTCCCGAAGCGTTGTATTAGTTTCACATCTAGATACGCGTCCTTACATAGCGCAGTGCGGGGTGCCGCCAGTTGCGTCATAAAAGTCAGGTGACCTGTTGCGGCATTTTTCGAAATTGGATTGTGGACGTTTTTCTTCAAATTCTATTTATGCCGAACTGCGCCGGTTTTAATTGTGTGTGAGATGATACTTTTACA
The DNA here is from genome assembly GCA_029531755.1 of Holothuria leucospilota. Lineage (NCBI taxonomy): Eukaryota > Metazoa > Echinodermata > Holothuroidea > Aspidochirotida > Holothuriidae > Holothuria > Holothuria leucospilota. The sequence continues at coordinate 28,853,597 of CM055969.1, read as the reverse complement.
ATACTGTACCCAATCTTGCAATACACAAAAGTTATTTTGGCCGTGTCATGCCCAATTTAAACACTCCTTTCAAAGGGCAGGTGAGGAGCATGTACTATTTCCATACTCACTATCACAGTATAAGATCAAGATCAACCTTTTAACCAGCAAGTTCATGTTTAATCTTTCTATTAAATGAGGTTGTTGGAGATGCAGGGAAATGGTGATGGGGGAGGGGGGGGCAATTGTTGTGATATTTATACATTAGTGATGTTTTTTACCTACTCCAAGTATCTAGGCAGAGGTAGTCAAATATTACTGCTGAAGGTATGTTGAGTGTCCCCATATATCCAAACATAGGGGAGGTGAGGTGAAAAACAGTTCTCACTTCGATCTGAAGGAGTGATCTAACTTTTCAACAAAAGTTAGCTCTCGGATAAACGATGTCTAATTTGCAGCTTGAAGAAGAAATCTTCAGTTGGTGATCACAAGATCCATGAGTGGTGTAAAAAGTATTGTTTGAAAGGTAAAACCAGTTTGACATCAAAGTTGAGATCATGTATACTCAACTTGTAGCTCAGTGCTGCTCTGCCTTCTGTTACTTTCGTAGATGCTATCATACTTAGATCTTAATTATCAGAAACTTTACTTCCTATAAAAAACTGTCTGCATTCATCAAACAGGTGTCTCTGTGTCAGTACTGTGGATGACAGATGGTGATAACCCCTTTGTTGTACTTAATTGTATTTTAACATCATTTATCAATCTTCTTTCCATTTCTGTTTTTGCAGAGGATGATGATGGGAATTCAAGTGGAAACAGAAGTAGCAAACATTTTGGTCAACGATAACAAAACTATAATCAAGTTTGGCCTTGCCTTCCAGCACGCAGGACCACGTAGGAAGGCTCATGATGCTGTACTCAGGAACTATGAATTAAGTAAGTTTACAGCACTGTCTGACTGATTACAACATTCTGTTGATTGTTCCACATAATTGTGTGATGTTTGGCAGGATATATATGAGTGGCTTGTTGAGGTCTTTGATCATTTTGTTTTCAGTTGTAGTTAAGGGATGGACACCAATTTGAGGATGCTACATGACTTCAGGTGTGGTAGAATCTCAGTGGTTTTGAAGTTGCTCTGTATCAGTTCATTAATCATTTAAGCCTTGTAGCTCAAATTGTTAACAACATTGCTCATAGTTATTAAAGTGCTCGAAGGTATTTGAACCACACACTAAAAAAATCCATTTTCAGTGACTTTGAAAAGCTCTGTAACATGTATCCAGGATCCATATCATTGTAGGTAACAAGGCTCACTATTGTCAAAATACTTGAAAGTACTATTGTGATGTGATTAGAAAGTGATTACAAGTGTTTGTTTTTAATACTGCTTTCTGGCAACTGTTGAAAAAACTTGCTGATAATGCCAAACTGTGATGCATTATAACAAACATGGTTTTATTTTCCTAGCTATAAATAGCATGTCCATTGTTAGAACAGACAAAAAAAGTGAATGAATAGTTGACAGATGAACTGCAAAACATCAGTTATTAATGTGTGAACAATTCACCACCATTGTGAAATGACTCTTTTATTAGAGACAAGCACTTAACTCTGCAGTTGTGTATAAGCTTGTGTTGTATCTTATGAGTGACATTTAAATTACTGGTTTTGTAACTACTTGGCAATCTCCACAGAATGTGCACCATGCATACCCCTTACCTCCTCCCCTCTCTTCTAAATGGAGAAAAACCTTGCTAAGATGCATAGGAACCACTCCAAAGGTAGTGCTGGATCACACATTGATTCACCACCCATCCATGGTCAGGTGTCCTACCCATACCAAGCACATGAGGCATAGAGCTGTCCAAGAGTATTTTGGGCTCACAAGAACCCTGGATGTTTGCCTCATACTTATAGTGTATTTCAATGCAAGCATTTTAGCAGTAGAAGTGCCACTTATTTGAATGCCCTGAGGTTTTCCTTCCCGGTCAAGGCCTTTGGCTCAAGGTCATGTTCAGTGTTTTAAGTTTTTTTCCCATGGTCTATTTCCAAAACTTAGATTGTATGAGAAAAGTATGGATTAAGTATTATGGAATTTTACACCTCAAATAACTATTAATTTGTATCATTCACAATTTTTACAATTTCTAAATAATTTTGTGTATTTTCTTCTCTTTCACAGTCCGGAAGCAAAGAACAAAGAAAGAGTGAAGAAGATGTCTTCTAGACTCAACAGTTGTATCTGAAGTTGCTCATAATTTCTGAATTGTGTAAAAAGAAACCGTAATCAATCGTGAAAGTCTTTTTTCACCATTCATTTGAATGGTAAATGTATGGGGCAAAATATTCATTGCCCTTGAGATGTAGCTTTTGTTATCTGATGGGTTTGTATGTAAGAAAGGGTACCAAACAATGTTCACTTGTAGCTCTCATGGAGATGAGCTGTTTAAGAGTGCTAATATTTTTGTGCAGTTTTTTTTTATAATGTGAGAAATTGAGACATAAGGGTACAAATATTACCAGTTTTTCATCATTAAATGTTGCTGTTTTTTTCTTTTATTTACAAAATTTCAATCCTCTTGTATCAAAGAATTTGTAGTTTGTGAATGAGAGTCAGAAGTTTCCATTGACATGCCATTTTCTAATGGCATCCATAAATTTGTGTTTCATCTGGTGATTGATACTCCAACATCCACAGTCAGGTTTAGTATTCTGTTGATACTAGTTTTTTTCCGAGACCACTTTGTTTAGTTCAATTAGTTTTGCTAAAGACACTTTTTTTGTTTTCCACTTTTTTATAATTATAAATCCTATTTTGCAGTATGATTGTACCATCTGCCCATATAAAACCTGAAAGGACATGTTAATAGGATAGACAGTTGAAGCTTCTGCATGAAAAGTGTAATACTTTATACACAATTGCATGGATCATCCAAGTTTATGTTTTTGTTGTGCTTTAGATGTATTTAAACCAAAGATTATGAGTTTAAAACAACTTCATTTACTTAGTTTTGTTAGAGCATTTCATGTATTTTGTGACCATGTCAATTAAGTTTAAAGACTGGTTCAACCAAACTTTCAGTACATCTGGTTACTAGTGAGAGGCAAATGTTATACTTCCCCAAGTATATATTTCTTTACAATTTCACTTTATCTACAAAGTTATTGAATTGCAAATTGATGTGGGAAAGATACTGTTTTGCTCCATCCCTGCTATTAATACACTTGTTGCAGGCAGTGTTCAGAATCATACCCTGTCCACCCAACCTTTCTCCACTCAGAGGGACTTCCAACTCTTCCCTTGTCTTTGAAATGAGGTCAAGGGTGACTAGATGGACCTGATTAGCTTATGATTCACACGTCATAAAAGTTAACTCAAGACAGACGTTTTCATCATCTTCATGTCTTAGATGGGCAGATTTACACTTCCTAGTTCCTAGTTGTACAGTTTGGTAGTCTTAACAGAGGGGAATGGGGAAATGGGGGTATATCTACTAAAAGCATGACCTTTTGGTTAATGATATAGTAAAGAGTTTTGTTCGTTGAAAAGTATTTTCCGGCTACTGTGTTCTTAGATTTTAGTCCATTTTCCTGTAATCTCTTAAATTACTCATGAATATGCATTGACAGTGTTTAATCCATCTGTATTACTAGTGATTATTAATTGTGGTGCTAATGAACAGTTAAACCTTCTGCAGTCTTGATACAATGTGAATTCATTATTTCTTGGAATGAAACAAAAAAGTCTTACATCTTTTGTATTCATGTGTAAAGTTTGGTGTAAAACTCAGTGCAATTAGTATTTAGGTTTGTATGTAATTTCAAGTAGGACTTGTAAAAAATTTAAAACCAAGAAAAAAAAAATACATTAAGAAAAAAGGAGAAATAGTGATGAGCAGATTGAAAGATACAAGGACAAATGAAAGAAAAAGGAGTCCATCACCTCCAAGCCAGGTTAAATTAACTTCCTTTTGTATATGCATTTAGTTTTGAGGATTGTCCAACAACTGATAGCACCTTAAAGCCCCTTCCACACAAAGCCACACAACTCGCTTCAATGACAATGTTTGGTTGCGCCCTCAGTTGCATGTTGTGATTGCAGGTGACTGAACATGTTCGTTTGTGGGGACAGAGTCTTCCAATGGCTTGCAACTAAGTTGCAAAGGTTCCCCCATTAACAATGCAACAGTCACAATGAGCTATATTCATTAAGTCACATAATGTTGGAAAGGCTTATGTTGCCACCTGTGTATTTCTATGAAGGCAGAGGTCAGATGTAACAAAATGGTTGTGTATTGCCTGGTTGTGTAGACTATAGGGTATTCTTTCTCTTTATGGTAGCTTATAGGTTGTTGGATTCCTTCACCCATAAAGAAGGGCTGGATTGCATCCATCACACAGACTGTTATCTTACAACTAGTCATTAGTAGAAAGGATGCTAGCAGATACCATCTATAACTCAGTGGTCCTATAATATTTATAAGGAGTATAGTTAACTGCTTTATGGGTATTGGAACCGTAGTGGGATGAAAAAGAAAGTTAGACTGATTCTGCTGGAGATAAACTGAATGTCATTTAGAATTTTGTTTTAATTAGCTAGACCATTTTTTGTTGTTCCCTTTTTATTACACTGCCAGTTTGTAAGGAGCATTAACTAAAATATATATAGTCAGTTGGTAATCTACTTAGAAATTATAATGAATTGAAAACCCCATAGTCAAGTGACAAATGTTATATTTAGAGTAATAATATCGATAGTTGATGAAGTATGTACCAGTTTTGAAGAATTTTTTGTAGCTTGATTGTGATTGGAGTGATTAGTGTAACTCTATATAAAGTAATAGATTTGCCTGTAAATAGTTTGCCTGGATATAAAAAAATATGTAAATTATCACCATGGTCATTTTGCTAAGTTGTTTAAATATCCAAGTAAGTGACTTTTTGTGAATGAATGGTGGTTTTGTATAATACCATTATCTTTCTTCCTTTTTTTTTGGCTATTTTCATAAAGTGAACTAGTGGTTTATTTTGGAGGGCCAATAACACCTTTGCTTGAGGGGGTATTATGAAAGTTGCTGTGCCTTGAGTTCTGTTAAGGAAACATTTGGCAAAGGATGTCCTATCTTGTAAACTCAATGTGATTGAAATAAGATATATGTACACCTAATGGAGAATAGTTAAGCATGTTTTGCCTGTCATTAAATCTATTTGCCATGTCTATGTCAGTTGCCATAAATAATGTTTGCCATTTAGTGTTTTTGCCAGTTGTGTAAGTTGTCTGTACCTACCCCACCCCCTCCCCCTTCATACCCCTCCAACCTATCCTACTTCTAAGTCTTTAAAATGTGGGTATTTAGGGAAGTTGTAGCCTGTGCCCTGAAGTTTGTTAGCTGGTGATAGATACTTGTGTTTAGATGTAATGGTTACAGATTACAGGTTACATGCAGTTTGGGATTGAAAAATGGGGGAGGTGACTGTGTATGTATTTATTACAGGAAGATGTAGCGTCACTCCAGGTTTTCATAGATTCTTAAAAAGAAATTTCATAAAAAGGATTTTAAAGTTATTTGTACATGTGAGATGTATCCAAGCATTGCAAGTCCATTTAAAAACTAGCAATTATCAATACCTTCTATGATATGCTTATGAAAGTTAAGATCATAACAGCTTGAATGTTTGTTTCAAAATTTTACAAGAATGTCTCTTTATGCTTGGAAAATAGGGTTCTGTACTCTTGTATGGAAAATGAGAAAGAGTTGTAAGGGTGAATGATTGTAAGTTTTTGAAGATATTTGATCCGTAGACTTGGAATCACTTAGTGCTGAAATTTTGCCAAACAGTTTTGCGCTTTGTTGATTTATTTATTGTAAAATCAATGAAGAACCAAGAGTAAAATGTGCAACAAAGTACTACACATTTTTGCATTTGTGTAGCAATACCTGAATGTATAGCAAATTGAGATGCTATCCTGAATGGATTACTCCCTGCCCAGATCATTGTGGCAAAACCTGCTTCATGTTAGACATAAATGTAATTTATATGAACATTGATGAACCAGTTGGAATGTCAAATTCACTCATTTTCATTAGATACGATACACAACCAGTGGTTCACAACCCAAGACCGAGTGGCAAAATAAACTTAGTTTCAGGAGTATCTCCTCAGGGTAGCTCCTTACAACTAGTTTACTATAATGCGAGAAATAGTACGAGTTGGAATGTATGATGAGCGTGTGCATGTTAAGAAAACATGAGGGCAATCCAAGAAGATGCTGGTCTCGTCCCAAAACATCCTTTCGCTTCTCAGTTCTAGTTTAGCAGATATCTGTAATTTGTGAAGAGTGGGTAAGTGACATGTCACAAAATCTGACAAAGAAGATTAATATGGTCCAAGTTCTGCCTTAGTGATGGTCAGAATACTTTGATGGGAAGGCAAATGTTGCTGTAGGTGATCACTTTCAGCACTACATCTTTAATGTACCCACAATTTGACAACTTCCTCTGACCACATATGGACATTGCTAAAGCTGGGCTGGTAAGTTATTTTGTTCAGCTTTGAATTGCTGTTAGGTGGATTGTGTGTTTTGGCACAATGTGCAGTAACTTGTATTGAGAACAATAAATAAGGTGATGATAGTAATTAGTTTGTTGACCTTTCTTCTTTGTTTACTTGTCGGATCTTAGCTAGTCAGAGGCAGGAGGTGGAGACAATCCAGCACTTGATGAAAATAGAATGTCATGTGCTTTGATTTCATGCAATAATTTTGTAATATTATGTCCTTTCAAATTTAAAATGGGCACAACCAAACCAGTGAAACAAGTTTCCCACACTATCAACCAAAATACTAGAACAAAAAACCTCTCACCAGTTCACTGGTACTCCTCCTGAAGATGTACAACCTGGAATGCATACACTAAAGGCATTAATAAAGGAACAACTAACAAACTTCTAGTCTAAGTGCAACAAAGCTGGATCATGTTGATCACGATTGTTCATCTTCCAGAGCTGCTAACTAGGTGGTTCCATACTTGCATAAGCCTAGGAACCCAGCAGTTTCTACTGGATTGGTGGAATGTCCCTCCCTCCCTTTCACCCCCACCCCCCACCCCCACCCCCCCCCCCCCACTTGAACGTTTAAGTAGGACAAGATTACAACTGTACCTGCCAGTGGTAGAAGGGACAGATTCCACCATATTGGACAGCTCGAGAAATAAACTCCCAATTCAGGGATGTCTCTTTAAAAATTGATGGTATGATTCCCATGGGTCATGCGGGGCCAAGAGGCAGAAGAGATGCCAGTGAATAGCAAATTTTTCAGACAATAAATGACTGACAAAAACCACAGCTTTGTTAATCTCAGGTTAGAGGAACATTTACTGTACACTTCCATCTTTTTTTTTTCTTAAATGAAAATCTGTCTTTAGTCGAAACAAAAACTTGCAACCATTTACACTGAAGTATATATTTAGAGAACACTTGTGTACATGACAAGCAATTTATGGAAGATCATTAGGCCCATTCATACATAAATTCTATTGTAGGATGAACATGTTCCACAAGCATGTTTTTCTATTGTCTTCAGCTAGTGTGCATTAGGAAAAATACAAAAATCTAAAGTAATCATCAATTTCAAAAAAATAAGGTTTCAGTACAATATTGGCAGCCCTTTGTACGACTTTATCTTAAAACCATCAAATACACTATCCTTGTACCTCACACTAGTAAAATGTAACAAATCCATCCATTCCATTTATTTCTATGGATGGACGTGAGTTTGGAAACCTAGATTTTCACACACCAAACTCATACAAATGCAATTTCTGTGCTGTAGTTGCATTTGGGTCCTTTAGGCAATCCACGGCCCCCTCCCCCCAATTTTTTCACAGTGACAGTTTCAATTAAAGACTTAATGACAGAACCAGACAAGTGGTCCCCCAAGTAGCATCCATGCCCTCTTAATCAGGCCAGCTGCCTAAAAGCCCACAAATCAACCTTTCATGAAGTCATCAAATATTCATTTACCATCTGGATACAACTGGTTAGAAACTGAGCCATAAAATCTCACCTAACCATCCAGATACAAGACTTGAAAAGTGCTACCATGTAGCTCATAAATATACATTGCAGGAAAAAGGCCATCAGTGGGGTTCACATTCCATCCATGTGTAGAGAGGGACTGTCCCACTGTTGTTGAATGTAAACTTCACCATTAAGTTGGGGGAGGGGGGAGGGGGTGGGGTGGGGTGGGTGGGAAAAGTGGTGGTGTTAACATTTTAGGTGATTACTACTCAAATTTGTCAAAAGAACCGTAAGAAATATGGCATAGGGAAGAGTCAACAAAGTTTACAAAAATAGGATCTAAAAGCTCTGCTAGACAACAAAATACCTTGTTCACTGGCAAAGCAAATGTGGGGACCCACCACTTTCCTTCCCAACCTCTCTATATCTCTTCCCCAAGGTCTCTCATCCATCCTTCCTTTTATTTATGCATCCAACACTGCTATACCATTTCTAAAATGAAGGCTGTTAGATGGGAGAGTTTTGATACCTTGCTAAGTGGTTTTTCATCTTTTGTCAGAAAAGCTCATTAATTGAATGTAGAACACTTTGCATGTTCTTACGCTGTCTGTATTTACATATAATGCAAAGTGCAAGGTGTGCCAGTGGTAGGATGGGGTGGGGGAAGATGATAGTTTATCATTCTCCAAAGACTTTAAAAATGGAACCTACTGCCTTTGTGCTTGGTGCTCAGCATAAACAATGGAGTAGGGAAAACAAGCCAGTGAGCCACAACTGGAAAAAAGGCCGTGGTCATCTCGACTTGAACCAATTGGTTGGAAACTGGGATGTTAAACCTCATCTAACCTAACCTAACCTAACCCCTTCCTTACTTTCATAACATCTGTTCCTCTGTACAATAACTGTAAACTCTGCAGGCCATCTCTCATCAACATTTTCCTTCACACACAGAAGCTTGCATTTCACACACTATTATTCCATAATTTCTATTGTCCAGCCTTAAAGCCTTCTGATATCTTATTTTCCTGAATTTACAACTTTTGCTGGAAGAGAATTCCCCTGAGAGAACAGTTTCTAAAATTTTTCATCTTCTGTGTAGTAATCTCTTGGTTCTCAACCTCTTCCCACTGCGACCTATTTTTGGACCTACTTGGTACAATGCTTTGACTCGGATGGTCAAATTCTGGTAATTTAGTACCAAAACTCGGACATTCAAAGGGATAAAACTATGAACCCTGAAGTGTCTTCAGGCGACCTGAAAATGGCTTAAGACCAATGCATTCAACCAAAGACTTGCAAACAATTGGTGGCCAACATGACCCCTATCTCTCATCACTGACTCCTTTGTTCATTTGCCAATAAAAAAAATGCCAGTCACACCTTCAGAGAAAGTTGGTTCTATATGTACAAGATGCTGAATAACTTCCATGTAAATGATGTGATTAAACACTTCATCCAAATTTCTGTGCACTTCGCTTTTCTGTGGCAATGCTAAAGAATGTCTGTCCCTTGCACTTTCCAGGAAACAAACATGGCAGTACCGCCAGTTGTCACTAAGATGATGCATATTATCAGTTCAAGGACACTGTCACAAGTCTATTTCAGTGCCTGTCAGCACCATGTCACGATATTTCAAAGTTTTCAAGATGTCACAAAAATCCCACCCAGTTTAAATGTCCAAATTGATCCTCACTGGAAATGCCCCTTCCTTACAACATGCATACTTTGATGACTAGGTTGTCACCAACTGAACGACCCCATTTTCCTCAATATTATCTACTAAGCAAAAGACTCGTTACTCTTTTTGATGGTGACTCCTTTAGATACATGCCTTCTACAGTTGACGATACACGCCTTCTACAGTTGACACTTCACAGCTTTGAGGCACCAGTCCTCAGCTATTATATGTCATTTAAGCAAACCAAATGCATGTATCTACCTCTCCAGTCCTACACAAGTTTTCATGTTTTCATATTAATTCAATAAAGCTGCCTTTTTGTACAAGTAAGCCAACCAAAATATCTCAATACAAAGCTAGAAACAGCTACATACACATATCAGCTCTGATGTCAAAACTTACTAACTAAAGGTGCAACACTGGCGGTGCTTAACAATACCACAATACGGGAGGGGGTTGACTAAGGGGTGGGGTGGTGGCACGTTAGACTGAAACAAGGAAAATGGGCATCAAAACGACAAGACAATCGCAATGTATTCTTTATAAGGCAGCAGAAAGCAGAAACAAGAATACAAAATAGTAAATTCTTGCTTATAAATTCAGATGTGGGTGTTGAGGCTTGGCTAATATATCTTCCTGGAGTAATCTGAACCCCTCTACTTGGTACTTGAGTTCCCCCTCCTCATGCCAAGTAGCTGTACATGTCCTTCTCATTGTCCACCCTCTCCAAGTACTCTTTCTCAATCAAGATATCTATACATTTCTAAAATGAGGAAAAGAAGAAAAGCAAACATTGTTTTAGTTGAGACATTCTACCCAGTAGTCTTAAGCCAGCCGTACACTACACGACTTCACACACCGCAACTCAACTCGATCGTCGGATCTCCAACAGTCGTATAGTGTGCATGAGTTTATGACTGCGACTGGAATTTTTAGGACCAGTTTTAGGTCACGCCGACTTCAGTCGGGAAGAACCAACATGTTGGTTCTTCCCGACTGAGGTCGGCGCGACTTAAAACTGATCTTAAAACTGCCAATCGCAGTCTTAAACTCTTGCACACCTCACGACTGTTGGCGACCAGACGATCGAGTTGGGTTGCGGTGTGCTAAGTCGTGTAGTGTACGGCTAGCTTTACACTGAAGAGTTAGATTACATGTGACGCAACAGATCCAGACATCTGTCCTTACAGCACCCCTAATTAAGGCTGTGAACATGTAGCCAAATGATTGAACGTTTAACTGCAAAATGTTGCAATCCTTCAGGAATTAATCTATGATTCATAGACAGGTTTGCCAAACTGTGTTTGGGAAAGACTGACATAGGGGCTGAGCTAGGATAAAATTTTTAGGGGTGCCCAGGTACCAAATGGGGGGTCACAGCATTGATCACAGTCCTTATTTTTTACAAAGTTTAGTAAGACACACACAATTTCTGGGGGGCCTAGTAAACATCTGGGCCCCCCCCCCCCCACAGCTACGTGCCTGGACTGACACAAAACACTGAGATCCATAGATAGTAAGAATGAAACTAAGGTTTGTGAGAAGATGAGATGGACCAAAATGTGAAAATTCACAAATAATAAAATGGATTATAAAAAGGGAGAAAACAAAAAACAAAAAATTAATTTCAAGTTGCTTTTCACTAAAAGTTGATTCCACATGCCATCCGTTTGCAGTTTAATCGCTCCACAGTCAGAGTCCTACCCCCTAATAGTAGCAAAAACAAAAATGATGGTATGGGACACAGAAAACAGAACCTAATCCTCTGCGTATGTGACAGTAACTTCTTTGACCAAATTTGTCTAGAAAATCCACCTTGTTACCACCTTATTACCATGAAAGATGACTTTGAGGAAGAAACCTATACCATCCAGACTGTTGTTCCAACTGGGGTGGCTTGTTGGAAGTACTACTTTTGGTATAAGTTTGTTTCGGTAGGAGTGTGAAAAGACAACTTATGTGAAAGTGGCATGATGGAATTAAGATGATCAGATGTGAAGGAGAGGAGTGTTTTTGAATAGAGATCTGTATTTCAAGTCATTACAAAATTTCTTAAGTGACATCATATACTGCTAGTAATAATGAATTAACATGTCAGGCTTATACCTACTTTGGAAAGAGAAAGCCACCGGTCCTACATGAAAGCAACACTTATCTTACCTTTATAACAGGCACTCTTGGTTTGAATCGGCTAGATAACTGAGCCAGGACCTCTGTCAATAATTGCTGATGTTTCTGCATCTTTCTCATCTTCATAATTCTCACAATAGCAGCCTGTATGGGAGAAAAAAACTTTGTACTGCTATCATCTTTAACAAAGAAAAATGATTTTGAGCGGATTCCTCCTTCAATTAAACTGAAAAACAATGCATAACCAGGCTTTTCTGATAACATGCTAGCAAAGCATTTTTGAAAAGACAATATACTTAAGAAGAAAGTACTTTCAGCTTTAATTCCTACTGACCTGTATTAAGAGTTTGCGGTCTTCCTCAATGTGTTTGTGGGTGGTCTCCTGTTCCTGCTTCTGCTCAGTCTTCATAGGAACATTGATATTGACTCGAAGCTTTTTGCTACAAGGGCAGAGACACATGAAAACACATTGAGAAGACGCCAAAAAACTCTTAATACAGGTCAGTAGGAATTAAGCTGAAAGTACTTTCTTCTGAAAGTATATTGTCTTTTCAAAATGCCTTGCTAGCATGTTACAGAAAAAAGCCTGGTTTATGCATTGTTTTTCAGTTAATTGAAGGAGGAATCCGCCTCAAAAAATCATTTTTTCTTGTTAAAGAGATAGCAGTACAAAGTTTTTTTCTCCCTACAGGCTTGCTATTGTGCGAATTATGAAGATGAGAAAGATGCAGAACATCAGCAATTATTGACAGAGGTCCTGGCTCAGTATCTAGCCGATTCAAACCAAGGAGTGCCTGTATAAAGGTAAGATAAAGTGTTGCTTTCATGTGGACCGGTGGCTTTCTCTTCCAAAGTAGGTATTAAGCCTGACAGTTAATTCATTATTACTAGCAGTATATGATGTCACTTAAGAAATTTTGTAATGACTTGAAATACAGATCTTATTCAAAAACACTCCTCTCCTTAACATCTGATCATCTTAATTCCATCATGCCACTTTCACATAAGTGTCTTTTCACACTCCTACCAGAACAAACTATACCAAAAGTGGTCCTTCCAACAAGCCACCCCCAGTTGCAACAACAGTCTGGATGGGTATAGGTTTCTTCATCAAAGTTCATCTTTCATGGTAATAGGTGGTAACAAGGGGATTTTCTAGACAAATTATTTGTGTCAAAGAAGTTACGGTCACATCACGAGAGGATTAAGGTTATGTTTCTGTGTCCCATACCACATTTTGTTTTTGCTACTATTAGGGGTAGGACTCTGACTGTGGAGCGATTAAACTGCAAACGGATGGATTGTGAATCAAACTTTTAGTGAAAAGCAACTTGAAATTAATTTTTGTTTTTTGTTTTCTCCTTTTTATAATCCATTTTATATTTGTGAATTTTCACATTTTGGTCCATCTCATCTTCTCACAAACATTAGTTTCATTCTTACTCTCTATGGATCCTCAGGTTTTGTGTCCAGTCCAGGCACGTAGCTGTGGGGGTGGGGGGGCCCGATGTTTACAGGCCCCCAGAAAGAAATTGTGTGGTTGTCTTACTAAACTTTGTAAAAAATAAGGACTGTGATCCAATGCTGTGACCCCCCATTTGGTATCCTGGGCACCCCTAAAAATTTATCCTAGCTCAGCCCCTATGTCAGTCTTTCGCAAACACAGTTGCTAAACCTGTCTATGAATCATCAGATTAATGCCTGAAGGATTGCCAACATTGTGGGGCCGTTACACGTCATATTTGGGTACATGTTCACAAGCCTTAATTAGGGGTGTGCTGTTAAGGACAGATGTTCTGGATCTGTTGCTCACATGTAATCTATCTTCAGTGTAAAGTAGCCGTACAATACCAAACAACAAAAAAAAAATAAACAGGATTAGCACACCGCAAAACCCAAACTCGAGCGTCTTGGTCGCCAACAGTCGTCGAGTGTGGCAAGAGTTTAAGCTGCGATTGGCAGTTGAAGATCAGTTTTAAGTCGCGCCGCTCAGTCGGGAAGAACCAACCTGTTGGTCTTCCCGACTGAAGTCGGGTGTGACCTTAAAACTGGTTAAAAAAATTCCAGTCGACAGTCATAAATCATGCCACACTATCCGACTGTGGAGATCCGACGGATCGAGTGAGTGCGGTGTGTGAAGTCGTGTAGTGTACGGTGGCTAAGGACTACTGGGTAGAATGTCTCAACTAAACAAACAATGTTGCGTTTCTCTTTTCCCATTTTAGAAATGTATCGATATCGTGGATTTTGAGAAGGAGTACTTGGAGGAGGCGTGGACAATGAGAAGGACATGTACAGCTACTTGGCATGAGGAGGGGGCAGAGGGAACTCAAGTACCAAGTAGAGGGGTCAGATTACTACAGGAAGATATATTATGCCAAGCTCAACACCCACATCTGAATTTATAGCCAGAATTTACTATTTTGTATTCTGTTTCTGCTTTCTTGCTGCCTATAAAGAATACATTGCGATTGTCTTGTCGTTTTGATGCCCATTTTCATTGTTCCAGTCTCTAAAGTGCCACCACCCACCCCTTAGTCAACCCCCTCCCGATTGTGGTATTGTTAAGCACCGCCAGTCGTTGCACCTGTAGTAGAAGTTTTGACATCAGAGCTGATATGGTTATTGTAGCTGTTTCTAGCTTTGATGATGGATATTTTGTGGCTTACTTGTACCAAAAAGGCAGCTTTATTGCATTAATATGAAAACATGAAAAATTGTGTAGGACTGGTGGGGGGGGTGGGGGGGGGGGGGGGTTGGCGGGGGCGGGGGGGGGGGGGGGGGGTGGGTGGGGGGGGGGGGGGGGGTTGTGGGGGGGTCGGGGGGGGGTGGGGGGGGGGGGGGGTGTGGGGGGGGGGGGGGGGGGGGGGGGGGGGGTGGGGGGGGGGGGGGGCGGGGGGGGGGGGGGGGGGGGGGGGGGGGGGGTGGGGGGTGGGGGGGGGTGGGGGGGGGGGGGGGGGGGGGGGGGGGGGGGTGGGGGGGGGGGGGGGTGGGGGGGGGGGGGGGTGGGGGGGGGGGGGGGGGGGGCTGGGGAGGGTGGGGGGGGGGGGGGGTGGGGGGGGGGGGGGGTGGGGGGGGGGGGGGGTGGGGGGGGGGGGGGGTGGGGGGGGGGGGGGGTGGGGGGGGGGGGGGGTGGGGGGGGGGGGGGGTGGGGGGGGGGGGGGGTGGGGGGGGGGGGGGGTGGGGGGGGGGGGGGGTGGGGGGGGTGGGGGAGTGGGGGGGAGGGGGGGTGGGGCGGGGGATCCGTAACATTGATAGAGTATGAAGCAAACAAAACGGCTTATACTTTCTCCATCCTATAT
This sequence comes from Holothuria leucospilota, assembly GCA_029531755.1. Lineage (NCBI taxonomy): Eukaryota > Metazoa > Echinodermata > Holothuroidea > Aspidochirotida > Holothuriidae > Holothuria > Holothuria leucospilota. The sequence continues at coordinate 28,838,483 of CM055969.1, read as the reverse complement.
AGGCTTTGTCTTGTGATTTTTTGTGCACGATAAATGGCTATTTACAATTGGTTGGTCGGATTTTCTACTATCGCATGGTTTTGGCATTATAGTTTTCTCTAAATGATTAACCTGGAAGATGAGACTAAAGAGATCCTCCTACACAATAACTTTCAGTTTAAGGTGTAGTTTGGCATTAATAACGTCCAAAATTACACTGTCAAAAAGTAAAACTGTTAAGTGCAAATTTACAGTAAATAAAATAAAGAAATACAAAAGGAATATAGAAATGTTCTGGCAATTAATTGCCAGAAAATTTTTGTATTTCTTCATAATTTCTTTGCTTTCTTTTTTTTTATTTAGCAGACATTGTTTACAGTGTATATTAGATAAATATCCAAACTCAGAGGTTGAATTGAAGCCTCTCCTTCCTTTTTTCAGTCTTGGAAAAGTATGATTAGGATCAGGGCCGTCGCGACCGGGGGGTGTGGGGGGTGTGTCACCCCCCCCCCCCCAAAGTGCGGCAGAGCAAACGATACCCCGATCCGGACAAATCTGAAATGCCTCAGTTGGTCCAATTCTGATATCTCAGTCTAGCACAATTTTCCGACTGAGACCTATGTCAAAACTTTGTGTATATTTTCCAACTAGGACCAAGTGAAGAAATAATACCAAACGTTATTTTACTCACGTAAAATCAAATCAAAGCTGTCCTGTTTCTCGCTAAATTTCTTCTCAAAACTCTCAAAATTTTCGCGCGAGTCCGCGCGCCCCCCCCCCCCCCCCCTCGACGTTCAAACCTTACCCCCTCTAGTGTTTTTCTTATTATCTAATATCTTCCGATAGCAACTTTTGGAGAAGCACCACAGCAGAAGTTGAAAAGCTGTTTACAAAATTACCAGGTCAAAAGGACTGGGCTTTTTGTAGTGGCATGTGGTGCGTTTGTTGGGCAATGAAAGTATCTCGATGGAGATTCTGAATGCAGGTTTTACTATGGACATCTTTATTTAATGAAGAATTTTTGCGGGCGCCACCATGTGGCACGATTTACCAATTCAACCTCATGAACATTATTAAGGGCAATTTATACCAGACACAGTTCTATAGGAGCTAGTGGCGCTCTAGCTCCCCCCCCCCCCCCCCCCCCCTCCCCAAATGTTTTATAGACTAATATTGGTGAAGACATAGATATACTCAGAAAAATATTCCAAACGTCTATTTATCAGGCCCGTAGCCAGTAAGTTCTGTAAAGATTTCTTTCTATAACTTCACAAAAATTTTCGCGCGCTACGCGCGCTTTCATCTCTAGTTCTATCTAGTGGTAACGCCCCCGTTTCAAACATATTGGATTTCAACGTTTCCACCAAATGTTGTTCTTCCGTGTAGGCGTGATTCTAGAGAAACACGAAAATGCATCATTGCGAAGTTCTTTCTCTTTTCCTAACTTTGGAAGATTCTTTCCTTAGCCTCGCCATCGTGGCAAACATATTTTGTAAGAAAAAGATCTTTCAGTTTCGTAGGAGATCATTAATGGATAAGATGAAGAATGTAATCCCTGGACTACGACCATGCAGTCACCCGAACAAAATTCTTGGTTTTGTCCAGATTCTTCAATAAAAAGCCAAAACTTTTTCAACTTTCCTTAATGAAAATTCAATATAACCCCAAATTTTCGGCGCGCTTCGCGCGCCTTATATCTTGAGTTCGGCAACCCATTGCATCTGTCGGGACTGTAAATGGCCCCCAGTCAGGTGCTTCCCCCATGTCGGCAAATCAAAGTACCACCCCTGGTGAGCCTGCGTGCAGGTTTTTCAATTTGGCATTGAAGTGTGCACCCAAAAATTTCGGCGCGCTTCGCGCGCAATCCTCACAATCACGTTCTATCACAGATGAACATGATAAGCACTAGGTACCAGTGAACTTTATAGCATAAACTAGGTGTACATTCTGAAAACGCTTGTTAGTCCTAAACCCCTTTTGCTATACCTATCTGGAAGGTCTAGTATCATTTTACTGCAACCTCTTCTCTCCCTCCCGCCCATTCCCATTGCTGGAAGCTGTTCGTCTGGATTTTCGTTTCAAAATTGGTAAAATACGATAGGTGTAAAGTGCTTGGCGTCATACTCTATATATTATTTAGATGCCAGTTCATTGTCCCATTTTATATAATTGATCCAGAGCTTCCAGGAGGCCTATATAGGTATATGCTAGCATTAGATGCCAGAACAGAAGGCATTTAAGTAGTCAAAAGGGGGGGGGGGGCTTCAGGAGGCTTGTTGACAAAGTATTCTTCTCTTAGACAACATACTTTCTACTTTCAAGTACCAAATCTTAGTATTCACTAAATTATGGACATTTTCCAGCCATGTATGATCAGTTCCAAAAGTATCCCAAGATAGCACCATTTTGCATCTAAGCAACCTTACCTTAACAGAAATTTCTCAAATGGGGAGGGGGAACCCTCCCCTTAGGCCTAACCCCCAGGACGGCACCTTTATGAAGTGACAAAGGAAGGATCACCACTGCTGTATCATACAAAAGTAACGCCCATAAAAACGAAAATGCAATTTACGGACTGTGCAACCCACTCATTTGGAAAAAGAATCAAACCAGTCGGAAAAATTAGAATTCATTTAATTATGGACATTTTCTAGCCATATATGATCAGCTCCAAAAATATCCCAAAGATAGCTCCATTTTGCATCTAAGCAACCTTAAATTGACAAAAATTTCTCAAAGGGGACGGGTCAACCCCTCCCCTTAGACCCCTCCCCAAGACGGTGCCTTTATGTAGTGACAAAGGAAGGATCCCCACTGCTGCATGTAAACGCAGGGCGCATAAAAAAATGGTGCAATTTACGCGCCACCATTCAGTTGGAAAATATATCTATCCAGTCGGAATTTGGGACCTTCACACCCCCCCAAACATATGACCCTAGCTACGGCCCTGATTAGGATAACGTCAAGTGTGTAAAACATGTGTAAGAGGTAGTAGTTTTAGAGAAGACCTCAGTTTCAAGTTGTTTATTGCTTTGTAAAATCTTATTAAAAACTAGATGTTGGCTCAATAACAGTAGAATGTATGGTTGTCTTGTATCTTTAAGTGTTTCAAAGAATCAAGGTTGCGGGGCTGTGACTCAGATATTGTACATCACTCCGGCAGCCTCTCACCTTTTGAGATCCTCCTTACTACATGGAGTTAATTTAGGTAGTAGCTCCATGCTTACTATAAGTGACTCAAAAGTCAATGAAAGAGTTACGTCAAAACCTAAAACTAGGATTGAGTGTTTCTTTTAAATTGCAGCAACACTTTCATTTCATTTCAGTTTTCGTCAATCACAATTTCTCACACGCTAGTTTCTTCCTTTGCATCGACATATTTGCTAATGGACACACGTTCCGTTGATCTTGTCGTTTTTTTCTATTACCAATAAATATCTATCCTGTGACTGCACTATACTATGGTGAAAATAATTGACAATGTTAACTGTGACTTACAGGGATTTATACAGGAGTGAATACAGCACTGAATTGCAAGTAAGGAGATGTTTACTATTTTTAAACATTGAAATTTTTCAGGCACGATTCTACTTTGTAAAGGAAAACAATCATACCATACTTCAGCAAAAGATTATTTATCAGAACTCACATACCACGATGAAAGATTAAAAGTCTTGTCTAAAAATGTCAACTTATTGGCAATTTGAATCTGTATTAAGGGTAGTGGCTGTTTTGACCACATCTGCATTGAAAACGTACTACTTAACAACATCAATTGGTTTAGTATAGTGATTGTATCCCTGTCAAATGTTCTCGGTACTAAGGTTAATTTAATGAATGCTTGGAATTAGAACTATGTTTCTAAGGAAAGGTTTACTAACTTTGTGATAGAGTTCTTTGGTACATTGGAAAATGTCACAATGCCTTCTGAACCATTGGTTCAGTAATCTTAAATAAATGAACTCTGCACTTAACAGTGTTCTTGTCTACTCACATACAGTCGGATGCTAACGAGCGTTGAAAACAATTATTTTCTTTCAACAGATGAACAATGATATGTTTACCAACGAACAATTCCGGTCTTTGCAAAGATCGTATACATAGGAGTCCTTATTGCAAGCTGCTCTCATTATTTTTTAATAAACATAATGTGCAAAAGCAAAGATAGTTATGTGTGTGTAATTGACGAGTTTATCGCACAGAATGGCCTATGTCGTAGAATAGTGACAATGGATATCTTGACTGTCCGCCTAATAACGCTGTCGTTTAAATATCTAGCAATGTCAAATAGGGTTTCCTGCATGTGTGGAACGTATCCATGCCTTAACATTCGTATCTCTGCTATAGACCATTAAATACCTCAGCAATTACCTGATGTAATGCTTCTAATAATGCTAAATATACTCAACTATTATTTACTAAAATAATCAGAAAATCCATCAAAAAGTCAAATGATCACACGTGCCCCACACGCGTGTGTTCCTAAAAATCGTTACAAGCTATTTTTTTTTTTTTTTTTTTTTTTTTTGTAGAATGACGAAATATTTTTTTTTAAGTTTTACGTTTAACTTGTCTCTTCTTTGTATGACATGCATCACTATAAACGGGCACATAGAACAACAACAGGCACCACTTTCTGTTCCTGATACGAATAAGATTAACTGTATTGCTTTAAAACAATAAAGTATGAGAGGCTACTTGAAAAAGGACTCTTGTCAATGGACAATATGCGCCTTGGGTGTTTTAGTTTAAAGTTGAACCAAAAGAAAGGTATTGAAATAAATACAAATATAAGTTTGATAAACTTTTTGTGTACAAAAACACCCATATACTGAAGAAATAAATAAAGGCATAGTATACACAAGACTTGCGGTATAATGCCCTGTAAATTCCAAAACATCTTATATTTTCTGTTACAGCATTTAACAGAAATTTACAGACTTTCTAAAAAATGTTGATGAAAATTTGTACACAATTTCTATAAAAATTTCGAACTTTATTAAGTAATAGACATTCTTCTGGACATTCCAAGCTTACGACGTCCACACAAACGTTCTCTGAAATTCTGTCGTGTTGTTGTTAGAAGTTCTGCAGAAACCTACAAACTTCGATGGAAATTCTTTGAATATTTAAAAGAGAAAACTTGTAATGGTTTTAAGGATTTTTATAGAATTCAATTTAAGTTTTGCATTGGGCAAGTTACCGTGACTATTGTCAAAAATCGGGAAATCACAATTCTTTTCGAAGACTACATTTAATGGACGTTATACACCTGCTGAGGGCATGTCTCTAATGATAATAAATGCAGTCATGATGACTGGCTCGTGGGGCCACTGAACCCACATAGCTAATGCTAGTTGTTAACCTGGTTCATTTGTTTTGACCCGTTTCCTACTCAGGGGCGGATCTAGGGTCTTTTCTGAGGGGGGGGGTCCAACATAAAAAGGGCACATTCATATTTTTAAAATTTTGGTTCGACCCCATAAACGTCAGCGGTTATACAATTTACCGCATATTGACAAAGAAAGGATAAACCAAGAGACATGCAAAAACTGGAATCTAAACGGTGAAATTGCAAAGCGCGCGAAAAATTTTTTGGTAAGCCTACACTTATAAGAATTTGTACTAATTAAAAGTTTTTATAGAAAAATTTTCCGGACAGTTGGGCGCTATCAGGCATAACTTTATTGTACTTCCCTCCTCGAGGCACTAGCCGTACCATACGACAGACACAAGTGACCGTTAACCAGGTTTAGCGACATGCGATTCAGTTCCCGACATTTACATTAATCCATCATATTCTAGATATTAACTTGAAAAGGTGGAAAGGGTTTGTGCTATATTTAGCTATAAGTTTAACGGAACTGAGGAAGAGTGGACAAAGGATACCGAAAATTTTGGGTTTTATCCCCGAAATTACCCTTACGAAAGCCGGGCTATGTCAGCTACCCCAAGTTTCGCCATTTCGAGGGATGATGAGAAGGGCAAATAGAGGAGCCTCACTATCCCATGCCATTGTGGGCATATTTTGCATTATACCTCTGAATACTTCAAGATCCGAGTTGCGCACTGATAGTGTTCTTTGAATCTGGATCTTGAAATTGAAAAGCGCGCGAACTTGAAGCGGGCGAAAATTTCTGATAAGCTTACACATAGAACATATGACGAAACGAACAAAAAAAGAACTTGAAGACCGTATCGGGTGTAACATACGTTGGATCGAAACCACCTGGACTACTCGGTGAAATAGCCAAACTGCTCCGTATAGGTCGCTCACCAACTGACTATACCGCATGACACACACAAGAGAACACCAACTAGGCTTTGAGATATGGGATGAAAGTTACGACCTTTACATAAACTATGTGCTCTGCCTATATGTTGCTTGGTATAAGGTGGACAGGACTTGTGCTATCCTGCTATGTGGAACGGAACTATTGAAGAAAATAGAGTGACTCAACTGCGCGCGTAGCGCGCAGAAAATTTTGGGTTCTTATTAGAGAAATTATCCTCTTGAGAGCAAAAAAACAGGTAAACCGTCCGGGCGACTTTCGACTAAGACTCCCCGACGAAACTGTAAAACTTTCTCAATAGGGGGCCAGCCTTCCCTAACGGGGGGGGGGGCATGAACACTTTCCTCACCTGGCTCCACCGTTATCTCGACTGGGGGAGGGGGTTAAAATACTGTATGTTGTGTTCCCTATATAGTTGCGGCGCGACTGTCAAAAATACTCTGTCAGAACAGATGACTGAAGTCAAATGTTTGCTTTTTATTTGCGACAGCAGACCGGTCATCGGTCAAAAGACCATTGCGTTATTTGACCTGGTGTTGATTTTATATAGTAATTTTAAAATGAAACAAACAAACACCGATTCGTCTATTGTGAATTCTGGTCAACTCTTGACTTTTACCTAAGACTGGCTTTTTATTCCCATCACTAGGGCAACACTATAAATGAATTAGAGAGTAATTCCAGACTATGAATATAATAACGAAACGTATTTACCTACTCTCTCTTGTTCATGAGAGAAGGGATACTAGCGGGTGGAGGGAAGGTTTCGTAGATGTAGCGTTTAGGGAGTATGAACAGATCATTATTTTGTAAGACCAAAAGACTAGCAGTGACCTTTTGAAATCAATATTAAAACCCAATAGTAATACGTTGCGTAAAGCGCTAGCTATAGTGAGTATGACGTAATGTCTGCGTGTTTTGTATTAGTTTGAATGCCCAAGCACGCCACACGTGGTTCCAAGCGAAAAGTGATTATAATGCCTGACTGTCACGCAGGCAGTAAGACATACTGTAGTCTCATTCTCTGTAAAACGATTGCACTGTTCTTCGTGTTTGGGGTGGGCAATATAGGCTATCGTAGTCAAATATATTGCCGAAAGTTTCTGCGATACGTGGCTAGACTTGTACGGGTGGATTGATCGATACTGGATGGGGGTAACCAAAATCTCCTCGGAATTGGACAACTGTCATTACCTGTAAAACTGAAATCGTTCTAACGTCAAATACATACCTTTGCAACTGGCACATGGCATGCAAAGCATGTAGTGTTCATGAACTGTCCTTAAGCCCAGAACAAGCTAACCAGTAGTTAACTCCAGGTGCAAGTGTTTTGCGACTTGATTTTTCTAACGAGAAGAGGAATTCATCGAACTGCTCTGTACAACGACAAAATCTTTTTCTATTTGACTAATACCCAAATTGAATTTGTATTTGAAAGTTAAACCTATATTTAAAGTCTAGAAAATAGATGGTTCACAATTTTACGAAACAGTACCTGAAAATTATGAGATTGAAGTAATGAAGCAGGTTTTTCTTAACTAAAGTTTATAGTTGTAGAGCAGACGTGTGTAAGGTTACTCCCCTATTTCGATATCCATGACCTCAGGGACATCCTTAACGATGTTATAAATCTGGTTTTGTTGGCCATACCTACTGGGCATTAGACCAGCAGTTCTGAAGCAAGCTACAATATAAACAGAGGAAGACAATACAAAATTATCAGTGACGGAGGACCCAAACTAACTCCCACTTGCATCATAGCTGCGAACCTTTTCACAAAATTGCGTTCCTCTTGATAAACCCCGACGGAAGTGACCTTATGCCACGGCACATCTGCCTATCATCCCTTGTCTATTCACGTAACAATCAACCCAACTACAGGCATATAGCCACTGTGCCGGAAATTACACCATCTCGTTTGGGACTGACACAGAGTACTATCTCAAACTACTCACAAGCTGACGATTGCCTACGAGGTGCAAGCCGGGCTCCTCGACTGAATTCATCAGTGTTACCTAGCGTTTTCCCAAATCCCAAACTATGAAGTGACAAAATCAAAAACATCAAAAAATGGCATGACACAATTCTCTATGATTTGCATTCCCCAAATTTATTAACACCTAATTACTAAAAAGATAAAAAGACTGAAATGACTTGTACAGTTTTAGTGGCAATGTGTAACACCCCTGCTTTGTGTGAGCCATACAGAAAGCCTTCGACTTCCTGTTACAGTATTATCTGTACACAACCTTTGTCCCACTCAGGTCACACTGGCAACAGAACACACCATCCTAAAACTAGTAAACAAAGGGACATACTTTTGTCCTACGGTCAAGTTCTCCTATCATGACAACAAATATTCCAGATATATCTATTTGTCGGAGAATCAATTTTAGTTTGAAATTACGTGTTTCCGGGAAAATTCGTCTCATTCTGATTGAACACATTTTGGGCGCTAATAATGTTGATTTTTTGAAATGCTGGTGTTGTGGTTTTGGATCATTGTTGCAGTCGATAGCAGCATATCCGAGACCGAGACCAAGACCGAGACCAGTTGGTGTCGAGACAGATACCGAGACCAGGAACAGAATTCGAGACCAAGACCGAGACCAACAAGGTCCGAGACCGGGACCGAATGTACCTAATTGTATAGGAAAATGAAACAAGCTGTTCAACTTTCTGAATACTTTTTTACCTGACTCACTAGTGATGGAATTAATGCTACTTTTGTTTGCAATGATGAAGTAATCCATGACAGTTATGCTGTATGTAACGGATTTAACGAGTATTTTGCATCAGTTGCCCAGAACCTCTCTGATAAACTTCCAACCAGTCACGTTAATCCTCTTAAAGGTCTTGACTTCAATAGTGAATCCTTTGTCATTTTCCCAACAGACTCTGATGAGGTTCTCAGTTCTATTAACGATTTGAAAAGTGGGAAAAGTCCTGGTTGTGATGACATTTCAAATAAGGTTCTGAAACATGTTGGCGATGTTGTTGCTTCTCCTATTTCGCATATTATGAATCTTACCTTCTCCAATGGTGTCTTCCCCTCTGAACTTAAAATTGCAAAGATAATTCCCATTTTCAAATCTGGGGACAAACAGCAGTTCTCAAACTACAGGCCGGTTTCTCTTTTACCCTCTGTTTCTAAACTTTTCGAACGTTTAATGTACAATAGGATTTCCAGTTTTATTCATAAGCATAATATTCTTACGTCTTTTCAGTATGGCTTTCGCAAAGGTTATTCAACCGACATGGCTGCTGTTAATCTAGTAGACAAAGTTTCTACAGCTTTAGACAATAAACTTTCAGCAATAGGAATTTTCATTGATCTTTCAAAGGCATTTGATACAATTGACCACTCTATTCTGTTAAACAAACTGTTTGCTTATGGTTTTCGAGGAGTCTCATATACTTGGATCGAAAGTTACCTGAAAAACAGAGTCCAGTACGTTCATTATAATGGTATGTCCTCATATAAATTATATTGCAATGTAGGTGTCCCCCAAGGATCCATCCTTGGTCCATTGCTTTTCCTTTTATATATAAACAACATTCATTCTGCATCCGAAGTGTCAGATTTTATTCTTTTCGCAGACGACACAACAATTCTTTTTCAAGATAAGAACCTAAATGATGTAATTCTACAGGCAGAGGAGGAATTCACCAAAATTTTACATTGGCTCAATGCAAATAAGTTATCCTTAAATATTAAGAAAACGAAAGTACTTTCGACAACAAAAGACACGACGATTCAAATGTTTGTTTAAGTCTTGGAGGCACCTTTATTAAGCCGTCATCATACACAAAATTTTTGGGAATCTTAATTGATAATAAACTGAACTGGAAAGAACACATTTCTTATGTTACTAAAACAATAGCCCGTGTAAATGGTATTATCTATAAAACCAAGAACTTTATTCCCAAAAGTGTACTCATATTGATTTATAATGCTCTGATTCTTCCTCATCTTAATTATAGCTTATTACTCTGGGAAATGCTCACAAGACTTTTTTAAGTAATGTCTATATTTTGCAAAAGAAGATCATTAGAAACATCCATAGTGTCCCATACAACACTCATTGTACTCCCTTGTTTACGGACTCCAATATTTTAAATATTTTCGATCTTTACAGCTATCAAGTTGGGATCTTTATGTATAAATTTCATCACAGACTTTTACCAGAAAGCTTTGATACGTTTTTTTCATACAACTGCGACTTCCATAATTATAATACTCGCTCAAAAGACTCCATACATGTAGACTTCTCCAGGACAAAACTTAACCAATCACAAATTCGCAGTCGTGGAGTTTTCCTCTGGAACTCTCTTCCAAGTAATATAAAGGATTCAAAATCCCTGCATCATTTTAAAACATCTCTCAAGCGTTATATTCAAACTTCAGTACTCAAACTTAGCTAGTGTTTTCAATTATATATTGGCCCAATGCTCGTATTCTGCTTAAGGAAATATTTTTGTAGTTACAGGAATGTTTTGCGTGTAATCATGCTTTTGTAAATGTGTATATATATATGACTTTACAGACAGATGGAATTGAGTTATATTTGTGCATAATTTGTTCCACACCTATTTTCTCACTGTACCTATTCTATGTTCTTTTGTTGTTGTTTTTGTTCTATACCAATTGTTTTTTTTCCCTCTCTTTCTCTTAGAAGGGACCAGACTTGAAAAGCTCTGCTTATTTTTGGTTCCTCTACCCTATCACATTTTAATAATCTGTATGATCTGATTACTACAGCTGCATATTACTTTATCATTACTTTCTTAAGGATCTGTCTCCACTTATGCATACTGTACTTTTGATTTACACTTAATTATGTAAAATAATTTATTCTTGTTGTATGTGAAATGGTAGAAATAAACTTGAAACTTGAAACACTAAATTATGCTCTACACACTACCTATGGCACTAAGAATGCATCAGGTCATTGATATATACACCTGTTTTCTATTATCATATGCCCAAAATAGTTAATATAATTAATAACTTAACATAATCATTCATTTTTCTAATGTGGTCCTTCTCTTTAAATCAGAGTCAGTTAGTGCTACAAGTGTTCAGTATCGATGAACTTGGCATCATAGTGAGTTTGTCCAACCCACGGAAAAATGAGTCAGAGGAGGGGGTGTCCCCTAACCTTTGAGAAATCTTTGTTAATTTCAGGTTGTTTAGATGCAAAATGGTGCTATCTTATGGGGTATTTTTGGAACTGATCATATATGGCTAGAAAATGTCCATAATTAAGTGAATTCTAATTTTTACGACTGGCTGGAAGTTTTTTTCCAAATGATTGGCGGCGAGTAAATTGCACCTTTTATGCGCCCTGCGTTTGTATATAGCAGTGGGGATCCTTCCTTTGTCACTACATAAAGGTGTTGTCCTGGGGAAGAGTCTGAGGGGAGTCCCCTTTGAGAAATGTTTGTTGACTTCAGGTTGCTAAGATGCAACATTAGTTTGAGAACCATTTGTGATAGAAAATAGTTACAATAGATCCATTACTCAGTGGAAGACACACCTCACCCTACGCCCTGCACAAATCTATTGCTTAAACGCCTTTTGGGATCATTTTAAAATTTTCAAAAAAATTCTAAAATCGATTGGAGGGCACGCCCCTCCATGCCCCGTCGTGCCTCCCCACTGGAATCTAGGATAGGATTACAGGTAACTATGTAGGCTCAGCATATAATACACAGTAAACAGTGTGTAATATTTAGGCCTAGTCTCATAGCCTTCAGAGTTTCCAGATAGCTGTAGTACTATATCTGACCACGATGGCCAAATGTTTTGCAGTTGCACTTTTTTCCCATCTAAAAAAGAATTCTAGTCGATAACTTAAAATATTTACATATGGAACTGGTATATTAGTTCATTCTATTTTTCGATAGCCAAATGATCATTAGTAGCCAGATTGGGTTAAATGTGGTCATGAAAAGACCAACAGTCAATCCTGAAGAGCTAGGAATGGATATCACTGAACAAACACTGAGAAAGATTTCAACACACACAGTGAACATGCAATGCAGTGCAGTACCGGACTGCCACTGTTCTGATTATACCGAGTAACCTGACCTGTGTGCTAGTCCAGTGCACTATTATCCCCATCGACTAAGTTAAAGACCCACTCACTAGCTCGCAGAAGAAAGATTATGGGTTTAACTTTCTTCTGTGAGCGAGTGAGTAGATATAGTGTATTGACTCGCTGGATGAATGATTTTGTCTCAATGATTTTTTTTCTCAGTGAAAGTAAATGAAGTAAAAAATAGTTTGAGGTAAATGAGTTTATTGAAAAAAATAAAAAAAACGACGTTTTTTGCCGTTCTCGAAGAGAGATCAATATTTCTGGTTTAAATTCAAAAGATCTCCACTAAGTGCTCAAAGATTCCCCTACGAAGACATGTTCGTAACCATTTCATGCTAGTTTAAGCACTTCTCTTATCTAATGTTATGTATCATGATTATTACATACTGGTTTCATAAACAGGGAACGACAATGCCTACATATCCTCATCTTCCTTCACTGAGTTCGGATCCGCCTCCTCTTCCACCCAGAAACCAAGTAACTCAAGGTGAAAGGGTAAGTGTTTCATTGCCTTTGCTTTTGTTGGTAGAATAGGTGAAGACAATACCAGGGTCTAGCTTTTGAAAGAAACTTCATATAAAGGACCATTAAATAACGTGTTAACTATACTTTGATCGTTAGACTATTCCCCAGACTATACTTAGCTATTTTTAGGAGTATTTAAAGTGTTCTTCCATCCTTTTCAAACTTAAGGACTATTCTCTGATTTATTGAAATGTTAAGTATCTTTACATAAGATAATTATCCATACAAATTCTTGAGGTGCGTCATGTCAAGTTTGTTTCAAAAAATCCTTTAAAAAGTCCCTAACATTATTTGCATAGAAGTATAAATCATTGAATGAACTATACGTCGTACATAAGTGACATTTGTCATGGAACATGAGCTGTCGGTAGTGGTCCTAAAAGTGATACATTTAATAATATTTAAAGTTTGCCAGTAATTCTCCCACAAACGCTCATAAAGGTTTAGCTTAATTCTGTCTAAGATTATTCTTAATTCTTACCCTAACTTCACGTACATAGTACATTAAGACAATGAGATCCCCATTATTATTGCGAGTTTATTCACACTTACAACTGTTGTTCAATCGTAACAGAAATTAAATGAGAATTCTGGTGTTATTTTTGACCACGATGAAGCAGAAGAAAACAGGTACGATAAACTAGAATTTTTAAGAATCTAATCATGTACCAATGTATTCGTTCTTTCAGCCCCAATTGTCATAACATGCAATAGTTGAGCTGTGTTAAGTATGCTGTTTATAGTCAGGCAACATTTGCATAATAATTCAAGATGTCGGTGTCATTGTATTTAACGTTTAGGCACTTGTCTCCATTTTCACGACCATTTGAAGCGATGAAGCTTAACAACCGGGAGATTCGGGGTTCGATCCCCGGCCGGATCAAAGTAAGGTGGGTTTTTCATCCATGGCAAGAGCAATCTACGGTTTTCCCATCTGAACTGACTTTTCAAAAGAAACCAAATTTGATTTTAACTGTTGAGTTGGTTAGCCACCCGACGTGAAGTTTTAATTTTATTAGCCACAGAGGCTTCTCCCACATTTTCAGTCGCCTAGCGTTCAAGTGGTAAAACAACTGCCCCTTCAAAGCCTGAATTATTTATTTGTAAAGTAGACGCAAAATTAATTGTAATCTTGATAGTAATGCACAGCAAGTTGACTGCAGTGAGCATGTGTTGTAACTTTTGAACATGTTACGAAATTAAGGAATTTTGAGATGTAAAATAAAATGAACCACTGACACCTAATGTAAACCTCTTTTGCTCTAGGAAAATTTCATTACTAGAGGGTCGAGGGAAAGATAAAATGACGCAGACATCATTTAGATGAGTTTTATTTTTGCGTATGTGATCGCTTATCCTGACTGCCTAAGAGCATATATCTCAAGAAGAGCAATCTTGAGGTCTTTTACATAGAAGTGATGCCCTAAATTTAATTCAATTAAGGTCATCAGCGGTTAAAGTGTTTAGTAAACACATTACAGAGAAAAACTTTGATAAATCTCATACTCAGTTTTTGAGTGTCTTTTTTAAATGGAAGACTCGTATGCCTTTCCTTCTAGGTGGTTGGTCTTTGAAGTCACAAAGAGGTCTAACTACAAAAGCCTTTGCATCGCTGCAACTGTGCTCCTCCGTATCCACGCCTATGCCCACGAACAATCGGCCTCAGTGTAAAACCATCACCGATGAACAATGTCAATATGTTTTTAGACGGTATGATAATAAACACTGTAACTAATTTAGACGGCATTGATAAAAAAAACACTGCAACAATGATACTAAAAGCACAAGGAAAACTTTAAAGCGTCGTGCCGGATTTGCGCAATTTTGGATTTCTAAAGGATTTGGGATAAGAAATGCTTACAATAGATCCATCAATCAGTCGAAAACACACCTCACCCTACCCTACAGAAAGTTATCACTTCAACCCACATTAGAGGTTGAGCCCACAGAACCTGTGGACATGGCTAAATTGTTTATCTTCCTCATTGAATGCTTATTCCAGCTGAATCAGTTCGAGCCTAACTAACCGATAGTCTTCAAACACAGACTGTGTAGCCCTTGAGCTTACTCCCTACACTAACCTCGTTTGTTCGAACAGGAAACTAACGTAGGCTGATAAGTTTCTTATACTAAATGAAAGCAAGCTTTTGATTTTACGAGAACGATAAGGCCCCTGAAAGTAAAGTACAAGTTGTATTTCAAATCCCTGTTTTGTGTTAGCTTACCTTTGCGTTCTATCGTTTACAATTGCTCGTTGAATTGAACGACATAGGTTTCAAATAGCCCCAAGCACTAAGCAGTAGGCTACTAGAATAATTAGCTCACCAGCAATGTAGCCTGTTGGGCTGTCCCTAAGTTTGGTGCTACAAAAGTTGTCATTAAATGTCAACGCATACAGTGAAAATAGAGTGAAGATATAAAATATTGTATTTATTTGTATATTTTAATCTATAATTACGTAGTTGTTGAGGCAGTCAACTGACATGAAAGAAGTGTTAGTAAAACTAGGGTTAATTAAGGCATGGGTAACGCTCCTATATCCTTTATCCCACGGTAGGGGGTGTTTCAGCAAAAACTGGGAGGATAAGAAAAAATTCACTGAGGGAAAACTTGAGAGCCAATGGGAGCATTGTCGAAAAAAGGGTGGGGGATGATATCCCCTAGCAATCGGCATTTCCACCTGTGTAATATCCAGGCCGGTAGTCAGACAAGTTGGAGGCGAGATGGTCTCCAAGGCTAGGGAGAAATATTTATAAGGGGTGCGAGTATACTAAAGCGCACTAAGACAATGGTAACTTTATTTAATAGAGGAGGAGGACAATGTTTTTGTTCAAGGGATCCACCCCTGCTACCTGGCTACTGGCTTGGTAATATCTCCATAACACCCACCCCGGCCACGTCAAGCAGTCAAGCTGTCCTCAGACATTATTCATTACTCAGAATTCTCAATCATTACTAAGAACAGAGGCGGATTGGCCGTTGCCGCGGGGATGTGGCGATCACCTTTGATCTGCAACTGTATTAGAACAAATAAAGTAAGTTTTACATAAAAAAAAGAAAACAATCCAGTACCGAAAACTCCGTTGTTAGAAAGTAACGTTAGTTAAGGTTTAAAAAAAAATACTGAAATGACACCCCAGACACCTACATACACTCTTGCGTGAACCCAAACAGCTTTAAAACAATCCATAATTCAAACCCGTTCAATGTGTATGCGTTGGAATAACAATGTCTCACTCTTTTGACTTGAGACTGGCTGCTTCACCTGTGCGAATGAACCGTGACCTTGTCGCCAAATAAAAACATTGTGCTTGCTGCTGCTTGCGTAATTAATTGAGTTCTCTCAGATTTTTAAATGTTAGCATTGAAATAGCTTGAATATGTTACATAAAACGATAAGTTTCAATTATTCTGCATTTTTATTCAGCTGAGGGAAAATCGTTTATGTTTAAAATAAACTATACCAAAGGACCGAATTACAGGCAGAGCCGATATCCGAGTTGGGTCTCGACCTAGTGCCTTTTCTGTGGAAGCAAACACGTACAGAAGTATTAGCCGGATGTTTAGTGACAAACGGTTGAAACGGGGAGGAAGTCCATGGCTGTTGAAACACCACATTTTTACTATTTCAGCCGTCACTGCTTCAATTCTTTTCCATTTAAAACATCGTTTTAGAACTACTAGCAAGTAATGTATCGTACTGAAACAAGAAAAAGACGAAAATTAAAGACGGGGGAGCCTATGCTGGGCTAAATTTTTTTCCAGTTCTGTCCAACCGTGCTTATCTGTCCTGTGTAAACAAAAGGAGTTATCCGAGTTGGGCCTCGCTTCATCCGAGTTAGGCCTCGCCGGATGTCCACATGTTCTGTGGGATCAACTTGGGCATGATTTGGGGTTTATTTTTTTTTTAAAAAAAAAAGGAAATCGGTTGGGGGTACGCGTGCCGGAGCCATTGGATTAGCCTTTGACTCATCATTTAGAGAAAGTTTTACCTGTGGCATTGCACTACCCCAGGCTGGCGCCGTGGGAGAACTTTTTCTCTTGCTACAAAACTGGGTAGACAAGACAAAGTATTGCACCACAGGAATGGAATGATCCAGTGGTCCGTCTCCGGCCTGTGCTGTGAAAATATCACTAAATGCTATTGATCATTGCACGTGCAGTGATTAGATCACAAACATCACAATTTGATCATTTATTATCGTAGCCTGACCCAGCCTAAAACCGGTAGGTTTGATGGTTCATGAGGATTGTGATAGGATACACACTAAGATGCTTTAATAATTATCCAAAGTCTAATACACTTATCGTAAGCTCTTTCTAATAGAAAAAGGAGCCTAGGCTATACCTCTGCTATTAGTGGGGAGAGTGCAATATTTATTTGGGGAAAAGTGAGGATAAGGAAAACTTTGAAGTGACCTATCCCCTTCATGACCCCGGAGTGCCACCTCTGTTTACGGTACACTGTTAAAACAGTGGGCAAATTTCATTAGTTGGGTGAAACGCCTTGATTATATGCTGGTCAAGCCTTGCACATGTAAATGTAAAAACTTCCCTTCGATACATGTTTACTGTATTATCCAATCATTCGGTTGGGCATGTTTTTGCTTTAACTACTTGCTGGGAGATTAATTGTTAATTAGCATAATGTTTACTTAAAGTAGGGCAAACCGTTTGCTACAGGTTTGCAGGGAGCAACCACAGACTTGACTTGATTTGGCTTTGCATTTCTTTTGATAATGAGACATAGATTAGATGCACAGTAAACCCTTTCCAAATCTTTCACATTTGCAAAGAGAGGAATACTCGCACATCCTGTTTGGCCACAAAATCTGGGTCTATTTCTCAAAACTAGCCCACGTTTGTGGAGATTCGACATCTCAGAAAGAGAGCTGTAAAGATATCCAATCAGAGTCCGGAAGCTTGGGTATATTCTCTTTCACGATAAGACAAGCCAAACGAAGATAAGCCAAACAGATTAGACTAAGTCTTTTTGATTTAAAGTGGGTTGCCATGAGTCTGACCTGAAATTTGTCTCTCAGTGTGAGTGAACGCTTAAACGTGTTTTTCAACGGACAGTGTCATATTTGAATTTACATGGAAAATATTAAACAGTGTAAAAAAAATGTAAAAACCACATTATGCACAGACTTCTCACTGCCTCATCATTTACCAGTGATTCGTTACAACTGTCGCAGGAAAAATTAGATAGGAAAGATACCATGGGTCAGTGTAGTGCACAATAAACATGGAATGATAAACTTCCCAATTATTGGTTTATATCTTTCCCAACAAATTGATAAAATTTCAACAAATGTTGGGTAGAAGTTAACCCAACGCTCTTGGGAGAGAAATGCCCATCAGTTATGCACTGGTGATTTGACCAACAAATGGTGAAAGTTTTGACCAATAATTGAGGCAATTGTGTACTTTTGAGGTTGTATAAAACGCCTAATATTGGGGAAAAAGTTGGTCAATTTTTGCCCAATTTTTTAAGTGTATAGTTAATTGGATGGCTTTATTGGCTAGTTTATAAAATAGTAGTTTATATGTTATTAGTGTTGGAAATGGGTTACATTTTTCACTAGTCTTATAACTAACTAAAAATATGTGATAGCACTTATTAGTTTTCAATACCTTTCAAAGTACCGTATTTGTTTATATTCCAAGACACTTTTCCTAAAATAATTGAAAAGCCAAAAGTTATCTCGACTCCCTCAGTCAAATTACTTTAGGGGTCCCCCCCCCCCCATTCCTAAGAGTATGATCTATTCTGGGGATTGTCCGATTCAGTTGAAAAATTGATCGTACTTCGCAGATTTTGGGGTGTAACAAAACGCTTTTTCGCAAACTTTCGACCAAAACACTTTATCGCATTGACCTTGGACTTTTACTTTTAAAAACCCAGCTACTGTCACACAGAAGTATTGCGTTTTAGCCCTGCAAAATTACCGCTACGAGATCTTCCGCAAACAGCAATGTTAGTGATAACGCTTCTGTGCGATTGCTACACAACACTGCTATGTGAAAGGTTGTTTACTAACACTTCACCGCACTACACAACACCACCAGGTCTGTAGCCAGACAAGGTAGCGAAGGGGGCAAATATTTTCACGGGGTGAGGATACTAAAATGAATTAAGGCAAAGGTAATTTTGACTTTTCTAGGGGTACGAATATTTTTAGGGGGCGCCCATCCCCCCTGGCTACGAGCTTGCAAATCACACCATACTACACTACACAACATATTTGTGAACTTCAATTTTTTTAAAGCACTTCTTCCGTGAATACTGTTAATCAGAAATGATCTAAAACAATTTTACGTTTGTTGACCTTTGACCCCGCCCCCCCCCCCCCCACGTATGACTTAGTACTTCGTAAAATCACTCATGAACAAGTATTTATACCGAAATATCTACCAATTATTCTTGAGACTGATAGACGTGTATGGCTTAGGAATAGTTTGAGACACACGATTTTAAACAATTTAGACCTTTTCGACCTTTGAACTGACAACCACAAAGCATTGGTATATTGCAGTAATGTGTCATTGTTATCAAATAAGATTAAGGGGATCAGATTTGCAGGCCCGTGGATCGCCTCTTAGTGTTGTTCTTGTTGTAACAACAGCAACGTATCGCTCTTTAATGTTAGAATCATCAGCATTCCACTCTTTCTAAAGACAACGGGCCAATTGTTCCCATCGTGGGGGTTTCTGAACATTTTTAATGTAGATGTGTGTTATTTTCTAAAAAGAAATGTCCGGAACCGAAGAACTCCCCGACCATACTGGGCAGTCAATGGTCGATTCTTTTCATTATGGCTTTTGAAAAGCTATCTGTTCAAGTACCTGGGTAGAGCAATTGTATCTTTAAACCACAAAACAAATATAGTACCATCACCTCAAACGTCGAATCGAATTTTAGGGGGAACTTGTTGCAAATGCCCAAGTCTGAACTCGATTTTTGGTTTTTATTTTCTCAAGAATTAGCAACCGACGTTTTCTATAGAAACATTACATATATGGGTGAAGAGCTGCCCTGACAACTTCTGTTGTGAGCTTTCAAAAATTGTCATACAGCTGGTCAATGGCACTGACAATATTTCAACATGCTGCCGAATTACTACAAGCGGTCTTGATGTGCATCTTCCTGAGGTAAAGTGCGTGCAGACATCTTTTGCCAATTAATTATTGCTTGGTTCTTTGCCCAAATTGCCCCGTTTTGATATTAGGACCACTTCTGCAAATTATCCAAGGGTAAGGCTTTTATCATCTCAAGGAAGATTTTTCATTTGAGCCATGCATGTGAACGTTCCCGTATTCTGCATCTGTGGTTTGGGGGACCCTACTCTACTGGAAAAGGTACAGACTATTAGAACATTTTCTCACCTGCTTTATCTGTGATGGTCCTACACCAATTCTTCTTAGTAATATTTAAAAGAACCGAATCATCTATAAGTTCATGTAAAGTAACGATCGTGACATTACTGAACGTTTGATTCTCGGTAAGCGAAAGGTTATAGGCGGTCGGCGGTGTTTTAAGACGTTAACCATTGATATTTATATGTTTGCCAGTTTAACTCAAGAGGGGTTAAAGGGTATACTGGACATAGTTGAACTTTGAAAAACGTAGAAACATTTCTCTCGCAATTACAAGAAGTCGATGATCTCTCGTCCAATTAATCCATAGGTAAAATTCAGATGTTTCGCAAGATTTGACTTTTTTAATAACCAAGGATATTTTGCCATTTAATTGTATTACACAAATTACAACTGCAACATCAATTTTAGATTTTTTACTTTGGAAGGCCACTGCATTGGCGTAGCCAAGGGGAGGGTTCTGGGGGCTGACCCCCATGACCCAAGCTTGAAAAAAATAATGACAAAAAACACCAATGTCTTGGGAAAAATATGCTGACACGATTTTCCCTAGTCCATTTCAATCCTCCTATCCAATCCTCCAAACTTGGTTCGAAGTTGATAGAGCGCGGAGTGAACGATATCAGTTTAGTGGCCTCTGTTACGGAGTTTCACTTAGTCTTTCGGCCAATCCAAACCCCCTCCATGACAAAATCCTGACTACGCGCCTGGGCCACTGTCATTCTTATCAGAATTTCTCCTGCTTGCTGCTTTAGCAATATTATCAGTAATCCCTTCCTCATGCAATACAAAGTTATGTCATAATGAGCTCAAGCAGGGACTCGCTGGCTAAAGTCACCAAAAATTCCTTCGGAAGTTACCTCCCCACAATGAGCCACAACTATTCCTTGAAAAGATATTTTTGAATACCTCGGCCCCGTAACAAGACCCGTCTTACAAAAGAAAAAACCTGCCCAATAACGTGAAAACACGTATATACATCTTTCTGTAAGGTACATCTATATTGATCCTTAATTTCCTGTTTGGTACTAATAAGATCAATCATTTACATTTTTGTTTTACATTTTGCATTGGATTCTGGGGTGGAGCCAGGATTTGCAAGACGGACGGACCAATTCTCTCCACCGGAAGGACGGTGGAGGCAAACTTTTTTGGAGCGGAAAATAAAAATTTGGGGCTTTTTCGGAAGGGAACTGAAACATTTTGGGCTCTATTTGTAAGAAATCTCAAACTTGAGGTTTTTTCCCCTTCCTTGAGAGGAAATCAGGTTATACGACGAGGAGGATTACATGCTTTATTGTACCCATGCTCCCCGACGAAACTCGAAAATTTTCCCTGACGGGAGGCTGACTTTCCCTTTACGGGCAGCCATGCCTCTGTCTCCACCTTGCCTGATTGGATTGTTGGAGCCAGTGATATAGGTTATCTCTCTTCCGCTCCCATTCACCGTGTTAAGTTCAGAAAAATAAAATTTTGCGTCATCTCTTGTGGCATTGTCCTATTATGTTCAAAATTTTTGGCATTGAATTTTTTAAAGATAAGTAAGGGGGGAAAGTGACATGGAAAAGTTAACAGTATAGTATACTTCAGTTTAAATGCAAAAAAGTAAGTTTGCATGCGACGACTTTCGAAAATCCCTCCCACCTCATTACCAGCGTGGGAAATTTATTTTTAGTATAGCCAGTTAAGAGATGAAAATCACTTGTAGACCAAAATACATTGCCGCGTCATTTCTGTTTTGATGCGATTCTCTGTATATTTTTCATTTATTCAGTTTTCTCCGTTTTATCTGTGACATTCACTATGAGGTTCTAAAACTTTTACAAATCAAGTATCGTATAAGGAGTCAATCTCCATGAACAGTTATATGACAAATTGTTATCTAAATTTTGTGAAGAGGCAAACAAGAGGGCAATCAAGGAGTTGCTGATCTAATCCCAGTACATCCTTTCGCTTCCCAGCTAGTATAGCGTTCTGTAATTTTCTTGTAATGGGTGGTATGATCGATATAGCCCAAAATGAAATAGTCTAATGAGGATAGTTAATTCATGTTCTCAGTTTTGCCTCATTGATAGTTTGAACACTTAAGGGGAAACTGGGTAAAGAGAAGACAAATCTTGAGCTTGGGATATCGGTTCAATCCGGCATCTTTGATTTACCCCCCAGCTTCAGTTCTGACTGTAGTGTAGAATTATGCAAGAAACATCGTCGATATTTTTGCTGAAAAGTACCCAGCAAAATATAATGTTCTTAAATTCAAAACTTCCATACGATGTGACGCGTTGCGACACTTTAAAAAGTGAAGCCAATGGGCCTGTACCATTTACACTAGGCAAAATACGGTGAAAACAAAAACAAAACGAATTGCAAAATTTTTCAAACGTTTTTTTTTTTGTTGTTGTTGTCATCGAGTGATATTAATGTTTTACCAATCCAACATGGGACACATAATGGCCATTCAGTTTGTTTGATTTTTACTTAAAGTCCCTTGAGGCCTTACGATGAAAACCAGACTTTATCCTCCTGCTACCATGGGCGTAAATCCCGGGGATGGGGATATATACCCCAGCCTTTGACTAGGGGAAAGGCCCATCATCTCCCCAATGTTACAGTCTGCAGATACGTGTATGCTGGAAAGTACATTTTATTCTTCATTTTCGTAAGAAAATTCTTCAATATCTGCTTCATTTTCTATCACAAATATTTCTCAAACTATCAGAATTTTATCAAATCCTTCGCAAACTATCAAAATTTTGGCGCGTTGACGTGCTTCAAACCTTACGTCAGTGTTATTCTTATTATCAATATCTTCCGATAGCAACTTTCGGAGAAGCACAGCAGCAAAAAAATTGAAAGTTTACGAATTAATAGGAAAAAGACTGGCTTGTGACAGTGGCATGTAGGTTTTTTGGGCAATTGAAAGTGTCTCGATGCAGAGCCTGAATGCAGGTTTTGTCATGGAAATCTGATTTAATGAAAAATTTGGGTTCGCTTCTCGCGCATTCGTCACGGTTTGCATTCCATGTCATGACCATTATTAAGGTAATGATACATGAAACTATTCTGATCACAACACTTTCCGAAGAAGAGACATACATCTGCAATCATCTGTGGGTACCTCGCATCAATAGGGGATCTCCCAAGCTAATATGTAGCATGATATGGAAGGTTGAAATTACGTATCTGCCGTAACGTTATTCAAAACTTCTTACCGAGCTCTTCGAGCGCAACCATTATTGGTATAGATGGTGACTGTTCATACAACTAGGACGAATACGGCATTCTGAAACGGGCTTATTTGCTCTTTACATGGAGGCCTCTAAGAAATTTTGTTTAGGGGGCAAAATCAAGTCCGTATGGAAGGAGGTTTGGAAGACCTCTCGGCAATATCAATGGTCTGCTCCGGATAGTGCAGGAGTATGGGTATTATTATATATTACAGTGATGCCCCATATAGTTTTCAAAACCTCTTCAAAAACCATCTTATGCAGTCAGTCATGAATTGACTATCTTTAAAAATACATACAACCATATAAGTCAACCGCTACTCCATAAGGACCAGAAAAAGGCAAGGGAAGCAGGCATAGAGGCTTGGTCCATTTTTGCAAAATGAGCTCCACTTTTAACTATTTGTTGTTTCTTCCATTGTGTCACAATATGTTTCAGCTTTGCCGAGAAGCCATAATATGTTAGTTTTCTGGATTTTTTCTAAAACTAACGAAAATTTTGAGTATAAAACACTCGAAAACGAAGAAATGATAGCACTACTTTGGATCTCAGTACAGTTCCGAAACAGAATTTTCCAAAGGGGAAGGGGAATTTTCCCAACTGAGAACGACAGTTCATCCCCTATAAAAACAGGTCCCTAGTCAGAAGTCTCGCTGCAGCTTTGATTGACTTTTTGGTGTGTTCAGTATAAATCAACTGAAACGGTATATTTTAAAACAGAGGTGGAGAACTTTTTGCTTATAAGGGGCCATTTTACAGTCTTAAGACCGATTGTGGGCCAACGGTGCCGTCAATTTGGACAAGGAAAGGAAAACCTCTCCTCCTACGAAAACACAATAAGTTTAGGCTACATGCCCGTCACAGCTTTTAGCAGACAGACACTGTACCTACGATAATATTGGCCAAGTGACACCCGAGTAAAACTTTTTTTCCATCTCATTTATTTCTCAATAAGTGGCAAAGATTCGTGAACAATTTTTACAAAGGCTATATACAGATACAGGTATGGAAAACGAAAATAATGTATCGGAAGCAAGCTAATTTTTCATTGGGTGCAACAGAACCTATATGTAAAATGCTAATTGTCATCTCCAAACAACATATCACAATCGGCGAAGGCTTCTTTTAATTCCTCATATGAAACATAACGTTTAGATTTACCACAATTGCTTCTCGAGATACTTTTTTCCACTTCTATAGAAAATTTAAATTTAAAAAAGAAAATTTAAATTTAAAAAAGAAATCATCAATTTTAAGGGATCATTGCTTTGCTTTTGCTGGAAATTTAAAATAAAATTTAACATTTAAGATCAAAAAATTATATGGGTGCCTTCTCAAAAGCTTATAACCAAAATAAATATCTTCTTTTGAAGAGAAAAACTGTCTTTTTAAAAAAACATTTCTCTACTTCCAACCAGAACGAAGAGATTACTTGGCATCCCCAAAAAAGGTGTTCAATGGTTTCATCGTAAACATTACAGAACGAACAGAGTTGGTTGTCACGAATATTCATAAAAAACCGAAGGTGATTTGTGCCTAAAGTTCTGTGCAGAAATCTGTACTGAAAATACTGTAACTTAACCTCTCTGACAGAGTGCCACGGGCTTAAGAAAATGTTTTGCCAAACATCATTACAAAATCTAAAGTTTTCACTCCATTTAGATAAAGCCTTAGGAGGGACAGAGACATTTTCCACCAAGTTTGAGTAAACAAATTTGGAAATTCTTGGTTTTTGTTTTATGGCATTAAAAAGGCTTTCACCTTTACTACTAATGTGATCAAGATGGCGATAAATTTTCCAATCCATAGGAATAGCACAGACAAGACCCCAGTAAGTAGTGAAATGACTATGAATGATATTAAACTTCTGTAAAAACATATGATAGTTTAAAACCTTTCCATTTTCCTACAAAATATCTCTGACATACATAACCCCTTTATCAAACAATGACTGATAGAATACGACTTCATTGTTTCATTTCATTCTCATAACTACAACTTGGACTTTTTTTGTGAAATTATGTATGTCAACCAAGCATTACAGACATTGGCAATAAAACTACTTCTAATATTAGTGACGTCACTTGGATTACAATTACATTTAAATAAGAGGGTTCCGCCATAACTGTGAAGGTAAAAGTCAAAAAACAGCTTCCTGTAACCCTGAGTGTTATCACTATGTCTGCGAACCCATGTACATTTTAGACCGGCAATGAAGCTATCAATGTGAATGATATTTAAACCCCCTAAATAAAAAGGACTAATAACAGTATTCTGCCTGATTTTTCTGGGTTACCTGCCCAAATGAAATTGAAAATAATGCCATTCAGCTCCTTTATAAATTGAGCAGGTGGATTGGGGAGAACAAGAAACAGAAATACTAACTGTGAAATAGCATAACTTAGTTTAACAATAATATTCTTACCAACAGGTGTCAAATCTCTGGAAAACCACATTTGTAAAAGTTTTTGAGACGGGATAATTTTGGAGGAAAATTTAGGGTAAACAAATCATCTCTATTTTTCGAAAAAGAAACACCTAAATGGTTTACCGCCCAAGAGTCCAATTGATGGGGGAATCATCCAAAAAGAGAGGCTTGTCATTCACATAAGGTCCTAATGGAAATATGTTGCACTTGTCGTAGTTAACCTTCAAGCCCGAAGTAAGGCGGAAACTTTCTAAAACATGAATTACTTCTTTAAAGGAACCCTCAGTACCATCTAGAAAAATAGTTGTGTCATCAGCATACTGCAATAATTTGATTTAACGATTTGAAACTGTAACGCCTCTAATTAAGTTATTTGCTAGAATTTTTTGAGCAAACACTTCCATACACAGGATAAAAAGATATGGGCTAAGTGGACAGCCTTGCCTTACTCCTCTGTTCAACATAAAATTCCCAGAGAAGTAACCATTATTACAAACACAAGAATTACCATTGCGATAAAATGTCCTTATCCAGTTGACAAAACTCCCCCCAAACTTCAATTCCTGTAAGGCTTTAAAAATGAAAGCCCATTCTAACTTATCCAACGCCTTCTCGAAATCAACGAGAAAAAGAAGCCCAGTTTTTGTTTTCTCTTGACAGTACTGAATAAGATCTAACGTGAATCTAATGTTTTCCCCTATAAATCTCCCCTTCATAAACCAGTCTGGTTGACCCCAATAAGAGAAGGCAAGACAGCCTTTAATCGATTTGCAATGCATTTTGCACCAATTTTATAGTCTGTATTTAACAGGGTGATTGGCCTGAGATTTTTCAGATATTTTGTGTCTTTCCCAGGCTTCGGGATAAGGGTTATAATTCCTCGCCGTTGCTCAGGAGAAAGCTCTAACCTACGTAAGCATTGTTTAAGGCGTCTACAACCAGCTGGCCAATAAATACCAAAAGTGCTTATAGAAGTTAACCGATAGACCGTCACTGCCCGGTGACTTATTCAATGACATACCATTCAAAGCAGTGTGACACTCATTAACAGTTAAAAGCCCGTCACAATACTGAGAAGCATCCTCAGACAATTTTTATCTAAAACAAGATCATCAAAGAAGTCACCTGGATTTACATTCTCGGAAGTATATAAAGTATTGTAAAACATTTTCAATTCGTAAAGAATACTTTCACGGGAGGTAACAATAACACCATCATCACGACTAATGCAGCGAATAACATTTCGATTCTTATTTCGTTTTTCAAGATTTAAAAAAATACCTGGTGTTTTTTTCCCCCGCTTCAACCCATCTTGCCCTAGACCGTACCATAATACCTTTCAATTTTAAATCATAAAGATGATATAGTTTATTCTGCGTCTCTTTTAAATCAGCATAAGTCTTATCACACCATTCATGAAAAAGTAAATTTTCAAGCGATCTTATTTTCTCTAACAGATTCTTCTCCTCATGGCGAGTAAAACTGCTGTTAGTCGTGGATGATAATCAACACGGCTAATGAGTTGTGTAGCCTACGTAATGACCGGCCCCGAAAGCGCTGAAGTGTCTCCAAAATTATGGGGATTTAAATCCAGCATTACCGTCACACTCTGTTGAGGACATTATGAATCGCGAAACTAATCAAAATACAAATACCACAACGTGATTATTGTTTTAAATATCTGAACTCGCACTAATGGCCGGTCCATTTGTAACGTCTGAAGTATATATATATATATATATATATATATATATATATATATATATATATATATATATATATATATATATTATAGCAAACAAGCAACTAAGAAATGCGCACGAAGAGCGCCGAATAAATATCGTTTTGAAGGCACTTTGTTAATGTTTAATCTTCCCATTACATTCAGAAGTTATTAACCTCTATAATTTTATACCCACTCAAGACAGGGGGAGGGGGTTTAACCCATGGAATCTACCGGGACTGATACGATCTGAACGAAATAAATTTCGCATAGTTTTCCATGACTTTGGTTCATGTGTAAACACATGCTTTACAAGGCAAGCTACATTGTGCAACCTGTGAGGTGTAGTACTACACCCACCAGAAGTGGCATCACGTAGCGTATTTAGCCTATACCGGATAAATGGTAAATGAAATTATAATGATAAATTGAATTTCAATTACTTTAATGATTGCCTCGCTGGCCGGACCAAATGGTCAGCTTGAGGGGCGGAGGTTCCAAAACCTCTGGTTTAAAACATTCTCACAACTCGGCTAAAAATTCTTGCAAAACACTTTTGCCCCTCCGAGTTCTTCTATTCACTGGTTCTACTGTATTGAATTGAACACTGACTGGGTGTGACGTTAGAACTTTCAGCCAAAGTTACGTTTTACTGTTTGATCAGACACCAATACAGCTTCGAATTCAAAATTAGAAGACTAATAAACGACTTTTACTTTCATCGGTGGTTAAGACTTTAGTGATTTTACCAAATGAATGGCTCCTTATTCACCCTTTGTGGGAATTTAAAATTTTAGAAATATGAAAATACAACAAAACAAATGTCATGAAGGCACTTACAACTTAGGTTCCCGGCAATGGTTTTATGAGAAATTTTAAGCAAAGGAAATTTCTTAGTACTCTACGTACTGGTGATGTCTCCTCTATTAGACAGTGGAACATTTTATCATATTTCTTTATCACATTATCACAAACTAGAATCCCCTCCCCCTTCCCATTGAGGAAGCTGCACACGAGCCTAAAAATAAATTGAAATATATGGCGAGCTGCTAATGGCCCTTCACCCTTTTGCTACACCTATTAGGGAAGTCTAATATCACCTCCCTGCACCTATACTCTTTCTCCCTCTCATTCCTCATTGCTGGAAGCTGTTTATCTGGATTTTCGTTCAAAATTAGTAAAAATACGATAGTAGTAAAGTGTTTGGCGTCATACATTATCATTGAATGTCAGGTAGTACGCATTATGTCATTGCCACCCCCCCCCCCCCATTTGCATGAGAAGTCGCTCTAACAGAACACGCTGATCTAGGCCTAACTGTTCATCCGTGAGAGCTCACATGGTATTAATTACCACAGAGACCTCGCCATGCGCACTCCTTGTGGTTTCACTTGCTGCTTTTGTGGTTTTGGGAGCCTAAAACGCTATGCAATCTAAAGCTAATTTTGTCATTTCTGCATCAAATTCATTTAATGTTATACTTTTGTGAAGGTAAATTGTCTGACTTCAACTTTGGTTTTAAAGTCAAAGGCATTGGTTCTTATGCCAAAAATATTATAACTCAGAAAACTCTCCTCCCTCTTATGACTCATTTGCGGTTTGAATAGAAAAGTGTAATATCAGATCCCGGAGTGAGGCCCATTAGTCCCGGAAAGAGGATGGAAAGTGATCAGTAATTTCTGTTAGATCGACCTGGCATGTGATATGATTAATGCAGAGTTTCCAGGAGGTCCTATACAGGTATCTGCTAGCCGTAAATGCCCTTTCATAATGCACAATGAAGGAAAGGAAATATTTCGTAATAGTCCAAGAATGTTTCTGTGGACTCCACGCACGTAGTATTGTGTAAAACCATTTCCCAAATAGAAGGCAGTAAAATAGACAAAAGAGAGGAGGCTTCAGGAGATTTGTGGACAACGTATCTTTCTCTTAATAGAGTAATTGACAATATATTCTCCCCTTTTACCTTACCAGAAAATAGCATTCACTAAATTATGGACGTTTCCCAGCCATATATGATCAGTTCCAAAAACATCCCAAAGGTTGCACCATATTTTGTATGTACAATACCTTAAATTAACAAAACATTTCTTACAGGGAAGGGGCGACCTCTTCCCCAGGACGGCTGCTTTATGTAGTGACAAACGAAAGATCAAAACTGCTGTAAACAAATGCAGGGACGCATCAGATTAAAGTAAAGGTGCAATTTACGCAAAATCCATTTGTCTGGAATCATCAAGTAGAACCCTGCCTTTTTAAGATTAACAGGACATTGTTGCTCTTGTACACTTTCAGTCCAGTGTAGCTTATCAATAAGTTTTCTGTTCAAAATAGCATTTCCTAAAGGTATAAATATACCAGTTGTTACGTTTCCCAGCCATATATGATCAGTTCCAAAAACATCCCAAAGGTTGCACCATATTTTGTATGTACAATACCTTAAATTAACAAAACATTTCTTACAGGGAAGGGGCGACCCCTTCCCCAGGACGGCTGCTTTATGTAGTGACAAACGAAAGATCAAAACTGCTGTAAACAAATGCAGGGACGCATCAGATTAAAGTAAAGGTGCAATTAAAGTAAAGGTGCAATTTACGCAAAATCCATTTGTCTGGAATCATCAAGTAGAACCCTGCCTTTTTAAGATTAACAGGACATTGTTGCTCTTGTACACTTTCAGTCCAGTGTAGCTTATCAATAAGTTTTCTGTTCAAAATAGCATTTCCTAAAGGTATAAATATACCAGTTGTTACGACTCGATATAACGAACACATCAGTAACAGGAAAAGAGCGTTTGAAATATTTGTTAATAACAGAATCCCGTGTGCGTAACATTGTGACGTCATACAGAACATTGAATTATTGTAGTTCTTTTACATGCACATAGCAATTTGCCTCTGCAAACGTTCCACATTGACATAGCAATGTAGCTTATTAGCATACTCATGTAAACAAAGTTCCTCAGTCACACATTAAATTTTATGGCGCGAAATGTTGTCGATTTTATCTCAAAGTTTTGGTTCTTTCCAGCAAATCTCAGTGATCAGAAACAGATGCAATACTCCTGTAAGATCTGGAGAAGAAAAGTCATGGTAGTAAATTAAGATTTTACTTCCAAAATTTGCTGTGAGAAGAAAAACAATTTCAACCATCACACAGACGGCCGATCCCCTGCTATTGCTATAGGTCGTTATAAGGACTATGTATAGTGAACTGTAGGCGAAAGACCACAGTCCTTTAGTGAAAGGCCGATTTTCAGTCAACGGGTTGCGTGCGGGGTCGCACAAAGTTTACAGAGTCAGAGGGGAAAAATAACGACGGGAGAATCCAGAAAAATGGCGAGAAATGTTCCTTGAAGGTTCACAATATTTTATTGTCCTCTTGGTCAACAAACTTGAACAGAATACAAGAGAATTAACAAGTCGGGAACGAATTTTACGAGGGTGTCTGGCCTGGGCGAGCTGGTGTCTAAAATCAAACTGACTACAAATTATACCTTGGGCCCTGAAGAACAAAATCTGGTCTGGGTGAGCTGGTGTCTAAAATCAAACTGACTACAAATTATACCTTGGGCCCTGAAGAACAAAATCACAAGAGCCCGTGCAAAACTGTGTGCAATCGGATTGGTCTAAATAATAACGTCATATGCATAAATAATAATAACACTCTGTGAATGGCTAGATCAGACATGAGTTCACGCAGTGCGGAGCACACCTGGTGTGTGCGTATTTCTATGTGTTCTATATCAATAACAATAACAACCCAAATATGACGCCATTCTAAAGCTGGCATGACGCCAACATTAAACAGTGACAGTGTCAGAAAATCATAACCTTGACCATGACCTTCAACTCAGAGTGTAAATAGCATACAATACGAAATAATTCGTAAGTATATGAATCGATTATAGAGAGAAAATATTGAAGTCTGAAATGTATGGAATTGCTAAAAATACGTTTCACACTACCATTGCTCGAACCAAAGGCATCTGAAACCTTGTGGTGGGAATTTCTCTGTCTCTTGAAAGCTTACCCTCGGAATTCACTCCAACTTTCAGGATTAAGAGAAACATGTTCATGAGAATAATGAATAAGTTTAGATTTCATATTACTTAAACAGATCAACGTTGAAACCGACCTGCGGTATCACCATGCTATTTACCGACACAGCCTTTATGAATAATTATTAATGTATGTCGCTGGCCGGTGTTTGGCTTACCTCGATACATTTAAAGATATTCCTCTTCTAGAGTTTTCAAGTTCACTGCATTGCTCTTTTATCACGAACAATGAGAACTGAACTCAACACTCCTTTGGACCAGCGTGTTACTAGGTAAGGTTGGCGGAAGACTGGCTACAGACCTAATCTTGTAACACCTTAGCATAAGACAGTTTTGGTTGAGCTATTGAGAGCAATTTTTTACTGTTCTATAACTATTTGTAATATTATCCTTTACCATAGGCCATAGGCGGAAATCGCAGGGATAGGGGATACATATCCTCGAAAGTGTACTCCTTGACTTACACTTTCTCACACAGTAACTTTTAGCCTTTTGTTAAATTTCCAAACGTGAGACATTTTCACTTCTGCAATATGCAGTGAATCGCATTTTAAATAGTATCATTGTGCACTTTTGCACAGCTGCCTTTTTTTTTTTTTTTTTTTTTTTTTTGAGAATACTAATCCACACATTGTTGCCCTCTGTCTTCGAGATCGTAGTATACTAAGGTGCAACCACCTTATACGTTTTGCATACTGAACCAACAGAGCCTTTATGTCTCGTTCTCTTGTTCATTAGTTTTTGATTCCTTGCCGAAGGCAAAAGTAGTCTGTGCAATCACGCGGGCGATTGTGTGTATGTGAATGAATGTGTGTGTTTGTGACGCTTGGCTTTTAAACACGATATCTCAAGAACACAATCATGAATAATTTTCATACTTGAAACAGGTCATTTGAGGTCACCAGAGGTCAAAACCAAAATCTTTGTAAACATGATATCGCTAGTTAGGAAGAATTTTTTTCAAACTTGACATGTCGATGAGTTGTAGTCAAAAGAAAACCCTAATCATTTCGGTAAAAGTCAAAGGTTAATTGAGGTCAACGGAGTTAAAATATGAAATTCTTAAGAATTGCTTGTAAACACGATATCTCAAGATAGCAGTGATGGACATTCTTTGTACTTGGTGTAAAAATTGATCATGTAGAGAAAGAGAACCTTATTGTTTTCAGTGGCGGTCGAAGGTCATTTGAGGTCATTAGAGGTCGAAATCGAAGACCTTGTCAAAATACGATATTTTGAGACAGGGATGGTGGATCTTTTTCAAACGTAGTATATAGATGTGTTACTTTATGAGAGAGGGAACCCTATGAGTTTGTTGCAGGTCAAAAGACACAGGTGGTCATCCGCAAAGGTGTAACAACGAAAACCTCGTAAACTAAATAGACAGTGGGTGGTACCTCCAAATTGTGCCCGGCGTTTCGTGACTAACCAAAATGTTAGAGCTTAATTTTTCTACCATTCTACAGATAAAGATATAAAGAACAACATTTATTTAGTAATAATACCAATTTAAATTACCTAATTATGAACACCCGAAAAGATGTTGTGACCGTAGCGAATTGAAAATACCTACGCTGAACGAGTTCTTTGATGGCGTAGTAGATTAAATCTCGGTTTTTCACGAAGGTCTGAGTACGAATCCCTTCTAAGACATCATTTTTTTTATTTTTTGTTATTCACTTTTTGGTGGGTTCAAAAATTATATGAGTTCAGCAGAGGTCGAGATGTGGAAACATCGTAAAAATGATATAGTCAAGAAGTATAAATTTGAGGGATGGACTTCGGTGTAGCAAATCACCCCTTTTCAGCAAGGAATGGTTAATTTTCCTGCTTACTACATTTGCATAGTGCTTTATTCTTTGACTTAATGGAGCAGACAAAGATATTCGTTCATCTGCGCGCCCTGAAGCCATAGAGGATATCTACGCAATTAGCGCTGACCTTGCGCCAACGAGTCTCTCCAAAAATCCTAGATCACTGATCTATATGTAAGACATACATTCAGATCAGTCGTATAGAACGTCGTAACGAAATAAGGAGATACAGATATAAGCTTTGGTACCCAACTTCCATAACTACACTCTTAAGCCCCGTCTATACGGTCATACATTTGATCAAAAACATTATCGTACAAATGCATTACAATATTCAAGCTCGTTTCTATAGTATAGATTTCCTTCTACATCATCCAATATTCACGGACATGTGTATGATGGTGTTTCACGGTATTACATATATAAATTTGGTGGGAAAATGATGTTATCTTTATTTTATCAAATGGAGCCCAACGATCATAGCCTGATGGGTGGGGCTGCGACATAAGTGATCATGTCAGTGACCCATCGTCCACAAAATACATGAAAAAGCAGGAGACGTCAGTGGGTTAAGGCCTGGGTAACAAGGAAAATTGATTTTGGAGCCAACGATTCCTTACTGAAAGAACTTCAGCAGTCAGACCTAGGTATCTTCAAAAAGTTTCTCAGGATGTCTGTTTCTGCATTTGAGGAACTTTTGACATATTAACAACCTTTGATCAAAACATAATAGTTCAATGAGGTCTGCTGTATCTCCAGCACCTTGCCACTAATAAGACAATTTTTCATTATAAAATATCTTAGAAGGATAATCCCTATCACAACCTTTGATAGGTTTATGTGATTACATGCAATGATAATGGCAAACCGGGTTGATCTGAATTCTCTAGCACAGTGCCAAATTGGTAGAAGAGGATAGATGGAAAAATCTCATTTGTAATTAAAGTGATGATGTACTTGAGTCAATTAATGACTTATATGGTAATACTTTGCAGAAAAAGTTATGGTAGAAATCCTAACATGAACTAAAAAAAGAAATTTAGTTCCTTTTTTCCCAAACAATATGGCACTCATAGTGGGTGTCACATCTACCTAGCCCTGTCCCCTCCTGTACTGCCTCAAATCCGGAAGCATTGTTTGAAAGGATGCTGAAAGGTCGATATGCAATTCGGGAGTTGAAGTTTTATGTCCTCTGTTGTGAGACAATTAACATTTTCTAAAAAGATCAATTGCAAGTTTACATCGTATATCCTCCTAACTCCGTTAGGGAATTGTTACATCCTTACCCTGGGCTTGATACGAAATTGGAACTTACTTCCTTTCGAACATGCTGATTGGTTTGTTTTCTTTGCTGCAAAGGTTTTATGGTAATGCCATAAAAAATTTGCAATGCCAATTTAACAAGGAATGCAATCAGAGCTGTTGCTTGTGGTTACCGTAAGTGGTCTCCTCCACTGAGGAAAACAAGCAATAATCTGCTAATCAGCTATACTCAAGTTTGTTTCACAAAGAGATTAACATCTGTGACTGACAGGAGGAGCTTGGTCTTAAGGTGTGCATCTTATTTTAACCTTTCAGAGTGGCATTTACATCACTCTTATCTATCAAATCTACAAGCTTGACTCTTACCTAGGTCGGGTATGTCATTGGCACTGATGTACGTTCTTTCACCTAATTCCCCTCTCCTAAAAAGAGTGAAGTTGCTCACAACTCTCAAAAAAACCCAGCAACACCTCTACTCCCTCCTCCATCAATTCCAGTTCTAAATCATCCCTTTATTTACGATATTTTCAATATACATTACTTTCTTAAAATTCACTTGCATCATACAGTAGTCCACAATATCTCTACTGGGTTCCTTGGTGCACTTCAGGAAGAGAACTTAAATGTATCTGCGATACTAGTCATGCACGTAAATACGTGGAAGTAGCTATTTGGCTTAAATGCTTGCTTAGAACACAAATCTATGAGCAAGTGATTCAAAAAATGTACCTGAAGATTTAAACTTGGATTCACCCTTTGTTTACAGAGTTTAATTCAATTTTGGACTTAAATGCCCTAACCACTTAATTATCTCAATGCTTGAGGCAAAAGGTCACATTTCAGTATATAGGGGCCTACATATTCTGAAGCTGAAATATAATTCTTGATAGTAAGCAATATGCAAGATTTTTTTAAGCCTTTCTTTCTTATTAGAAAATCCAATCAGGTGAATCCAACTTATATCACAAACAATATGAAACATGTTACATGTCCCCTATGTTCCCATTATGGAAGAGAAAACTGGCTAATACTGTCAGAAAGGTAAGATACAGATGACTTCTCGCTTTAAACTGGGAATGTAATTATTTCCCTACTAGGTGGGTAATACATCGAGGCACAATTTTCCGGTGCAACAAGTACCAAATTTTGCAAGTTTGGAGAGGATTCAGAAGTGTCACTTTAAAGTCGGAAAAATCAAGAATACGCTTGACTACATAAGGGTGGCATGGGTGGTGCTTTCTGATCATTTGGTTTGGCGAAAGGTACTAGAATAACCTTGAACACCTTCACGGAATGTAGAATAATGTGTAATAGTAGTAAAAGATTACTCACAGAAGCAAAGGATGAAAAATTCTGTCTCCAAAAGTAGGTTCCAGTTTTATGCTTGTCAATTTCTTCACATATTGATCTTGACAGTTTTGAGTCCAGATATATCCTCTGCATCTTGCACTGTGGATGGACGTGACTGGGTGACAACAGAAGTCTGCATAACTGACTCAGCCCTCTTTAACAGTTGACTTTGTTCATCTTCCCTTCTCTTGCCTTGGCTGGCTTCTTAGTGTCCTTAGAGAGAGAGATAGTGGCCGTTTGGTACTTTGTTTTTCGGTCACTGCAGCCATTTGTGATTTCATATTAAAACAGTATCAGCATCTTCATCAATGGTTCAGTCTCCAAGTTCATTTTCTTACCACAGGCATTTCTGCCTCTTTATCTGCTTCAACAAATTATTCCGTTTCTTCATTCTAAAAAATAAAAGTTTAAACATAATGAACATTATATAACCTTTTCATTTTCAGATGCCAAGCACAGCGGCTGAATAAATAATAAAACCTGAGAAACTTGCTTTGAGGTTGAATTTTGGTAACTATCTAGATGCATTGGATGAAAAATACATTGTTGTCAGAGGTCCGGCAAACACCGGCTCTTACTTTTTTAAATGCACGGGTTCATTTAGTATTGAATTGTTAGCAGTAGTAGACGCTAACTAAAAATTTACTTTTGTGGATGTAGGGTGTAATGGGAGAATATCTGATAAAGATGTCTTGAAAAAGTTTCCTTTATCAACTGTTAGAAGAAAACAGCCTCATCATTAAAACAGAACTGCAAGATTCTTAGACCCGAAACCGAAATCCCCTGTGCGGGGTTTTCCATTTTGAGGTTTTTTAAACCCCTTTTTAAAAATAAAAAATTTTAATTTAAATTTTTTTTTAATTTCCATTTAAACTTTTAAAAAAAAAAAAAATTTTTTTTTTGGGGGGTATTTGGAAAATAAATTTTAAAAAAAAGGGGTTTCCCAAAACCCAAGCCCAAAAAAAATTTGTTTATTAAAATCAAAAATAAAAAATTAAAAATTTCCCCTTTTTTAAAAATTTTAAAAAAAATTTTTTGGGGCCCCCCCGGGGTTTCCCCCCCGGGCATAAATTTTTTTTTAAATTTATTTAAATTTTTTTTCAAATTTTTTTAATGATTTTAAATTTAAAAAGGGGGGAAAATTTTAAAAAAAATAAAAAAAATTAATAAAAAGGGGAAAAGGGGGTTTTGGAAACCCGAGAACCCAAAGATAATTTTAAAATTTTTTAAAAAAAACTAAAAACTTTAAAAATTTCCCCCCCAAAAAAATTTTTTTTTAAAATTTGAAAAAAACTTTAAAAGGAAAAGGGGCCCCCCAAAAAATTTGGGTAAATTTTTTTTAATTTTTTCCCTTTTTTAAACCCTTTTTTGATTTTTTAAAAAAAATTTTAAAAATTTTTAAATAAACCCAAAAAAAAGGTGAAAAATTTTCCCGCCTTTTTTTTTAAAAACATTATGGATTTTGAAAGAAAATTTTCCCCCTTTTTTTCCCAAAAAATGGGTTTTTTAAAGGGTTAATTGGTTTTTTTTAAAGGGGGGGGAAAAAAAAAAAACATGGTTTTGGGTAGGGTTTTTTGGTTTAAAATTTTAAATGTAAACAAATTGGGCCCCCAAAAAATTTTTTTTATTTTGATCCCTACAAGGCTTTTGGAAGAAATTAAAAAAAAAAATTTTTAAAAAAAAAGGGGAAAATTGGGGAAAAAATTTCCCAAATTATTGGGAAAAAAAAGGAAAAAAATTTAAAAAAGAGTTCCTTGTTTTATTTTAAAGGGCGGTTTTTTTTTGTGGGGGTTTTTTGTTGGGGAAAAAATTTTTTCTTTCCTGAATTTGTTTCAGGGAAAAAACCCCTGGACATTTTCCCAAACAAATTGAATTTGGGTTAAATTTTCCCTTTTAAGGGTTTCGTTTTAAAAGTAAAGGTAATTTAAATGGGTAAAAGAAATTTAAATAAAATTTAAAATTTTTTCAACCAAAAAAGGGGGATGGGGTTTTTTTTTAAATTTTAGTTTGGGGGCCAAAATTTTGCAAAAAACTTTTTAAGAAAAAATTTTTTAAAAAAAAAATTTCAAATTTTTTTTTGGGGGTGTTCCCCGAGGAGCGGACTATTTGCCCAGCCCCTCAGCTTCCTTCCAAACCAGGAGATGGGAACCTGTCTGAACAAGGAGTATATCTGGTCCCAATAGCCTGTTACGTTTGCCTATAATAAAACAATAGAAACATGGAACCTATGTTTAAATAAGTTGGTGATAGTGATAATGTCGACACTGGTGCCACGGTCCCACTAACCATGGACTAATAACTAGCACTCAAGGCCACGCAGGGGCCACTATATTGCACATGGCGCACATGGGGCACATGGCGTGTGCCAATGATTCGTTCTTGCAGGTAACATACGTGTGATCTTCATGCGGTTGTGGTTGGGCTATTACTGCATGTATGTGAACCTATAAACAGAAACCATACTATTCCAAATACAGGCCTATTAGACCTGTTTTGTCAGTTTTCAGCCACTTGACAGTCTATTGATATGATAGAGCCCTGACCACACATTCTCTGCATGAAAGCTGTATAACGAAAAATGGAGTACCTCACTAACCAGCCACAACTCGAACTTTTCTGCACGGTCACGTACGTCATCTTCGTTGTGAGGTCCCTGGTGACGGTGCATTGTAGTTTCTTCTATCGGTTCCAGCATGGCAAGATTCACACCAATATCTTCCAGCCTGGTCGACCAGATGCACAAGCGCCTCGACCACTGCCTCTATTACCCACATTATGACAGAAGTTACCCGTCCAGAACAAATCTCTCCCTGCCAAAATCGGTAGCGTCTACCATTTGGTATAGTTTGGTACGTTTTTAGCTTCGTAAAGTGTTCACTATGGGATCTTCGTGGTACAGGTAACAGTGTGAACAAATAACAGTGTGAACTGACCGTCTGTGTTTCGTTCAATCAAGGTCACACCCGTAAACGGAGAGGAAAGAGAAGGTGAGATTGTTTTTCGAAGATGTACACGACATACCATAGGCACAGTGTTACTGTACGGCATTCATCGTAATGTTTCGTTCAATCAAGGTCACGCTTGTTAACAGAGAGGAAGAAGAGTGTTAGACCAGGCAGAGAGATTTGTATCCTTGAATTTTATACATTGTGGTGTGGTGTCTTCTACTGGAGATACTATACTGCTTTGTTTATGTTTGACTCATGTGGGCTGGGCACACAGCGTGCGGGATTCTGTAGTGGGTGTGGCGAAAGTTGTTAAAAAATTGGTGGCGCTCGAACTATTTGACATCTTTGGGGCGAGATTTGAGCCCCTTTAATGTTTTAACTGATATCATACATTGACTTACGTACCATCTTATAAATGTGACGTTTACTGAGTGTATTGCTTCACAGAGACCGGGACAGAGGAAAAAGTGCTAGACAACATTCATACCATTTAAAGAGGTCTTACTAGAATCTGACACAACGTGTTATGCAATATGACCTTGGGCTTTTTTTTTCTACTTGAAGGTCAGTGCATATTTGTGTGTCACCCATGACAAGTGTACAGGTAAATGACTAAGTACCTATGATACCATAGTGTGATCAATTATTAAACCTCATGCTAATTGAGTCAGTATTATTGGTGATGCCTGACTGATTTCATGCAACAAATGGGTGTGCTGTTCGCAGCCACATGTTATATGACCTACTCATCTGAATTATGTACTGGTGCGGTAGCTGTGTTGTTGTTGGTTGTGCAATGGTTTGATACAGTCAGTAAACTTATTTGTTGATGGTTGAATTGACCTACGAATATGTAAATCTATTAGATAACTACTGAAAACTCATCATTTTCAAGTTTTTTCTGTATGAATGCGATGACATGGATCGATAGGCAATAAAAGAAGAATATAACCGTGTCAGGTAAAATACGTCCTTCAGACCTGTAAAATGTTCTCTTCTTTTAGAAAAAAATACTTAAAAAATAGTTTAGGTAAAAAAGCATCATTTTTATATTCGAGTTTTTTGGGGTTTTAGGAAGCCTCTGTGCCATTTATAGGAAATAAAGTAGTATGTTTAAACGTCTGGTGGGATAATCTAAAGGGTACTTTACATGTTGTGTAAAATAAATCACAGCCCATTGATGTTTCAGAACTTTGGAAACTACAACTTCACATCAAGTTTTCTAATCACTCATAGCTTACGTTTTCACCCTTTATATTTTCACTGTGTTATATGAAAACCTGACTGAAGCTCTAAAGCCCTGACTATTACCAGACAAAAATTATAATACTATTTTTTTAACCGATACCACCGCAAGTAGCCAAAAATTTGCTAATATCTTTACATTTACAACTGCACTCATTTTCAAGTTATCAACTCGGATCAACACTGATCGAAGCTCAAGATTCCTTAGATTCTCACTGTACACAGAAAGGTCTATTTTGTTAAATGACAATGTCCTAGTTATTACAACAAAAAAGCTGTTTGAACAATTTAGACCCCTTCAAATGAGAGACAAGCTTAACTTGAAGATATGTTGGCAAATCAATTTCTTTGGTTTGGTCGCATGTTTTTTGTTGTACATTGGCCAAACTGAGTAAATGCTGACCATTTTCAACCTGTTGAGATCTTTCAAAATCACATTCGCCGTTATATACATTGTATAGTCTACAAATATGAAGCTAACATTTCTAAGGATATAAGAATACGGCAAAACTTTGATTCCTTGAATTTTTTAAATGAATATCTCATTTACCTGAGGCAGTGCATTTAAGTAATTTTTGTCGGGGATTTCTTCGTACAAGCCAGAATCTCTGCAAAATCGAATGGAATTTTTTTATTGTGTAATGTAGAAACACATTGAATTATGTTGTACATAGGTTTCTATTTCTTGGCAAATACATATCAAACTACCTTTAAAGGTCAAAAGCAGTCGCCCCAAACTTATTTTGAAACAATAACTACATGTCACGAATTTCTTCTTATTTTTCTTCCAAGTATCTTTCATAATATTTTAGGACATAAATATTGCACATTCAAGGTAAACCAAGCAGTTGCTCCTTGTAAATTTTACAATTGATTGAGAAAAATACTGTCACATGATTCTCAAGAGCCATTCAAGAAATAGGATAGTCTACTATACAATTCTTTATTGGGGTGACTGCATTCTCCCTTTAAGCATGGTAGTTGCACTGAGATGTTTAGCTTTGTTGGAATAACTATTGTGTATTGCTAAGGTACTTGAAGAACAATAGTAACTTAAAGACTACCAGTTAGTGGAGCCTTCCTGTCAAGATTAGAAAATTTTCCAGGAGAGGGAGGTGGGGTGGGTGAATGAAGAAAAGTATAAATTGGCAACCTTTCCATGAGGGGCAGGGGATAGCTTTCGTACAACAGATGTTGCTTTCAGTGTTTGAAGGTGCAATATCAGCATTATAAACATAAGAGACAAGGAATTATATTGGTTACATATTGTGTTACACTTTTCTGCTTGTTTTGTACTTTATCAGTCCGGGAGATTCTCCCGTTTGGGAGAAAACCAAAATTCTCCCGAACGGAGGAAAACTTAGGCTAGACATTGTATAGTCTTGCCAGCCTAACCAAAACAAGATTAAGCAACAATGAAAACCATTCAAAGACTCAAAAACGGAGTGGTGAACCACCAATTAAGGACGTAGCTTTTCTGTAGCTATGTCAATAAACCTTCCGAATATACATATATTTCCATTACATTAGACCAAAATTTTGGCAAGGGGTTTCCAAAACCCATTCGCCATTGGCAATGTACACAAAAAAACACGTGGGATTGTGGGTAAAATAGACAAAATGGCGGCGCCCTTGATCAATCATTCTCCCGATTGGGAGAAAAGTAGATTCTCCCGAATGGGGGAATCTCCCGAACTGTTTAAATGTAACGTACTAGTAATCTTGTCAAAAATTAAAGTTGCAATATCTTATGCAGTAGTTCATGCCGGAAACATTCACTTTTGGAACATGATGGCACAATGATTATGCGTATTTGGGATATGTGCTGCTACGATAAATTCTGACATTCCAGAAAGAATAAAGGAAATGGCATCCTCAGTGGGCCTGTTTTCCTAAGTTTCTTTTACAGTAGCCTGTAGGTAATATCAAAACCCAGTTGATCTAAATAAGCTGTTTGCAATTTTTGAGCACTGAAAGTTTGAAACCCTTTCTGTTTTTGTGCGCCCCTACAAAGGGTTGAAGAATGTCCTCGCATCCCTTGCTAGTGTAAATAAAAGCAAAAATAAAGCAATGAAATTTAAAGTAGATACTGTTTTGTTAATATTTCCAGTGTGGCAGTTCTAGCAATCTGAGGATATTCATGAGTAAAGTATAGGCTGTAATATGAGGCTATGATACTCACTTTTCCACATCTCTGTATCCGACTGCAAGAGATTCCCTGTTATTTTTGTCGATATTTCTAATTCAGATTTTTGACTGTTACTATGGCAAGTCATTTTCCGGAGCTGTGCTGGTCAGAAGCCCCCTGCCCTAATATTCCGGAAATACTACTAAAAACAAAAACCATCTAAAATCCCCAAAATTTCTGTTACATAAAAGGATGCATGCATCTGCCTCCCTTTTATACATCCAGCTGCAATCTTTACCGACCAGGTGCAACCAAAGCATTAGCAAAGTTTGAGAATCGATACAAACTTCATCTGGGGACGAGATGACTTCTTCGTCGTATTGCCATTGGTGCCGAGTTGTCGTAATGGTAGCCTGATGTAAGCAGGCTATTGTTGAGTTTAATCAGCTACAAGTACAATTCTTAATATTTGCTTACCACCAATGTATGTACAGTATACAGACGAATTTTAATACAATACAATAGCGTGCCAACTTTCTAGCCAATATCATTTCCGAGACAAAAATTACTTCATGATAATTAATGCACACGTCATCATCATTGGTAAGGGGTGGAGTTAACATGAGCGACCGGTTACTTCGCTACAGCGACAACTCTTCACTTGTACACACGTTATGCAGTACAGTACGGCTGTTACTGTGTAGTTTCTGGCATAGCTGCTACCGTGTACTTGTATACAACTTGCAAGGAATGGTGTCGTCTTGTCCATACGAGGGCCTATATACGGGCCAGTTTGTACAAACCGGCAAGGTCTGGGACAAGATCCTACGCCTAACGTTAGGCTTGACTTTTTACTGCAAGGATAAGCTCGTATGTTAGCCCAAACATGATAATTACCTACCTTTAAAGATGTCACTGTACCTTCAGAAGTATTCGTATATGTGCATCGTCGCAGGTATTGATAAACATGAATAGTCAGTAGCCGTGAACACCACGTGACCTTCTTATGTATGATAATCTATCCGGGCCGCATATCAGGGCTGTAGTCAAGTCCACCAAGCTCGAGTCCAAGTCCGAGTCCAAGTCCATAAGGTCAAGTCCGAGTCCAAGTCCAAGTCCGGGGGCTCGAGTCCAAGTCCAAAACTGTCGAATTTTCCGGTACTTGGCTTTGAAAGCTCCCTGCTAGCACTAAGCTCAATATGCTATGACAAACTGACGAAACAAATTAGAAAAACCTCATGTCAAACTGAATGAAATTATAGTAAGAAACTGATCAATTACATGTTCACAACAGTACCATAAACATTGTAGCTTATGATACCCTCCATAGGCCTGGCCCAGGTAACACAACGTAGGCCTTAATTGTAGCCTGTGTAAGGGGAGCTTGCTGTAGTAATCAGGACCTACTATTGGATTCAATTATGCCTTGCTAATCCATCTAATCTACGGTCCCCCAAAGAAAACTACAAAAATCAGCG
Organism: Holothuria leucospilota; assembly: GCA_029531755.1. Taxonomy (NCBI): domain Eukaryota; kingdom Metazoa; phylum Echinodermata; class Holothuroidea; order Aspidochirotida; family Holothuriidae; genus Holothuria; species Holothuria leucospilota. The sequence continues at coordinate 28,794,537 of CM055969.1, read as the reverse complement.
TTCACAGATTTTCAATAGAGGTGGCCAAGCGCAAAGAGCACAGGCGATGGCGAAGCACGTTGTTATGTGAGGTACTCCGCTTACTAGCTGTCTTTTTCAAGTTGAAAGATCCATTCCAGTAGTACTCATAGGTACCATTTTACAAATTTATCACTTCATCACTTCATTTGTTTAAAAATATGAGCGGATTGGCCTTCATTTGAAAAAAAGCAGTATCCTATTGCCAACTTTTTTCGGAGGCCGGGTGGGGTGGAGAGGAGCTTTTGTAGGGGGCTGGATTTTTTAGGGGGCGGTCGCTATTTCAGGGGGCGGCAATTTCCACTGGGTGGCGGGCCGCCTCCTAAAACCCCTTGTGGAGAACACTGAAAACATACTTCCAGATACCAACAACTTCGCCTTTCCCACCCCATTTCCACAAAAAGACAGACACATACACACTTACACACGTAAAAGAGTCAGCATTAAGCATTATTATAATTGTATACACATGCAAGTAATTGCTTGCTAATGCCCTAACATACTGTATCACAGACCAAATTAAAGGAGCTGAGTAGCCACCAAAGTAGAATAAATTCTCGGACCCGCCGACTTCGTTACGTTACATCCGGTTATGCTTCATGGTTTATCGATTCGATCCGATACCGATACTTTTCAAAGCTATGCATGCAGTGTGTCTGGTGTAACAGTACACTTGTTACTGTCGTTAACAGCCTGCAGTACTAACGTTAGCCTAACTTAGGCTAGCGTTAGGGCCTAGCCTAGGTCTACCACGAAAAACAAACTCATTGATCAAAAAAAAAAACAGTTTCAATACCTACAAAATCGACAATTTTGTTCATGAACTTCCAGCAGATGATGTGTCTTGCCACTAGTATCGCACTGAAACTTGCACAAACGCTCAATATACTGACACCACGTACGTTTACGTTGATGAGTTGTGTGGTACTATACGGACCTGGGTAGATGCATCGATCAGAACCGATACAAGTGGAAAACGATTCAAAATTGTGTCAGTGCCAGAAAAAAATAGCTAAATGAACTAGAAAGTTCAAAAAAAAACAAATTGTAAAATATCTTGCAAGTGTAAAATCAAATATTCCAAGAAATAATATAGGAACGTTATTGCAAAATTGCTTTGCAAAATTATTTTAAATGAGAATATAAAACGCATTAGGATTAATATTTTTAATATTAGTCCCGCACAGAGGGTAATTATGTCGTTTGTATGATATATTTATTTTGGAAGTACGCCACTACCCTGCTTCTTTAAGTGGTTGTAAAGATGCTGATAAGGAACTAATAAATCTTCCTAAAACTAAGATCTTTTCATGGTCTATTAGTACAAGCTCCTCATAACCTTTCCATTACAAGTAGAACCATCCCTACAATCAAAGAAAACTTTTGGCTATATATACATGGCTAAATGCCATTGCGTTTGGGAGGATTATGAAAATTCAAAATTAATATGGTGCAAGAAAACAGGCTGGAACTTGATCGGAACTCGACTGTCAAGTCCAAAGCCAAAGTTCCGATTCGACGTCCAGAAACCCCGAAGTTCCCGAGCCAAGTCCAAGTCCAGAAAGCTCAAGTCCAAGTGAAAGTCCGAGTCCTAAAAAAGCGGACTTAAGTCCGGACTTGAGGTCAAGCCCGGACTCAAGCCCTCCAGTCCTGCCGCATATTGGGGATTCGTGTAAATGAAAACTGGACGAAGGGTTGCAGACTCTCTATAGAATATATACAAGGGGTGTATTATGATTTCTGAGAGAGCGCCATCCTTTAGAAGACTGCTACAGAGTCTGCTCCGCAGGCTGTCGCAATGGTCGACAGCTCTCTTTTAGATGCTTTTAGATTTAGATGCAGAGTTGTCTCAGGTCTCAGCATATCACATGTGCCGAGATGTCCGAGCTCTCTTCTTAATGGCGGACGCGTCCCCATACAATCACAGCGAATTCACGTTTGCGTTACTAGGAGTCCGCAATCTAGTTCCAACATCCTGCTCTATGGTCTCACATAAGAAGGCTAGGACAAAGAGGTAGTTATTGTATGAACACAAAAGCACGACAAAAAACTATCTGTTGGCAAATCTGTTTACCCTTGTTTAATTTGCTCTTGAAGTTTATTCTTATAAAGCGGAGGGAGTACATGAGAATACATCATCTTTTTCCAGGAACAATCTTTGTTACAGCTTTCGAGAATTTGACATCCACAGCCATTCACTTCCGCATAGGCCAATAAGAATCATAGCCATTCCAAGCTTTCAAGTTGTGGAAAGAAGAATGAGAAGGAACAGCCTTTAAAACATGAGAATTTCTTAAACTAAAAATACTTAACACCTTTTTTTCTCGAGAAATTTTATTCCATCTAAATTTTACCTGAAGTTACTAGTGCTGGCCCCAGACTCTACAAAGTATACTTTTAAGAATTTAAATTTGTCTGACTTACATCAGCCTGCGTAACAATAACATACAGTTTACTTGAGTTTCCAATTCAGATGAAGTTCATTCCCAGGTCGTTTTGTTTTAAGACGCTAAACTTCTCAACACACTAGGATAATGAGCTGCCTGTACATTGCTTCAATGAAAAGTAGTCTTAATGTCCAGTGATACACTAGGGCAGGCTCTTCGAAAGAACCAAGAGTGAGTATTGGTTTAAGCTTCTACGGTAGCCTCAGTACAAATGCAAAATAATGAATATGCTAAATTGACTATGTGAAAAACATTTGAGGAACGAACAATGAATTTCTTGACTTCGTGATAGGAAACAATATATCGGTTGTACTCGACGTGGTGAAATTAAAATGGCGGACCTGACTCAAATACAATATATTGACGTTCTATAAAATATGATACCACTGAGTATTATAAGTCCACGTCGGAACAGCTTTCTGACGAAAGTGGATAAGTGATGGGGTTATGAAGTTGGTTCAACAAACGTCTCCATGTAGTGGAAGACCTGAATCAAACAAAGCCCTCACTCAGAAACGAAAACAGGGACCCAAAACTCGGAATCCAGATTCAGACGAATAGGAAAAACCGAACAGGTTCTAATATCACTCGTGTAACAACAATTTTTACACTGTAAGCGTCACCCAGGGACCCCACCGTTTTCTTTCCCAAAACATGGAATTTGGTAACCCCTGTGATGAATTTTCTAGTTCTTTTTGTAATATCGCCAACCACCTCCCGTCCCCTTGGAAAATAAGCATACATGGAAATACTAGCAAATACATTAACACGATTTTTCGTTCTTATATCTTATCTTTTCAAGCTACCATGCATCACTTCCTCCTCAAAACCACACATGTACATTTACTAATCCTTTACCATCTCAAACAACACGTTTACTTTCTCCTGAAAAATGTTAGCTGTACGCCCACCAATTTTATTGGCTTCTAGTGCCCAAACGTAGGCAGGACACCTCGACCGAACCTCTCGTTGGTCCTCATACGGGACGGCAAAACTAGTCAAGCTGCAAGTACTGAAAACAACCCCTTCTCCGAGATGATATTAATAGGAAGTTGCAGCTGTTTCTCGCCACCTCTATACCATCTCTATTATCTGTATTAAACAGACCTACCCCTTTCTGCGATCTATGATAAACAGCTAAAGCCATCTGCCCTGAGATGCGATATGAAAAAAATGTTCCACGAGAACCAATTCTTTCCTTTTATATATACCAACACCTTGCATGCGGCATGAGAGCAAAATATTGACACGTACCATGACAATAGCTTGCCCTGCATACAATTAACAATAAAATGCAACATCTGCTCGCAGATTTAAAATGCCTAACTACAAGAGCCTACTATAAACATCTAACAGCTGTTTAATTGTGGCTAACCACTTCAACAATTCAGATATTCCTGTTACAAGGCGAGTTGGTTCCGATCTTAAAACAAATATCTCCTCAATTTTACTGCAACCAGAAGTTGTTAATAATTTTTCCGAATTGTTCGTCTTCCCTTTGAACGTCCTTACCGTGTGCTATTGGAGCATTTTCGAAAACATTTTAAATTAGAATCATAATAAACCGATCATTGCCTTCACAACAATCGTCTCTACATGTCTAAGTATTTGACTCTGAAGGAAAGAAATATACTATGCACTGCATGTTATTTTGTTTGTCACTGAAATATTTCCGAAAACCATCCTTACTTATAGGTAATAACAATTACTATAATTTTACAATTCCTTCTTTGTGAAAAATAATCTCCATGTGATGTTTTATTTACTAATATACCTGCCACAAGTTTTTACACAAAATTAAGGTACTCGAGTTTTTATTTCAGCACGTTACTTGATTGTTTCTATGTTAAAATTACCCATCGGTTTACTCACACATTTCGATATTAAAATTGGAAAGATACCTCACTCACAAATGAAAGGGGTGGGATAGGCATTGAGATTTTGGTTTCAACGTCTTCTACCGCTAGGGTAATGTAGAGACGTTTTGCGTTTCAACCTCTTGCATCTACTAATTGTTTTGGTTTTCAAATTTAAAACCGAAAAATTTGCTCGTTTTCGTAAACAACCAAAGTCCTCTGTGATGTGTGTATTCACCATCTGCATCAATTTTCCTGTCCACATTACACACAGTAATACTTGCTGGCTTCTTAAATACAGGGCTTCACAAATAACATGCATCCTTGTCCGTCTTTGCTGGAGGTTATAGCTTGTAACTTTGCAGCCTCTCTAAGTGAGTGACAAATTGCCGTTTCTTGTTTGCTTAGTTTAACTTCAGGTCCAGAAAAAATGAAAAAATAAATAAAATAAAATAAAGTATGATATAAAAATCACCAGAAAGTCCAACGGCTTAGTGATTCCTTGCCGAAAGGAAAAGCTTTTTTCGCACCTTTTCGCACTGAGGTTATTCCTCAAAGTTATCCTTTCTAAGATATCATGTTTTACAATGGTTTCACAATTTGACCTCTGGTGACTTCATTTGTCCATTGACCTACACCAAATTAAAATAACCCAACGGATTTCTTGTAGGAGACATAGGTCGTCCAGGTGCTGCGCATTAAATCTCTTACAGTTTCAGACCAGTTCTTCACTGTTTGACCTCTTTTGACCTCAAATGACCTCTGACCGTCACCAAAAACAATTGAATTGTAGATCGCAATATGAAAGCATCAACATGTTAACTATGATATCAGTTAAAATTACCCTTTTTGATCTATCGCGTTTAAGATGTTTTCACCATACGACCTCTAGTGACACCAAATTGAGCTTTCACCTCCACCAAACACAAAAGGGTTCTAGTAATAAGTATGCGGCGTCCAAATGTGAAATTCCTCATTGTACAAGGTTGTCTTAGTTTCACCGCCGGTGGCCTCAGATGACCTTTGAACTCTACCATTTTTCTATGTAAAGCTCGAAACATGAAAACATTTATTATTCCTAACTCGAGATATGTTGTTTCAGAGGTTATCAGTTTTTCTAACCTCTAGTGACCTCAAATGATCCCTGACCACCACCAAAAGAATAGGACTCTTCATCTTATTTTGAAAATATACATCACAAACATGATAAGTAACAGATGTTAAACACTGAATAACAAAAAGTGAAAAGTAAAAGCTGAAACGGAATTCGAAACCTGGCCTTGAGAATGGGAAACCGAGCGCTTGCCACCACACCAAACGTTACTTGTAGCCTGTTTGTTTTATTAGAGTATTGTCACAGCATTCTTGAAGCAACTGTATCATTAGGTAAATAAAATAACTGTCTATTCTTGAGATATTTATTTACGAGCAGTTTACAAGTTTACGTAGTTTTACGTCTGGTGACCTCAGATGACCATTGACCTCTATAAAATCAAAAGGCATCTTTCTTTCAACATCAACAATCAATATGTCAAGTCTGAAAGAATTCTTCATTCCTTTCTTGAAATATCATGTTTACAATGTTCGGTTTTTGACCTCGAGTGACCTCAAATGACCTCTGACTACCATAAAAAAATAGGAGCCTTCCTCGCACTACTAAAAACCTAATCATCGTTGCTATCTTGAGATAACGTGATTTTGAGCTGTTGTAGTGTTTATAATGTTTATCTTAAAATATCGTGTCCATAAGATTACAGTTTTCTATTCCTGATGACCTCAAATGACCTCTCACCTTCCTTAAAACATTATGGTTCTTTGTCTTAATATGGCAGATCTATGTACATGCCGCTAAAATCTATTGCAAATTTTAGCCAAAAATTCCGGACAATTCAGTACAATTGTCCGGAAATATTTTCCCCTCAATATTGAACCATAAAATGACAGATTTATATGATACCTGGTCGGAGTATCCCCCTATTGTGGCATCCTCAAGTGACACCGACAGATTTACGATTCCTATAGTAAACTTGAGCTTTTACTAGCTGCTGCACTCTGCATAGGAATTTGGAGTGACCTCTTGACCCTGAAATGGTGTATTCAGCTGGCTTGGCCTGAAGTTTTTACCCCGTGGGACCATGAGCACTTGAGATGACCTACATAATTGTAATTTTTAGTTTATCAGTTGCTGGCTAAAACCTGGTATAGGATTCTAGCGTCATGAAATGTATGGAAAATACCAATCATTTCTACTTGAAATAACGAGTTTACAAATTTCATTAACTAAGTTCATCAACTAACTATAGGTATCAACCTACTAGGTGTGAAATATTTCCGTGCTTTCTACTTTGAGATATCGCGTTTACAATGTTTTAGGTTTTTGACCTCTGTTGAACTCAAATGACTTTTGACCTCCACCAAAACAACACGATTCTTTCTCTTTATATGATAAATCTGTATACCAAGTATAAAAAGTACCCATCATTGCTTTATTGAGATATCGTGTTCCTAAGCTAGGCGTCATAAACACACATACATACACCCCCACACGTACACAGTTTTACATACACTCACCAGAGTGATTGCATATATTCTTTTGCCTTCGGCAAGGAATAAAAACCGCTTAAAAGCTAATGTATAAGGCATTCATTCTTTGATACAGGTGACCATTTCACAAAAAAGGATCTCTTTCAGGAAGTTCAGCTTACCTGAACATTAACATACTCAAGTATTATCAAGGAAACTATCGCTATACTAGCTCCTGTATTGATTAAAAAATACATAGAATATTAATATAATGGGGGAAGACTGCATATGAAAGATTTCTCTTTCCCCCTGTCTCTTATCGTCTCAAACCAGATTAGATACTGCAACAATTTTTAGATCAGTATTTATAAAGCTGCATGGATAAAATGCCTTTAATATACGGAAAATATGATGGAAAGAGTTTGCCGAAATGTTGTGAAAATAACCAATGGAAAGCCCTTTGGAATAACTTTTCCAGAATAAGATAATGAGTAAAAATTAACGCCTTCAGAATTTTTCCTTATCAAATACAAATATTAACATAAAGTTTAATGCCCAAACTGGACACATTGCCTTCCAATTTAAGCATCAATGCCCTATCTTCTACTGTATATTAACCATCATAGTTATTATTAAATTCACAGTAAAATAATAGTTAAACAAAGTAATTTAAAAGAAGGCACTTGTAATTAAATGTTTATTCAAACTCAGTGAATTCGAAATCAAAGTTAGGACTACGGTTTGCAGTTTTTTCTTCAGACAAAATTGCTTAAACAGAGAGGGGAAAGGGTTAAGTAAATATAGTTTTAACACAGTTAAGTGTACATAGACTGTAGATATTGAGGATGTCTAATGGATCTAATCAACAAAATTGAATACTCTACTGTTGAACATTTGATAATCTTTCACAAGCAACCTCCAACAGAACAAGACTATATGACAAAGTTTTAAACGATACAGTCATTTATCTTAGTGTCTGCATAAATAGTCCAAAGAGGAGAAGGAACTTCAACTCTCAGCCCAAGATAAGTAAATGAAAACAGTAAATTGTTGTATAGGCTTTTGTGAAACAAGTACGTTACTGTATAATCAGATATTTCCTGAATTTAATATATAAACAAAGATAAATGAGGTAGACTACCCTTAGCCTGAAATGGGGACAGAGACACAAGTACCCTTTGACAGCCTAGGGGAAAAGGGTAGAAATATACATAAGAACAACAGCAACCACAAGCCAAAAAACTGAATATTCAGGATTCATTCATTCCAGCGAATATCATGCTGCATCCTTTAAATAGGTGTAATTATCTTGAGACGTAATTTTTGCGGTAGGTTATGTCATTCAGAGAAAGAAACTTAGTGCTACTGACCATCTTCATTGCTTGGCATGTTTAGCTCCTTCAGTAGATCTTTCAGAATTAAATGGAGATCCTCTGGATTAATGTTCACAAGAGCGTCGAGAAGGGCCTGAGAGAAAAACGGTGTTCAATACTATTTTCTAATTTCACTCTTACATTATCACAAACCCGGCTAGGGTTATAAGTAAATGAAACCTATCAGATTCAGACAGCAACGGTAGGTCTCATATGCAAAACATGCGATCAGAACAACATACTGACTGACAGTCTGATCTATGAATGACCGTTTAAAAAGACGGGTATTTTTCGTAAACACAATAATGGTGGTTGACATGTTTAACTAATTTCCACAATACAATGTATGGAAACGTACAAAAATTATCTTGTGCTAAGATGCTTTGTGGAGATATTAAATGTGATATCTGACTTTTTGATTTAAAAAGAATTTAAAACGTTAAAAATAGCTGCAATTCCTATCAAATCCATCAAATACTTAGCCATTTACAAGAGGGTTACTGTTTTACATTATCATTATGAATGAACGTGAGCTACTTATGCAAAGTTGTTAGTTTAACACGTGTAAAGAGGGACTCGCTAGAAACATATTGTGTTATCCTTTTTTTTTTTTAGTTTTCACACCAAGGACCATTGTAATATTGGCATGCCCGAAGGGTTTTCTTTGGAAGTAACTATTTACTCCTTTGGCAGTACCTGCATTGCACACTCAACTAAAAACTAGCTATTAAGAAGGTATTTAAGAGATATTTTTAAAGGATTAACAACAGAAATAAAGACAGTGTGTAACATTCCATATCATAATTGTTACATAGTCATTGGTAAATTTCAGAAATGGTCAAACTTTGAAGACAAATATCTTGATAACAGAAAACAATATTCAAATAAGTCTAACGGATTTGTCACCAGGAGAACTTTATCTTACATTGTTGAGTAAACCAACAGGGTTGGTTACATGTCCACATACCTTTAAAGACATGTGTAAGTGTCAACGAGATTTGGACAGAGATTTTCAAGATATGGGTCATTTCTAGGATGTTGTGTTATTTGGACTATGTGGTCCAGTTAAACTGTATGTTGATAAAACTTGTGTGTATCCTTAAGGAACATTTGTACTTTTGTATATAGGTTTATAGCCCATGTGATAATATAGCGTACTGTAAGAAGGTCTCAAAGAAGCAAGGAGATAACTGACGATGTAAATGTCTATTGTGATCTGTGGTAATTTCGATTAAATGGTGTACAAAGGGTAAACCTGTACTGCATATTTTCCAAGACCTATGCATTGTCCGAAAGTACAACCTAAATCAAAGGGAAGGTGGGATGTTCGTGACCCATACCCCATACCCCATAGGTTTCTCACCTCCCAGACTAAGCTGCAGTAGCTTGAACAAAGTTTACATTGCTCAAGGCAATATCCAAGCACTACTGTGTGTGAACATATGGAACACAACCGATCTGCTCAAGTCATCATCATCCAGTCAGAGCAAAGCTAGTCAGTCAAAATGCAATCACCAAATGTTTTAGAAATACGATCATAGTCCTTAATATGTTTGGCGAAATTGTACGGTTTTTAATAGTGTTTTATCCTGACACTAGGAAAGACCTACAATCACCAACAAAACAAATGAAACAAAATTACTAAAACTGTTACAAGTTTCACTCGTTCAAGAGTTTCTCGAAACCCCCTATCCCGCCTTTCAATTTTGTGTCTTATTCCACCTTCAACAGTTTTGAGTGTTGTCTCATTTACTTTTGTCGGGGATTGTAGGCTTACCCTGTTACATAGTTGCGTGCATATGTATGTACGTGCGTACGTACAGCAGTGCTGCTAATGATAACGTGCTTAGGTTCTCCTAAGATTACGTACAAGCAATCAGCTATCTCAAGTATCATCCATTTGTTCTTCTTGCTAGTTTTTTGCATGTTTGTAAGACGTACTTACTGTGTGCTGTTCTAGCGTCAAACTGCCTACAGCTTCATATCAACATTCGCAGACTGACTATATTAAACTTTCATGTTAAAACGAATAACTGGTCAGTGTGTAACCAATTAGAATACAGGGTTCTCAAAACAAACGGGAAGCGGTGGCAGAATGGAATATGAGGCTGCCTTAGCCAGAAATGCCGAAAGCCTAGAGCGATCTCAGTCAAAAATCCCTTTTTCCAAGCTGGTGTACAGTATTACCTTAGGAATATTTCTATCAGTTTAAAATCCCTATATTTTACTCAGAAGCAATAGTAACACTACCGGAAGCAACAGGGCAGGGAAATACCTCCGATATAGAGTTTTCACCTACATACAACGTTTTACTTACCAAGTTTGGGCACAACAGTTAACCTTATTCTCAAAACGAAGGAACTATTTTGTTGTAATTTAATTCTCCGTGGAGATGAAACTAAAGCAGCTCTTTTACTCAAAAATGATAGATTAAAATTTCCCAGTGAAATATCTGTTCAAATGACTTGAATATCTTTTACTGTTGTCAAGGTTTACCTCTTCAAAGTTTCCGAGATTTCTCATTTGCTGTGCATAAAAGGAAGTGTTGAGGAGGATCTGTATTTCTTTTGGTTATCATTTAAAAATTACCTGTTAATTACATTCCTCCTAGTTCACAGTTTGGTGTTTGATGTACACATTTTCAAAGTAGTCAATAGTTTCTTCAAAAATAAACTCCTCAGGGTATGCCAACTACAAGTTTCTTTAGATAAATGTTAAACAAACAAGCGATATCTTTAGATATATCGTCGCTTTCCATGTCCTAAATTTGCATAAGTAGCTCATTTTAATACATGATGGAAATGCAAAAGCAGGAACCGTTATGTTAAAAGGTCAATATTTGATGGATTCTGATGTGAATTTCGACAAGGTTAAATATTTTTAATGGTTTTATATCAAATGGGCAGGTACGCCATTTACCTGATCACACATCTTCAACTTTATACGACTTTTGCCTGAAAATGGCAAAAGTCCAGCTTGGTAGTAGACCGAACGTTAGAGGAAAAAGATGTTGAAAAATCCACCATAGGGCGAAAAATCGGGCGAAAAAACTATTTCGCCTGAGCGTTTTCACACACTTTTTATATAGGAATACGTAAACGTATGGTAACGTCCTTTTAAACACATCATTTACATGCGTTTACTTTTATGTCGAAGAATTTACGGAAGCGTATATGTTAACACTAACGGATGGCGGGTCCTTGAAATAACGCTGATTATATCTTGAAGACGTTGGGGTGAAATATATGCTTATGTATTTTATTATTTTTTCGCCCTAAGGTGACGGATATGTGCAGGTTTAGCCCTAAGTGTCTAAAGAGGATATTTATTTGAAAATGGAACACTCAGCCTCAAGCAGAATTCGGCTAAGTTTCCCGTTCACAATATATATCCTGTTTTAGTATAAGGCAAGTGCCTATGTTAGAGGAAATATGTCCTAAGGTCTTTGTGCGACCATTTAATACGGAGACTCATTCATATAAAGTCGCAACGTGTATTTACCTACTATATATATATATATGTAACGCCTTGTAGTCGTTATTAGATATTACTGGGTAGTGAATTCAATTTTGCGCTGAACTGGTTCATATGCGCTGGTCACTGAGTTGAATTTCGATACGAGCAGAAACTTATCTTCGCTGGCTAACTTGGAACTAGTTGAGCGAGTTGTTGATTTTGCTCGCAATAGGTTCGTGGTTGTAACCATCTAAGAATTTGCCTGAGTACGAGGTTTCAATGAAGCACTGATGTTTTCTGTTGTTCTGAATTACCTTCGTAAAGGTTGAGAGAGCTCGCAGTGGCCCTTTTTAGGTGGGTATTGATGAAAGAACCATAAAGGAAATAAATGAACTGCCACTTAAGTAGTAGTTGTAAAACGTGGCAGGCTTGTTAATGAAGTTAACCATGTTAGGATGAACAGTACTGTTACAAGTTGTGGGATGTATATCTAGCCTAGTGTTAGCAGTATGGGACTGCGCTGTGATGCAGTCGGGGTGATATTGCGTACCGTATATAATGAATCTGTGTACTGTGTAGAGGTGCATTGAAATGTTCGATAACTAGTGTTGGGAATGCTATTGCAGGGCCATACCCCCAAAGTTTCCCCCATTAACCAAAATGAAAAAAACCTTAATTTATGGTCTCCTCCTGAAGATGTACAACCTGCGAATGCTACACTAAAGGCATTAATAAAGGAAACAACCTAACAAACTTCTAGTCTATGTGCAACAAGCTGGATTCATGTTGATGCACGATTGTTCATCTTCCAGAGCTGCTAACTAGGTGGTTCCACACTTGCATTAGCCTAGGAATTTTCCCAACTTATGTCTCTACTGTACTTTTGTTGTTGCTTTTTGGATGTCCCCCCCCCCCCCCCACCCCCCCCCCCCCCCCCACCTTGAACATTTAAGTAGGACAGGATTACAACTGTACCTGCCAGTGGTAGAAGGGAAAGATTCCACCGTATTGGACAACGAGAAAGAAACTCCATTTCAGGGATATGTCTTAAAAAATTGATGGTATGATTCCCATGGGTCATATGGGGCCAAGAGGTAGAAGAGACGCTAGTGAATAGCAAATTTTTCAGACAATAAATGACTGACAAAAACCACAGCTTTGTTATTCTCAGGTTAGAGGAACATTTACTGTACACTTCCATCTTTTTTTTTTCTTAATGCAAAAATCTGGTCTTTTTAGTCGGAAACAAACAAACTTGCAACCATTTACACTGAAGTATACATTTAGAGAACACTTGTGTAACATGAACAAGCAATTTATGGAAGATCCATAGTAGGCCCATTCATACATAAAATTCTATTGTAGGTATATGAACATGTTCCAGAAGCAATGTTTTGCTTCTATTGTCTTACAGCTAGTCGTCATTGGAAATACAAAAATCTAAAGTAATCAATCAATGTTCATAAAAAAAATAAGGTCAGTACAATAATTGGCAGCCCTTGAGTACGACTTTTTATCTTAAAACCATCAAATACACTATCCTTGTACCTGACACTAGTAAAATTGCAATAAACCAAATCCATCCATTCCATTTATTTCTATGAGATGGACGTGAGTTTGGAAATACCTAGATTTTCACACCACCAAACTCATACAAATGCAATTTCTGTGCTGTAGTTAGCCATTTGGGTCCTTTCAGGCAATCCAACTACCCCCTCCCCCCAATTATTTTCACAGTGACAGTTTCAATTAAAGACTTAATGACAGAACCAGACAAGTGGTCCCCCAAAAAAAAGGTTTTTTAACATCCATGCCCTCTTAATCAGGCCAGTCTGCCTAAAAGCCCCCCCCCCCCCCCCCCCCCCCCCAAATCAACTTTTCATGTCAGTCATCAAATATTCATTTACCATTCTGGATACAACTGGGTTAGAAAACTGAGCCTAAAATCTCACCTAACCATTCCAGGATACAAGACTTGAAAAGTGCATACCATTGTAGCTCATAAATATACCATTGCAGGAAAAAGGCCATCAGTGGGGTCACATTCCATCCATGTGTAGAGAGGGACTGTCCACACTGTTGTTGAATGTAAACTTCACCATTAAGTTTTGGGGGAGGGGGGGGGAGGGCGTGGGGGAGGGGGTGGGGTAGGGGTAGGGGTGGGGTGGGTGGGAAAAGTGGTGGTCGTTAACATTTTAGGTGCTTCACTACTCAAATTTGTCAAGAACTGTAAGAAAATATGCATAGGGAAGAAGTCAACAAAGTTTACACAAATAGAATCTAAAAAAGCTCTGCTAGACCAACAAAAATACCTTGTTCACTGGCAAAGCAACATGTTGGGGACCCACCACTTTCCTTCCCAACCTCTCTATATCTCTTCCCCAAGGTCTCTCATCCATCCTCCACTTTTATTTATGCATCCAAACACTGCTATTACCATTTCTAAAATGAAGGCTGTTAGTATGGGACGAGTTTTGCATTACCTTGCTGAGTGGTTTTTCATCTTTTGTCAGAAAAGCTCCTTACTGTAATTGATGCCGAACACTTTGCATTGTTCTTACACTGTCTGTATTTACATATAACTGCAAAGTGCAACAGGTGTGTTCAGTGGTAGGATGGTGGGGGAAGACTGTATAGTTTGAATCATTCTCCAAAGACTTTAAAAATGGAACCTACTGCACCTTTGTGCTTGGTGATCTCAGCATAAACAATGGAGTAGGGAAAACAACGCCAGTGAGCCAAAACTGGAAAAAAGGACTCGTGGTCATCTCGACTTGAACCAATTGGTTGAACAACAAACCTGGGATGTTAAACCTCCCCATTTCTAACCTAAACCTAACCTAACCCCTTCCTTACTTTCATAAGCATCTGTTCCTCTGTACAATACTGTCAAACTCTGTTAGGCCATCTCTCCATCAACATTTTCCACTTCACACACAGAAGCTTATGCCTTTCACCCACTATTATTCCATTAATTTCTATTGTCCAGACCTATAAAGCCTTTCTGATATCTTATTTTCCTGATATTTCAATTTTTTTTTTTTCTTTTGCTGGAAGAGAATTCCCCTGAGAGGAAACAGTTTCTAAAATTTTTCAGTCTTCTGTGTAGTAATCTCTTGGTTCTCAACCTCTTCCCACTGCGGACCTATTTTTGGACCTACTTGGTACACTGCTTTGACTCGGATGGTCAAATTCTGGTAATTTAGTACCAAAACTCGACCTTCAAAGGGATACAACATAATGAACCCGACGAAGTGTCTTCAGGCGACCCTAAAAATGGCTTAGACCAATGACATCAACCAAAGACTTGCAAACAATTGGTGGCACACAACATGGACCCCTATCTCTCATCACTGACTTCCTTTTGTTCGATTTGCCAATAAAAAGAAGGCCAGTCACACCTTCAGAGAAAGTTGGTTCTATATGTACAAGATGCTGAATAACTTCCATGTAAATGATGTGATTAAACACTTCATCCAAATTTCTGTGCACTTCGCTTTTCTGTGGCAATGCTACAGAATGTCTGTCCCTTGCACTTTCCAGGAAACAAACATGGCAGTACCGCCAGTTGTCACTAAGATGATGCATATTACCAGTTCAAGGACACTGTCACAAGTTTATTTCAGTGCCTGTCAGCACCATGTCACGATATTTCAAAGTTTTCAAGATGTCACAAAAATCCCACCCAGTTTAAATGTCACAAAAATCCCACCCAGTTTAAATGTCCAAATTGATCTTCACTAGAAATGAGCCTTCCTTACAACATGCATACTTTGATGACTAGGTTATCACCAATTGAATGACCCCATTTTCCTCAATATTATCTACTAAGCAAAAGACTCGTTACTCTTTTCGATGGTGACTTCTTTAGATACATGCCTTCTACAGTTGACACTTCACAGCTTTGAGGCACCAGTCCTCAGCTATTACATGTCATTTAAGCAAACCAAATGCATGTATCTACCTCTCCAGTCCTACACAAGTTTTCATGTTTTCATATTAATTCAATAAAGCTGCCTTTTTGTACAAGTAAGCCAACCAAAATATCTCAATACAAAGCTAGAAACAGCTACATACACGTATCAGCTCTGATGTCAAAACTTACTAACTAAAGGTGCAACACTGGCGGTACTTAACAATACCACAAAACGGGAAGGGGTTGACTAAGGGGTGGGTAGTGGCACGTTAGACTGAAACAAGGAAAATGGGCATCAAAACGACAAGACAATCGCAATGTATTCTTTATAAGGCAGCAGAAAGCAGAAACAAGAATACAAAATAGTAAATTCTTGCTTATTAATTCAGATGTGGGTGTTGAGGCTTGGCTAATACATCTTCCTGGAGTCAATCTGAACCCCTCTATTTGGTACTTGAGTTCCCCCTCCTCATGCCAAGTAGCTGTACATGTCCTTCTCATTGTCCACCCTCTCCAAGTACTCTTTCTCAATCAAGATATCTATACATTTCTAAAATGAGGAAAAGAAGAAAAGTAAACATTGTTTTAGTCGAGACATTCTACCCAGTAGTCTTTCACTGAAGAGTTAGATTAAATGTGATGCAACAGATCAAAACATCTGTCCTTACAGCACCCCTAATTAAGGCTGTGAACATGCAGCCAAATGATTGAACGTTTAACTGCAAAATGTTGCAATCCTTCAGGAATTAATCTATGATTCATAGACAGGTTTGCCAAACTGTGTTTGGGAAAGACTGACACAGGGGCTGGGCTAGGATAAAATTTTTATTGGGTGCCCAGGTACCAAATGGGGGGTCACAGCATTGCTCGCAGTCCTTATTTTTTACAAAGTTTATTAAGGCACACACAATTTCTGGGAGGCCTAGCAAACATCTGGCCCCCCCCCCCCCCCACAGCTACATGCCTGGACTGACACAAAACACTGAGATCCATTGATAGTAAGAATGAAACTAAGGTTTGTGAGAAGATGAGATGGACCAAAATGTGAAAATTCACAAATAATAAAATGGATTATAAAAAGGGAGAAAACAAAAAACAAAAAATTAATTGCAAGTTGCTTTTCACTAAAAGTTGATTCCACATGCCATCCGTTTGCAGTTTAATCGCTCCACGGTCAGAGTCCTACCCCCTAATAGTAGCAAAAACAAAAATGATGGTATGGGACACAGAAAACAGAACCTAATCCTCTGCGTATGTGACAGTAACTTCTTTGACCAAATTTGTCCAGAAAATCCACCTTGTTACCACCTTATTACCATGAAAGATGACTTTGAGGAAGAAACCTATACCATCCAGACTGTTGTTCCAACTGGGGTGGCTTGTTGGAAGTATTACTTTTGGTATAAGTTTGTTTCGGTAGGAGTGTGAAAAGATAACTTATGTGAAAGTGGCATGATGGAATTAAGATGATCAGATGTGAAGGAGAGGAGTGTTTTTGAATAGAGATCTGTATTTCAAGTCATTACAAAATTTCTTAAGTGACATCATATACTGCTAGTAATAATGAAATAACATGTCAGGCTTATACCTACTTTGGAAAGAGAAAGCCACCGGTCCTACATGAAAGCAACACTTATCTTACCTTTATAACAGGCACTCTTGGTTTGAATCGGCTAGATAACTGAGCCAGGACCTCTGTCAATAATTGCTGATGTTTCTGCATCTTTCTCATCTTCATAATTCTCACAATAGCAGCCTGTAAGGGAAAAAAAAACTTTGTACTGCTATCATCTTTAACAAAGAAAAATGATTTTGAGTGGATTCCTCCTTCAATTAAACTGAAAAACAATGCATAACCAGGCTTTTCTGATAACATGCTAGCAAAGCATTTTTGAAAAGACAATATACTTAAGAAGAAAGTACTTTCAGCTTTAATTCCTACTGACCTGTATTAAGAGTTTGCGGTCTTCCTCAATGTGTTTGTGGGTGGTCTCCTGTTCCTGCTTCTGCTCAGTCTTCATAGGAACATTGATATTGACTCGAAGCTTTTTGCTGCAAGTGCAGAGAAACATGAAAACACATTGCAGTCACTTCAAAACAACATATCTATTACTATTGTTAACTCCAGTCATTCTCCAAAAGAGCAATATCACCCCTTCCTTTGGTGTGGTAAGGACTGGGGAGGGGGGGGGGATAGAAGAAAATGGGTGGCAGAGAGCCCTCATTGCTTAGCACTGCTTTGTACGAACTTGCAGTTGTCTGTATCTTCCACTGTACAGAATGCAATAGAATATTTTTGCAAATTTTGGTAAAGCTGGGGTAAGCTTCATATGGATGATGGGTTAGTGACCTCAAAAAGGTAGGAAGTACTCATCTATGGGTTCGTTCAATCTGATTACGACAATGTCTACACAAAATGCTAGTTTTATGCAAATCAACATCCACTTATACACCTCATATAGACTGTGCCTGACAGGTTACAAGAAGACATAATATGTCAGCCAAGAACGCAAAAGAAGAAGGGAAGTCAAGTCATCTTTGAGCAAGGATATTGCAGATTGCATAATTCTGGACAATCACACTTTGGGGACATGCTTATTTACAAATCATATGGCTACAGGATATAATTTGTAGCTAACAACTTTTGGTTACAATAAAAGACAAGACTGTTTTAACAACTCACTTTTTATATCCTAAGAACAGTTTAACCTCTGTTGTTGGTTTGATATCATCTGCTGTGCCATCATCACATTCCTGTTTTTGGGAAAATAAAAACAGGAAATGAAAAACTAACTGACCTTCTAGAAAAGTAATTTAGTATCTACAGGCAAAGGTGAAATTAAATGGGTGCGGGGGAGGGGGGTGTTCCCCCTCAGTACGTCCCAGTGGCGGATCCAGGGGGGTCGCCTGCGTCCGGACCCCCCCTCAAATTTTCCAATGTGCCCTTTTTCAAAAAATGTTTTTTTTTTCTCACTAGCAAAAAAAAAAAAACAAAAAAAAAACGAGACAGTTTCACAGGTAATGACAGTGTTGTCCAATTCCGAGGAGATTTTGGTTACCCCCATCCAGTATCGATCAATCCACTCGTAAAAGTCTAGCCATGTATCGCAGAAACTTTCGGCAATATATTTGACAACGGTAACCCATATTGGCCGCCCCGAAACCCGAACAGTGTAATCGTTTTACAGAGAATGTGACTACGGTATGTCTGCGTGACAATCGGGCATTCTAATCACTTTTCGCTTGGAACCACGTGTGGCGTGCTTGGGCATTCAGAGTAATACAAAACACGCAGATATTACGCCATACTCACTAGCGATATGCAACGTGTTACTATTGGGTTTTAATATTGATTCCAAAAGGTCACTGCTAGTCTTTTGGTCTTACAAAATAATGATCTGTTCACACTCCATAAACGCTACACCTACGAAACCTTCCCTCCACCCTCTAGTATCCATCCTCTCGTGAACAAGAGAGAGTAGGTAAATATGTTTCGCTATGATATTTATAGTCTGGAATTACTCTCCTTTTGTAGTGTTGCCCTAGTGATGGGAATAAAAAGCCAGTCTTAGGTAATGTCCACAGCCAAGAGTTGACCAGAAGTCACAATAGACAAATCGGTGTTTGTTTCATTTTAAAATTACTATAAAATCACCACCAGGTCAAACAATGCAGTGTCAGTCGGTTCAATTTTTTGACATCTTTGGACCGATGACCGGTCTGCTGTCGCAAATGAAAAGCAAACATTTGACTTCAGTCATCTGTTCTGACAGTGTTTTTGACAGTCGCGACGCAACTATATAGGGAACACAACATACAGTATTTTAACCTCCTCCCCCAGTCGAGATAGCGGTAGCGCCAGGTGGGGATGGGTTCATGCTCCCCGTCGGGGAAGGCTGGCCCCCTATCGGAGAAGTTTTACAGTTTCGTAGGGGAGTCTTACTAGTCGAAAGTACGCAGTCCCTGACGACAACTAATCCACGGTTTACCTGTTTTTTGCTCTCAAGAAGATGATTTCTGTAATAAGAACCCAAAATTTTCAGCGCTACGCGCGCTGTAGAGTCACTCTAGTTTTTCAATAGTTCCATTCCACATAGCAGGATAGTACAAATTCCTGTCCACCTTAACAGATAACATATGGGCAGAATACATAGTTTATGTAAAGGTCGTAACTTTCATCCCATATCGCAAAGCCTAGTTGGTGTTCTCTTGTGTGTGTCATGCGGTACAGTCAGTTGGTGAGCGACTTACGGAGCAAAGTTTGGCTATTTCATCGTGTAGTCCAGGTGGTTTCGATACAATGTATGTTACACCCGATACGGTCTACAAACCCTACAGTTCTTTTTTCGTTTCGTCATATGTTTTATGTGTAAGCCTATCAAAAAATTTCGCCCGCTTCGCGCGCTTTTCAATTTTACGATCCAGATTCAAAGAACACTAACAGTGCGCAACTCGGATCATGAAGTATTAAGTGATATAATGCAAAATATGCCTGCAATTGCATGGGATAATAAGGCTCCCACATTTGCCCTTCTCATCATACCCTCGAAATGGGGAATGTCGGAACTTGGGGTAGCTGACATGGTCCGGCCCCCTGTTGGAAAAAATTCTGCCGCCATCCATGGTCAGTTTACTTATTTTGGCTTTCATAAGGGTAATTTCTGGGATAAAACCCAAAATTTTCGGTACGCTTTGTCCACTCTTCCTCAGTTCAGTTATACTTATAGCTAAATATAGTACAAACCCTTTCCACCTTTTCAAGTTATTAAGTAGAATACATGGATTTATGTAAATGTCGGGAATTGGATCTCATTTCGCTAAACCTGGTTAACGTTCACTTGTGTCTGTCGTACGGTACGTCTAGTGACTCGAGGAGGGAAGTACAATAAAGTTATGCCCGATAGGGCCCAACTGTCCGCACAATTGTTCTATATAAGCTTTAAATTAGTACAAATTCTTATAAGTGTAGGCTTACCCAAAAAATTTTCGCGCGCTTTACAATTTCACCGTTTAGATTCCAGGTTTTGATTCCAGTTTTTGCATGTCTCTTGGTTTGTCCTTTCTTTGTCAATATGCGGTAAAAGTTGTGTAATCGCTGACGTTTATGGGAACCAAAATTCAAAAAAAATGAATATGCCCTTTTTATGTTGGACCCCCCCTCAGAAAAGACCCTAGATCCGCCCCTGCGTCCTTCAAACGTAGCCCCTTTACAATTTTTAAATTGAGTTGGTACAACTTGAATGTCATATTCTCTTAGGGCATTTTAATGTGCTTGCTCCCCTTAACTTTAGCACCAGGCTACAATCACGTATATCAAATTTCGTTTGTGAAAATGGAAAGAACTTGGAAGCTTTTTAACATACCTAGCTCTTGCATAACAGAACAACTTCACATTGGTCACATAACTTGGCAAAGGTTACCATAATATTCACCACAAAGGATGTGACTTAACACCAGGGGAGAAACTAGAATTCAATTTTTTTTATTTTTTTTTTTTTAGCTTGATATCTGTCATGCTTTGTTACACTGCAAATGTTAAACATCACAAATATACTTAAGAGATTTAGCAATTCATTGACAATACTACCACCAGTTAAAACATCTTTGGTGATGTAAGTAACAAGCACATGTAAATTTGCATTAATGTGACTGTATTTGCCGTATAAAAGCAGCACCCTGCATATTTGAGGGAAGGCATAAATTGCTCATGTAATGTTTCTCCTATACACTTAGGGGGAAAATGTTATCTCAGCTACTGCTCTCCCCTCAACCTCCCAACCAAAAAGTACAAGAAAGAGAAATAATAAAACCAACTCACCAGTAGTTTACATTTCAAGAGTATTTGTATGACTTGTTGCAGTAGATCCTAAAGGAAGAGAAAAGTTCAATATAGTGAAAGTCTTTCTGGAGAATGCTGATAAAAACATGGCACACTGAAATTACTGGCACTTACACTAAAGGCCAGGCTCCTGTGAAGAATTTGTCTGAGAAAATCTGGAATACACAAAACAAGCTTATCATGAAGTTTATTTCAGTATAAATCCTTGCCCTTTTAAAAGCTTACACCACAGCAAATGGTGAAAAACAAACAGAGTTTTTCTTCATTTTCACTTTTATGCAGCTGACAAATAGTGGTTACGTTAGGACAACAATGGAGGGAGTCAGAGTTAGATTGGGTTTTATGGCTCAGTTTCTAACCAACTGGTTTAAGTCAGGCCGGCCAAGGCCTTTTTCCAGTTGTGGCTCACTGGCTCCTTTTTCCCTACTCCACTGCTTGTGCTGAGCACCAAGCACAATGGCAGTAGGTTCCATTTTTAAGTCTTAGGTATGACCCGGTCAGAAATCGAACCCCAGACCTTCCGGCTGCAAGTCGGATGCTTTAACCACTTGACTATGCAGTTGGTTGGAAGGAGTGGAAGACGATATTATAAGCCTCAGGTTCGAAAAAACATTTGAAGATGTTAAATAAAATTTTTTCCATGAGATAAGTCTTAAACATTCAAAGCTTAGAGATATCCTGAGTAGACCCATTCCACCAATCTTATGTGATGAATGGTCTTGCAGTATCTCATCTGCCTACCCCCTTTATGGGGGAGGGGGAGAAGGGGGTGGGAAATGGTTACTTGTATCACTGCAAATACTATCCAAATTATCGAAGGCTGCTAAAGGAAGTGATCTGAAGTTTAAAACTTACCGTTTTAATCTGTGTGTTATCATGCAATTGTTGTATAGTGTATGATGTGGCCATATTAAACTGTAGCATTACTGCCATTTGAAATGTTGAAGCCTGTATGAATAAAAGGGAAAATAAAAAACTAGGGGAATATGAAAACAAGCAATATAACAGTACTATCAACAACATATACCACATACCATGTTGCTTTTATCATCAACTTTCTTTGCTTTCTTCAGCTATTAACAGGTTTGTGAGAAAGTCAACTCATATCACTCATCTTCCAACTCTTAACAGAATCCTGACATTCTAAGGAAATTTTCCCCACACAAAAACATAAAGGCATCAGTCTATGGCATATTAACTATTAATCACTTACATGAGGCCAACTCACTGCAACTCCTTTTTGGTGCTACAGTAGGGAAGAGGTTCACGGAAAATGTTGTAATAATCATTTAAGAACACTATGGGTACATTTTGAATTTTATTTACACCCTTGGTAAGAGCTTCCTACTGCCCTATTTCAGTAATATCTTACCATCCTTCAGATTTGCTCAACTCCATCAAAAAAATAAGTACAGTTTGAAAAGAATACTTTGATGGCTCCCTTTCAATTCAATTCAATTCAATTCAATTTATTTCTCATATGTACATTCTCATCAACAAAATTACATTCAAATGAATTAGTTTACATACATATGATGGACACTAGAAAAAACATTACTGTTCATCAAAGCTAGTGACCATGAAACAAAAGAAAAAAAAAGAAAAAGAAGAGACGGTCAGAAGAATAGAAAGAACACTTTTCTAAGACATTCAGATAAAGAGCTTAAAAGTGATAACAGCTTATGAGTGAGTATTTAAGATTCTTTTGAAAAGAACGAAGTGAAGTACTAGATCTTACATCAAGGGGAAGGTTGTGCCAAACATTCCCTTCCTGAAATGCATCTTTACCTCTCCAAATCCCCACAACTAACCCCCTCACCATCTTATCCTTATCACACCTGCCAGATAATCACCCCCCACCCCCTCCCCCCTTTCAAATAATGTAATTATAGAAAAAAGTAGTATAACAAAATATAAATCAAGGCTGAGCACACTGTGGATTACCTGTAGTGTGTATCTATTTTTAAAGCAGTTTGTGACCAGTTCTCCCCTGGACATGTGGAATGCCCACATCAATTTGCGGCCACTGTGTTGGCTAGCATAGAAAGTGGTGAACCTCTGAAAGCTCCTTTCCAACTGAAAGATACAGAAGTGTGTAAATCATCATTTCTATTGTATGGAACTTTCCAAGTTCAGATCATTCTTTATACTTCTCTCAAAAGGTGAGTGACTGGACCGACTACTAAGATGAAACAACAAATTTGCTAAAATAGCAAATTTTTTATCTGCCTTTAATGTTTCACACAATATCTTTCAAACATGCACACTTTATAAGGCAACCTATTGTTCAATGATCTCCAAAGAAACTTCACTACCAAATTAAAACAGTGTAAATTCTGACTCTCTTAAATTCTGAATGCATTTCCATAAGGAAAAAAAATTTGCACATAAAAGGCAACCATTCATACAAAAAAAAACCACACTGATGCTACTTTCAGACTTCACTAAAGAATACAAAATATATCACAAAGTTTCATTCAGTCTTACACTTTCTAATCTTCACAGAGTACAGGTCTTGACCCATCCCCTGCTACATGCTTACACCTATGATATTGCACAAGATTTGACTCATGAAATGTCACACATCCAATCAAAAGTTAGCTCAAAAATAAAGTTTCACAATGAAGTGAACATTTTACTTTTTCTTCAGCTCAAATATTTGATCTTTTTTTTTCTCAAACAAGCCAGTAATACATAAATTTGAAGTATGTGTGACAAAAATGAACTCTATGGCTATTTTGCTGCTTTGCTGACATATCTGAAAGGTTGGGTTAAAATAGCCCAATTTATTGAAATTGGTATAAAAAAAATCTACTAAAATCTGCAGTTGTGCATCAAACTTAAAATGCTGCATGTTGAACTGGTGTTAAGAATCTACTTTCATAATTATGAAAGTTCAATAAAGTTTTCCTCAAGTAATCATTTCCAAAATTTTGTTCAATCATTTATATCTAATTCACTCCCCTTACAATTCCAGTCTTCTTACCTCACTTGGTAGGTTGAAGGTACACCCTTGTGTGAAAGGCCAGGAACCTGAGCAGAGTACCTGGATGGTAAAATCAATATCTAGGGGCTCACTGCTGGACAGATGCTGTTTAAACTGCTCATTAAGGTCCTTACTGACTCCAATGTCTTGGAACATTCTCTGTAATTTGGATGTGTACTCAAACCCACAGGCTTGCTGTAAATGTAAAAGGCAGTAAATATTATTAGGCCATGAAAAATGAAAACGTACTTTCGCATTCCAGCTTGTCAAACTTCCTTGTCAGGCATCTGGTCTATAATTTTATTAACCTTTTACTGAACCTTATCATTTGCCTTGTAGTTCTTTTTTTCTTTCAAAATTTGACCCAAAAAACTGTCTTCAATAGACCCTTTTCCAAATAACAATAACAAAGGATTGTGTGGGATAAAGCTTTCGTATGTATCATTTTTATCAATGGCATTTTACTGTAGCCAAGAACGGCGCACGCCAAAACTGTATCCCACAGTCCTTTGGGATTGATATTTGGAAAAGGGTCTATGAAAGAGACATGACATTAATGCAAAAGTTTGTGTTTTGATGTCTACATGTAAATTTAATATGAAAAAGTCTCAACTGAGTGTAGCTAACAGTGTACTTTTTACTAACTTACTGGTAACAGGACAGCACAGTCTATTTCTCCAAAGAGCCATGTATGAGAATCCTAGATAAACTGTTAACAGTAGGTTGGGCAGACAGCCTTGCAAAAAACACTCACATGCAAAAAGAACTACTTTAAATGGAGTTAAGAGATGAACTAAATATACTATAAGATGATGCCTATGAATGATGCCTTTCTTTACTTGAAGATGTGTTGCACAGTATGTATTAAGTAGGGTTATGTCTTATGAACATGCTCCTAAGCACAGCATAAGGGTCCACTGTGATTGAAATTGCCTATTTTTGATATCATACTGGTCTAAACTATGGAAAACGATACCTACAATGCCACTTTCCAAATTGGTCAACTCATTACTTCCCCCACATTATTTAACTTTTCTCAACAAGTGCTTAAAGACAACTACAAATTACCAGAATGAAAAAAAAACATGCAACACTTCAGCCATAGCCTCACTTCCTACTGAAATCGCACCTAATGATGCCATAATGATGCCTTATACTATACTGATTGCTATGCACTTATCAATACTCTTCATCATACACATTGATTTTTTTCCTATGCTGCACATCCAAATTCACAATTCTGCAACAGTAAAAGAGGTATATAAAATCATTCAAGACCATTTGTTGGCTCTTTTTTGTAAAACCATTTGTAAATCTGCAAACTAGTTACCATAGCTGACATTAACTCAGGCCAATTCCACATATAAAACTGGTCCGACACAAGCTAGCAGAGTTTCAAGCTGTCTAAAACCTGGAGAGCCCTTCCAAAACACACAGACACACACTGGTCAACAATAAATGATGCAACTGTCAATATCCGATCAGGCAATTCTAGTCAGGTAGTATTAAAGAGGCTTTACACATTTACCTTGAGTTTTGAGATCATGCTGGCCTCTGCATCATCACTGGCAGAGTTGTGCTGGACTAGCCTCTTAGCAAGCATCTTAGAGTAAAACTTCTGGAACACATCTTTATCATCTATATATTTGAATACAACCATCTACGAACAAAAGTAAAATTTCAAGTAAATATGACAGAATTATGACAACATCTGGGTAAAAGAAAATCTGCTCCTGGGTTCCCAGTCCACTGCCCATTTTTGTCCAGGTACTGTTACTTGATCAGCCTGTGAATAAAAATTGCTGTCCTGGGGAGGTGTCCCCTTCCCCTTTGGGAAATTTTTGCTAACATAAGGTGGGCTAGATGCAAAATAGTGCAACATTTGATGCTAGATTTGAATATCTCCAGGAAGTCCTATTTTTTTAAGGGATACTTTTTATTTTTTCATCTTGCTTGGAGAAATTCTTTCTTAGACATTACTGAGTAAAAAAGAATGACAATGTGTTAAGTCAGTGCACAGTAATTGCAAAACAATGCACTTTATACCTCCACTGTGCAAATGATGATTTCAATTACACCTTGAAAAATTCTTGCAAAATTCAGCTGAAAAAGCACATGCACCTATGGCAAGAGTTTAACTTACAACTTGATTCAGTGTGTCTTCCAGTTCTGCTTCCTCTGGATTCTTGGAACTTTTCTTCAGTAGAGAATCACAGTACTTAGCCAGTAACTCTGGTGACTTACTGGACGAGTTAGCCATCTTTGTAATTGCATTTGAGTTGATGAATCTGCCACATGCCTGGAACACATCAAAATACATCAAATATATAGGATATAATGTTTCAGTGTCATCTTACATTTCATATTATTTACTTTATAGTCTTCATTGATGTCCCCTAAATTAAAACCTAACAGACACACTATTTTCACTTCAATGTCACTTCTTGCAAAACTTAGTGAAAACTACTGTAGAAACATGCAAGCAAGAAAACTTGTGAAAAGAGTTAAAAACAATTCCCCTGGGGTGCTGTAAACGTACCCTCTAGCCACCATCGGTAGTGACTGCAAACAGATTTTCACATAGCAAGTCTTCTCAGCTCATACATTCATTTGTTCAAAACTTTGAGGTATATAAGACACACTTACAACACTTCAGATTTCAGCAAATTTCAAAAGTACCATAGAAAGAAAACAATTCTTACTTTGTCAAGAGAGGCAACAAAGCCAGTGTCATTGTTAAATGCCGTTAGGACAAGGGCATTGTACTTCTTATGCACATCAAGGATAGTCTGAACATACAATTTGGGATCCTGGAAGAGAGAAAGAATACAGGCATCATGGATATGTGAAAATGACACAATTCATTATTCATTATACATCATAAAATGAAACAACCGGTAGACAGTAGCCTTGCAGTGAGTATATAATTGTACTTGCACTTTTTGACCTCTGCCTGCACTCATACATGTGAGAATAGATTTGTACTTGTATTCTCACAAATTTTCAGAGTTAAGCATTGTAAAATTTCACAATGGTAAACAATGACATGTACTGTCATTCACAACCAAACCAGCACACTTGTACCCATTCTTCTAACGCTGTTCTCACACGTCTGGAAAACTGGAACATAAAAAAATTTGAGTCCAAGATCAGCAAGATTACCTTGATGAACAAAGTTTGCAAAGTAGTCTAGCTGGAAATGATACAATTGTACCGTGTTTTTTTTTAAGATCATATAATACAATGAATATCCTTTTCACCTTTACAGTAACCAATCCTTGATAATAATCACTTCACAGATCTATTATACTTACATTGATAGCTGATTCTCCACATTTTTCTATCGCTGCAAGACCCTGGTTACAAATGTGTGTTTCTAGCAGCGTCATTAGCTCACCCAGGCCATTGAAAATTCTTGATACAAGTTTGTACATTCTAGCCAAATCTGAGAAAGGAAAATAAGCACAGAGGCATTAGATACCAAGGATCCAGAAACAACTGTATGAACTAGCTGCAATAGTAGATCCTATGTCGACAGGGATAATTACAATTTTAATGGTAATCACAGCTTTGTATTTGTACAGGATGAGGTTTAGACTCAGTGAAATACCTATACGCCTAGAAAAGTGATGGTAATTTCTATAGGACAGGCCTACATTTTAACATTACTATGAGTGCCAACAACTGTGCTAGTACTGGCCTAGCACTCACAGAATAGGCCTTTGCCCATATCAGAGTTAATTTCTGTGATAGATGTCCAGTTTTGATTATATTTATCAAACTGAACACTTTCCAGCATTCTCAAATTATACCAGTAGAAAGAAAATTTAGTTTCCAACACATTTTATGTTCAAAGTTATGTCACAAAAAGGAAAGGATGTTGACCTTACAGCTATGTAAATAAAAATTTGCAAAACGGACAAATTCAAAGGCATTTGCATCCCATCTTTGCAAGGAATCTTGTAGATCATCCCCTAACTACAGAAGGAAAATATAAACCATAACCATGTGAAAGAGTAGTTCATTAACTTCAACTTTCATGCTCATCAATTATCAAAAACAGAGAGGCATCTTTCTTAATATTAGTTTTGAAATCCCAAGACACAAGTATAACTTGTGTTAGGAGGTGAAATCTGAATTGAAAACTAAGGTCAAACTGTTACTGGACAATGAAGTGAGTTTTCTTTTGTTTCTTCAAGTCATGTTTCTGATGTGTACTGAGCACTATACAGTTACACCATTCCCAGGTGAATGCAGGAAGATCCACTGTCACATATAAGCCTACTACATGTACTGTACTTCGATACATACAGCTGCATGACACATAACATATTCATTTGTACTCAGGTAGGCATGGTTTAAGCTGCTTATAATGAGAATTTTTTTTCAAAATAGTTTGCAAATTTTCACTGTTTCTGCAGTGTTTTCTTTAATTCAAGTACTGTATAGCGGGAAATTTCCGCGAGGCTAATTTTTGGCGAATCTGTACCTTGTTCACATATTTGGGGAGTGAAGAATTCGCCGTTGCAGGCAACAAACATAGTCTTGTACAAACTAACGAAAATACTTTCGTGGGTCTTGCATTCATGATTAGATACTTCATCGCGAAAAGCGCAAAAATTTAACCCCTGTGAAAATTTCCCACTACACAATACTCTCACTGTCATTGTTAGTCATAAAATGTAAAATTTCATCCATCAACATCATGGTTCATACTTTGGCAAATAAAGATAAACATAAGACCTCATGTTTTTTCTTTTTTCCATACACACAATATCACTTTAAACTTTATAACGACACATGCAAACATCACTTTGCAGAAATTAGAGGTCACAGCTATGACTAACTTACCTTCATTTTTATCTGATTCTAGGAGATTCTGGAATTCTGCATGAAATACATCTAAATGTTTCTCAATAAGCACTTTCTCACATCTTTTGGCAAGCTGCTCGTGGGTGCTTTCATGTAGATAAACCTGTACTCTACGCA
Organism: Holothuria leucospilota; assembly: GCA_029531755.1. Taxonomy (NCBI): domain Eukaryota; kingdom Metazoa; phylum Echinodermata; class Holothuroidea; order Aspidochirotida; family Holothuriidae; genus Holothuria; species Holothuria leucospilota. The sequence continues at coordinate 28,765,134 of CM055969.1, read as the reverse complement.
TTTCTTCTAATAACCTTGTCTCCGCCTTGAAAAACAATTTTAAGATGTCTCATTGAGATGATTCATAATGCTTACTCACAGTACAACAAATTTCAAGGTGTAGGTGTTTCTAATATCACATAAAAGCATTTTATTCTTTTATCAAGCATAAACACTCAAGTATCATAGAGACTTATTTGCAAACATAGGACAATGTGAAAATCACTCCAAAAATGTTAAGAACTTCACTGGTGTTTGAAATTTTGTGAATTTTCTTCCATCTCGTTGTTTGGCTGGCAAACCAATCACACACGCTTTTTCTTTCGTAAATGTCTACATTAGGGGATACCAGGAAATGCTCTACATAAGTTCGATTCTCTGATACTTTCTGCAAATTAGACTGAACATTTACCTTTTTCATGTATTCTGTAACTGGATTCTGTTCAAGAAATTCTGTACTTTCAGATGTGTAGAAGCGATCGGTCTCTGTCAGAAATCGATCTTCAAATGAATCCTTGTAAACACTCAAGGTTGGGCCCTTTGATGTGGGTTCATCTTCATTAAGACCAAGCTCAACTGTGTACATCAAAGGAATGGAAAACAAGTGCTATTATTTTTCATTATTTATATTGACGTTTCATATGCACAGGTTTTTCTTGCCCACGGGGAAGTTTTAAGAGTCACTCATGATGGACCTTGCAAAAAAACAGCATATCTGCAAGTCTATGTGTTGTCATGCAAGACTCTGATAACAGAACTCTTCACTGTGGAATAGCATTAACAAAATGTTAATGGGGATGAGGACACTTTTACCTACTAGTGGTCACTCATCAAGACTTTTGTTGTTTTGATCTGTTGGTGTTTTTGTAATATTTCAGCAAGCCTTCAAACACAATAGGTACATAATATATATAACGTTTTAGAGAAATGGCAATGTGCTCACAACAGTTTGAAGGGCTCTAAGTTACCTTTTCCAGAAAACCCTTTATACCCTGCTCTTTTGATTCAATCCTTCACTGGCCCCTTACAGTAAATGAGAGAAAAAACCATCTCTATCCCATAGGACTTCTTCTTTGATGAAAATATCATATCATCTAGCGACTATTAAATCAAACAAAGTAAAGACTGATGGAATTTCACACATAACAGCTTCATGTTTGCCCAACATCAAAGAACTGTACAAATATAAAACACCATGGCAGATCAGGAATTATGCTATTTTGAGTTTTCAACACACATAAAAAAGCTGAATTAAAGCTTCTTTTGATACTAAAACCTTATGTCTATATGTCTTTCTTATGTATTTAAAAGGATGGGCCAAAATGACCCAATTTTAATGAATTAACAAGAACCTTTAACTGCAGTTAATTGCCTGTAGATCATTTCCATACAAGCCTATGAGATAACTGATCTGAAGTGGTACATCACATATGTGCAATAAACAAACAAACCCATTTCTTGATAAGATGTGCTACTCTTCAGTACAAAGTGCAAAATGCAAAAGTACAAAGTGCAAAATTTTGTCACATTTTATACTTTTATACTTTTTCTCCTTTTCTGAAATAGAATCCAACTTAAAAGAAGAAACTAGCTAATCTCTGGCAAGCATTGTGCAAACTGTTTACACATGTTAGCTTTGAGCAGTATAGCAATGCAGTAACTTCTAAATTTTCTAACAAACAATTTCTCTGTCTTTCCTTGGCCAAGAACAAAACAGTGCCAGCTAAATTGAGAAGACAGTAAACATGAATAATAGTTTATTGAAGTAAAGTATACACCTTTCATTTTAACACTTAACACAGCAACCTCTTTTACTTAATGGAATTGGCCTTCATTATTAAACTGAAGATGAGGTCCTCCCCTTTCCCACACTATTAACTGAGCTGTTTTAAAATTACTCAAACAGCCTCAGGTCTTTCTTTACCACAGTTCCAAGAATTTGAACAAACAAAGTTTTGCTTGTTAGGGCTACGAAATATCCCTGCTTGAAACTTTCTGAATGATGTATGGCAATAGTTCTGATATGCTCTTTCTTGATTTTTGTACTAATGAAGTTAATTGTTAACCTTTAAACTAATCATTTTAATAATTTCTGTTTCTAGACAGGTGTTCCATGGCCATTTTTTAATAGAAAAGATGCAATTTGACAAGAAAGTTTCATATATATTCTTGCTCTTGTTTACAAAGACAGGTTCCAAAGTTCCAGTGATTGTGTATGTTACAAAGTAATTCATACCATAAAACTATTTTATTCTCAGTTATCAAACTTTCTAACTTCTACAGCAGTGGCTCTAAAAAAGGGGGCTGAACCCTCAGAGAGTAATAGAAGGTGCTAGGAGGGTGATAAAGGAAAATGGGACAGCATGGGGGTGGTCTATAGTCACCAATTTGAATTTGAAATTACTATTATCTTCACTGTGCATGTAGATTTATTCTCTTTTGTTTGGTCTATTTTTAATTTTATGTATAGCAGGTATATCTCCAGATTGACCAGCACCCACAGCAGACGAAAAATTGGGTAATGCCCTAAACTTCCATTATGACTCCCCCTCCCCTCCTCCAATTGTTTGTACAGCTATGGCTTCAATTGAAAAAGACCCTTATTATCAATTCTGCTAGTACAATCCAACCATGACCCCTGCCTCTACAAAATGGTCCAGATGGCTACTGATTTGGCTGTGGGGGCTAAAAAGTTGGAAAACTCACGAAACGTTTTGGAACCACTAACGTTAAGGAACATTAAAACTCCACAAAGTTAACTCCAACCCCTAAAATTACCATCCATCACAATAGCCTACTCTTACCATAGCATTTGATAACTCCACTGACAAGCCTGGTGTTGATGGTTTCACCATTCCGCTCCTTCCCTATCAATTTTAGGACAGCATTTGTGACCTAGAAATAGACAGATCAAACCCTCATCAAATTATTTTTTAAAAAAATGGAGGTCTGAAGTCACAATTCCTTCAACTCAGTACTTTCTAAGATGGGCATGCATATTAAGACCTTCCAGCAACTTGTTAAGAATTACATACAACACTTTTAAGGTTGAAAGAGTCCTGACTAAATATCATTACACCATCTACAAGTCACAAGACACTAACACAAAACATGTCTTGTATAAAGTGGAATGACCCAACTTCTCCTCCTGCTTTATATATATGAATTTGTACCAGATACTCACATCTTGAGCAAGCAATATGAATACAGTCCTGAAAACATCAGTGATTTTTTCTTTTACTTCTGACCAAATTAAAACTAACGGCAGAAGTTTCACAGCAAGCAACTACAATTGAGGGTTGTATCATCTGCATGCTGACTAGAGCACTCAAATTATCTTTGCAAACACACACACACACTCTTGAAAAACAACTATTTTGCTTGATTTACAACAGAAACACTTTAGCCCATTGAAATAATTCAAACTTTATGTTAAAAGATACCCCATCCCAAAACACTGTATACACTAAACTTAAATTCTATTAAAAGCAACTCTGTTGATGATGCTTGTTATCCATTTTTATTATAATGTCATTTTATGATGACTGTCAATAAATTTGAACTTGAAGTTGTTGAGTTTCTCTGGTATCAGTTTAAGAAATTTATCAAGCAGCCGACTCTGGATGAGCTCACCTGTTTGTTGAGAGGTTTAAAGAGATGGTCTCTCCAAGTGACAAGAGCAAGCTGCAAGAGATCAAACACACAAAACAATGACAAGATTTGCTACCATACACCAATGATATAGTTGGAAAGGGGGAGTCTTGAGCCCCTGCGGGCCACCACTAAAATCCTCACCTTCTGCATTTGAAGAAAGATCAAGTGTTAAAGCTCCCTGTGCTCCTTGCCCCACTCCCTGAAATTTTTTCTGACTGAGCAACTGCCTCTTACCATTCTCACTTTGCATATCCATTTGCAAAATACTGAGGGAGGAAGGTAAGGATATTGCTACTTTAAATGTGTATACACAGCTGTACCAATGTCCACCCAGAAAAATACCCTTGTTGTGTCAAATGACCAAAAACTAGAACCCTTTTCATTCTTCCCATGCTACCATAGGTGACTACAGATGTATCTTCAAAATTTCTCCCACCTCAGGGTTTAAAGCCACTCATTCATCACCCCAATCATATTTAAGAACCCCCCATACCTACATAAGAAATTGGTGATTATACTTTGGTTCATATGAATTTTAACAGTGGCTTCAGATATAAGCCTTTCTGATAGGTCAACGAAGACCCTACAGATCAGTGAGATGTGATGTAGTATAGCCCACTGCACTGTGGACATGTCAAACAGACTACAGTAGCAACAAAATCACACACACTAGTGTACTTTGCAGATTTATAGCCTTAGGCAATTACATGCAATACAATTTAGCAACAAGGGGTAAGAAGTAAACCTGGTTAAGAATATTTTTGCTGTCTGGGAAAAGGTAATTACCCTCTAAATGATGCTTAGCAACTCAACGCCTTGTTGTGTGGGGCAACAAATAAACACTAACTACATCAGTTTAATGCATGTCTCTCCCTGAGTTTGATCAAAACAAAACCTGTGCAATACTTACAGAATAGATTTCATAAATGCCTTTCCTCCCTTCATCACATTCCCTTCTGACCCAGTGTCGGTTAAGATAAGCACAGACGCCATCCAGAACTTTACTAGAAAACTGGTAATCTTCCCACTGTGTTGTGTAATATTTAAGGACATCCTCGTCCATCAAATCAGATCCATCCTGCATAAATGATACAAAAATTAATGTGAAATGATATTTGCATTGAACAGAGAAAAAAGTAGATGATTAAATATGATTCTTCCATCAAGAGAGGAGGGGGCGGGAGGGAGGGAGATGTCATTATCTGTATGGTAGCCAGCTAATTACATAAATCTCACAAAAGACGATCACAGCCAACACTCATTATTGTCCAGCAGCATCAGAGTTCCAAATTTTTTTTTTCACGTGTTGACCCGATTTAAAGAACCAGCATCACAATACGACCCCACAACTTGCCTCAAAGAACAAACTCACACTATGGGGGATGGGGTTGGGGTGGGGTGGTGTTGCTGGGGATCCTGCTCCAGCAAATTTTGAAATTAAGCACTGTTAGATACCATTTCCTGGCATCTGGTAATCAAGACGACTAAATGAACATTGTCTCATAAAGAAAGTACAGGCAAAGAAGGTGTAAGTGGACAGCAAAGCCTTGCTTTGGATCACTGCCTGATTGTTATGGCTACCTGGCTAGGCACAGACATCACAACAGTTATAGGAGTGGCATTATTTGGTGATTCTTATCTGTAAAGCTATTCTTCTGCATCAACTGGTAACATATGCTAGATGATGGAGTAGGTGATTTTACCTTTCATGAAAAATAGTATTTATTTCAAAGTTTGCCAATTTAGTCTGCAATCCCTCAAAATCTACTTTTGTGACCCCCAGGGGGTGGAAAGCCATACATTATTTCATTAACATTAATTTCCTTGAACCACTCACCTGCCTCAAGTTGACCAGGTAATCTTGAAGATATTCCCTCAACCTTTTGTACAATTCCATTCCAACAAAGTGTGCCCCAACCTGGGCCTGCACTCCTTTTTTCTTTGCATTGGAGAAGCGTGCATGGGCAAGCTGGTCCACATTGGTACAGTAATCATAAACATGTCTGTAGTTATTAGAGTTAAGGCTAAATCAAACAACAAAACCATCTCCTTTGGATAAATTAACATCTGACATTGAAACTTGGTACTGTACACTGTGACACCAAGAGGGGGTAAGGTTAAGAGCAAAATCCTCTATTTGCTGTACTCCCCATTCGTACTAAATATGTAAATAACTTACAGAGTATATTAAAATTCATATTTTTACTACAAAGGGCTGGAAAAAGTGTTTATTTCCCAGAAAGGGAGTAATTATTTTCACAATTCTCTTCACATGGCCATGTACCAAAAAGGTACATTACCCTCCAGTTGCTAAAATTTCCCTCCAAATGCCCAAATTTCCCAGGAAGGAGCCTCCCAGCTTCCTGAATTTTTCCACCCATGCATGACAAAAGACTGAAACCAAATCACTTGTGCATGATACAGAACCTGAGAATACATAACACACTCTGGCTTTCTAGACTGTCCTCAGCTTCCACCTGGTTCCTCTTGCCTCTAACCTGTCTACTGTCTATCCAAAGCAACTTGAGTTGCAAGTTGCAATGGACCTCCTTTGCAGCTTTCTTCTGGTGGCAAAACTTTAATCAGCTTTTTTACTCCCCTCCCATCCCCCTGACCAAGTTTTTTTTCTTTTTTTTTTACTATTCTCTTAAAAGATTTTCACTATGCTTCTAATATATGTGCATATGTGCAAGTGGTTAGTTAAACTCAAAACATTTTATAACCAAACATATTCAACAATTTACTTCCATGACTATATGTTAATTGACAATTACTCCAACTTCTGGATAATGTAGAAAAAAACATTAGAAATGTAGTTCAGGTGGCAAGCACCCACAGTTACCATCCACCACTGGAGAGAAAATTTACATTTACCAACAGCTACTAGCATGACTGAAACAGGGCTCTGTCTCATAAAAGAGTTTAGGTCCACATATTAGTTTTGACCAATCATGCAAAAGTCCTACTGAAATCAAACTAAAGATCAAGAGTAACAGAGGCCATGTCTCGGTCAATGCTGAACATAAAGTGAAGAAAAGTCCACGGCTTCACTAAGGCTGGTCTTTTCAGAACAAAGTTTAAAGTACTGTACAACTTAATTTATTTTATATTGTTATGTAAAATTGTGGGAAAAGTAAATAGGCCAATCTTGCATCATCTTCCATATGAAAACTATAAATCTACAAAAATTCTTAAACAGGGAAGGGAACCTTAAACCCCTCATCCAGCCAAAACTATATAAAAAAAGAAAATTCCAAGCACTGCTCACATACAGCTAGCTATAACCTGGCAACATGTACATTTAAAACATCCATCTCTCTTCTACTGCAATACAGGCTACATGTACAATACGAAGCAATTTACTGCACACTCAGAGACCGCGGAGCCAATTTTGAAGTGCGGGGGCTAATCATAGAAGCGGCCCAATATGTTCAATAAAGTAAATGCAGTTTAAGCCGGCCCAAAATGCAGTTTAAGTCGGCCTAAAAGGCCCACGGCAGAAAAAGTGCAGGGGCTAAAGCCCCCGTAGCCCCTCCATCTCCGCGGTCCCTGACACTGTTTGTTATTAGACTAAAATACAAATGTTCACTGCCATGCTAAAGGACCTGAGAAAACATGCCACTTGTTGTGAGCTATGCTAACTGTTGTAAAATACTGTACTTGCAGCCTGGAAAACAGCCAGTTCAAAATAATTAGCTGCTCATTACCTGTGTTGATAATACGTGGGAACATGATAACAAATAAAACAAACTTTGTTTAATAACAAAATTGGTGTGATTTTGTGACTGTTATGCAACGTTATACCTCCACACAGAACACACAACCACTTCAATTGCCTTCAGTTACCACCATGGCAGCCAAGGAAAGAGTAAGTGTATAAAACAATGTACACGCTGAAAAAAATCCAGGCAGAACTTTACTACGTTCTAAATGATGGGTTAGAGTTAGATGAGGTTTTACGGCTCAGTTTCTAACCAATTGATTTAAGTCGGGCCTGCTACAGCCTTTTTTCCAGTTGCGGCTCACTGGCTTGTTTTCTCTACTCCATTGCTTACGCTGAGCACCAAGCACAATGGCAGGAGGTTCTATTTTTAAAGTCTTTGGTATGACCCGACCAGGAGTCGAACCCCAGATGATGGGTGAAATAGGCCTTCAGTGCGTAACTTACCTTCATATTACTCATATGATAAAAAATGACAAATTTGAGATGTGTTCAGTCACTTCAGTTAGAATTGAACTTAAACTGCAAAATTTCACACATGCTGGAATGATAAACCTTTCTTTAAGACAGACAGTCATCACCACAAAGTATATTTTTAGTGTGGGGGTATCAAAATTCTCAGTTGGTGACTGCTCTTTGATTGACTTCAAAGTTTGAAAATTTGAAAGATGCAGAGTAGCTCACACAAGGCAGAGAGAGTGCTTTTATTACATTTCATAGCCTTTTCTGCTCACCAGGACATAGCCTTAAGCAATAAAACAGGTTTATTCCTGCATGAGGAGGAGCTTCATACAGTTGTGGGAGGAGCTAGAAGTTGCATGGTTGGGAGAATTGGAACTGTCTGGGATGATGAAAATTCCCCTTTAAAGTGTACCTAAAGTCTAAAATTTCAAAAATATATGTTACGAAGTTTGAAAAATGCATCCAGATGGTCCGACTCCCATCTTCACAGGACATTCCTAAGCTGAGAAATTAAATGCTGAAGCTTATTCACTCAATTTGAAATGGTAGACTGCGCAATAATTTGTGATGTCATTCTTGTACTACTCAAATTGCAGTCTTTAATTTTCTTTGTTTTTTGCGAAAGCCACTGAACCTTGTGCCAAAATGTGATTACTGTCCAACTGTTATAGGGCGACTTGGCTATAAAAGCCTTCTCCCTCCCTAGAACATACTGTGCAAGTGAACGGTAAATGTTTCAAGGTCATATAAACATATTAATTTCATAAGGAAATAAAAGCAGGTAATGTGAGTTGTCCAAGAAGGGCATCAAAAATTATTGTGCAATCGACTTTTTCAAATTAACTGGATAAATTTCAACATTTTATACCTCAGCAATAGATAAGCTATGAAATGGGAGATGGATGAATGGAATTCATTTTTCAACCTCTACAATATATATTCTTGTAATTTTAGACTTTGGGTCCACTTTAAATAGAAGTGAGAGCACTGCTTGGCAGGATGTAGGTTTTGCTAATGCCACTGATCTAATAATATTATACACTGGGGCCAAAAACTGCAAACACTTTGGAATACTGTAAGTACTGTCTACTTTTTTGGCCACAACTTGATGATACAAACACTTCCATAGTCAGTGAATGATAAACTGAATATGCTGATTGATATATAATTTTATGTATATGTCCCCCACACCCTGTAATTAATATAAATTACAAAATACTACCCTTCAGTTGCAGGTGGCTGCTTGCCAACACTGTTTAATAACACCTGTATGTTACGGCTCACAAATGTACCGTGAGTTTGCAGTTATACAGAAAGCAATATACCAGTAACAAGTTAAAGACATAAATATCAACATAGGATACTACCACCTGCTAAATTTGGTTACAATAAATAGCCTTCAACATCTAAGTTTCTGTCAGTAGGACATCAAAATGCTTCTATGCACGTAACATTCATTCAGGTCTTAAACAATTGACTTTTTCTTTGTACTAAAGTTGCATGTTCTTCCCTAGTCTTACAGTATGCTTTTAAGATGAAAGGCTATAAAATTTTGCACCAAAGTGAAAAGGATAAACATGGCCACTGCAACCTCTACATATAGAGATCTAGTGAGTCAAAATACCCAATACAGTGCACCTGTGCAGTTGACTCATTACGTAAGGAGAAACATGCGCACATAAGGAAGAACAGATGGGAGAATGCAGTAGGAAGCTACGTGGCATATAAAGCTTTGGAGTTTGAAGTTTTCCTTGAGCCATAGAATGCGATGGATATCCAGTTGCACAATTAAAAACAATTTCTATTTCCAGTTCCAGCCATATCTTTAAAGAAATCTTGCCAAATTTTTCTAAAATTCTGGCCATAAGTATGACATAGGCAGATGATTGTTGTTTCATAAAACACTGTAATTTACTATAGTATATCCTTCCAATATTTTTAATTCTGAGATTTGTGGTAAGAAATTATCTGACATCTTTCAGTTAGCTGCTCCCTGTTCACTGCACTTCACACTGTATGTAAATTCACTGTGGTACAGGCATATGGGACAACTTCATTTAATGCACGTCACAAATTAACCGGAGCTGACGATAATAAATTTTAAAGTACTGTACTTGTAACCTTCCAACAGTATTACCAATCTGTCAAAAGTAATTATTATACAGTAAATATTGATATAACTGTTGTATATTAGTCCTTAAAAGTGCAAACAACCCCAAATGTACCACTGAGAGCAACAATCCAGGACCACATCTCAATTTACCTAAAGTTAGCCTCACAGAAAAATTCAAATGGATCTTTGCCATTCAAAAGATTTGAAACTGTACTATTGATTTAACTCATTCTTTCAATGGATGTCTCAACTAAACCACACCATTTCAAAAACCAGTAATATCACAGTCATGCCTCCTCCCCTACCCCCCTTCCTACATACCCAAGCAATAAAAGGTGGTGTCTTTAAGTTATGTTTTCTATTTCAAAAATAAAAAAAGAATTTGTTACTGTTTCATATTGTATCAATCTCAGGGGAAGATCACCCATTTTTTCCCCTCTGACTACAGTATCAGTATTAAATCAAATCAACAAGCCTTTTAACTCATGCAATACTGAATTACAGTAGTGGAAGCACTGCAATGCCATCTTGTGTATTATATATACAAACATTTTTCTATAGGAAGTCTGACTTTATAATGGAAGCCTACAGCTTTGATTGCAGAGACTAAACTGTACTTTCTTGACATGCATAACTGATGTAGACTTGTGAATACCGCATTGTGTATTGGATGACCGGGACCAGCTACACAAATCTTCCTATCTGTTACTGTTACTTTATGAATCTCACACAGAAACAGACCTTACCAATCCACAAATTGTAGAAAATACTTGGATAATTACACTTTAGTTGCAATTTACCCTATAACTCACTAGCTTGAGCACTTCCACTTGAGAAGTGCCATGTGAGTTAGATCAATGCAAATTGAAAAGAAATGGTTCCAAAAGCTATCAACCACAAATGTGTGGTAGCTGGTGGTATGATTGCTAAATACTGTAAGTTATGAGTTTAAAATTGAATATTGTGAGATCTGACAAAATATTGCAATTTAAGGCATTTTATTTCAATAATGAGGAAATTCAATTTTGATATACATGTGGAATTCTGTTACATGTTCACATGCAGGATACAGATACTATTTCTGATTGTATCCTTCAACAAGTAAGCAGCACCTTAGGCAGGGAGCTGCTACAGTAGGATGGTACCATAAGTCTGATGGTATTGTCAGCAGTATGTGCATACATAGGGCCCCCGATTTTCCGCTTCACAAAATGGTAAATTCCGTTTTTCACTTTTCATTTTCCGTTTTTTTCCGTTTTCAACTTTCCCTTTTCCGTAGATTTCCGTTTCAGATGTAAATGGCAATTATAAGTTTCCGTGATCTTCCGTTAAATTCATTTTCTCTTGCAAGTGTCCCGCGTGCACACCTACAAGTTACAAACCTGGTTTATAGTTGTTGTGCGACCGATCATGTCATTATCATGTCAGATAAATCAGGAATAACATAGCATGGGTAAAATTTTATCACTCAAAGGATTACCACCACCGTTTTGGAAAACTGGAAACGGGGCTAAGATACACTTCTGGCTTCTGCAAATAACTGAATAATTCCCCCAAACACTTATTTCTTTATGTTCCTGCACGAAATATCAGCACTGATACTCACAAGATTTGCAAAATTTAAAGGTTTCCAAATAATAACGATCATCCAATTGTTGCGTCAAAGTTCACACAGTATTACCTAAGAGGTTTGCATGCCACGGACAATCAATGCCGTACATCTGCATAGTCTACAAACCATACTACAGGGCGACATGTAATGACATCGCTACGTTTTTCCAAGTTCCAGTGCTAAATCATATATCATTTTTACACACGTGCCTCGTTATCCTGCATAAATTATTCCACTTCCCACATTTCTATTCGTTACATTTTTAATTGTCATAAAACGCGCGTGCGTACACGTAAATTGCCAAAACAAGTGCGTCATAAATTCCCAAGAAAGTTTCTTGCGAAGTTGAAGTTCACCTTCGTAGTACACCGAGTACGGTGTGCAAAACAATTCAAGGACAGTGTATTGCCCGCGCTGTTACATAGGGCGTTGGTCATGAATGAACTAAGGGAAGCGGCCCCGTGTAAATTCATGCATCCCCACCGGCAATTATCCAGGGAGTTGCAACAGTTTTTCGATTAAGGGAATATATCGGGTTTGCGTTTCATTTGGAGAATCTTTTTTAAAATGGAGGTACAGTAAGTTTTGGGCAAGACAGTTTACAAAAAAGATATATTCATATCGATAGGGCCCCATGAGATGCGTACTCCTAGTAAATTGAGTGGAAATTTTAGTGGCCTTGAAGTACTAAGATACTGTAACGTTACGTATTTTTGCAGAGAACTGAGCGGATAGGCTACTAATACTATGTAGCACTACTAACTTAGTACAGTCCAGTACGAAACACGATACACGGAACCTTCCGACGTGATCGGTGAATGAAAACTAACATTTAGGCATAAGTTTCACGTCACGTAAAATGTGGGAGCCTGTATACCTATTTTCTGTTCTCGAATCAGATACGTACGTCAGAAGTGTAAAAGTCCTCAAGTGCCTTTGATTTGTGGAGAATAAATTTGTCTATGCTTCGTTAAAAATGCAAAAATCTTGTTCTGTGTTTACTTTTTTGTGGACGCGATATGAAATCGCAAATTCCGTAATTTTCCGTAAAAAATCGTCAATTCCGCTTTTTTCCGTATTTTTCCGCGATCGCGGAAAATCGGGGGCCCTACATACATTATGCACACAGTGACTGACTAATGTAGGCTCCCACTCCAAGTACACAGCATAGGCCTATTAACTAGGATATTGCCTAGGCTCAGCTTGGTTCTTGCTTTACAAGCGCTGCCTCTTAGCTTGTAGTAACAAAGGTTACAGTCAACTGTCGCACGTGGGCATAGGCCCGTGCATGCATGCACACCTCCTACTTACTCAGGGCTGGAGAAAATGTTTATTTCCCAGGAAGGGAGACAAATTTTCCAACATTCTCTCAATTTTTCCATGTACAATAAAGGTAAATTACCCCCACATGCCAAAATTTCCTTCCAACAACCCAAATTTCCTTAAGGAACCTACCTTCTTCCCACCTTTTGCCACTCATGCTACAAAGTACAGGCTAGCCTAGCCTCAGGTCCCCAAGTCCAGTTCTTACCATACACTTTGTTTCCTAAACTATAATGTAGGCCTGGGTTTACTGTTGTTTGGTTAACTAATCAGCACAATGGTGGTGCTGCATCAGCATGTGAATCTCTACTTGCACATCCTTTTCCTTTAAGTCTCCAATCAACTCTCACCTTTTCCAATTAAAAATTCCCACACACATTTTAATGCGCTTCCATCTGTCAGGCAAGTACAGACATGTCTAGTTTGATGCTGTGCTTCACAATTATGTAACTGTGCATTACCCTCCAATTATGCAAATAGGATGAATGCCTATACCTCACCATGGGATACCCAGCATGTGTCAACTAATTGGAAATAATTGAACATGAGATAACGCAAAACTAACAGCTTCAGAAATTTTACTGTAACAGCCACTACCATGTATGGTGTTCCCATGCAGAACTTTATACATTAACATACAGTACAGCACCACCAGTATGAGAAGCATACAACATGCTTTCATATCAGACTTCCACTGTAAAATGGTGTATGCTAAACTCTTCAAACTGCAGTACTTCCACACCTACACAAAAGAACATTAAGCCTACATACTGTACTTTAAGGGTGTACAACATTTAAAGACAGGATATCTTACGTATCTGATTCCTTTACTTCCAATGAGAAAACATTAATGCATGGCATCCTGGTGAATGGGGGTCAGTGCTGGGGTGGGCTGGAGTTGTGAGTAGGGCAGGGGAGGAGGGCAGCTGCTGACTGTAAGATATTTAAAATAATTCATTGAACTTGTCCTAATATGTAAGGTCTGAAATGATCCCACACATTTAAAGAGTGCAATAACTCAAACATAACAAACATGAGTTTTTAAAACAATAAATGTGAAGAAAATGTTTAGATTGTTTGTGCAAATGTAGAGTAAGTGTAAAGTGGGAACCATGAGTTACAAAAAATAAAAAATAATAAAACTTGTTAGTGGTGGGTGACAGTAAATATTAAAGGAAACATTCTCTGAATTGTTGTTCCCTATGATGAGAATGTGACTCAGACTTCCTATATTCAAGAAATAACTGACAACAGTTTTAAAACTAAATAGCTTTATATAATTACTTACATTGGGCTAGTGTGAGTAAGACAAGTTAAAAAATTGATTCATTGTCAGCTCCAGTAGTATGTGCATAGCAGCAAATCTAAGATTTATGATAACTACTATAAGTTGCCTCACTGCATTTGTCACTGAGATCTTAAGTGAGTGAAAAGAGATGAACCTAGCATGACACCTACTGTAGCCTGCATGTGAAAGACAGATTAAAAAATATGATCTTTCCAAATACGTAGACAAATCTGTGACACTACAGTACTAACTTCCAATGATGTAATTCCAGCCTGAGTTTCCAAAATGCCTGGCCTGATTTGTTCAAAGATCCAGCTCAAACTGGAACAAATATTTTTGCAACTCCCAGCCAGTCTTCTAGTACATCCCTTATATGATTCCTGCACTCCTCCCCCCACCCCCAACTCCAGCAGATAATTTGCATTCAAACAATTCCCATCTGGAATTACCCCCGGGACACACCCCCATGACAATTCCCACTCCTGGCAATTTTCGCATGGAAATTTCCACACAGGACAATTTCAAATTTTCTGGTGAGGAATGTTGTTTGAAGGGTAACTGCCATGGGTGGAAAATGGCCAAAGTGTGGATGGTCCCAGGGGAGTTGTCCAGAGGAAAATATCTGAGTGGGCATTGTCAAGAGGGGAGTTTTTTCATACCTCATGGATATTCAGTTCATGTAGGTCTTCCAGGTCTGGGGTTCGACTCCTGGCCAGGTCATACCAAGGACTTTAACTAGAACAGCAATGCTGTTGTGTAGCTCACACAATTTCTCTTGTCTGTTAAAAATAGAAACTCACAAAACCAAATTTTATCATCTATTCCTCTGCTTCCAAAAAACCTCCTTATCTTTCAAAGGCAAATGGGAGGGAAGAGAGGAGCGTAAAAATTAATAGAAATCAAAACCCATCTGTAAAATCACAAATGTGTTAAGGAATGTAAAACTGCAACTGACATAGTTTTATGACAGATAGCTACCAATATCACTGCATATTTTCTCATATCAAGCAAGCCTGCAAAGGCTGTATACACTTTTATTAGCAGCAAGACTGAAAAAAAAGATTGTATGATGTACCTATAAACTGTTCAAGTATTGCAAAGTACATTTAATCGTACCTTCGATTCCACAAGTAAACACTGCATGGGTTTGCATTGATCAAAACAAAACAGACTCTCAAAAAGCTCCTACTGAACTTGAACTCAAAACAGTTAAATTGCAATTACTTGACTTGACCGACTCAATTGAACAGAACAGAATGGGAGATATCCCCACAATTAATAAGATAAGCCTATTTCCTTTCATGTGTTAAGCCACACTGACCACAGAGTTGCTTCAGACTGTAGAGGCCACTTGATGAACAAACACATGTGTGTTGATGGATTGAATTTCAAACAGCCTGCATATCCATTTGCAAGATAACAACTGAACACAAAACCAAGCACACTGCTATCAGTACAATGGATAAACAGCTAACTGTTCAGCAGGCACAGTGAACTCAGCTCTACAAAAACGGCTTTAAAACCCACCTTAACTCTCCTGTAATGGAATGCAAATAGGTAGGTGTTAATGCTCTGCTGACAAACAATCATATCCCAAAATTTCAGCCCAAAATCTCCTCACATCAAAAAGAAGAAGACTTTTTGTTGAAAAGTTGACGCCATCAGCCCCATTTTATAACCTCACACATGTACTGTGTACATGTGTGAGCTAAAAATGGAACCTACTGCCTTTGTGCTTGGTGCTCAGCATAAGCAATGCATGGAGTAGGGGAAACAAGCCAGTGAGCCACAACTGGAAAAAAAGCCGTGGCCAGCCCGACTTCAACCAATTGGTTAGAAACTGGGCCATAAAACCTCATCTAACTCTAACTCCAAGGAAAAGCCACTTACTCTGAAAATGTGAAAGGCCGTCTTGTAAGTCGATGGCTGGTGTGAAAATTAATTACACTACTCATTTAAAACAAAAGTTTACACAAAGGATACGTATACAGTTCCATGTATCTCTTCCTTGCCATTTCTTGCCTCGAATACACCTGTTTGATGCCCATCTTCAAGTCATCCCATATCTGGTCTAAGCTGGTAAACTTCAAGCCATGGGGATTCTGATTTTTACTGGAAGGTTTAGACATTTTGTCAGTGTGTCTCTATCAACAAACTAGTTTGACAGTGTAAAGTTACTCTTCTCAGACTTCTCAGTAGCTTGTAATTTTGCTTCACACCAGTACTATCTCAGACACATTATAAACATTTTATTCTACCGAAATCAAGATTTATTTTCAACTTAAACCAGTCAAGCTTTTGTCATTCCAAACACATGCCAACTTGCCCTCTTCCAACTGCTGTGAAATTAATATTCTTCCAATCATGGAATTCACATTCCTAACATGGAGTCATACCTGTAAAATAGAGAGAAGATTATTTAATCAATCAGTTTTCAAACAATTAAATCTTAAATCATGTATGGTTTCAATAAAATACTAAAAGTCTGAATTTATACCTCCAATGGAAAGTCAGCTTGTTGAGCTTTTCCTAAGAAAAGCCTGTTTCTGAGAGAAAAGTGGCAAAAAAGACTGGGAAAAGCTTGTTATTACTATAAAAACAAACTTCCGCAAAATTTAAGCAAAGTAAAAAATTTTTCCCTTTTTTGCAAAATGCACTCAAAATGATAGTCCATGTTGCAAATTAAATTACAAACTGGTTTTTGTTCATCTCAGTAGCCCTCATCCTTTGCCCCAATAGCTGCAAAGGCTCATATAGGCCCCTGCTCCTTTTTCACTTTATATATTTTTGTTGCTGGAATTGAAGTAACTAAAGGATCTTCACAATATAATGAACATTTACACATACATTTGGAAAATTTTCCTAAAATCAGCAAGTCACATGGAGGGGCAAACTGATAAGTACTTGGAGGGAAAACAACTCGCACTTTAGGGTATACTGGCAGTGGGGTGAAAGGACCAGGGCAAACTGCTTGGGTGCTAACTGATAGAGGGGAGAAATGACTGGGTCCAGGAGTGTATACTGGTACTTCCTAATCTTGAGCACTAAAGACTCAAAATGCCCCAAGATTCAAATGGTCATTTTTCATAAAGTATTTCAGTATTTGCACATACATATGCAAGCAATAAGAAAAACTTAGGCCTATTTGCATTACAGCTCTACACACAATCACCCACAGTAACTAATGCAATATTTGAGGTAAAAAACTGGAAGTTTAGTGGAACAAACAGGCATTGAAAACATTTTGTCCTTCCATGTACCAGTACCACGCTCTGATCCACAACTTCACTACAGAGCTTGTGCATAGCCAAATGTGACGGTGTGTTTCCATACAAATACAGACTACATACTGACCTTACTGTGTCTGTTCAGTGCATTTCACTTGAATTTTTCTAGAGAACAAGGAAGGACCCAGCCTAGGGTATCAGTGTTTGGCAACATTAAGGCAGGGTTGTTGCAATATACTCTTGTTATCAATTCTGATATCACCATACTTTTTTTCAATTCCCTTAACTGCATCATGATCCATGTGATTTGGATTATGTTCACTTATGCACCATGTCAAAACTTTTGGCTTTGCACAGATATATACTGCGACAGTTCTATGGCCGTATCTGCATGGCCACCTCAATGCCAGTGTAACTTGTGAACTAACAGTCTACCACACACTGCATTCCATTACGTATATATATCTAAAGGACCAGCATGTTGCTGTGGTAATCATTCGGGCTAGTTCATGGCAGCTAAGACTTAAATAAAGTTGAAAATATTCAAGGAAACAGAAACATGCTACAATAAAATCATGGCAGAACAGACTACTGTGATGTACAAATCAAAGGTTCTGGTCTGCAACCAAATTAATTTGTATCAGGTCTTGGGCTGGCTTCCCTTCATTCATCAGTTAGCAGCAAGGAGTCGTTCATGACCAACATGCTACATAATGTGTGGGAAAAACACGAGCACTGTAGTATGTAATATACACTGTACTCAGTGTGCTTTGGTAAATGGACTCCAACTTTCTGAGAAATTTTCTCAGGCAAAGTGGACAATATCATCAGAGGGGATTAAAATACAACACATATAAACAGTTTCCTACTGTTCTTTCAGATTGTAATAATTTCGGAAGTGCACAGAATTTGAGTGTCTGTTCTTTAAAAAACAAACTTACAATAGTTGCATTTGTTACTTGTTTTTTGTAAGTACTGGAGGGGTTGGATTACGTATCATGTGCTTGTATTTTGGTATCCCTTGCTAGGCAATTATGTGTACCCATGTGCCTATCATACGTATATAAATGAAAACAACACAAATGCAAAGTGGCATAATTTATGCAGGATTGTGAGCCTGCAGTTTCTAAATTTCAAGTTGCTTATGCACTAAATGTGTGCAGGTGACATGGTTTGCACTGAAAGTTGAAAAAACCCAGCTAAAAGCCAATGTCTTTCTGTAGTACAATTTGTATACAGATGGAAAGCACAGTACAGTATGTGGCATTCACACCTTGCAGGTAATATTGTTTGCCCTCTGAACTGTGTTGCACTAGAAAGTATGGAAACAATTACCAACAACCATATCATATGGAGAGGATTAAACTTTGCAAGTTTTATGAGTATCAATGCTGATTTTGGTGGAAACTTAAAGAAATGTGTTTTGTGGGAATAATAAAGTTTTTTGCAGAGAGTCTGAAGTGTAAATTAGGCTTAGTCCCGTTTCCAAATAATCGGTGCAACTTGACTGAAAAGCCTGTGAAGACTTATGGGAATAACCTGGTAGTATGGAGGGTCCGGATTTCATTCACCTTAAAATTCTAGCACCTTCTAACCTTGCAAATTGAAATATTATTCAGGAAATCATGCTGACTGTGAGTGTTATTAATTTTAATATTTTCTTGGAGTGAACAAAGCTTTGTTACCTGCAATTTGCAGAAATTGGGGTCGAATAGAAGTGAACTCTGAAATTCCACGGTGATTGCACACTGGAAGAATGGAACATTATTCTCTCAAAAAACCACTAGGCCTAGTCAGAAAGGATGTTAAAACTTAGCATCAGCTTCCAATTTCTCACTTCAAACCTCCTTAAGTATCAGAATTATCCAAGCTCTACTGGTCCCTGAACTCAGCAACAACCATCAGAATTTAACAGCTGTCAC